>OX375875.1:8619537-9819537 GCA_947359465.1 Metellina segmentata
TTTGACAGTCACGAGGCCATCACGGCGTTGCCCGTGATGTTATTTGCGAAGCAAACCAAATGGGAATTCGTAGCAATGACCGGGTGTTAGCGATCTGTGGTCACACCTGAACCAAATAACAGAACTGTCACGGGGAAACGCCGTGGTGGTCACACAGTGGCTAGTATTATAATAAAAGTATCACCAATATCTTAATGATAAAATATGTCGTCAAGAGCACAAGCTGGTCAGATTTTGATGGACTTGAAAACCTCTCTCAATCTCTTACCTCAGCAAAACCACTTCGGAGGATTAAAACGAACTAGCACACATTTGAATATTAGTATACATTTTTATATGAAGTTTGAATAGTTAATGGTTACTTAGTGCGTGGGATCTGAGCAATATCCTGTTACTCAGAAATCCCTGTTGTGTTGCTCCAGTACGATTTAATTAAAACTAGGGGGCACGCAATCCGCATTGGATCGCTGCGCGAACCTAAGCTCGCTTCGCTCGCATCAATGAGCGTGTCCTAGCAGATGGAATTGTTTACAAAATATGATATTCAAAAAAAAATATTTTTCAAATCTAAATTTTTTGCTGTTTTTCAGAAAAGGGTGGAGGGTGAGAGAAAAAAAATCTAAACCAATCAGAACACGTTTAATTTCACTTCAAAACACGGTTTAATTCTAATCAGATAACGTCTTTAATTCTAATCTTCTTAATAGGGTTGAAATAAAAACAGCCAAAGGAAAGGCTACCACTTTGGCGAGAAAAAAAGACTGTCCCGTTTGCTACCACTCCACCCAGACAAGATATATACAGTACCTCTAAAATCAGAATTCAAATGAAAACTTTGAGCAAATTTTGACTCGAAATGTGAGCGCTGATTTGGAAATTGAATACCCAGCAAGTTGTTTGTATGTACATTTACCCTTGCACTTGAGCCACCCTCGCTTTTTCATTGAGTTTGTAGTCGAAAGTTGTAGTGCAAGCGTCTTGAACTATAATTGTTGGCCCTGAAAAGGACCTTTTTTTAAATGTCCCTGAAAAGATCCTCCGCTTTATTTGATTTTTATTATTAACTGCACAGCTCGACTAAAATTCATTTTTTTCCCATAAAATTTCATCCGATAACGCTATAAATTCAATTGAAGCGCGAGGCTTCGTGATAAGCAAACAATCGTACAATGTTGCCAAAACGCGATAGCTAATAACGTCTTTTTTGCGTGCCACGTAAGAGAATTATATATATAGATTAAGGCGCGAGGCTTTGTGGTAAACAAACAATCGTTCAGTGTTGCCAAAACGCGATAACAAATATCGTCTTTTTTGTGTGCCACGTAAGAGAATTATATATATAGATTCCTACCCACCTTTCTCGGATGTCTCGTGAAGATCAGAGGGTTGAAATTAATTTAATATTATTACTGCCACCAAGAGCCGCCGTAGCTCAGTCAGTAGAGCGACGGGCTCGCATCAGAAGGGTTGTGGGTTCTGTCCTCGGCGGAGCCTGCAATTCAGATGATTGCGAGATCGGCGCTTCGACCTGGCTAAAGATCGTCGTGTTCACTGATGGTGACTGGGGCACGTTAAATAGGTCGTCGTCACAAAGTCCCCCTTGTTCCCATACCAAATCAATACCTCTGGGGGTACCTGATCAGGGGGTTATCGGCCTCTGATTGGGATCTAAATTACGATATGTGTGAGTGAATGGATGTATGAAAGGGGGCCTTCCTGTAAAACGGATGTGCCATGAATGTCGAGCAAAGTCGGACTTCCTCTCAATGGGGCTCAATAACATGGCAGGCGCACCCCTCGCCTCTTACCGTCTTCGACGGGCCAGGCACTCCTCCGGTCTGCCAGTGTAGGCATAAGAAACAACAACAACTGCCACCAAGATTTTCGAGTCGTGATGTATTTTGTAAATTTGATAGCCGGGATAAAATTGCCGAGATGCATGTCTGCATCAAAAACAGATACAATCTCTTACCACATTTTACTTAATCTAAACAAGACAAGGTCACAAAAATCCTCTGGTCTAGGGTTGACATATCGTGACTGAGGAACGAAAATAAAATTTTAAAACAAGAAAAAATCGTCTCTAGTCTGTCGGCATTCAGCATTCTTGTAACAAAACGTCAAATTTGTTGACTTGCTTTTGCATGCAAACAGAAAAAGACGGCGTACTTTAATGAGTAGATGCCAACCACAGTGACTGATTTTGGAACCCTGCATGGATGACATGTTTATTTTTTCTGTCAACCATACACCATCCTTGCCTGTTGATGGTGACTCAATTGATAAAGTAAAAGAACCGAAATCTACATAGAAGTGTCACACTCTTCAAAACTGAATTTACAAAAGTGTCATGTACCAAAAATTTACATGTTTAACAAATGCATTGAGATCTTATTTCTGCCCATCGAAGAATAACGATAGCCTTCTTGCCATCTCAAGAAAGTATCTTCCACGATGCAAATTTCAATCTCTATTTGCCAAAGGGAGGAAGTAATGAATAAACATACCTACAACTATGAATACTTCATATTAATTTTAATACCCAATATGGCATCCGAAATGCAATTTGCATCTGTTTGAAATTCCAAAGGCTATCGCCATTTTTTATTACATCCGCTCTGGTAGCTACATCTCGATACTATGCCTCGTATTAAATTTCAATTTGCAAAACGTACCCAAAAGGGTTTCTTAAAATACCGCGTTATTCTGATTTTTTTAGCTTGTGACAGGCCACAGAGCATGATTTGCATAATTTATTGTCCGAGAGCACCAGGGGCCGGGATTTCGAATGAGAGCTCGCATTCTCTGGTTAAAAGCATTTAGAATTCCTGTCAGTTTGTGAAAAACATAACGTCGAGGGGGGAGACGCGTGCTCAGTATGTTTGATGGGGAATAAAGAGGACACATTATGAGCCAGCTCCTTCGAGACTACAGCAGAAATGATTCAATATGTATCATGTCATTGTACAGTTAATTTCATCTGAGGAACTGTAGGTTTTGTTGGTGGGTCTGATTCGTGAGGAAGGCCGTCTTTACAGTTGCCGGAAGTCATGTCTGTGTCTTAGCTGAGTTCCAATTAAAGAAATAATTCAGTTTAGAATAATTTCTTTCCACGTTTTAAACATCTTGCATGTATTGTTGGAACAGCGGGTCATATTAAAATTTGCTTAGAGCGAGGAAGATTCACTTTTCTCATCCTTCTATCGTCAGTGAAGAGGTAATCTTATTTGAGTAAAAATTGCATTTGATGAAATATGAGAAGGATAGTGTTTGAAATATGAGAAGGATAGTGTTCTACAGTTACTCAAGAAAAGTACTAGATTCTGTCTTAACTTTGTTGGAATTAAAGAAATAATTCAGTTTATAATAATTTCTATCTATATTTTATGCGTGTTGCAAATGTGGTTAGAACAGAGTTATATTAAGGTTTGTTTAAAGCAAGAAGATTCACAATAAATATCCCACTTCCATCGTAGTTGAACAGTTAATTTATATTGAGGAACAGTAGCTTTTGGTAGAAGTTTCGATAGATGAGAAGTTTTGCATTCTACATTTATTCGAGAAAGGTATCGATTCTGTCTGATCTTTGATCTAATAAAAATAATTATTTATTTTGATAATTTCTGTCTACATTTGATATATTTCACAAGTATAGTTATCACTTACATTAGGTTTGCTTAAAAGTAAGAAACATTATATAGCATTCTTTCATCGTAATCGAACAGTTAATTTCATCTCAGAAGTAATGCTTTTGATCAAAGTCTTGATCAAAAGATTGAAGATTCATTGAGAAGGGTAGTTTTTTCAACAGTTGCAGGAAGTTTTGTGTCTGTTCTAATTACAAAAAAATAATTCAGTTTACTGTATTTTCTTTCTGAAGTTTAAACGTTCTGCATGTGTGGTTGGAACAGCGGGATATATATTTTTTTAAAGTATGCTTTAGGGGAAGAAGATTCAATACATACCATCTTTACATCGTTAGTAAACACTTAACTTCATTTAAGAAAAAATAGATTTTGATGAAAGGTTTGATATATGAGAAGGGTAATCTTCTACAGTTACTCGAAAAAAGTATTAATTCTGTCTTAGCTTTGTTCTCATTAAAGGAATAATTCGTTTCTATAATTTCGATCTACACTTTAAACGTTTAGCATGTATAGTTGGAACTGCGGGTCATTTTAAAGGACGAGAAGATTCATTGAATATCATAATTCCATCGTTAGTAAACAGTTAATTTCATTTGAGAAGTAATAGTTTTTAATGAAAGGTTGGATACATGAGAAGGGCAGTGTTCTGCAGTTACTCGATATAAATATTGACTTTGTCTTAGCTTTGTTCTAATTAAATAAATAATAATTTAGTTTATAATAATTTATTTTCGACGTTATATTTTTGTCAATATGGTTGGATCAAATGGTTAATTTCCTTGACTGTTTTTCAAAGAAATATGTTTTGTGTGTTTGAAAATCGTGTTTATATTATATGCAGTACATACCAGAGTATCCGAAACTGCTCGAAGAATGAAAGTTGCTTACTGTCACTGAAGAAGAGGACGTTTGACTACTCTCTGATAACCACTATGTTCCACAAGATGCTATTAAATGTTTCAGGTAATAACACCAAGAAAAATCATAAATCCTTCGCATCCAGATCGTATATCTTTCAACATCAAATCTGTCTAAAGCGTCAAAAACTCTCGAAAATTAAGTTCTGACATCATGAAATTATCACGGTTTATCGTGTCAAGATTTTCTTGGTAAAAAATAACGGCTTTCAGTTCTCTACGTTGTTTCCTTTAGAACCGTATAAGTAAAATATAGTTAAAAGGTATTAGTGACGAAAACAACAATTAATAGACATCAAAAGCCGTCACGAGCGAAGAAATAGGAAGAGGATAAAACATAAGCACTTGAAGCGAACTATGCTTAAAAAAGCTGTTATACGACGCTGTTAAACGAAAATGCTGCAAAATCTTTCTAGACTTGGTTTGTCTAAAATAGCTAAAACTTTCTGGTGAAATCTCATAGCTAAATTGTATTAGAAAAACTACGTTTGGTTATGTGCAGTCACATTAACCACCACTATAAAAATTTACAGTGCAGTAGTAAGTATAAAAATGCAATCCATGTCCATCATGAAATTTGGGGTTGTGACTGACGTTGCACTATGTTTCCATAAGCAGCTACAAACGGTCTGGTAGACGTTGTTTGTGACCGAGTGTTATCCAACAAGAAAGATGACGCTTCCTAGACAAATTCCAAATTTAGTGCATTTCGATGGATGAATCAGGATGAACGTTTAATTGCAATTACGATGAAAATCACTTCAAAGAAATGTCTTGGCTGAAGCTGTGACAACAAACACTACTTCCGATTCAGTCACACTTTCTTTGATGTTGCTCAATGTTAAAATATCAACCACATTGCCTTCTAAAAAAAACCGAGGGTAATAAATGGTCGCAATTATCCATTGTACGACCAAGCATACGGAAACGTCATTAAAATATGTATACCAGTTGTAGCAATATAGCTCTCATGATTTTAGTCAACTGGCAATCTGTCAGTGGTAGTATTTATAGAAATAGCAAACAGCCTCCAAATCTTTATGATTAAAAAAAAATATTTCTTTTAAATTTCAAAACATTACATTATTTACACACACTTGTTTTTCCTTTTTGTTGCCTGTAATTATTTTTTTAGTACTTTTGCTCTATTGTTTCCGTAGCTCTTATTTGTTATGAAAATTTGAATGACAAAAATTCCTCATCTTCAGACTGCTGAATCTGTTTTCCATATTGAAAGATTTGAAGGTAGCTCTAAAACATTTCGCTTCCTTCAAAAGGAAAATTATATCTTACAAAATTTACATTGGTTGCTATTTAAAAGTACATGAATTAATTTGTGACTTAGGTGTTATTGAGTAATATTCACCTTTAGTAAGTATTAAAATAACATTACAAATTTAATATTTTGTTTTATTTAGTTTGCAAGTGCATAAAAAAGTAATTGACAAATGTTGTAAATTTCCGAAATTAAAAAGATCAATAATGTTAGGCAATCTATAAATCTGTTTTTCAAGTATTCTGAAGACTGAAGAAAAAGGAACAAAAAACGCGAAAACGCTTTAATAAAAAATTCCTTAACTTCAGTCTGTTTTCTAGTTATGCAGCTGAGTCGAATCAAATTCAGAATGTCACACATTATGTTTATTCCTGGATCATCTCAAAGCGAATTTAGCCATTAAAATATTACGTCAAACAAGAACTATAAGGAGTGTTTCCTTTGTGATTTAGGCACTTACAAACCTCCTTACCTACTACTTTATAGGGCTTATCACTTAATGTTTAGAATAAGAGTAAAACAATTTAAACGTTATACATCTCTGGAGGTTTTAATCTACGATATTAAGTATTTATTGGATCCAAAATTCACATCTTTTCGATTCTAAAAGTAGAACCATTTTGGTCATTAAGAATGCCAAAATTCAGATACTTATGTTGTGTTGATTTTTTTTCATTACTGTGATCTGTGCGTTCTGTATTTTGTGTTGTTTTCTTATTTTAAATTTTACTTGTACGAATTGGAGAGGTAAATTCTGATGGAAAATAATTTCTAACGATAAATTCAAATGCGAAAAAGTTACTTCATATTAAATTGCGCGCTAAAACTTTGTAATGTTTAATGAAAACACGCAATTTGATACCATATTTCGAGTCATTTGGTCTCCAGCTGATTCTGGATTATGAACAAGAAAAATTTGGAGCACATTCAATTACTTTCCCAGACTTTAATCTATGTCGTCCGAAATAGTATTTCTATCGCATTGATTTAACCCTTCTGGTGGTTATCTCGACGAGGTATCTCGTCATTAGCAAAACTTACCAGATCTTTTGGACGAGGTATCTTGTCATTAGAACAAAACTGAACTGGTCTTGTGGACTTAGTCATCATTAACAATACCTTGATAACGAGGTACGTCATAATTAGCAAAATTAGTCATACATTGATGGACGAGATATCGTCCAGAGCAATTGGAGGGTAAACTGTTGGAATCGATGTATAATAGTATATAGAACATTATTCTGTTAAAATCTCTTTTCCGAAACATTTACGTATATCAATATTCAGCAAGGGTTTTTCAGAAGAGTCGTGGAAATGACATTTTTGTCCAACATGAAGCAGAGGAAGTGCCTTACCTAGGAGAGTTGTGGCAGTGAGCACAGTTGTGAGCGGACCAGTGTTCCCCGCACTGGGAGACCGGTACAACCGCCGGCTGATTGAGGAAGCTGATAAGGCGCGTCTCTGGTAAAAACAAGGACACTAGCCCTCCGAGAACGTGGAGGAGCCCCAGAAGTGTCATCGGCAACAGGTGTTGTGTGCGTCCCTACAATATTGGATGTCAAGATAAAATATCAACATTATATAGAAAGATAAAAAGTAATAACATTGAATAAAAAGATTAGGCAGCACAAGTACACAGCAAGGTGACATAGTAACATTACATAGCAAGATAAAATAGCAATATTTCATTGCAAAATGAAAATAGCAATATTATGCGCACAACCGAGACATTTTATGGCCGTAACTCTAGGCAAGACAGTCTACATGTAAGGGTGAAGTTGATCTGCAAGGATGGATATATAACAAAATCGGTTGAGAGTGCCTTGCACATGTATTAAGAGGGACAAGACAATACCTAGAAACATTCCCAGATTCTTAATTCTGTCGGCACTAGCTTGTGTTCTTTAATGGTTGCAGATACGCCGCGATCTCTGTATTCGATGGAGCAGAAAACGTGACTCACCAAAGAAGACAATCCTTTGACAGTCAGAAGAGGTCCAATTGCGAAACTGTCGTGCAAATTGTAGTTGTTTTGGCTATAAACCTTCGTCAGCATGGGTACAGTGACCAGCCGTTTGCTGCGGAACTCCATTTACAAGTTCACTGTATATGGGGTCTGTCTGTCGTTTTAGGCACACGTCTGATAGCTTCCCTGGTTCGTTTTGACGGTGAGTTGTTCAACTGAAGCAATCAACTGTCAACAGTCGGTTTGCCTCCGCAGTCGGGATTCACCTCTAACATCACGTGGTGCTCCGCAGTTTCCTTGCAGTTTAATTGCATTGATTCGATTTAGGAAATAACTGCGCATTTTTACAACAGCAGCACTAGAATGTTTAACAAACTGTGCAGTTTCAGAGCTACTGCCTTTCCTTAGCCCGAAAGCCAATGACCATCGCCTTTTCAAAGTCTGATAAATCTCACGCTTTACCCATGATAGAAACGGTTGATATGTTTCCAGAATGTCTACATATCGCAGTGCTGGTTATTAAAATGACATACACTATATGGACAAAAGTATTTGGACACTGCATGTTTTTCGGAAAAATATCTTTTCTATTCTATTTAGTAATGTGTAGGCCCTCCTTTTGCTTGAATTACAGTTACAACACGTCGAGGCAAGTATTAAGCAAGTTCGGGCAAGTATTACTCACCAAGCCTCTTACAAGGAGGTGAGAATTGATTGTTGTGAAGATGAAAGTACGCGGCGGTGTCGTATTCATCGCTGCATTTTGTCCCACAAGTGCTCAATCGGATTAAGATCGGGGCTCTGAACAGGCCAGTCAAGCAAATTTACCTCATTTTCAAGAAACCAGTCCAGCACACATTTTTCAGAATGACATGGATCTCGATCCTGTATGAAGAAATAACCATCATCTCCGTAGTATTGCCATAGTGTAGGCAATGCCAAATTACCCAGAACATCAAGGAACAAGTCAGCGTTCATGGTATCAGGTACATAAAGCAATGGGCCGAGTCCTAATCAAGAAATACAACCCCTTAAGAAGATAGATCCTCCTCCGAATTTCTGCAGTGTTCAAATACTTCTGTCCTTACAGTGCATATAACTTAAATATTGGTTTTAGATCGATCTACAGCTACACAAATATAGGTAACTTCAATGCTAAGGTGAATAACAATTACGGAACTGTTCTTTGTTTCGTATTTCGCCCAATTACACGCTCACAATTACTATCCTGAGGGTTTATATTTTTATTCACTTCGCTGCCTCGTCTTAAAATTCTAACGACATATGATTACTTATTCTATTTGAACTAGAGAAGCTTTGAAGGATCATAAGCTGCTATATCCATTCTTCTCTCTAAATATTCTGACGGATTCAAAAGCTCTTTCGAAAGCAACAGATAGAACAACAACAAGTAAGCAACTGGTAGAGGATAAACACAAATCAGCTGACTTACCTGATAGATGAGTAGAGGTAAGAAAACTGGGCAGGCGAGGTTGAGAATTTCGGCGAGGACGAGGGCTGTCTCGCGAGGTCCCGGCGGCAGTATCTCTGCTGTCCAGAGAGGGAACACGAAGTACGAGATGGACACGGTCAGCTTCGTAGACACGTACAAGGTCAAAGATGCCGAAGACGATTTACCTAAAATAGTGGGGTTTACCATGAATCTCTAAGGTTAAAAATATCTGAAGAATTTATTCAAACATCCAATAAAGACACCATTATTTGATGCAGTATTAGGCAAAAGAGAAAGAGAGAGTAGAAATGTTTTAACCTTAAAAATAATTCCATCACAAAGTCACTTTCAAAGAAACACAATAGTGTCACAGAAATAATATTCGAAAGAATGCTTCGCTACCTAATTCACAGAATAAAATTCGAAATAGAAGCATTTTAAAGATTTAGATGAAAGAAAGGTAGGAAGCTTTTAAGGCAGGTTTATAGTTGGTAGGTAGTTGAATTTACGTCCACTAGGCCAACAAAAGGTGCATTGGCGACGGTTTGGGATCGTTTCCAAACGGAATGATCTGTGTTTGGAGGAAAGAGGAATTATATAGCGGAAGAGAAATACAGTAGGGTAGGTGTTCCAAATATCACCCCTGTGCTTAATAACGCCTACTCGTGTTTGCAAACTACTATGCGTGACATTTATGAGTTTAGGTAGTTACTTTGACGATCTATGGTTTTGCCACACGTAGCGCCACCGGCAAGTTTCCTATCAGTTATAACAACAACACTATTGCTTCTGAAGTATTTGAGGCTGTGATCACAACGTATAAGGGTTGCCCAAATGAAAAGTGGACACGAGCTATTGCGTCAGAATGACTGCAACTATAGCAGCGGCACCGAACAGGGATATTAAGGGCGGTTGGGGGTGTGCACCGCATACGGCGTTCAACATTGAAACCTGTTCGTGGTAGAGAAAATTGATCGAAAGTAAAGTCGTGCGATACATGAATGCGTCCAGATCGGAACAACTCCGCGGTAGTGCGGTTTATGATGCCGTGGACCACTTTTGATTCATTTCCTGCCCCAAGGGAGCACTATCAATTTCAACACAATAGTGCAGTAATCTTACTAAACTACGGAAAGCAATAAATAGCAAACGGCCAGGCCTTCTCATTCAACAAGTGATCCTTCTCCATGATAATGCCCGCCCACACGTCTCCCGTGAAACCCAGAAGACCTTTAACAAATTCCGTTGGGAAGTGTTGGAACACCCGGCGTGCACTCCGGATTTGTCACCCTGTGACTTCATCTTTGAGCCACTTAAGAGAGCATTACAGGGGACATGTTTCAATTCGGACGACGAAGTGAAGGAAGCTGTGCATGATTTCCACAAGAATCAACCACGATCTTTCTACAGCAAAGGCATAGACCTGCTGCCGAAACGATGGGACCTGTGTTACAACGCCCATGGCGATTTCATTTGATTTCCAATAAAGGTATCTATATATATAATTCTCTTACGTGGCACGCAAAAAAGACGTTATTTATTTTCGCGTTTTGGCAACATTGTACGATTCTTTGTTTATCCCAAAGCCTCGCGCTTCAATTAAATTTATAACGTTTTCGGATGAAATTTTATTGAAAAAAAAAAGAATTTTAGTCGAGCTGTTGCAGTAAATAATAGAAATCAAAGAAACCGGAGGATTTTTTCAGGGTCATTAAAAAAAAAGGTCCGTTTCGGGGCAAACTATTATAGTTCAACAAGACGCTTACATTACAACTTTCGACAACAAACTCAATGAAAAAGCGTGGGTGGCCCGAGTGCTGGGTAAATGTACACACAACCAACATGCTGGGTTTTCAATTTCCAAATCAACGCTCACATTACGAGTCAAAATTTGCTCAGTTTCCATTTGAATTCTGATTTCAGAGGTACTGTAAATATCTTTTCTGAAAAACAGCATAAAATTTAGATTTTAAAACTATTTTTTTGGAATATCATATTTTGTAAACAATTCCTTCTGCTAGGACACATGTCTTCATTGATGCGAGCGAAGCGAACATAGGTTCGCGCAGCGAACCAATGAGGACTGCGAAGCAATCCTCTGGGGGTTGGCGAGCGTCAGCGAGCAGGGGGCCGGCCCCCTAGTTATTTTTATTAAACTTGTCCACTTTTCATTTGGGCGACCCTCATATTTTATGTCTCCAGTCAATTCAGGAAAAATCCAGGTAAGTGTTTCCAAACCATAATTTCGTTTATATGACTCTAAAATACATTATATATTAAAGGAAAGGTAGGTATGTATGCTCTACTAGCAACTCGTTTTTAAATAGCAGCTCCTAATTTCGCCTGGTGGGTGGTAATAGTAACAGGGGTAAGCCGATATTAGAAAACCACTCTTGAAAATTCTCTTGGGAAACTTTTTGAAGTTTTACTAGTAAACTTCAACTGACATAGGCAAAGAAGGTATACGATCTCTGGAAACCAAAGGATAATAGTTCCTAGCGATATTCATTTAGTTTGCAGCTTGATTTCCCAACCCAGGAGGCTGAGATATAGATAAATAGTTAGGGTAGGCTATATTTGAAACTCCTACTATAAAGCTAAACAACATGGAAATAATCAAAAAAGAATAATCATAGTTATATATAACGGTAAAAATAATTTAATGTTTCAGAATTGGAAGAAGCTTCTGGAAAGTTCTATACCATTAGCAAAAATACAACATAAAATGTTTACATTTAAATGGAAAATAGTTAAGGGGAAAATGTTTTCCGTCCAATGGCATTTTTAATCTTGGAGCTCTTTTAGATATTCATCGTCTGTACAGGTTTCCATTTATTATTTTCGTGGCGTTACCTCTTCCTATAAAGAACAGTGCGCCGTTGTTAAGATAAGTTAAGCAGCTTTAGTTGTTGCACAAGTCATTGGTCTCGTATACGTGGTCTTTTACCTCGAAGGGATGAACCTCGAACAATTTTCTGCTTTTTATCGTCTGCAAAGTATGCTATTTATAGTACATGATAATGTTTTAAATTTTGACTTGAGAGTAATATTTCAAAATTGGAACTGTTTGGATTTAAACTTTAATGTTTATATATTCCCCCCCCCCCCCACAAAAACTTCTTCAGTCCCTTAAACCCTCCTACTGTTTCGACGAGATATCTTGTTTAGGATCTGGTCAGTTTTGCTAAATACGAGATATCTCGTCGATACAAAACTGCTCCATTACTCCAAAAAGAACAAAGATTAAAGTTGGAAAAAAAAACTGTCCCTTGCCCAGAACTGGTGACTGTTTGGAACTGGGTTTAGAACCAGAGATGGAACATTACAGCGTTGTTTTCGACGCGAATATAAACACTAAGAGAGTTATTGCAAGTTCTTGTGCAAGGAAACAATTTAAATACAATTTATCCAATATAATCAGAATAAAGTCCGTTATGTTCAATGAAACGGTCAGAAGTGGAAAATTAAAACGTTAAATGAGAAAGGTAAGAGGTGTTAATGAATTCCATTATTACTCCGCAGTGTCGTTCACTAATGACGTAAAAACTAAATATTACAACTATCTGCAAAGAGTGGCACACTCTTGATTACTAGCATTGAGCAGTGACATATATACCTCACTTTACTTCGAGCTCGGTTTTACCACAAACAATGAATTCTGAAGGGTGTATAGTAAAAGTCTAATGAAATGGATGACACACTAACAGTGGCGCAGCTTTACGAACATGAGCGAACAATTACATACTAAGAGGTGTACACTCAAGTATACTCTATAACAAAAAAATCGATACACCAAGAAGGAGTTGTCCAGGAATTGTGCCGGGCTCGATCCACTTGGAACGGCGCTGACTGGGGACGTATAGTCTTTCGTGACGAGTCCCGTTTCCAACTGTGTCCTGACGACAACAACACACGTTTCTTTAGACGTTCAGGGCAGAGTGGGGATCCTGCTTTCACTATCGCACGCCACACATATCCACAACATGGTGCTATTGTCTGGAGTGCCATCTCCTTTGATAGCCGGACCCCTTTGGTAGTCATTTATGGCACATTTTCAGCACAGCGGTACGTATACGACATTCTACGACCGATTGTGTTACCGTTCCTTTTGCGACAACCTGGACTTGCTTTTCAACAAGATAATGACCGGCAGCACACGGCACGTGTTGCTATGAATATTCTACAAGCTTTCTCAACACTTTCTTGGCCAGCTAGGTCTTCTGATCTCTATACCATAGAGCATTTTTGAGACGTTATGGGAAGGCGATTGCAACCATCCCGGAATGTTGATCATATAGCTCGACAGCTGGAGACAATTTGGCGAGAAATTCCTCAGGACGCCATCCGGGAACGTTTTCAGTCTATGCCTCGCCGGGTTCCGCATCCAGGCCAGAGGAAGACTAACGCCTTATCGACTTTATCCCTTCGTGACGGTTAAACTCTGAAATAAATCATTCAATTGTTCTGAAATTTTAATCGCTTGTTTTTCTATGTATTTTCTTCACCATCCACCAATTTTTATCTGAATCGGACAACTCCTTCTTAGTGCGTCGTTTTTTTTGGTTATAAGTATAACTGTAGAGACTTGCAGTGTATTTTGTTGGTATGGCAGAGCAGTGACACATAATTCGCACATAACTACAAACTCGGATATGCTATAAACCATGAAGTTGTAAGAGTATCAATTAAAAGTCTAATATACCAAAATTTCCCAGTTTTACTAACCTGAAGAAACCAACAATAGTTCCCTGCCTCACTTCATGGCTGGTCTCATGAAAACCGGGAGAAATTGTTTAACCTTAAAACCCAATTTTAATATAAGAGAATGACTCTGAAACTTTTTGGAGCAATAAAATAATATCTACAAATACATGAATACTTATAATACGATCTCTATCTTCTATCGCAGCAGGAAGTATTGTAGGATCCATACTTGTCAGAACTTACAAAAAATGTTTAAGAGTATGTAATGAGATATTAACATTGTACACAAGCGTACAGTGAAACAGGTATCTTCTACTAATTGACATAAGAAAAACTGTTTTACCCTCCCCTCCAAGTGTACAGTATATCAGAAAAGCGACAGTATAGCCACACTCATATCCAAGAGTTAAGTATAGTTCGTAAAATGCGAAACAATCTGATTAAATATGATACAGTGGTTTAAATTCACTTGTGGAAAATCATTGGACGAAGGTGTGCATATGCAAAACAGTTCAGTGAACATGTGCAAAGCACCGGCACACGTCGAAACGAGGAAAATATGTCCTTGACCGGCTTGGACAGCTTAGAGAGAAACTTCGCAATTGCTGTGGGACGGAGAGTTGTTAACAACCAACAAAGACGAAAGATGTCACAAAGACGCCAACTGGATATATTTGTGAAGGGGCGAAGTATTGGAATACTAGAATCGGGTCGATCCTAAGAGACGAGATACCTCGTCGAAACAACCTCTAGAAGAATTGACCACTGTGATCCCCAAGGATTTATGATTAGATCGCTGTACGGAGAAACAACATCTGAGAAATTGAACTGAATTGTCAAGATACACCTATTTGAGTGGCATTATTTAAATTGGTACACAGTATGTTATTATATTCCATTACCATTCAAGTTATTAATATACTGTAATTCTGTGCTCAAATGGCAAAATGTTATAAGTAATTTTTTAATTTTTCGTGACAGCAATTTTAAGATTCAAGATTTAACATGTGGTTCTGTGGTTTTTGACTTATATTAAATTTTTCTATCTTTGTTTTCTCATAAACTGAAAGAGAAAGACTTACGACATTTTGCTAACTTCTAAACATTAACAAACCAAACTCCAGAATGGGACTTACTCAATTTTATGAGAAAAGTGACACAACATTTTGCCATCAGAGCACAGAATTTGTTTTAACCATGCGGTTTTCTTTCTTAATTCTACTTTTATGAATAAATTGACGAATTCCGCTTGCCTTGTTGTTCTACCAGAACCAAGAATTTTAGTTTTATATGCAATTTAATAATCCTGGTTACATATCGTTTTGCTTTACACTAATCTGCTATCTAATTCCAGTTACATAAAAACTCATTACAATTACTTAGGAAATGTATTACTTGATGATGAGTAAAACATATAAGCCATTCGGTTAACGAAGAGCACGGATAACTGCGCTTTGAATAATTTAGTATTATGCCTTCATCTTTCTTTTAAATTCAACCCTCAAGTATGCAAATATATTAGGAAGTTTTCAGAGACATTTCCAATAACATGTTATGACCAAGAATTGTGGACTAAACTGTTGCTGAATTATGCATGAGAAATCATTACTCTGATAACCACGCACAGTGGATTACAGTTGGTATACAGTTCTTGGTTTTAAAAGCAAGGAGTTACAGAAGAGTTTCCAATGATATGGAAATCCTTTCAGAAATCTCTATGGACGAATTTAGTAGTAACCAATTATGGCGTATGAAAGTATCCTTTGATCTGAGAAAGCGAAATTTCCCCTTAATTGAGGTATACATACAAAGTCGACTTCTAGAAACCTTTGTAAATTCTCGGTACTATAAAATAACAATACCCTTTCAGTTAGTTGGGGTATTCTTGTCTAGACACATAGGGGATTATACGCTTAAGGAAACTATATATTTTGAGCAGTAATAAGTCACTTTGGATGCTGATATTTAAAGATAATTCCCGGATAACTTTGGAGTGCGGTGAGAGATTATAAAGTTCCTGAGGGTGGCGAATTAAATCTTAGAAAAGTTTGAATTAGGAAGAGATAACTGTGTTTAACGAGGGAAAAATAAACAGTAAAGATAAGTCTCCGATGCAGTTACTTTTATCCATTCCAGATATTGTTTACTGATAAATATTGCATATATAAGTAATGACATGATATTCAGTCATAACAATATGGCTTCCTTTGGATTCAGTGTATCATTCGATCGTAGATGTTTCCCTTCACTAGAGGTAAGTAGATCTACTCTTACGGCTTAGGGTGTATTACGAAGCAATACCGAATTAATGTTAAGGCGGTATTTGAGCCAAGAACTTGTTGAACCCTGAGCTAAAACGGTCGAATATCAGGACAACACCTGTGGAATACCATATTTGTATATTACTATCTAAATGCATATAATACTAGTTTCCTTTTCAAAATGTTATGAAAATTCAATATTTGTAATAATTTCATATAATTAGTTACACATTTAAAAGAACGAAGAAAGATTTTAGAGATAAATAATTTTCAATCATAAGTATTAGAGTTGAAATAATCCGTATTATACAATTATTTTTAGAAAAAAATGTTTTCCCAGCAATACATTGATAAAGCCATTTAAGTTCCATATCACACTCATATAGTGTTATTAATATTCAGTGTTATTCCTGAACTCTTTTTAGGCCCCTATGATCATCTAGGACAAATAGCATGGGAGTTAATATGCATCCCTTGTTACCCGCAGTTATCTAAATAAGTACCAAAATTGACGTGGATTAGTCAAACGGTGTAGATTTATCTGTATGTAAAACAGACTTTTCATTCATAAGTACTGTCCTACTGATGTGAAAAGATGTAGGGTGTATAAATTATATAATATACGTAACGTCAATTTCATTGCGATCTAAATAACTTTATTTTGTTGAATGCTTTAAAAAGTTTAATTTGATACAATCACCTAACGAGAATTTTACGCAAACTTCTGAAAACGTTCCTTTTATGCTAATCTCTTAAATTACCGTTGATGCCAAGCGAAGAGCGAAGCGAGAATGAATTGGTTTGAACTCAATTTAAACAAGGCTGGCCACTGCAGAAGCGCAGATCCCGTTTTAATTGTTGTTGGTATTCAGTTAGTAGATTTCAATGGAATTGGATTAGGTAGTTGTTTTAATTAAAGTAGGAATATTTTTTTGATTCAATTTGTTTCCTTAATAGAGTTTAGTTCAGTTTGAGTTTTGAGTTCCTTAAGGCTCCTGTAGGTTCAGTTCGTTGTATAAATTGAACATCGTAGTCTTCGAATACAATTTAATGGTTTTGTGACCGATACCATATCATGACGACTAGTTCTATTAAGTATTTATGTAGTAGTTCTTGTTCGAAGGCAATTTAATCTAATTCATTGCTTTATTTGGAATAAGTTTTGTAGAATACCATCTCTTCTAATTTTAATTAATTCTATAAAACGTCATTTATACTGCTTGAAAACCGCCTATAGGTTCCTGTCTAGCTCTCGTGGAGCAAAAAATGAAAGTGGATAGTCAGATAAAAATCAAACCTATTCGTAAAACTTTAGTCTTCCTTTGTTCATCTTTTCATATTGATAAGTTTGGTTTATTTTTATTTCGATTTGTTTGGTTTGTCTTCCTGTTGCCTAGGTCTACAGTTTGTCTATTTCACTTTACCATCTATCTAGACGAGGTATCTCATCATTAGCAAAACTAACCAGATTTCTGTAGATGGACCAGATAACTCTTCAATAGAATAATACTGTCACGTCGTCTCAAATCAACACCAGTAAAGACATCGAAAATACGAGGGTCGTTTGATAAATTTCCTTGAAACATCGCCACAATTAATCTGGTGGCTTCGCGGTCTGCAACTATCACTCTTTAAAGTATATCATGCCGAATTTCAGCCAGAAACGACGTTATGTTCGCGTTCCACAGAAATTTGAAGCTAGCATTGTAGCAGCTACAACAAAATGGAAAATATGACTTTGTGAGAGTGTTTAAACTTTTCAATTGCAGAAGTGGACGGCCTCCCTGATCAAAGAGGAGTTGCATCTACTACTAAATTTCAATATAGTTATTAAAATATTTATACTTTTTCAATACCGAGTTGTGCTCTTGGCAGCTAGTGGAATGAGCATCATAAGACCCAGGTTCCAAAAAGTCTAACTTGGTTCAGGGATAACGCATTCAAAGATACACTTAACAACACAACAACGAATTTAGGCCAAACAGTATTTGGATCAGTATCATCTTGAAAACGAATTGTAAAAGAACTTACCACGCCTCCCTATTGCCAAACTGATGCAGAGGACTCCGCCCACAGCACATATGACGCAGTTGGAGCACCTTCTGGGGGCGGTGCACTTCAGAAGGATGGCAGCCACGATCCATCCCAAGACTTCGGCCACGGCTGACCACAGAACGTTGTAGTGAACGTCTCCTTCCAACTCTATACACAGGTAGTTGAGGCCCAGAAAAGAAGCTGTGCTGGTGAACCTGAAATAGAGAGAAAAACCAATTGAATGATACTGACATTCTGAATGAGTTTTGTTTGGGGATCATCAATCGGAATTGCTGAACAGTTTCAAACATAAGGAAGAAACCCTGTAACCTACACTGAAGAGCGATTGAATTAGAGATAGCTGGCATTATGCAAATTTGGAGCTGTGCACAGGCCTGGAAGAGGTTTGAAAATGACGTAAGCAGCTGTTTGACAAGATAATGAGTGCAGCTCACGGTATCAGTAATAGTCAAAAGCAGTATGGGTAAAAGTGCAGATCTAAGCGCATTTGATTGTCAACAAGTAGCCGGATCCCGACAAATGGGTCATTCCATCTCAGAAGTAATGCAGACACTCGGATTTTCACGAACCACTGTTTCAAGGGTGTACTGTGTGTACGTCGATTCCGGTAACACCAACCCTGCCAGGGTCAACTGCCGCGGACAGCAGTGTTTGGATGAGCGAGGCCATCGTTGGCTAGCTCGCACTGTAACAGCAGTTAGACGGGTCACAGTGCAACAGATCTCCGTCAACTTAATACTGGTGCACAACAAAATGTGTAAGCTGCCACACCATACAACACCATCTCCTCTCTATGGGACGCAGAAGCCATAGTCCCACGAGAGTCCCTCTGTGAATTGCACAATACAAGGGGCAACGATTAGCATGGGCACGGGAACATCGCCAATGGACCGTCGAGATGTGGAAAAATGTTGTCGGGAATGATGAGTCGAAATTCACATTGGTACCTGCCGATGGCAGAGTACGTGTACGGCGTAATCCACATGAAGCAATGGATTCTTCCTGACAGCAGTGGTCCCTTCAGGCTGGTGGAGGTGGCATTCTCGTCTGAAGACTGTTCACATGGACTGAAATGGGACCCCTGGTACGTGTGACATCGACTCTCACAGGTGAACGTTATCGGGATATCCTTGACGACCATCTTCTCCCGTATGTTCGTTTTCAAGAGCCCATTACAGACACTGTCTTTCAGCAAGACAATGCACCATGCTATAGCTCCCGAATTGTATCCGAATAGTTGGATGAACATTCCACAGACTTGCCTTGTGCTTTCTTGGTCATCAAGGTCACCTGCCATTAATCCAATCGTGCCCATCTGGGATGCAATTGAGAGAGATGTACGAACCTAAGACCACCTTTCATCTAATATTCGTGAATTGTGGGAGATTGTTCAGGAGTCGTGGATACGTATGGCTACCTATCGCGTCCAGTGTCTTGTCGAGTCCATGCCAAGACGAATCGCAATCGTCATCAAGGCGAAAGTAGGAGCTACGCGCTATTAGACAGGTATCCCAATTGATCTTCAGTATATATAACATACCATTCAAAATAAACAAGATTGTAAATATGCACTTTATGTATAATACTAGGATAAATGGCCTGCCATACGACGAGGGTATAACAAAATTTATTAAATTTGGTCCAAACTTCATTAATATACTTTTAAAAACCTGACGGTACGTGATTGTGATGACGCAATAAGTTCAACCATTTTCCGTTATGCGTCAATAATTTTTGCGAAGTGTAACTTTCGTTTGCGAACTAAAACTAGATAAGTGTCAATCAAAATCTTTAGCAAATGAAATAATTTCAGCGAATTAACTTAGCCAATCACCGTAGACAGAAGGTGTGGTTAATTCATTCCTCCCAGTGATCCGAGCCGAACGGACAGGACTTTTCGCTATGAATCTGATCCGAAAGGACCTATGTTCCTTCTTTCCTAATTTCTTCTTTGTCTTATATGTAGCGTGTGTTGTGTGATGATTAAAAGTCTAATATTCACCTAAATCCTTCTGATAAGTGACTCTAACACAAACATACCCGATACCACCATATGATCATTAACTATGTATAAACCTTTATTCACCACTATGTGTCAACTTGCCTTCTTTCAGGTGTTGTTGTTTTTAAAGCAATACTGGTGAAACAATATTATTGAAAAATTTAATTTTTGATCAACATTGGTAAAACAATGAGCTGCGTACGGTAATCGCTTTATAGTCAACTAGTGGGCCAGCCCCCTGCTCGCTACCGCTCGCCAACCCTCACCGGATTGCTTCACAATCTTCATTGGTTTGCTGCTCGAACCTATGCTCTCTTCGCTCGCATCAATGAAGACATGTGTCCTAGCAGAAAGAATTGTTTACAAAATGATATTCCAAAAATAATTTTTTTTTATAGAAAATATATATACAGCACCTCTAGAGTCAGAATTCAAATGAAAACTGAGCAAATTTTGACTCGAAATGTGAGCACTGCTTTGGAAATTAAACATTCAGCATGTTGTTTGTGTGTACATTTCCCCAGCACTCGAGCCTCCCTCACTTTTTCATTCAGTTTGATTTCTATTACAAACTGCAACAGCTCGACTAAAATTTCATCCGATAACGCTATGAATTCAATTGAGGCGCGAGGCTTCGTGGTAAACAAACAATCGTACAGTGTTGCCAAAACGCGATAACAAATAACATCATTTTTGCGTGCCACGTAAGAAAATTATATATATAAATAATATTTCCATGGCGATTTCGAATCTAATAATTTGTGATATTTCCTATCTCGTTTCGCTCGTAACAGCACACAACCAATCAGAGCCATTAGAAACCTTAATAGCCATGGGAGAATCTACCATTTTATATAATGAGATAATAAAGACAGAATGCTAGTATACGTTTTAAATGAAAGAGGGCGCTGTTTAGGTTAGTCAATAGCGCCGTTTCTGTGGCGTAAGGCGTCATTGCCATCTCGGATTTTCAATGGCATGCAACGCTACATGAATTCGGAGCTTCTGATGACGTGTTTGCAAACGGAAACGGATGATTTGTTTATTTAAAAAAGTTGTTTTTGATAAAAAATTTTATTAAGATATAATAAAAAAATATATAATAATTAAGGACCCTTTTACTACCTTTTATAAGTTAGTCCGATATTTTCGAAATACCTCGTATATCCTTTTTTACTAAATAAATTAGTTTTGCAATAGTTTTATGATTATTGGAATGATGGGTTCTCTCCCAATTGCAACAAGAAGTTAATCTCTGAGATCCGCACATGATTATGGTTCCAAAGGCAATTAAATATTTTTATATGATATGTCTATGGAACCGAGGTTGTGGTTCCTCATTTTTCTACCTCGCATGAGTTCTCTAAATCAAAAATTGCAAATAATGCAATATGGCAAATTCATTCCCATGAGTGATACCCGGAAAAAAAAACCCGAGTCTATCCATGTTTAACTAAAGGGAACGAAGGCCCTCAAGCAACTTTATTCATAAGTAGACACCTGTAAGATTATATTATCTACTGTATTGAATATATACGAAATGAGACGTGATAATATAGTGGGTTAAGAATGAACAAAGGTTGAATTACAAAAATATATTTTACATAACACAAAACAAATTCGTACAAACAATTTGGTTTAAAATCTTAAAAGGGGGGGGTTAATGGGGATCCCTATTTAGTTTATGTAAAAGTAATGACATGTATTGAGTATGCACGATTAAGGATTATATTGAATGACTCACGTGAATCCCGTCAGGACCCCGTTGCATCCGGTTTCTTTCTCGATCTCAAGTGAGCCCCGTACATCCAGTATTCTCACTCCTATGGGACCGAAGTTTGGCGGGAGCAAATGGGAAATCCTCATTGGAGGAAAGGGTAACTGGATCGCATCCCACTGGCCTCAGATGGGATGGGGGGATCATTTCAAAAGGGAAACTAGTAAGGGGCTTGTAATGATGTGCTATGCTTAAAGTTTAATGGACATGTGTTGAGGGTAGCTTCACTACAACAGTCTAGAAGCATGAAATTCCTGGATGGTCAAATATCTTTCCCGGTTTGTCTAGATGCAAAAGTTAAGACGCCAGTAGAAAATAAATTATGTCCTGTTACTAAAAGGAGCCCGTCATATTTATTCTAGAATCCTGATGACGTAATCATTTATTTGCGGACGAACGACTTGTTGGACTAGCATGGAGTGAGCCGAATGAAATGGTGTGGTGACAGAAATGGTAGCGTAAAGAACAATATCTTTGGGTTTCACCACTACAACATTTATTCTAACATCCTACAGCTTTACAGATATGTACAGTAAAAATATAGATATTTTGGGACAAGAAAGGTTCGACAGAGGTTAGTGAGCGTGTCCTCGCTCTCTCAGGTCTCAATGGTCTCTGGTCTATCAGCGTTCCAGGTCGCCATTCATCTGAAAACTACCTGCCGATGCAATCTTGAGTGTTCCCAAGAGGTTGAGATTTAGGAGATCGTAAATTCTGATGAAGACGGTTTATGTCAAGTGCCCAGAACTTTATGATTGAAATAATGTCAAAAGGAGTGCTGTAATAGTACTCTTCTAGGGTTAGTTATGGACATTTGATCACTCGAAAAAGTTTTGACTTACACTGCTATAGTAGACTACCCTACAATACTGTTCCGGACGGCAGCAGATTTGCACAAAATCTGACTACTTGTTTGGAGGTGTTTTTCGTGGTATGGCCTGGGACCTTTGCATGTTGTTCCTGGCCAATTGAACGCCGACGACTACATGAACATTTCGGACAGTCAGGTTCTTCCTACACTTTAGCAATTTTATGGAATGGACGAATGTTACTTCCAGGACGACAACACTCCGTGTCATGTTGCAGCCTCTGTCAAGCAGTGGTTTCAAGATATGGATGTAAAACGTCTTCCTTGGCCTGACCAGAGACCCGATCTGAACCCCATAGAACATTTGTGGGACAAATTAGAGCGACGCTTATGGACCAGGGAACCATGTCCGAAATCTACAGCTGAGCTGGCTACACTCGTGCAGCAGGAATGGACACAATTACCCATAGCTGTGTATCAAAATCTTGTTGAAAGAAAGTATGCCCAAAAGGGTTGCTATTGTCATTACAGCAAGTGGGGGACCGTCACCCTATTAATGCATGTAGTATTTCCCTTATACCTTCACATTTTGCTGTCTGGTCCATTATTGTAGGTAAGTGTATATACAAATCTGCATCGCAATTATTGCATCTCAAGTTATATTTTTAGTGGTTGCTAAGTTCACCACAAAAGAAATTTAGGATGCTTAAAAAGAAAAGGCTTTAGGGGATGACATATATCAAGGTAATTGTTTTGCTTAAAATAAAATCTCTTCTATAAAGATAGTCGGCAAAATGTGTTTAGTAAAAATTTTTCAGTAAATTTTTCAATACAAATCTGAATCACTTTAATTTCTCTCTATAATATTATACTTGTTTCATAAAATCTGTCTGGTGTAAGGGGCAAGGTACGTATAGATTGTGAAAATTGACAAAAATTGGTGTGCATCATAGATTGCTCTAAAAATAGAGATTTTAATTAATTTGCGTTTTCCCTTTTGTATTATGCTTTTTAGGCGTTGAGTGCGATATCGATGAAAAAACTGTATTTTCAATTGTATTTTTTATTTTTTGGTTCGGTAATTAACAGCAATAAAATGCCAGTAAATGAGAACAATTTCGGTTTCGAATTTTTTTCTTGATAGATGATTGATACCTTTAAGATATTTCTCTGCTCCAACGCAAAAGCATTAAGATGAGTCACAAATATACAATAATGAATATTTAATCCAAATCATAATAAAGTTTGTGACTTCAAGTACTTCTATAATATACATGTTTGGTACATTTGTAAGGGATAATTTGAGTTGGAAATATAAACAGCACTTTTCGTACAGTAAATATACTATTTTGAAAATTTGAGACTAAAAGATAATTGAACAATATTATTTCATTAACTTCTTCTATTCACACTAACTTTAAAACGTTTGAGTTAAACAGGTAATATAAGTATTCCTAGTTTGTGGTACGTGGAATTTTAAGAGCGTAGTTAAAAAGTTAAATAAATCGGAAAATTTGATGGAATTTATCAGTTTTTAAAATTTATATAGCAATGTATTATTAACTATGTATAATTTCTTATAACTATTTAAATTGTACTTAATTTCCTTTCATTGTTTTTCCGAATGAAGTAAATAGCACTTAAACTAAAATGCTTGGGTATGATTACATACCTGTTCGATGCAGTCGTATATGTATCATTAATAAAACAATTCATTTCTACACCACGTCATAGTTTGAAAGATCTAATACTTAAAAAGTTGAAAATATACGTGTGATTCGTATGCATTGATAATGTAGCTTCACAAAACTCTGAATGCCAGTTTTTTACTGAAAATTGCTAGTTGGCTGCAGATTTATGGTAGATTATGCATAGCACGAATAAGTAAAACAAGGATCAAGATAACAATTCAAACTACACTTAAAGATAAGTGAATATTAAGTAGTACACGTACAGACAAAATTTTAAACTGTTTTTGTTCGGCATTGAGAAGAGAGCTGGTGAATCACCATTTGAAAGAACAGGAAATATATTATTTAAACACGAATAGGGAGGTACTTTAAGACACTCATAGATTAAAACCTCCTCCGTTCTTAAGATACACCTTTCACGTGCGGGGGAAGATCTTAAGAGCAGCAAGTGCGATATACATTTCGAAAACATTTTAGCACGCTTCAGCACAAAAATATCGCACACGTAAAATATTCCTTTCCATAAAAGCTACACCGTCAGGCTCTTGGCAATGCCCATTTTCCTCCATATGTTCCAATAAAACGCTACAAAAAAGGAAGTTTTTATGGGGAAATGTCGACCCAGGAACATCGTGTAGGTTGGGAGCGTACCACAATTTTTCATTCTGATGCTCGAGTCAAAAGCACAATAAAAATCCAGCCAAGGAACACCACCCACTGAAGGGGCAAAAATATAAAAAAGCATAAAACTCCTCTCCGATAGCTTCGTAGGAGGGCGAAAGGAAAGCTGAGTATAGAGATGTGCATCAATGGGGGTCTGGAAATGAGTTATGACGGGGAAAAAATGTCTCAATTACTTACAGTGTCGATTGATAAAAAAATGGTCCGAAACAGCCAGAGTTCGGTGGGGACATAGAGAACGAAAGGGGTTATCACAAAAAGACACGTGGTTTAATTGATTGTCCCACTAAATCTTGTTCGCTTTCTCTGCTCAAATAATTGGTGGTCCTGTCAAGAAGTAATCAATACGAGTCAATAGGATGGACTGAAGTTGTTAAAGCTTGAAGGCCAGGAGAAAAAAATCCGCAGAAGTCGCATATTTTAACACTTAATTCAATTAGGTAGTGATAAATAAAAGCTCTCTTCTCCGATGCCAATAAGTATTCAGCGAAATTTATTAAATTAAGACTTGACAATGTTATTAATTCATCAACTCCGCAACAGGTTTGGATTATGTTTTGTACGGTGGTTATTAACGATGTTTTGCTCCAACTGCAGCGGGTTCTGTTGGTTTAATTAATTACCAAACTTTTACGAATCTTTCATTAGTTAGTGTTATTTATTGGCTCACACATCATTTACAGTTTATAGCAGTTGGATGAAGAAAAATTGCGTATGTGGGTTCCTAGCATTGTTATTGACGTAATTGGTGTTTTCAATATAGTGGATACTTTTATTATGCATGCGGTTGCATGGATAATAAAAGTATCCAGTATAGGATTTTCACCTTTTCACATACGCAAAATTATGTGGCAATTGCGAAAAGTTATGATTTCATAAAGTGTGTTTCTGGTTCGTAATAGTACATTGGTGTAATTAATTAAAGTATCTCTTATAAGTTGCAAGTTGATAATCGTTCTAAACCAACTATTATTATTGACGAGGACAGAAATTATACAGATATATTTTTGTAATAAAATAGTTATTTTGCTAACTATTTAGAAAAAGCAACATATATTCACTAACAGAGTTGTAACTACGAAGGTCGTAGGTATTTTAATTAACGTTGCACTGGAGCAAGACAACGGGTTATTCGCAACTCACGAAGACTAGATCTGTGTAAAAGATTTAACGCATAATCAGAATGATTACTTTTTCTTTTGTTATACATGGCATCTGCTTAACGCTGGCAAACCACGGTCTTGGGATCATTCTCTTCGGGAACGATCCAGGACTTTCGCCTATATCACGTTTTGTTACTATATTGCAGTGGTCGGCAAACTCATTAGTTCAAAAGAGCCAAAAATCAGCAGTACCACGATTAAGATTTCTTTTGAGGGCCAATTTTCTTTTCATGAACCATGTTATTAGGAGTTGGTTTAAACTAGCTACTAACAATAAATACAACCATATATCATAATAATAATAATCCTATTTATTGACAAAATACTTTTTACATTAAAATAAAAATATGACAAAACACGCATTTAATGTGATCAATGACCTTGCATTTCTTTGTAAAGTTTGGATAAGTCAGGCTTGTATGTCGTTGTTTTTTATTTCAAGCAAGATTCCAGGTTGTCATCAATAACACAATTTCTCAATTTATGTTTGATACGGTTTATGCTTGAAACAGATTGTTCGCATGAATATGTAGAGCCAAAGAATGAATGAACAGCAAATGCTAGTTTTTTAACTGATGATATGAGTCAGGAATACTATTTCAGGTGTTGAAAATTATCACAGGTCTTCCTTCTCCAGGTCTTTCAAACAAGACCATTTTTTCTGTCAACTAAGTACACACTTATTTTCTCCAATTTTCCATATGAGCATTAAGGCGTTCAAATTTGGAGCTCCATAATTATTTTTTTTAATCCAGTAATTGCGCCAATGTCAATACTAAAGGAGAAAAATTCAATTTTGTTTCGTCAGCCATGAGAATTTTTTTAACAAAGGTTAACGTCGCTATGCTATTTCTGAATTCCTGAAACCTCCATAGAAAAACTTCCCTCGTATTTAAAATTGTTGTTTTGAAGTTGTAAATGTCAATTACCGAGTTAATTTCTAGGCGATATTTCAGCAGGCTTGGAAAATGAATTAATGTTTCTCTTTCAAAATCTTGAACAAGAAAGGGATAATTTGTTTCCGAATGAAATGACTTCTTCCAACATAAAAAAAATTGTGTTTCTTTTCCCCTGTAGCTTACGATTAAGATTATTTAGATAATACTTAACGTCTACCATGAAATAAAATTTTTGGATCCACTGATCGTCCGTTAGTTCAGGATAGTCAACATCCTTCTTAAGTAGAAATGCTTTAATTTCAAATAATAAGGAAGCGAAACGTTTTAAAACGTTTCCTCTTCAAAGCCAACGTACCTTATGCAGAGAATATCTGTCTATTCACTCTCCATATCTCTCTATATTAAAAAAAAGTTACAGCCGCCGCATTGAAAACTGTGTTGTTTAGCTCTATTCTTAAATGATTTCCCGAGAAAGTACTGATCGGAAAAAAACGAAATTAACATGATTTGTTCTTCATCGTATTCCCTGGACAATTATTAAGATTTTTTTCCGATGCGGCTATTAGTTTAGGATTTATTAAGTGTCAAAATTGAAGAAGCGAAATTTCTTCCGCGAGTGAGCAAAACACATACACATTTTCAGTCTACAGCCGTGAGTTTTTTTTAAAGAGTACCTCTAAACGTAAATTTTTGCAGCTCGTCGAGTTATTTTTGAAATTTCAATTTGGTTCTTGATAGTATTTTTTTGAAATTCGGGAAAAATCAGGATATTTTTGTTACTTTTTTTTAAAACTGCCGTATCTATATTTTATTACTATTAGTTTTTAACTTTTAAAATATCGCAGTATACCTCAGAATGTACTCTTTCTTACGATACTATTATTTTTGAAATCGGTTGATAATTAAATTGGATGCGATCAAAAGTTGTTCATACAAAATTCGGAATCTTTGGATATTTTCGCTACTTTTTGTTACAACCATTAACTAAAACTGTCATATCTATATCGTATTACTATTAGTTTTTTATTTTGAAAATAGCGCAGTATACCTCAGACGGTACTCTTTTTTACGGTACCATTATTTTTAAAATTGGTTCATAAATAAATTCGATGAAATCAAAAGTAAAAAAGTGAAAAATTTCAGTGGCAATACTAAAAGTTCTTTAGGACCCGAAGACGAAATAAATCGAACAAAAAGTCGATTCGTGGCAGAGCCGTACTCAAGTGGCTAAGGAGCCGCAGTTTACCGACCATTGCTCTAGAGTGCGTTGTTAACTACTTACCTACCAAATATTACCTTAGTCTGGATTTCAAGAAGTAGCAATTTAAACGCATTATAAAAGTCCCTACTCAATTACAATTTCGTTACTAAATTACTCAATAAAATATAGCATAACATAATTTTGTAAAATTAGCAATTCACTGAAGCTTAATGTGATTTGACATGATTACCAGTGATAAAATACGAGTAAGTTGGAAAAAATGGGGAAATGTATTACATTTGATCTTAATAGATAAATCTTTTAATATTTTATATTGTCTCTAAATTTTGATTAGCTTATTACAGAAAAATGTTTAAGAACTATACAGAGATGAGCATTTAACTAACGTTTCAATGTTTCGTAAACAGCCACGGTATTAAACTGTATACTTAGAACAGTTTATAAAAATATAAGCAGACCCATGCAGTTGCAACAATATTATGCAGTTCCAAAGCTCAGATGAAGCATATTTAAAGTAAATGCTCAAATTGGCGAATGAATTCTATAAAGGTCAAGTTAATACTGTCTATACAATTTCTGCCATTCGCAATAACACCTAATAAGCAAATAACACCTATTTCTATGCCACGTACGATAGTAAAAAATATGATAGACGAATGAATATTCATACACAAATAAATAACAGGCAAATATAACTCACCAGCTGAACATGAGCACTATGGTTCTTTTTCGCAAGCCTTGAGCTCTGAAGAGATCTCTTGTAGCCTCCTTCTGCGTTTTGGGTTCGTTTTTGTGCTCTCTTAAACTTCTTTCCAAAACGAACTTTCTCTGTGGGAAAGTTAAATAAAAGTCAATCATGAATCCGTCAGATGAAATTGATTTTACAAAAGAAATTGTGCTTGCAATTTTTGAGATGCGTCAGTTTTCTTTTAAATAACGAGTACACCAAAATGATCAAAGTTGACCAATGATATTAATTACCTCTCAATAACTAGTGAACATACATAGATGGACCATGTAGCTTTATAAAGAGGTTGGTAGGTAAATATTTTAATTAACGTCGCACTGGTACACAATGCTTTTTAAAAGAATTCGGGGTCCTGATCTAAATATATCAAAAGTTTTTAACATATTTCTCAAGTAAATTTATTCCAAATTAAAACTCGATGTAATTATTGGGTAGTTAAAATTGCACAAACTTCTAGGTAATATATTTGGAGAAAATTCCTTTCACCCACATAGCTGGTACTAGACCAAATATTCCGGAAGCATTTTCAATTTTGAGGTTGTTCGAGTGCAACATACGCGCGACCATTTCTAGATTAGCTTATAGAAATTTTAGAGTAATTTGATTTGATTGTGACTTAAAAGTTATCGCGACCTATCGGAAATGCAATATGGAGCAATCCTCTTGTAGTCACGTCCTTTACTGTCTGGGAGTGCTCAGGGAGGATTTGTATTTTAATTTTTTGCTCGTCTGAACTTTGCGAAGGTACATGAACTCATGGACTCAAACATAATTGCTTCGTTTGGCGATGTAACGTCTTATGACAAGGGAGGTGTGTTGAACGCATTTCTTATTGGCGACAAAGATGGCGAAATCGTCAAAGTTTATTGCTATGCCGTGCGAACCAATCAGACGATGAATCAATGGATGGGCGTCTTCTCCCTTCCCGTTTACCAATATGATTATGAATGTTAGTTTTCACCCGGAGACGAAAGTATTCTAAGGGTCAAGTTACTACTTGTAATTGTCACATGATCCTAGGGACATAAAAAGGTTATTGCTCATTCTGTTTCACTATTTCCTCTATGGTTTAGACCAACTAGTATAAAAACAAGATAATTTCATCTCAAGGGCCATGGATCTTGATAACATTTTTAAATAAAAATATATTTGGAAAATATATTTCTTTAAACTTATTTGATAATCATAAACGACCATCATGAATCTGAATAATTTTTTCCGGAATCATAAAAAGTAATATTAAAAAAAAAAGAAAAGAACTATCATTTATAAAGCACTTATTTGATAAATATTTTTGATTTCTTGCTCTAGTTATCCCCCCAATAAAGATTATTTAAAAATTCTCATCAGTGAATTCCTGTCTCAAAATTGCATGGAAACTAAAACCCTAAATTTAATCATCTTACGTATTTTTATAATGTGTAAGATTTGCTTGAACGTATCGCATCTGTATTAAATTTTGTTTTAAGACATGCACAGAATGCATTAACAAAATGCAAGCTTATAAATAATTATATGAATGTTTTGCATTTTTATAATCCATTCGATGTTTTTCGATAATAGTTAGAGCATTGGAACTTGCTTTACAGTGATAGAACATGCTCATTGTCAACATATTTAGATCCTCTCTGTAGTCGATTAAATGATATGAAAGGAAACATTAAATTTTACTTAAAAATCCCTTTTAAGATGGAGTGAACGAGAAGATATATAAGCACCGTCGAAATAATTTTAGTCGGCAGAATGAGCTGCTTAAAAATTATTTCGTCGCATCAGACGAAAAAAGTTTCTAAAATTCCATGAAGTTATCGATTGCTCTGTTTAAAATATGAGCGCTCATTAAGCTATTGATGGCAACACAGAACTCGACAGAATCTAAATTGTTTCTCTTAAATCTTGAAGAATAAAATTAAGGTCGAAGCTTTCGTAAAAGCTCTTTCTCGTTCTACTGCAAACAATTTCATTCTTTTCTTGTGTTGCTCATTGATGATGGAATGGAATGAACGAATGTAATTCAATTCAGGAAATGTGTTGCAGGAATGGAGGTTTTAAGACCTTCCTTTAAATTTATGCAGCACATTAGTGCTATATGTTAAACTGTCTTGCGCTACTGAAATAAGATGTAAGGTAATTTTTTTAAAGAAATAATCAATAAGAAACATTAGAATTATTTTCGTATCGGTTTTGAAAGATATATGAATTCCTAAAAAAGGAGAGTATTTGTCAGAAAAGGATTGGCCATGTCTTTAAAGGCCACTCAAAGCCTACATATGTAGAAATAAAATATATTCATAACATATCGGCATAGAATTTATTTTAATTTCTCTGCATATCGTTAAGCGTTTATCAAACTGGAATTCAAGTTTAAGCAAAGTAATCCTGGAATATGATTGGATTCGTAAAAAGGAAATGCATATACGGACGAATGTCCATGTATAAGGCTAAGCCTCCACTTGTCGCGGTGACCAAAATATCGCTGCCGTAGAAAATTTACTACATGCACACTCTACGATAGACAAATCGTTGAATTAGAACAGTTTTCCACTGAATGTCATTGATACTACTTGCGCGGTCGCTCTTTTGCTTCGGGTGAGAAGTAAATGGAGGAAGCATCGTTATTGGGTACATCCAATAACAAGTCAAAAATTAGTGAAAGGGAAGTTTCACAAGTTATTTGTAGATTCATGTGAGCACCCTGCAAGGTTTTTACAGTGTTACCGATTGACGAAAATTAGTTTTGACGAATTGTTTGGTAAAAGGTAAGATAATTTTAATTAACGTCGTACTGGAGCAACACAACGACTAGTGACGACGGTCCGGGATCAATCTCCAAGGCAATGATCCGACGACAACACCAAGTAATTTTGGACCACGACGTTATTGTTGGGAATAATTGATCCACCAACAACAATCTTCAATTTCTTTCAATTCTTTTTTTCAATTTCTTTAATGACTAACTCAATATCAATTACTGTTAATATTCGTCCATCATCACATCTGGTAGATTCGTTGTTAGACCTTTTAGACAAGTATTTGCAGTGTTTTAAACATAGACCAGAATAAGACTGCTTGAGAACTGCGACAAAACTATCGCAAGTGGGTGCATGTCCATACCTATCGGTATGATTCATTGGGTAGAGCGTCAGTCGCGTCCCAGCGAAAATAGGACCGGTTGCAAATTTTTAATCGCTGCGATTGTTTAGTCGCAAGTTTGTGCACTTGTATTTGAATCAATGAGTTTTATTTTTGCGACTGAAAAATTGCGCAACTAGAAATTGTAAGTGGAGGCCGCTTTGTGAGCGTATGGGTGTTACTAACGCTAGAAAGACGCTAGATAAAGAGTTTTCTTAGCTGAGCAGACGGCGGTACTTCCATCTCTTTCTTACGTTTCTTGGAATTGAAGTATTTTGTTTTTGAAACTTAATTCAAGAAGATTTAGTCCAACACACAATAGAGCTATCGCGCCATCAATGTGTTCTTTTGAAACTCTACAGCATATGCAAGCGACCTTTACAACCACATTGTTGGAGACTTACGATTCACGATGCATGGTGATTGACGCTTGATTATGCAGAAAAAAAGAGGGGTTTTCAGTGGAAACGCCAAAAAATTACAGCCAAGAAAATATTTCCGCCTAGAAATAGTTTGATTTGTCGCCATTTCGACAATGTTTGTCATTAATTTTAACGCATAAGAGTAATACTCAGCAACATTCGAGTACTATACCAAGCTATGCCTCAAATCACGATAGAGGTAACCAAAACAGTATCTCCCTTTTTATCTTTACAGATTAACCTTATGTTACTTAAATGAAAATTCGTTATATGATAGACTTTTTCAGTCAAGTTAAATGTAGGTGATGGTAGAGTTTCTGTTATGGAACGTTCTTCTTAAGCTGCGAAAACATTGCGAGCCGAACCGTTCGCGAGCCTCTAGTTCTCATGATTTGGACGTCCAACGAGCGGTTCGTGACCCGCTCGTGGCCATCCGCTTCCTGTGGGTTTTACGTCGAAGACAAAGGCCTTCTCGGTTTAGATTTGGACGGCGTCGTGAGTAGTATGTTGCTTTTCTTTATGCTCGCGAGCCTCCAAGCTCCATTGTCTTCACTGGTGGCTGACAAATGACTCTCTGGTGGTTCGCGGTTGGTTCCTTCCTTTCCCATGGATCACTGGAAGCTCGTTGTGAAAATAATTTCAACGAATGGTTCACGAGCGTCTCGCGAACAGTTCGGCTCGCAAATGTATACGTACCTTTATATGAACGTTCATAAGAACCTGACATCATTCAGATTATTTTTAGAATACGATTTCAGAAAATCGTCAGTACAAATTCCATAGTATGAATTCCGAATTGATTGGAATAGTTAATTGGTCACTGACAATTTAATTCCAAAAGGCAATAAAGTACATTTTAAAGTAACCCAAATGTATATAAGGACAGATCATTTGGTTAACAGGAAGCATAATCTCCGTTTTTTATGCGGCTCTTTAGTTTACACTCTCATAGTCAAGTAACTATTGTATGTTTTAAACTATGTTGTTATGTTCTGATAACTTATTATAAGAGTTTTAAATTGATATTCAAGGCAAACATATCGTAATATACTCCCTGTTTTGCAATGGAAAATGAAGTAATATACGTACTGAGTAAAGTCCCCAACATTTCAAACTGTTAGGTTTCTTTCACTTTTATTTAAACTATATTGAATAAATTGAGAATTCGTATTCTTTTAGTTCTACGCCTTTGTGGTTAGATTGACAGCCGGGTAGCTTAGAAGTTTGGATTAGAATATATTCATTCGTAAATAAGTTCCGTGACAGAAGAAATAACGAAATTTTTCCTGGATATATCTCCATAACAAAACTGCTGCTTTTTTGTTTTTAGTTTCTACAGCTTTTTGGGTGGATTCGATCGACGGAAACAAATCATCCTTTAAGACCAAACATCTGCTTGGAGTTGAAAATCGAAAGCACCTTTCGTCTCTGTAACCTGGTACATTTATGTATGTAACATCTCATTGAAAAAATGATTTAGATCGTGCAGAAGTTCATCTCGTATAAATAATTACCACAGGATAATGGTAGGTAATTTACGCCTAAGTAATTATGGAGATACAAGTCATCCGTATTTTATACTTTCAGGCTACACCTTTGTAGTATTGCATTATGTTTGGGGCGTGTGCACGGGTTTTTCTTACACATAATTTACCAATCTTCATGTTAAACTTCAATTCAGGACTTCTCTTAATGATCAAAATGCATGAGAATGTGATAATTTCTAGCATTGAGTTATGATGATTTAATGTCAGAAATGAATATATTCACCTAATCAGAGGTTAAAAATTAGCAGTTCTTAGCAAGTGAACAAAATCTGCAGTTCCATGGTACCAAAACGATTGCATGACCCACCCAGATGGCCATTTCATTTAATTTATTGTTGAAAAGGAGATTCTTGAACATAATTTTCAATTGTATTTGCTTTTATGCTTTTATTGTGTGCAAAATGTATCTGATTTTAGAAACATCCTCCTAATCCTCGCTCAAAATTGTCTTTTGTAGTAATTACCTTAATGTCTGTCACCTTACATCAGGTTGTACCTTTAGCAAAGGTTGCGATATAATTATGTGAAATGTATAACATAGATGGGAATACATGTGCAGGATGTGTGTCCAAATTAGGTTGTAAAAGTAATAAAAATGTCGAAAAGATGTTGAAAATAACTTTACACTAAAATGATTTGGAATTTTTCTGCGAAAGAGAACAGTTTTTTTTCCTGATCACTTGCAATCTATAGTGACCCCATCCAGTCCCACTGAGGTGGGATATTTTGTTAGTAATGGGTAAGCTGCACTTTGTTCAAAGCCACTTTTTCTCTTCAAGAGTACAGATACCAGTCTAACCAGTCAAATACCAGTATTTAAGCATTAAGATGTTTTAAGACTAAGCGTGTCTTGATTGATATTTTCCATACCTTCTATTTAAAATAATAAAACTCTGCCTGAGACTTGACTGAAAAGCAATACTTTTAAGTTGGATAATAGACACAAGACACATTTCTAACTGGGAAAAACCACACATATAATCTATGAGAGGTCACAGGACGGAACATCCCAAATAACTTTACGGAAATAGACTTCTGAAAGCATTTAAGACCCTTCTCTAAGTACATTTAAGACTCTTAATCTCTTCAATTTAAGCTTTCTAGCCATTAAGGAATTAGTACTTAGCGAACCCCTAATTAATTCCAAAAAGGTCACATCCCCAAGCCAGCGTCCAACCAATTTAAGCGTAGAACCAAAAAAGTTCCCATCACCATGACTTTCTTTTATAAGAATTGAGTAAACTCAATTCCAATGGATATTAGCTACCTTGATTGCTTAGTTCCTCCAATAAGATGTAAAATGGGACGTTATATTTTACAATAAAAAAATTGCATTGTTTTAAAAAACATTAGAAAACAAAAACAAAAACAAAGTAGGAAGAAAATGAAAATAATTAAAACTCAAGAGATTCCATTGTAGTTTATCTATTTTTTAATTGTTTACAAAATATAAAAACTTTAAGAAATGTATTTCTTGTGAGTTGAATAACTGGCATATAGATGGCAGTTAACTAATAAAAACCTTCCGCCACATAACTAAGACCTCAAACAGCTTGATGGTAACCGGATTATAAAAGAATTTAAAATTTCTTCCATAAAAAATGACTAGACATTAAAAATTTCTTAGAACAGGAACAATAAATTACTTAAAAGTCACATCCTTAACCCAACGGCCAGCATCTTTAAGCGTCGAACGAACTATAAAAAAACTGACTTTTTTTATTGTCAAATTTCCCCATTCAGAAGGTAGATCAAACGAAATATTTATGCATCTAAAATTAAAATTTTTTAAATAGGATAACAAGGAATAGAATAAGATAAAAGAAAGTCTAGAAGGAGAATATATTTTAAATTTGCCAGATCATTTACTTTATGCTTGACAACACATCTTTAAAATATTAAAACACTGACAAATGCATCACTTATGAGTTGGATAGCAGAAGCACAACAAGAAAAAATCCTCCATCATATAAACAACTCGGAGATCTCAAACAACTTTACGGAGACCGGCTTTTAAAACCTCTTCCACCAAAGATGTCTAGCCATATAAGAATTACTTAACAAAGTCATAATGAATACCGAAAAACCCCCATCTTTAAGGCAACGTGCAGCCGCTGTAAGTACCGAGCGAAAATTCCCTTCCTCAGTGACTTCCCATTTCAAAAACCGAGTCTTCCACGACAGCGAAATTCCCTCAGTCAGAAGTTCGATCAGATGCAATATTTCTCCATCAGAAAAATCTCCTTTTCTAAAAATCGAAAAATACGAATAGGATAAAATAAAAGAAAGTCAACAAAAAGGTGAAAATATTTTAAATTCCCCACGATCCCACTGCACCTTGTGCTTTGCATATCTTTAAAACACCGAAGCACGGGCAAATGCATCACTTATGTCTGAGTCAGATGGCAGACAAACTAATAAACACCATCCATCGCACGAACACCGAGATCTCAAACAACCTGACGGAGGCCGGTTTTTAAAAGCATTTAAAACCTCTTCCATCCAAGATGTCTAGCCATTAAAGAATTACATAGAAAAGCCGTAATAAATTCCGAAAAAGCCACATCCTTAAGCCAAACGTGCAGCCATTTTAAGCGGCGAGCGAAAAATCCCTATTACAATGCCTTGCCACCGCAAGAATCCGCCGCACTGTCCCCTAATTGCGAGGTTTCCCCCTTCACCGAATGCGGACTGCCTGCTCTATTATGCACAGAAGGATGTCAATAGGAATAGAGGCAGGCTGTCATGCCGTCTTACGGACTTCATTATTCTGACATGATGTCAGGACGGAAGGGAAGGCCTCTTGACTGTCGGAGTGGCATATTTTATGCATGAAGATGACTCGTCGCCGTCGTTCCTGTTGTTTCTTACGAACCCACAGCATCTTTTTTATGGAGATAATGTCCTTATTTGGCGTCGTGCGGAACAAGATTTTCTCTCTGGAAAATGAGTCCGTGATTGAGGAGGAAATGCGGAGACTCGTTTTATTAGGTTTGCCTCAGCCAGGAGTGACTGCCGCAAGGGCTCTGCTTTAAGTGCATGACTGAACTGGAGGTGTATCTGGAAATAATGCGTGGATTCTGGGAATGGACGCAGTTTCCGTGTTCTTGTGTTTCCATTACAGTGCTTCTTGTCCGGGAGGAAGTGTTGTTTGGAAAAATAAGTCCATGAGGGTGGTTTCGTGGAAATGAGATGGTTGGTTTTCATTTCGGTTTGGTTTAGCTTCTTTATTGCTGCATACTGGCTAATCCAACCTTGAATTAAGCTTCCTGATGGTTTTGTCTTGGTTAGATGTCTCCTCATTCGCAGTACTGATCAAATCTTAATGGATCCGATATCTCGTCATTAGAAGTACTGATCACATCTTGCTAGATCAGATACATAAACATTAGCATTACTGACCAAACCTTAATGAATCAGATATTTCTTTATTAGCAATATTGACCAAACATTACTGAATCAGATATATTAATAATACTGATATATCTGATTCAGACGTCAATACGTCATTAATAATACTGACCAAAACTTAATAGATCAGATATCTCGCCAATAACAATACTGACCAAACGTTATTGGATAAGACATCTCGTCATTAGCAAATACTGATAAAATTTTACTAGATCAGATACCTCGTCGTCATTAGCAATACTGACCAAATCGTAATGGATCATATACCCCGTTATTAGCAATACTAACCGAATCATAATAGATTAGATATCTCGTCATAAGCAATACTGACCGAATCCTAGTGGATCAGATATCTCGTCATTAGCAACACTGACCAAATCGTGATGGATTAGAGACCTCGCCATTAGCAATACTGACAGAATATATTAGATATCTCGTCATTAGCAATACTGACCAAATCCTAGTGGATCAGATATCTCGTCATTAGCAATACTGACGAAATCTTACTGGATCAGATATCTAGTCAATAGCAACACTGACCAAATCGTAATGGATCAGAGACCTCGTCATTAGCAATACTGACAGAATTTTAATAGATTAGATATCTCGTTATATATCATATACCCCGTTATTAGCAATACTAACCGAATCATAATAGATTAGATATCTCGTCATAAGCAATACTGACCGAATCCTAGTGGATCAGATATCTCGTCATTAGCAATACTGACCAAATCTTACTGGATTAGATATCTAGTCATTAGCAACACTGACCAAATCGTGATGGATTAGAGACCTCGCCATTAGCAATACTGACAGAATATATTAGATATCTCGTCATTAGCAATACTGACCAAATCCTAGTGGATCAGATATCTCGTCATTAGCAATACTGACGAAATCTTACTGGATCAGATATCTAGTCAATAGCAACACTGACCAAATCGTAATGGATCAGAGACCTCGTCATTAGCAATACTGACAGAATTTTAATAGATTAGATATCTCGTCATTAGAAATACTGACCAAATCCTAGTGGATCAGATATCTCGTCATTATCAATACTGACCAAATATTACTGGATGATATATTTCGTCATTAGCAACAATGACCAAATATTAATGGATCAGATATCTCGTCACTAGCAACACTGACCAAACCGTAAGGGATCAGAGACCTCGTCATTAGCAATACTGACCGAATCTTAATAGATTAGATATCTCATCATCAACTATACTGACCGAATCCTAGTGGATCATATATCTCGTCATTATCATTACTGATCAAATTTTACTGGATCAGATATCTCGCCAATAGCAACACTGACCAAATCGTAATAGATCAGAGACCTCGTAATTAGCAATACTGACCGAATCTTAATAGATTAGATATCTCATCATAATCAATACTGACCATATCCTAGTAGATCAGATATCTCGTCATTAGCAACAGTGACCAAATCTTATTGGATCAGATACCTCGCTAGTAGGAATACTGACCAAAACTTAATGGATCAGATATATCGTCTTTAGCAATACTGATAAAATCTTACCGAATCAGATATCTTGTCATTAGCAATACTGACTAAATGTTATTAGATCAGACAACTGATCATTAGAAATACGGATCAAATCTTAATGGATCAGATATCTCGTCATTAGCAATACAGACCAAATCCTAGTGGATCAGATATCTTGTCGCTGAAAGAAAACTGACCAGAACTAGATATCGTCATCATCCAAAGGTCGGCAGTACCTTGAAGATTCGATTAATCGTCAATTTTTTTCGAATGACGAGAAACCTCGTCATTCGAACCACAGAGCTACAAAAATAATAAAGGGGCTAGCAAATTTCGACTATAATGAACGTTTAAGTAAGCTAAACATGTATACACTGGAAAGAAGAAGAATGAGGGGGGGATTTGATTCATCTTTTCAAGTTTGTAAAACAAGGGGACACAGAGGGCTTAAATTTCAATAGGGATAACAGAACAAGGGGCCATGGGTATAAATTGAATAAGACACATTTTAATCGGGATTTAAGGAAAAACTACTACTTTAATAGGGTAATAGACAGTTGGAACGCGTTGCCAGAAAATATAGTTAATTAAAAGGGAGTGTACGAATTTAAGACACAATTGGATAGTCAGTGGGAATTGGAGAATTCATAAACAAAGGACCAGCCTTGTTGGGCTTGAGCCTGTAGCTGGTCGTCAATATTTGTATTTGTATTTGGAGGGATATAAGGTACAACTAATTGGAAATGTCGTAGTAATCTAATGGTAATTAGTGGGATGACCAAGACAAGTAACAAATATATTGTTTGAGATAGGCTGGTATTGGCAACAAGTTTAAGAAACAATTGATGTATAACAAAATACCATTTAGCAACGCTGAGTAGAAATTGAGAGTTCCCAACCGATATTAAAATACTAATAGTTAGCGATAGCTACAATCTACAAAATAATTTAAACTATAAAAGTTCACAAAAATAAATACACTTAAGGAAAGAACTTTTTTGATAAAAAAAGTGTAAATTACTAAGATTTTTAAAAAACCCTTAGACAGTTAATGCTTGAAATACTTTTAAAACCCGACAAAATGATTAAAAATAATTTAAATTGAACTTTAATTTCACAAAATGTTGCATCTTATCCATGCATCATTTATAAAGAATTGTGTTTGTTTTGTTGAAAAGTTTACACCGAATTCATGCAACGAAATTTGCATACATTAGAATATTTGTTTAAGCAACATTCCGTCGCTAGCGCTGTTTATGATTCGTATCTTGTGTTTTTATTAAATTAACATTTTAATGTATACTATAATTTAATGTATATATTATCAGTAACAAGAATTTAATAATTGAGTTTTTCTATTGAGCTCCTTTCGGGAAAACTTTGTAGTAAAAAAGCAATAGAAATCGCACGATCAATTTTTGAGTATAACAACCCAGCTTCATTATGTATTTTTAAAATCTAACCTTTATGCTTAGAAATAGAATATAATTGTGGAAGGGCATTAGCGAATATGTGATCACACTGTTTGATCGCATATTCGTTACTAGAAGATTAATAGCGCAACAATTATTTTTTCATGAAAATGAAGCTTTTGTGGGAAATAAACATCATTATTAATCTTTATTTCCTAAAACTTTAAATTGTGAACTTACTAATAAGAAACTTAATTATATTTATAAATTGGCACGATAACAAGTAAATAGAGTAAAATAAGAAGGGAAAATGAACTAAAAACGTTTTTAAGACCTTTAATTAGTTTTCGATATTTACAGATTAGCTTTGCGCTAAATTTTTTACTTCTTTGCGTTTGGAAGACAGTAAATAGCAAAATGATAATAAGGAAAAAACCGTGTGAAAAGCAAGTAACGTTGTTATACTCAGATTAGTTTGCACTAATTACTTATTACATTTTTCATTGTATGAAAATTGATGCGCCTTAAAAATGTATTTCTTTGGAAGGATTTAAAGCACTTGTACGTTGTTTTGGCTTGACTTATCTGCGAAACCTTTCTTCCTTTCTTCAGAGTCCATTTCTGAAGAAATTATAATCGAAGTAAATGGAAGAGTATTAGTTTTGTCTTAAAGATTCTGTTCCTTTGGTAACCAATTAAAATTAAACCATACAAGATAGGCACATAAAATAAAAATTAGCTACGTTGAAAATAAATAAAAACATCATTTTGTCTCAATTTCGAGGTATTTTATGTACACAATTTTGATTAGAAAAGAATAAGCTTATTTTATTAGAAACTCATTTAATGTTATAAATACAGTCTAAGAAGGCAGCAAAACAGATTAATCAAAGTTGCAACTCGTTAAACTTATTTTCCCATCAAAGCTAAAGTACGCACAAAAGAAACAGTAAAGTCTTCTATGGGTAATAATCTTATATATTATTTTCAAATCTCATCGCAAGTTTCACATAGACCAATCATGATGAATGGATTTTTTCGTCGTAGAATTTGATTCAGAGATAAATAGAAATTCTTCATGCTCTATCTCCTACATGAACGATCACCCAATCATGTTACTACCAACGACTTCCTCATCGGTAGAAACGAATATTGCCCAACTTTTGTGACTACATTGAAGGACTTCTAAAATGTGAAACGCACGTGTCATACACATATCTATAGTTACCACAGAATATTCCAATCCTCCTTTAATACGAACAATACTCTAATCCTCTGAAGAGTCCACATATACATACAGACATACAAGAAATCGGCAAAATCCATCTGAGTGTGGGATTGTTCTTCTTGGTTATGACTCGACCCATTGCTTTATGTACCTGGTACCATGAACGCTGACTTGTTCTTCGACGTTCTGGATGATTCGGCCTTGCATACACTATGACAATACTACGGCGATGATGGTTATTTCTTCCAACAGGATCTAGCTCCATGTTACACTGTAAAACGTGTGCTGTACTGGTTTTATGAAATTGAGGTGAATTTGCATGACTGGCCAGAGCCCCGATCTCATCCGATCGAGCATTTTTCGGACTAACTGGAGCGCGACGAGTACGACACCGCCACGCACGCCCATCTTCACAACAAACTCTTCTCGCAGCCTTGAAGAGGCATGCCGAGTTATTACCGCCCAGATTTAAATAGAACTTTTGGAAAGTAGAGTGCCTATATAATAAGAGTGGCGACAAGGGACCAAATTTGGCCCAATGTGCATGCGCGGCAGCCATTTTTTTACCAGAATCGTCTCAAAGAAGATTGCTGGGCAAATTAATATATCATTTCTGGAAGAACAAAAAGCATATGATTGTTATAATATGGATACATTCAGTATAAATGAATCATATAAACGCTCAATTACATGCGTAATTGATGAGATGGATTGCACAACGCTCTAACTTAGATTGTGGGAAACACCATGTTGTTCGAAAAAAGCTATTTATTTAAAAAGTCTTCAAATTTATACTGACAAAACACTAAAATAATAATAAATAAACATTCTAGAACACAAAATGGAACATGAATAAGCTATATTTTCTTTTTAATTTAATATACACGCGTTTTTCTCGAACACACAAAAAGCTCCCATGTTAAGTCTACGGGAGCTAGGAAAAGACCGCCTCGGGCGGTAGAAAAGGTCTCTAAGCCAATCAGAAAGTGTTTCCCGTATGTCGCCACTCTTATTATCTAGGCACTCTAGTGGAAAGTATGCCTTGACGCACTGAAGCCGTAATCGAAGCAAAAAAGGAGGGTCTACCCGTTACTAAATAGAATAATAAAACACTTTTTTTGAAAAACATGCAGTGTCCAAATATTTTTGTCCATATAGTTCATATCCGTTTTGCAACCTGTAGTCGTACCTTCAAGACTTCCAAACAGTTTTGATCTCCTTGATCAATAGTACCTTTTCTATGATACTTTCAATATATGGGTAGTTGAATTTACGTCGAGCTTGGAGGTTGGAGGAGAATTAACGACCAGACAAGAAATAAGATAAGCCAGATAAACTTAAGTCCCTATCTTTCAGGAATGAGATCCATATCCAGTGGGTACCTGCTCATGTTGACCTGTACGGAAACGAAATTGCTGACAGCCTGGCAAAGGAGGGAACAAGTTCCAATGGCGATGTCTCGGGCATCCTTACATACCAAGAGCTAGCCACCATAAGAAAAAATTGCCCTCAACAACGACTGGAAAGCACCTCCATCACATAACTGGTACCATGCAGATCATCCAGGGGCTGCCCTGGAGGTTGATGGAGATAGAGCAATGCAGACTGCCCTTACTAGACTTATTAGTGGCCACATTAAGTCTCTTTTCTTTGACCAGGGACGTAAGACTTTTTTACCGTGTAGAAAATGCAGTTTGGCTCCGGCCTCCCACAGTCACCTTCTTGCTTGTATGGGGTTGGTCAAGACTGATTTGAAAGAGAATCCTGTCCAAGTTATGGACTTTTTGAGGGTGTACGATCTTCTGGACTTGATCTAGTTGATCTAGACCAAGGAGAATTAGTAACAACAACAACAACACGTCGAACTTACAAACACAAAGGGTTATTAGCGATGGTCCTGGGTCAAGAAGAGAGGAAGAGATTCGAGGACAGCATTTCGTAATTTTAAAACCTCGATCAGTTGACAAGGTCAAAACCTAAGCTCGGACTCAAATCTCCAAACTTCCTCACCAAGCCAACGTGAGGACGTTCGAGGTCACGACGTGTTTGACGTGCTCCAGCTCCCACTTGCATAAAGTTCTTTGATTAAATAGAGTTTCGAACTTATAATTCTATCGTTACTGATCCGCGACTCTACCAACTGGGCTAATGCAGCCTCATTCCACTAATAAATGCGTTTATTTAGTCACTAAGTTTGTTGCGGGGAAATATACTAGGAAATCTAATAACTCTCAATAGGTTCACAAACTCAAGTACGACTATTGAATTTTAAATAATAATTCATACTGCATTTTAATTTATTCGTTACTAATCGTAATAACTTCGATTTCAGAACAACAAAAATGGGATTTCCTCGATAAAACGAGTTTTAGATTACCATGCATAACTGCATATTTTAATCTTACGTTTATTAAACAAACTTGAAGTCAAAGTAAATGAAAATCAGAATTTCAATTTAGTTTGTGAAGTAGGACTAAAATTGTAATTAAGTGTGAGCTTGATTAAATTTGAAGCAAAGGAGCAAAGAATAGAAGTATGAATAAAGTGGAAAATACCGCATTAAAAAGTTAGTATAAGGAATAGGATTTCTTAAAATCACTGCCAAGTAAAATCTCTTATGTGGGAACATATGATATGAATAAATTTTTGTGCCGAGGATAATGTTGGAGCAGCGCGCAGACCGTAAGTCTCGACCCCTCAGGGGTCGTGTGAAAATTTTTGTGGGTCGCCAAATTCTAAGAAATTTATTAGACAATAAAAAAAAAAACATAAGGCTTTTTTTCAACAAGTATTGGCAACCAGTAAAATAGTGAAATGAAAAATAATATTATTTATAAAAAAGAACTATATGTTTTAACGAAAACAATTGTATGTATTAGTATGCAATATCTATACCCAAGCAACCGGCATGGGAACAGATATAGTGATTAAAGATAACTGACAGTTTGAGATGCCTTTTATCTAATCTCTGGTGAGATTCATATGCAACTTGGGTAGGTCTGACGTTTAGCAGTGGTATTTTTATGGTGTAAAGTTTCTTAAAAGTATTTTTCATTAAAACATATTAATACCCATATGCATAGATAAAAACAATTCCTTCATAAAATTATGTGTTACTCAGTCCTCTAATAAGTCAGAAACATAAGTGCAAATCGCAATAAGAGTTCAACTTTAACTTCGTTGACGATTATAAAAACGTCTATTGTCTATCCAGGGGTTGCAATAAAATAGTACACAAATTGGGGGTTGGGCCGGAAATGAAAATAGTTTGCGCACCACCGTGTTGGAGTATTTAAGAATGTAGGATTTATTTGTATTAATTTTACAAGCAAAGAAACAGTATGATTCATTACATTAAAAAAAGTGATGAAGTTTGTGGTTAAGTATTTTAATCTTTAAAATGGGAAGTATGTATTATATACCACATTTAATGAATTATTCATGCATGACCTGTCGCAAGTTTTTGGCCAGTTGGGCAAAGTTTCTTCAGTGACTTATAGTTCTAGTCGGAAATTTATTTAAAATAATTCAGCTAGCTATCAAAACATTCCCTTTTCTGAACATACTTGTAAATGGGTCTCGTTGAGACGTGTTGTGTTTTTTTTTATCAAAGAACAGTTCTGTAAAATATTTCATCAAACAAAGGTCACTTAAAATAAAATGGTGATTCTCCCCTCCTAAAATTTTAAAGACTTTATAATTTAAACTTTTCATTCCTTTCAAGAGATTTTCCTTTTTGATTCATTTAAATTCATTCATTGCGTAATATTTTGAAGTATTGAGGAGATAAGTATTTAGGAACTTTGGATCTATCTTTCATTAACTTTACAAGCAAAGATAAATATTATTCATTACATTTGAAAAAACTTAATGCAGTCTGAGGTTCTATTTTTGAATCATGAAATTGGGACGCATGCATTAAATACCACATTTAAAGAATGATCCATGCATGAAATGTCGCAAAGTCTTGGGCAGTTGGGAAAAGACTCTTCAGTGACTAATAGTTCTTGGCAAAGCTGAAGACGGGAGTTTATTTAAAAGAATTCACTTTTCAAAACAATTCCTTTTCTGAACAGACTTATGAATGGGTTCCGCTGGAAAGGTCTGTGTTTTATTTTGTCAAAGAACAGTTCTATAAAAAAGCCATTTAAAATTTACGGACGATTCTCCCACCAAAAAGTTTAAATACTTTAGAATTTCACCAATTCTATTTTTGATGCATCAAATTGTGACGCATGCAATGCGTAATTGTGATGCGACATCGACAGCCAAACATCGATGCTCAAAATTAAAACATCGATGGTGATAATAGTACATCAATCCAAAAACATCGATGTTTTTGGAATTCAGTGTATTTAAACTTTTCCCCCATTTCTTAAAACTGGTTTAGCACCTAGTGATCCGACATCGACAGCAAAACTTCGATGTTCAAAATTAAAACATCGATGTTGATAATACATCGCCCACAAACCATCGATGTTTATAAAATTCAGTGTTTTAAACTTTTTTCCCATTTCTTAAAACTGGTTTAACAAGTAGTGATGCGACATCGGCTCCAATACATTGATGTTTTTTTAATAAAAGATCAATGTTTTGAAACCATCGATGTCGCATCCCTACTTTTCAAACCCTTCACCCTTGGCCACTTTGGTCTAAAAGTATGTTCAATTTGTTGATTATGAAAATTATGCTACTTGGTTATTTTTATAACGGTACTTTTTTCATTTAAAAATAAAACATCGACAACGTGAAAACATCGACAAGTATAAACATCGATGTTTCAAAAACATCGACTCCAATACATTAATGTTAAAAACATCGACATCGATATCGCATCCCGAATACGTAACACAATTAAAGAATGATCCTTTCGATTTTCATTTTTGATTCTTATTAATTCATTTTGTGCGTAATATATGAAATATTAAATGAAAATATATGTATCAAATTGCTATGAAATGTTATTGTAGAAATAAAGAATAATAATTTAGTAGAGGGGGGGGGGGGGAATCGATAGGATCAGTTCAATTGCAATTCTAAAGTAATGTATATATACGTAGTCCGTATTCAAGTAAAAGTATTGAATACAAAATCTTAAAAAAAAACCTTTTGCATATTTTTTCTGTGTGGCAAGAACTAAAGATAAGTAATTCATGTAGCAAACTCACATTTTCCAGCCCAATGGAAAAACTCCTTACCTACAAAGCACACATACCTCTACATACTAGCCAACTTTTAAAAAAGAAATTCCAAACAGTTCTTTAAAACGGGAGTTTTAAAGAGGCTCTCACTCAACAATTTTATTCATAAAACTACCAGGAGAACGGAAAGTATTTCCAGGAGATTTAAGAATCAAAACAAAAGAAAACCAAAAAATAAATTGAAATTCCATGGAAAACATAGAGTTCTGTTAAGAGATCATTTCCTTGTAAATCGTTTGAAGATGGACACAATTTGTATGCTTAAATAAGCACGTGAAGAACTCCCACAGTATTCCCCTAAAGAAAAATGCTTACTTCATTTCCCTAGTAAGCATTTGAAACTGCAGCCACGAATGGGTTTCTCTGAATTCCTTCGAATTCATTCAGGAATTCTACCTTGCGTATAAGACGTTTTTTCCCTGCTTTTCGGCAAAGATAGAGACGCATTTGAAGTACCGAAATTCCACTATAATCCGGAGCATTTTCGGCAATTTAAGACCTTTTCCTTTTTGGGATGGGCAGCGAATAAGCCAGAGTTCTTAGGTACGTGAAATAAAAGGAAGTATAAAATATGCTGTCTCCGGGGAGTCTTGTAGTTGTCGTTAGAGTGAATTGCGACGTTTGGAGAGGTGAGTATGTAACGTGTAGACGAATATAATACGCAGAAGTAACTTTGAATGTTGTTTAATTATTTAAATGAATAAAGTCCCCTATTTTCTACTTTCTGTTGCAAATTTATATTGAGTTATGAGACTATATCCGAAATAGAATATTTTCAGATTATATAGTGTCTGAAATTAAGTAAAGTAAATGTGTTTTAGATTTGAGATATTACAAAGCTTTTTAAAAGAATTATGAAATTTGCTGTTCTGATGAAGCTTTTAATCGACGTTTGAATTCTCAACTTTGGCATGATGAGAAGATGGAAGAATATAATTCTTTATGGTAGAATATAATGAGCAGAAATAACTTTGGAATTAGTTAACTGCATTTTTATCAATAAAGTTATCTAATTTTCTGCTACAAACTATATTGAATTCTGAGAGTATATCCAAAATCAAGAACTTTTTAAGTTAAGTAAAAGTTATTTATATTTGAGCTATTACAATGTTTTTTAAAGGAATCAAAATAATTATGAAATTTGCTGTCTCCAGCGAGTCTTTTAATCAACGTTTGATTTCCAAACTTTGGAGGTAGAGAACAACTGTATGGACGAAAACAATGCACAGAAGTAACTAACTCTCGTTTTGTACAGTATATTAATAAATCAATTTTTAATCGTTGACCACAAGTCGTAGCCTACTTTGGTGAGATATTACACGTACGTACATCTTATAAAATAAACGGCATGTTCGACATTTATGCTGGATTCAAACACTAATTTGAAACAAGACTTAGATCAGTGTTGTCGAACTTTTTGAGCTCGGTGTAACAAAAACAGGAAAAAAACTAGTTTAATTCGGGTGGCGTGTAACACCTAGAACTATCCATAATTTTGTGATAGTTGCAGCTCTAGTAAAAAAGTTATTTTTTAATATATTTATTAATTAAAAAGCAAAAACAAATCATTCTTTACATTAGTGACTTTTTTGTTGCTTAATTGGATTTGACAAATCTTCAATTGAAGGTTGGTATTTCGTGCACTTCAATCCCAAGAAAGCAGTAGAAACTTTTGTTTGTCAGTCGGTTTCTTTTATTGGTTTTAATATTATTTAATATTGAGAATAAGGTCTCGACGAATTACCTAGAGGAAAAAATTGTGAGAAACGTCTTCGCTAGATTTTTCAGAGTCCTAAAAGTGTCCAGTAATCGGTTCCAAAATTTCCTGTTCCTACTGTCACTCTTCTTCATTCTCTAACCGATTTCTTTCCAGATTCTCGAGTTTAGTTTGGATCTTAAGTCGAAAAACACTTGAGACCAGATTCTGTATTGAAATTCCGAAAGTTGCATCTCCAAATGATCAAGTTGCATCAATTGGAAACCATTTAATTCCAAAAAACTGTTAGGTTTACTACGTAATGTACTTAATTATTTTAATTGTCTGTCACAGGATTCTAAATTGATGAAATATTTGTACTAGATGTTCACCCAGTGCGTATTGCAGTATAACCTCAATAATTCTTCCTCTTTCAAATCCCTCAACTGTTCATAATGTTGTCCAGTTTTGCGACGAGGATTATTTACGTACTTGCAGATCAATTCCATGAGAATTCACTGACACAATGATTGGGATTCGCTATCTCAGCCCTTTAATACCTTCCGAATTGCATTTAACCCGTATTGCACACGGATCCTATTTAAACACTAGACTGAAATTTTAATCATTTGAATTTGCCATCATAAACTATCCGCCTACAGTTCACGTTCAATCCTATAATTCACTCTTGATGTAGTATTTTAAATGAAGATCAATGACTGCTATATCCATTCTTCAATCAATATGCGAAGTTTTAATCTTCCATACGTAATCATCCAAGTGGTTTCGATAATATACGAGTCCATCAACATCTGGTCAATTTTGTTAATGACGAGATATATCGCAACCAATATATTGCCAATTTTTTGATAATGACGAGATCCAAGATCTGGTCAATTTTGCGAAAGACGAGATATATCTTCATCAATATATTACCAATATTTCGATAATGGCGAGATCCAAGATCCGGCCAATTTTGTTAGTGAGGAGATGTATGGTGATCAATATATTGCCAATTTTTTGATAATGACGTGATCCAAGATCTGGACAATTTTGCGAATGACGAGATATATCTTCATCAATATATTGCCAACATTTCGATAATGACGAGATCCACGATCTGGTCAATTTTGTTAATAACGAGTTATATCGTTATTACCATATTGCCAATTTTTTTATACTGACGAGATCCAAGATCTGGTCAGTTCTTTTGTAATGACGAGATAATTCGTCGGTACAGCTACACTCTACGTTTATGAACGGTGGCAACGGCCTTGGCGATTTTTTGGCTCACTTTTAGTAGCGAGTTACGGTAGATTAAGGCAACCGACCTGTCTTTACGATTATTGTGGTTTAAATGGCAACCTCGGCAAACGGTAACTTTCAATTTTCATTTTGATATTCTAGAAAGTTCTTCCAAAATCCGTTAAAATCATCTGATTTCATTGGTTCGTTTGAAATTTTTTCTTTGCTTCTATTGGTTATTTTGATTTTAAAATATCCTTTGATTGCGTTGGTCCTTTTAAATTTTTTTTCTTTGATACCATTGGTTCATTTATTTGTATTTCTACAGTTGTGGAATTTTTAATTTATTATATATTTTTTTTCACGGTAGAGGTCTGACATGTATTGTTTTTTTGCCATTTGTGGAATATTCTTGTTTATTTTTTTTCTTTCGAAACAGTTCTGATGTATCAAGTATAATTTCTTGCTTTTTTTCTTTTTCAAAATCTTTTTCTTTTTCAACATGCCCACTTAATTTAGTGTAGTTGATGTCTTAGGGTGTTTTATTTACCCAGCATTTGCAGTTTAGTTTTTCTGCTGGTTCACAATTGTGTTTGAAATGTGCTTAAAGTTATTACTTTTTGTGAAAGTTAAAAAAAAAATACTTTTCAAAACGTTCTCGAATGTGTTTTCAAGCTCTAATTTTCCATTGTAAAAAGAAAAATATTTTTGAAATAATTCTTTCCTTTGCAATTTTATGAGGGTGCCCCCAAAAAAAATCGCCAAGGCCGTTGCCACCGCTTATAAACGTAGACTGTAGCTGTACTTCTTCGTCCATTATAGATCTGGTCAGTTTTGCTTATGATGAGATACCTCGTGAAGACAATTACTAGGAGGGATCATAGTTTGTAGTTGCCTACATTGAATATGAAAGTAGTTCTTACCTTTGTGGCCACGATGAAGTCCGGTGTGAGGTCTCTGCCATTGGTCGAGGCTATGGTCCTGACCAGTCGTATCGTCTCTTCGAACCTTCCCCTCGCCAGCAGCCACTGCGGAGACTCTGGAAGCACCCTGACCAACTGTTGAATTATTGCGCTACACTCCATCACACATTACATACATTCATTCATTAACACTACACAAAGCAACTGAGATTGAGAGCACACAGTCAAATACAGCACGAGTAAAAGCAGCATGAGAAAAATAATGCATTTTAAGGGTATTTTACCAATACTACAAGGATAAAATTAATTACTATTGGTTGCTGAGAAAATTATATGAAAGCAACTTAATAGCTTGATTCACTACTATCCAATTAAGGCCCGGTGCACACATCCAAGTTATCAACGTGCGTCGCCGTTGCGGTATCGAAGCCCAACGATGCACACATAACCGTGAAATGATGTAAATTCTCATTTCGCGACATTTGCAATAGGTATTCTATGGAAGAAAACGTGTTTATTTCGCTTACTTGATGTAAAAAAAATAATTTTTTTTTTAACAAAATAGACGCTACTGGAAACAATCATTTATTAATTAATATTTATATTCCATTTATATATGAAAACAAGGTACATCAGAACGGAGATACGTTTGCGGCGAGCTGCGGCGCCGTGGGTAACTGCGGTACAAATTGCACGCAAGTTGGACGTGCGTCGCAGCAACGGCGCCGGAAGCATGTATGCGCTACTCCATTGGATCTAATGTATCTCAGACCCAACTTGCGTTGCGGCAGCGTCAAAAAACCGGATGTGTGCAACGGGCCTAAGGGGATACTAGACTTTTAAAATCACCACCACGCGCAAAAATTATATATATTTTCTGGACAGCAATTGATATCAATTAATAGATAGCAAAAATTAATTTCTATAATGCTTATTTTGGAGGGAGTTACGTATACAACATCTAAGATAGAGTAGATGAGAATAGTACGTTTACTGAAAAAAACGTATTTTTCTGCGATTGAGAATATTTGATGTTCTGATTTCAAATTGTTTTCGTAGCTTCTGCTTTATTAATTAATTAAAAAATTTTATTAGATAATCCTTGAAATAAGTTGTATATATCTGAGTACACAATCCTCATACTTCGAAATTTTGGTTTAAAATGTTGCTACTACTTACTTACTAATTATGCTTTTTAGTAAAATTTCAGAATTTTAGCACAATTTGTTTTGTTTTACAGCTAAGCAAAACACATACCAAATGAAGTTAATTTAATTTATGTGTAGGGGAAGATGTCGTACCTTGGGACAGTTGTACCTTGAAACAAGTTGTATTGTGCTGCCTCCTTTTGAGTAAGTAGCAAAATAACACATTGTCGTTAACCATTTGCCACCAGAGAACCATCCCAAAGATTGGCAAATCCACAGGTGTTTCTAGTGCTTGCGAAACAACAATACAACTACGTCCATCTGGTATGTAAATATTTTGAATTTTTCATTTTCATTTTTGTAATTTCACTGATTATCATTATACTTTTTTATGGTTTGTAAAATTAGCTAAAACTTTGTTCTTATCGATGATGATACGATTTTAATGTTTACGTAGCTTGACCAGTTGTATCTTGGGACAAAATAAATTTATATTGGGAAATACCAAGGTACAACATTTATTTTGTCCTTTGATAAAATAGCTTGGGTTTACAAATGTAGCAGTCAAGAATGTAATTATTATAAATTTTTTTTTTTACATATGGCTTTATTTGGGATTCGATCCATAAAAATTACAGGCAACATAAACAGGCACAGGAATAAGGAACATAAAACAGTGAACAGTTATGATAACTAATTCTTTAAAGTGTATTAAACTGATAAAAATTAAATTAATTAGTTATTTTATGCCTTCTAGAACTCAAAAATTCTTAATGCTTTTGTTCAAGTTGATTTAGTACTACCTTAAAAGTGTATAAGCTTTTTTCCATTATTTACAAAAACAAATGCCCCAAGCAAGGTAGGAAAGACTAGCTTGATCGGTTGCAGGAAGAAGATTGATCTGGTCGCGCTGAAGAGTGCTATAAGCGATTTTCTACAGGGAAAGACTTTGAACAAGGCTGCATATAAGCATGGGCTGAGAAACTCAACTTTTAATAGATATCTACAAAATTATTTTAAATTAGATAATGAAGGCAACATTGATTTTAAGTACGATGGCAGAAAAATCGCAGTGAGGAAGATATTTAAAAATGGTGAAGAAGTACTATCATTTGACTATCTCAAACAATCTTCAAATTATCAGTATGGATTGACCTGTAAAGAAACTCTCCGCCTTTCATACAAATATGCAAATGCAGTCTCAAAACAGCTCAATAGCAAAAATAAAAAAACTGCTACAAGAATGGATTTAGTTGGAGACTGCTGGAGAGAACTGGCTGCGCGGTTTTAGAAAATTCCGTCTAAGCGTACTTAAACGAGTGGCCACAAGTCATGCAAGTTTCAATTGAGAAACCGTAGAAAATTTTGAAATTGATGAATGTGACATAATTTGCAAACTACGATTCCCGTCGCCAGCAAGAAGTTCAGAGCGACAGAAATATTTGAAGTTTCTAGTTAATTTCAATGTCTACGATGTTCAATAATTTTATTGAACAGTTGATCTCAGTTTATAAATTTTAACTATGAAGTTTATTTAATTTAATGAATTTATTCTTGATTTCTAACATTGTGCATTATTGTGTGTGTGTACAAACACAGAGACTAATGTAATTTTCAGAATACTTATTTAGTATTAGAAATGTTGAAACTGTGTGTAATGTTTAATAAATGCGGAATTTAGTATGTGTGGAATTGATTTATTTTGTAGCCTACTTTAAACTGTCTAAAAGTAACATCTATTCAAAGGTACAATATGTATTCCAAGGTACGACAACATGTATACCAAGGTACGACAACATGTATACCAAGGTATGACAACATGTATCCTAAGGCACAACACCACGTTGAATCTTGGGACATTTTGATTGATCAACAAAACAATTAATAAAACAGTTTGTGTTCGAGGCACAAATAAATAAAAAATGATAAATTCTTTCAAAAGAAATGAATAAATATTTGATGGAAAAACAAACTGCAGCTATATTATAGCCTCAGAAAAAATATTTGTTTAAAATTATCCCAAAGAACGACACCTTCCTCTATACAAACTGCTATAGGACTTAAAATTATGACGATGGCACGGAAAATTAATGTACGCGTAACCAATCAACCTTTCCTAATGTATCAAAGTTTTGACCACGTTTTATGTAATTACATCTAAATGGGGGACTGAATATTTTTGGACAAAACTTTATACATAGAATTTTTAGTATGAAACAATATGTGCAAATTCAAAAACAATTTTATCATAACTATAAAAGTTAATTTTGAAAGTCTAAAGTACCCATAAATACATTTATTCACTATATTATAATAATTAACTTTCAGTACACGGTGAAACACAGTATGATTAAAAGCAAATAGGAAAAACGATTGATTACAAATAACTTTTAGAACTAAGATCAGCCAAGAAAGTATTGATAAAAAGTAATTATAATTAGCGATTCAGTTGACTAGGTAAGCAACCTAAAATCACTTAATTTACTACGTTATGTAAACACTACATTATATTAAATATGCTATTGGCTATACCATACAAAGAGACTTAGAGTTCACGATGAGACATAGCACTAATAATATCAACAAAAATTATTACTTATAATAATTTTAAAACGTAAGATTAACCATTAAACGCAGTGCTTCACAACCTTTTTCACGTCACGGCACACTACACAATCATAAATAATTGCACGATACATTATCAAAGAACCTTTATCTATTAACGTGATTAATTTCTTCAATTTCATACTAAGGGGGATTCAATTAAGATCTTTCTTCAAAATACTTTCTGCTTTATAACACATAAACGTAACAATTAGAAATTCATTTCATATGTCTTCTTGTGCAGTTATAAACACGAAATAAATGGAATACCACACATTCTCAGTGATTGATATTTGACACACTTTTTATTCTAAATTGTCTAATTTTGAACGAAATTGCCATTTATGAACTAAATTGTCATTTATGAACTAAATTGTCAGATTTGACTGAGTGAAAATGTGATTAAATTTTTAAACACTAAATCATAATCATACTAATTTATATATATCTAAAATGTTTACTGATATGGAACTTTATTAGTTAACTACATAGAAAATTTTTTTGCATCAAATTTTTCATGAAGAATTTTTTCCATTCCATTGAACTTTTGTGCTATACAGAACGTTAGAGTAATATTTTTTGTTACAAAGAAATATTTTAGCTACAGAGAACTTTTTTGAAACATCTACAACTTTTTTTGTAATGTATAGAACGTTTTAGTTAAACAGAGAGTTTTAGTGACAGAAAGTTTTAAATTACATAGAACATTTAAGTTAGATAGAGTTTTTAGCTACGTAGAGAACTCTTATTAGTGATAGATAACTTTTTTATTGACGTAGAACATTTTATGTAAGCGAACTTTTTAGTTACATAGAAATGTTTTCTAACTTATGAGATTATATATACAGATAAAAATTCAAAAAGAAACAATCAGACTAAAAGGTTTATATTTAAATAAAGTTTAATAAATAAACTGTTGCAAATAGGAACTAAGGTCCAATGGTGATTATGTAAGTATTCAGGAAAGTTCAACGCTGCATTATATTCCACCACATCACATACATCAATTTTCTACACGGAATTTAGAATGAGTGTTCGTATTAAAATTTTAAGAAGTGTTTAAGCATCAAGTGTTTGAAATTTTGGCTAAAAATTTCACGCAACGTTTCATACATTGTTTGTCTAATGCTTATAATTTCCTTCTTTAAACAATAATGCTTCTATCGCCACACGGTACACGAAACCAAATTTCATCAGTGAACAAAACCTTCATGTCATTCAGGTCCCGTAATAGCTTTTGAAGTATATTCGCACTTTGGTTTGTTTCTGTTTAGTAGTCAGAAGAGGCTACGTATTCCCTGCACGAGGTAGGTAATGATTTAACGTCACACTGGAAACACAATGGACTATTAGCAATGGTTCGGGATATATCCCTAAGGGATAGATACAAGGACAGTAACTCGTAACTTTGAACCAGTCAACACCTGAGTTGGTACCCCACTCTCCAAGCTTAAGCTTCCACACCAGGCTAAAGTGATGAAATTTGAGTTCACGATTGATTTAATGTGCACCAGCCTTCTTGAACAATACGGTCTTTGGATGGACAGAGTTTCAAACTCGCAATCCTTCGTTTGTTACTCTGTTGTTCTTCCAACTGGGCTACCGCGGCACCTTTAGTAACCGAGAATGAAACCTGGTTTGTACAGAATTTATAACGTTTTTGATTTCGAAACATCAGTACAGTATTCTTTCCACTTCCAGAGTACCACCATAGACTTCTAAAATGGTTTATCTTAGCAAGATACAAGGTGGCCCAGAAATAACTATACAATTTTAAAATATGACTATTTTGTTATTAATCTTTTAAATTCATTTCAGATTATCTATGTGTAATCCTTGGAAATTAGTTATGCAGAGATTAATTACAGAGCAACGAGTCAAAGACCATTTTAAAATATAAATATTTTGTATTTAATCTTTTAAATTTGTTTCAGATTATCTATGTGTAGTCCTGGAAATTAGTTATTTTGCTATTAATCTTTTAAAATTTGTTTCAGATTATCTATGTGTAATCCTTGGAAATTAGTTATTTTGCTATTAATCTTTTAAATTTGTTTCAGATTAACTATGTGTAATCCTTGGAAATTAGTTATTTTGCTATTAATCTTTTAAATTTGTTTCAGATTAACTATGTGTAATCCTTGGAAATTAGTTATGCAGAGATTAATTACAGAGCAAGGAGTCAAAGACCATTTTAAAATATAAATATTTTGTAATTAATCTTTTACATTTGTTTCAGATTATCTATTTGTAATCCTTGGAAATTAGTTATTTTGCTATTAATTTTTAAGATTTGTTTCAGATTATCTATGTGTAATCCTTTGAAATTAGTTATGCAGAGATTAATTACAGAGCAACGAGTCAAAGACCATTTTAAAATATAAATATTTTGTAATTAATCTTTTAAATTTGTTTCAGATTATCTATGTGTAATCCTTGGAAATTAGTTAATTTGCTATTAATCTTTTAAATTTGTTTCAGATTATCTATGTGTAATCCTTCGAAATTAGTTATGCAGAGATTAACTACGGAGCAACGAGTCAAATAACATTTTAAAATATAAATATTTTGCTATTAATCTTTTAAATTTGTTTCAGATTAACTATGTATAATCCTTGGAAATTAGCTATGCAGAGATTAACTACAGAGCAACGAGTCAATGTAATCCAATTTTATCTAGAAAATTAAAGGTCAGCTGTGCTAACACAAAGAGCTTGCATTCGCCATTTTGCGGTCAGACAACCACCATCGAAACAAGCAAGAAACAAATACATTCTACAAAACTAATTAAAATAATTTCCAAGAAGTATATTTAATGTTTACTAGCCACCGCGTGGCCCCCACGTGATTTCCCGTGACAGTTCTTTTCGTGGTGTAAGGTATGCACTATGAGACTCGCCAACCCCCGGTGGTTGCTACGTATTCCCATTTGCTTTGCTTCGCAAACGAACTAACGAACTTCACATGCAATGCCGTGATGGCCCCCAAGTGGCTATTATCAAGAACGTAAATCAAAACACGCTAGAATCGGAAAAATAGGCATGGTTCCAAAGGCTGACGTCAGTGGTTGAAAATCACAAAATACGTCCTTTCTTCCTTCGAGTTACGGGTAACGTCACATTCCGGAGAAAAGAAAGTATGGTGAAAAAAACTAATAAATTAATATTAAAATGTTTTAGATAAAATTTTAAAATCCGGGTGCGATTTAAAAAACGATAAAAATTTGTTACTTGGGTGTCAAATTTTTATTATTGTAAGTGCCATAGATTCGTCAGGATACTGCACACAGAGACATAGACAAATGCTTACTTTTATAACAAAATAATTACTGCAGATTTTTAATTCATACAGTAATTCTATTTTTTAATTGTCTAGTGACTTCGGGGTCATCCTGTAATTTAGCTTTCTATTAGTTATCGGGTTGGCGATGTGTGGAAGTATGGAGACAGGGGGGGGGCAGCTCAGGTATTGCTCTCGTCATCTGGCCATGGATTAAAATTATTAGGCTAGTCCTTGGATCTTTTCTCTTTTGGTTAGATCATGGACAGTCGCCAATAGCCTATTTTGTTGTTCCACTGCAACGTTAATTAACTACCTATTATCACTTGGAGGGGTTTTCCACATCGGCCGCCATGAACACTATTGTTTTCAATCCGTCCATTGTTCAAAAATATGCTTATTTATTAACATTTCTAGCAACTACACAGCAATGAATTGTCGATTACGGCCTTGCTTATTCAAGTTCACAACACGAAATTTCGTAGATTCCGATACGTCAGTCCTATGACACATATTTTGAATGAAATTATTAAACGTGCTAGGAGCAAGTATTCCTACCTCAGGAAATATTCCCTCAGTAGCTAGACTTATTGTAATTTATGCATCTTCAAGAACCAATAAGAAAATTCTACTATTTCCAGTTATTGTGTAAAGTATTCTAAACTTGCGAATAATCAAAATTATTGATTGATGTAATTTCCATCAAAAACGGAAATTATAATTTTTAGTGTACTTTGGTGAATTGGAAATCTAAAAATATATTTATTCTGCTTTTTCTAATGCATCATGCTAAAATAAAGCTAAGATATATTCAAATTACGAATTAAGTGAATTATTCGAATAATTTGACATGGATCTGCATATAAAATTAATGAAAAGTCACATAACAAGCATGTCGTTGTTGATCGAATTATAATTCACGCGTATCAATAACCTTCTGATAACCTAATAATTTCTTAAAGTAAAGATGCTCAGTTCTCCCTCAACTTATAAGGATCTGCAAACGGAGGGAAATAAGTGTGTGCTATAGAGATTGTAATAAATCAAATCGAGAAAGGAATACGAATAATTTAATCTTCAAAAAGGTACTAAAAAGCTTCTTTTCTTGTTAAATAAATCTACAGATCTCCTAAGAATATTACGGAAAAGCGTTATATAATTGAGATAATCTCATTTACATTCAATTAAAAGATTCAATCTGTCTCGAATCTAATGGAAGAAATACGAACGAGTCAAAAACATTTTTGCTCTTTGCATAATATTGAATAATGTAAACAAGACAAATAAAAATTAAGTAACAGTTTTATTTCATCCATTCAGAGTAAAATCCATATTTTTATTAATAATACCAAAACCTGACAACGCAAAACGTAAAAGTTATAATCCCTCTCAAATTTCATTCTAAATCAAAGTATTTCAAAATAAATTGAAAATAGATGAGATACCTCAAGACTTTAGCACTTATAAGAGAATTTTAAATATATATTTCTAGAATTAAAATCTGAAAGAACTCTCAAAGTATAAATATGTTTCACATATTTTTATTTAAATACTTGTAAAGGAGTTAAACTTGAAATGATAGATAACTAATATTCGGAAAAAGAGTCTTCCACTTCATTTAGCGAAAACATTTTTATCGAAAGTGTACTTTTATCGAAATTTCTACTGCATCCGATGTATAATAATTTCAAAATACGATTAGTCTTCTAATTTAAATTAGAGAAGTGTCTTTAAATTTAATGTCAAACAGATAAACTGTGTTGTTTGCTAAAATTCCTTTTATGTTCAAAGATGAAAATATTCTCTAAAGTAGCGCTATTCAAATAACCTTCCTAAAAATATTCGGTACTTTATTATGGCTTAGTTGGAACATGAATAGACTATTTTATTTTCAAAAGAGATGGAGTATTGAAGTTTTCATGGATTCGGATGATGTTGAATGTATCTTGTACGTTACTATACTAAAATGGATATAATGGAATTCTCTTTATACACAGATTGTTAACGGCATCCTTTTGTAAACAATCTTCATCCCTTATAGCATCAACGTAAGAAAATAAAAATACCAGCTATTAGATCTCAGAAATTTAGGCATAGCACTTATATAAACATGTATTATAATTAACTTTATTTACATAAATTACTTTAAACGAAACTAAATGTTATGAATTTTGCATTTTCCTAAAAAAAAAATCAACATACTATAATCTACAAATAATTACTTTTTCTGTGAAAATCTTTTACTCTTACTAAAGATTCTTGGAAAGCATTTATTTCACTTAGATTAAAGAGTTGTGAAAAGTGATTTTTTTAAATCCTTTATATTTTTGTTTGGTAGCTGAAATATTTCATTAAGTACTTATTACTTAAATTCTGTGTAACAGAATTTTCAATTAGTTTCAGGAACTTATTTGGGCTTTAAAGGACTTTAAACCAGTATTTAATAATTGTAAAACTCGAATCTAAAATATTGGAATTAAAAGTTTAAAACCTTATGGGTGTTAATACGAACATTCGTTGTTATGAGATATTAAGTGGAATGAACTATAAAATGGACTGAATTAAACGGCGTGAAGTAATATCTAAACTATGCATTAAATATTGTAGTTTACGCACGTTTATCCTCTTTTAGAGATATTTTATAGTTTAGACAAATCAGTCATTGGCAATTATCATAGTTTAGTTAAAGTGCGTGTGCTTAAAGGCATGCAATAAACTATAATTACTTCTTTAAAAACGTAAAACATACCTCACTATCCCAATAATACGATGCATAAATTCAAATATTTTAAACAAGTTTGAGCCGTGTTAAATGAATTTATCAAGTATATAATGTCAAAATCACAATTGAATTTCGATGGGCGTAAATGCTCAAAAGCGTATAAGAAGCTACATCATGTCAAAAAACAGTGCTTTGGATCATTATTTCTTAAAGATATTATGGAAGTAAATGGAAAATTGGGTATAGTGCAGAGTGAATTTATATGTATATAGATATTCAGAAACACATATAAGCACACAGGCATGAGGTCAAAAAGCAAAACTTTTGAATATTAGATTTTTAAGATATTATAGAATCACAGTAAAGGATAGGGTATGAGGTATACAAAGAGGCGAAGCTAGATGCATTGGAATATTTGGTAAATGAGGTTATGTGATGGTGTATTCTTACAAAAACAAATCTTTTGTGTTTAAAATTAAGGTATAAATATAATGACACAAAAAATATTCTTTAATTATCTTTCTCTTATTTGTTTTAATAAATTATTCTTTAGAATTGTAATTCTTGATTTAGTACATTCATTATTGTTGCAGGATCTCCAGGACGGAGGTCAGAAAATGATGTTGTTTCGTGATCTCAAGACATTCGTGAGAAGAATATTGCTTTGTCTCTGCTCTGAATAGTAGTTTGGTAGAAGAGGGCTACATGAAAAGACTAATTGACATTTCCAAGGACTGTATTCTAAAATTGAAGTGCATGAAAGCATTCACTTCATACATAGCGCTGGACATTAACTATGTTAATGAGACAAGGAAGACATAGGCATAGAAATGTAGAATGATGCTACTCATATGGTATGGGAAACCTTGTAGAAAATTATAGAATATAACATAAATTATCACGACAGCTATATAAAAACACAATCAAATCTCAGGACGAGACACAACCTTTATTTACAGATGTGAAACTAAACCCCACACATCTCCAAAACGGACAACATAACAACTACGCACCCCCTCTTCAAAAACATTAACCACGATTTCGCTTTCAAACGTTAACGCTTTCAAACTGGGCACATGTGCTGAAGAGTGCAATAACATGCTTCCTTGAAAACTGCTGATATACCAGTCTTCGTTCCGATTATTGAGGACAAAAAAACACAGGTGTTTTGTTACAAGAACTCGTTTTTCAACAAAAATCTCGAAATATTTTATTAAATACGAGGGCTGTTTAGTAAAGATTAATCGTAGTTTTTTGTAAAGGTGATTAAAACAATCAAGGAAAATAAAATTAATATTGAATATGTAACGGGATATGTGGAGAATAGATGGCGCAAGGTCATGACGTCATTACTGAGTCCTTGGCAGCCGACCCCAAGAACGCCTAGTTTTAATTTCGCCTACGGCAAAGACGGATGTAACACACGAAGTACAATACACTGCATTGAAATTTTGTTGTCGCCTTAAAAAAATCGTCAGATCTTTCAAAAACCAATGTTATGTGTGTTCCTCATCCTCCATATAGTTCTGATGTAGCCCATACGATTTTTTCTATTCCCGAATTTGAAGAAACACCTCCGGGAAAAGCGGTTTTCATCATCACAGGCAGTGGCAAAAGTTGCGTAGGCGATTTTGAAGGACCGGTAAAAAAATTGTTTCCGCATGTGTTTGAAGACTGGAAAAGAGGTGGGATGAGTGCATTAAATGTTATGGAGAGTATTTTGAGAAAGACCATAAAATTTTGGAGGATTAGTACAGGAAATTATTTTTTATTAATTTATGATCATTCTTTATTGAACAGCCCTCGTATATAGCCCTTTTAGACATCGGTGCTGAGGCTTTGACAGGGAAACTATTATATTTTACCATAATATTTATCGTGAACCCAAAGTTGAAACCATTGTCAGTCACACTTGACGTTTTCCGCTGGTGTAGATCTTACATGACATGGGTTCTTTTCGTCGTATTTTACCGCTTCGGACTACATCACACACGCTTGTGCATATCTGGAGAATTTGGAGATCCTAATCATTACGCTTTGGACTGCACGCTCTCAAAGAAATACCATGGCACAAGGCCAACCCAGCAAAAAAAATCAGCATCTTTCCTTCAAAAAAATATCTATTTTGAAGGTTTTTTGCAGGTGAATGCAGGTTTTTTGAAGGCAGTTACATAAGTGCAGATTTTAAGCGGTGAAAATGCAGAGGTTTTGAAGGAATAATGGTTTCCTTCATTAGTACTGCAGTTTTTCGGAAATTAAATTTATAATTTTTCCAAATTAATTTTTACCTTCATAAAATCTGCAGTTTTTATAAAGGAAAAATGCAGTAAAAATGCCTTCATAAAATTCCTTCATAAAAACTGCAGTTTTTATGAAGGAATTTTATAAAAGCATTTTTCCTTCATAAAAACTGCAGTTTTTTTGAAGGAAAAATAAAGTTTGAAGTTAAAGTTTTGTTTCATAAAAAATGTAGTTTTTATGAAAACACTTATCAACTATTATGTTTTATTAAAATTAATATATATATATATTAAATATTTTCTTAAAAAAAAGTGAAAATTTTCCATAATAAAAAAATTGCATTTATTGTCGATTATTTCATCTTTCAGTCCAATCATAAAATGTAACCTTGTATTTGATACTGCTAGCCAACATTCGATTAAAATCTTTATTTAAACGCATCTAATGTATTTCTCCAACATACCAAATATCTGAATTTGGTCTGTTATATATCACCTGGTTTCTCTCTTATTTTGTAAAAGTATTAAATCCCTCCAAACAAAATTTAAGTGGGTCTGGGACACATTGAAAAAAAATTGTTATTAATTAATTTAGAATTTTGATTTTTTTTTGTACTGATTACCCATCTAACTAATAAGCGAAATCACAACACAAAATTTTTCCAAAAGTTTTTCTAAAATTTTAAATTAAAATTTCTTGAAAAAAAGAGTGGTCATTTTAAATTGTGAAAATTCAAAATATTCTTGTACAATTTTCAAAATTCTTGCAGTAAATTTTTCACAAATTTATAAACTTTAATTTTGATTCAACAATTTAAAAAATATTAATTTAATAAAAAATAAAAAATATTTGAATGAAAATTTTTGAAAATTTTAAGGTACTTTTTTTTTTAAGTTATATTTTTAAAAGTAAATATTTGTTTCAAATTTTCTGAATCAAAATTAAAGTATAATGTTTGTAAAAGATATATTCCAAATTTCAACCCCTAAATTTGATCGGTTTTCGACTTATAGTAATTTGAATATAGGAAATCTTGAAAAAATGTAACATGGAGAAAAACGCATTTAAAGTTTTAAAGACAGATGTTGTTTCCATGACAACAACTGTCAAGAGTGTTAGATTTTCAGAACAAAAAGCACCACAAAAATTATTATATCTCTAGTTCTAATTAAGATAGAAATATGATTTAGACGTCTTTTTAAGCAGAAAAACACAGATAATTTCTTAAAATAATAAAAAGTGTTTCGAAAATTTGACGATTTTTGTGTCTCGGACCCCTTTAAACCATTTTCAATTTATTCATAGTGAAAAAAAACAAAGTCCAAAACAGAGAAAACACAAACACTACATTAATTCACCACGCTTGGATATGACTGTTACGGCCTAATGGATAGCATGCTAAACTCCAGATCCTTGGTCCCGGGTTCGAGTCCAATCATCTGATCGTGATTCAAAGTTAAGAGGTGTTGTCCTCGGTTCGTTCCCCTGTTAATAGATCGTGGACCATTGTCAATAGCCCGTTGTGTAGCACTAGATCGACGTTATTCCAACGAAATTCTTTTTTTTTTATGATTCCAAAATAATATGTTTACTTATCTCACCACCAGATGGCGCCACCAGTCATTCATCATCATGACAAACGGTCAAAAAACTGCAGGTTTCCTGCAGGTTTTTTGTCCGAAATTCATGCAGGAAACCTGCAGGTTTTTTTTGAAGTTTTTTTGCTGATTTTTTTTCCTGGGAATCTCTCAGTAGATGCAAGACTGGTATAAATGTGTTCCCTGCAACATGGATGCACAGCAAAGAATTACCAATCTCGGGATCTTACTGTCCGAAGAGGAAGTTTGTGTAGATCCACTGAGCTGTTAGTTGAAAATACATCATGGTTGATATTTCTCCGGAATTGCCAAATTGCATAAAGCTGTTTTGTGCTGCTTGGGAAGTTCTGATGCATTGAACTCTTTCAAAATTTCATGACTAAGCATTCGCTGTATTCCTCTGCGTTTTCTTTATTTTGCGTTATTTGTTTCTCACTTGTTTATATTACGTTACGCTGTAGTTTCTATGTCTCTTCTATGACATATATCTGGGTAGAGGTCAGTGTAGTGCACTCCTCGTGGATAGTTCTCAATTCTACGCTCTATGGTGTAATTAGCTGTACATAATCGCAGACGCTCCGCTCCGTATTCAATGTAAAATATAGTCATTCACTAATGTTTCAGAAATGCCACCCTTTAACCCTCCAAGTGGTATCGACGAGGTATCTCGACCATCAAGATCTAACCATTTTCGCTAACGACAAGGTATCTCGTCATCCTGACACTGATGATTATCTATGACGGCTTGATCAATATCTGATCAGTTTTCTTCCACTGACGATATATCGTGTCCATCAAGATTTGACCAGTTTTGCCAATGACGAGATAGATCGTCGAGATAACCACCTGGATGGTTAAGAGATCAGCTCGTGGGGACAATGTATTAAAATAAGTCCTGTCGTCCCGCTTTAACTATGCCTCTATGCATACGACACACAGTGAAATATTTTCTATAAAGTTATCTGGTGTTATAACAACCAATATACTTGGCTAAACATATATCTGTATTATTATTGTGAACCATGTTATGCTAATATAAACAAAAAAGACGTCTGCCAATCCGTTAGAACATGTTTCAAAAATATCGATTTGAGTTGGAAGATAAATAACTACTCTCGAAGTGAAGAAGAGCATACGAAAGTCTGTACTCAGTAACAATATTTTAGTTTACCCGTATTCGTTGTGATTTTTATAAATAAGGAGAATACAGGTCTGTCATAAGTTTTAGAATGTACCAATATGAGCTTAACTTTCTCGTTAGCGAAAACTGTGACGTAACTACACGGTAGCGTAAAAAATAATACATATGATAGCAAATATGTTTTCAAGTTATTGACAACAAAGACAAAAAAATAAGGGTATAAAACCATTCTCTTTATATCCGCCTTATCATTTAAATAAGGTTGTAAAAAATAATTTTGATCGTGTTTATTCTCTTCTATTTATACACTAATCTAAAACTGTACAGAAAAGTGCCATTTTTGTAGTCCTAATAGAATAAAAAATTCTCTCTTATTTTTTGGGGATAATCCCTTATGAATCGAAGTATAGCCATAAGAAAAAATACAAACAGCTATAATGTACGGCATGTAGCACATACTAATAGTATGTAAGCTTCGTTTCAAAAGATCGCCCTTTTCGTACCCCTAATATTTGCAGAAAGTTCTATCTCTATTCCTGAGAGGTTGCCACATAAATCGAAGTATAAAGTAAGATAAATATTATATTCCACTAGTACATGCGAATTGCCTTGACTATCATGTCTTAAAAGTATCTGATACTTCGATTATTCAATTATAATAGTAATCTCGCTTATTGTCGATATAAATGAATGAAAGGATTACATTAACATCGCTGCTTTACGTAAAAAATAAATGCCTGCCTTTAAGAATGAATTGGATGTATTGACGAAGACAACACAACAAATATTTCCATTAAACACAATCAGGGGTAGAAACCCAATCGCTTTGTATTCACTCAACCATTTCATTAAGGTTGAAAAAATAGCATTTTGATTGCTTTTTCTCTATAGCTGTATTTACAGTTTTAAAGAAAATGGCCATTTTTGCAATCCTGAAATCTCTAGAAAGCCTCTAGATTCTTATTTTAGGGATTCTTATGAATTGAAGCATACCCACAAGTAAGGCAACTAGCACCTACAAACTTAAAGCGTGTAGTACATACTAGACATACCATGCCTACTAGCGTGTAGCTAACATACTAGCGTATAATACATACCACTGGTAAGTAAAGTTGATTAAAAATGCAATTTTCATTCACATAATATAATATACATCGAAGTGCAATCACTAGTAAAGCAATTACTACACACCATTAGTACGTGCGATAAGCTTTAACTTTCAAGTCCTGGATATATTTTACGCAGATGAGATTATTCCACTAGAATATTACTCACGCTCATGTCAGAATAATTGAATGCAATAAAGGATTACATTCCGACCCATCGCTGTTATACGCTAAAAATAAACGCTGTCTTTAAAGACGCATTCAATTTCTTGACGAAGCCACCACAACAAAGCCTGCAGAGTAAAACACTGGAGGATATAAACCCAATCGTTTTATATCCACCCTCCCATATAAATAAGGTTGAAGACAAAGCATTTTGATCGCGTTTTCCTCTTCTCTTAAGCCCTTAATCTAAAGTTTTAGAGAAAATTGCCATTTCTGTACTTTTGATATCTCCAGAAAACCCTTTCTTATTTCTGGGCTTCTCTTTTTAAGAATCGAAGTACACCTATTTTGATCACAGAGACTTAAGCGCACCAGCAGCGATTGGCTTTTCAAAAATGGGCAGTTTTTTATTATTTCCGAAAGCGAACACGAGATATCTTCGGCTAAAGAGCAGTTCGATCGATTTTTGCATTAAACGGTATTTGACTCGTGACCGCACAGTACACGTCATTAACTTCGCGAAAGCCTTGGTTGCCCCCCCCCCGTTTCTGGCCCCCGTACCATCCCAAATTACATGCTTCCTGGATGCATTTTTTCATCCTTATTTATTTAGTTTTGCAGTTAAAGACAAGCTCGTGTGCGTTGCTCGGTGTTTGATGTTTTTTGGGGGCATCGTTTTTTTGTTGTTGTTGCTGTCTTTTACTGATTGAATAAACAGTTAAGCCTTCCAAAGTGTTTTACTGCGGTTTTGGCTCCGGGTTTTAAAATTGAGTTCGTGGTATGGGGAAGGAAGGGTTGATCGCCATTCGTTGACCGAGATGTCTTTTGGTGGAACAAAGGAATTAGGAAAAAGTAGGGGTTTAATTAATTAAAATTCGTTTTGTCAGGAGGATTTTTCCCAGTGAGATGTGTGGTTAATTGAATAGGACACGGATGATGGTGCATTTCAACAACGTAAGATATGAAGTTCAGCGGAACATTAAATAAATTAGCAGAAGATTAGTAACAGGTACTTTCTGAATGCACAGTTAGTTAAGTAATTGCGGATTTTTGTATCGCAAATAACGACTTTTCAATATTTTGTTTATTTTAAGCAGGAATAGAGCACATATAGGATAGTCTGGTTCATTTCATAGCTCAACTGCCATTTTTTTAGAGTAATAATTGTTTCTGCTATTTTTTAATGATTTAATAAACTGCTAAAACACACTTCCAGAGTGTTTTAATTTGGCTTTGGATCTGGGTTTCAAAATTGAGTGCGCGGTATGGGGAATTTATCGCCTTTCCATGACCGATATGTCTTTGGTGGAAAAAAAATAAACAAAGAAATATATTACGGAAAAAGTAGGTGCTTTATTAATTTAAATTTGTTTTGGAAAGACGAGTTTTCCTGGTGAGATGTGTGGTTAATTGAATAGAGTGATGATGCATTTCAAGGACACAAAAGATGAGGTGCAGTGGAACATTAAATAAGTAAGTATTAGTAACGGTCATTTCCTGGATACGTAGTCATAACATAAGCAGTTGCGTTATTTTGTATTGTAAACAACGGTCGAGTGTGAAACAAAAGAAATTACACTGATCTGCATGAAAATCAGCCCCGACACCATTCCGGCTGATTCTTATGTAAAATTACCTCCCGACTCCGAATATGATCCCCGTTTTTCCCTATCACCCACTGTTTTCTGGGGAGGCCCCGCCTATGTTTATCACTTCTCGATATAATTTTATGGACATAAATTTGATTTGGAGTGGGGAAAAGGATTATTTTAACCATTAAATTTCTTCTGAGGGGCTAGAGAGGTGAAAATCTCTAAAACATGAACATTTATAGCCGGGAGGGATATTGGGAGGGGGATTTGTCACCTTAAATTGTAAAAAAAAATCATTGCAAATTATCGTTTTTTCTAGTTTTTTTTGTTGATGTAATGTTTTTACTTATTTTCTACATATTCCAACTTCTAGCTCACTCTTTTCCTCCAGCAAACACCCCCAACTAATAAAAATATAGAGCTACAATTTTGGCTAAAAGCAAGTGAGGGGGGCCATGAGGTCCCGAATCCCTCGCAAGAAAGTTTGGAAGATTCATTGTATGACGGTGGCGCTACAAAAACTCGCGTTCTTCGTGGTTTGTGCAGGAATTTTCATGCTGTAACAAGTTTAAACTTGAATCGCTTTTATCACTATAGTTGTGAACTGAAGCCTTATCTTCCCTCATTATATCTTTTGCGATCGTAGAGTCAACCTTTCGGTATTCTAGGTGGGGATTCTGTGTTTCCATTTTAGCAATTTCTGTGTACTTCAGTTTTAATATAGTAACATTTCCATCGTTTATCAACTCATCTCTCAAATGTGTATACTGTTCCACTCTCAGAGTCCTCTGATTCAGTCGTATGTACTACACCCTTTCCGATTCAATCTTGGAATATATGTCGACAGTAAATTGATGGAACAGGTCTTTGCTTCTTAGAAAAACATTGAAATTCGAAGAGCGCAACATCATCCTGTGAGTGTAGAACTACATAGAAGAAATTTTTTTGTTTGCATAAATGATCGAAATCCAAAATTGGTGGGAGTGCAGTAAAGACCACTTGAAGACTGTTGACATTTTTAGGAAACCAAATAATACAAAAATATAATAATAAATTAATTTTAAAATGTTCTGTATTAAATTTAAAATTAGGATTAAATTTATCTGTACTTTCTAGACATCCAAACCAAAATGATAAAAACTAACTATATGAAAACCGAAGTACTATATCGAAACAAAGAAATGATTGCATAAATGAAACAAACTAGAAATTGCATTAATGATCAAAATTAAATATAGCTTAACTTTAAAAAATACATCGAAATTATCCAAACTAAAAGCATGCTTTAGAAATAATAATCTAAACTATCGTAATCTTAAAAAATAAAAAAAAAATAAAAATAAAAATAATAATAATAATAATATTGCACAACCGTGATCCAGTTCCGAGAGTGCACAGTAAATTAAAAGATACTTATATTATTGATTACCATAATTCAAACTAAAAGTTAGTATGCTTTTAAAAAGTCAAAATCCAAACTATCGTACTCTAAAAAAGAAACAATAACAAACAACGTCTGCTCAACCGTGATACAGTTCCACAAATGGAGGAAGCACAGTAAAGTGAAAGCTTAAATTATAGATTATGAAAATCCAAACTAAAAGTTAACGCTAACTAAAAGTTAATATGCTTTTAAAAAAGCAATACATTTTTGTAAAGGTTATCCAGTAATTGGCCGGCTTCACGCACAGTAAATTCCGATTTACTCAATACCGAACCGACAAAAATTAAATACCTCATTAATTAATTTTAAAATGTTCGAGTTTAAATTTTAAATTTCGGGCTGGACTATAAAATTGCAAAACATTCTATTACCTGTGTGCCAAATTTCATTATTGCAAGCGCCATAGATTCGTCAGGACACGGCGAACACAAAATACCCGAACTTCATTTTATAATAGTAGAGACTAGAAAATGAAAAAAAAAGTCGTGGGTTAAAGTTTTAATTTGACTTTTCGCAGTGTTAGTGATGTTTGAAGTTTTTGTTTGATATGAGTGACTTACTAAAATTGCATTCGAGCAACATGCCTAGTTGTGTCACTTCTCCTGTCACGAAACTTAAATCCCGTTCAGTCACCAAAACAATAACACTCTCTTTATCGAGCTTTGCGGAAAACTCTCACAGCGGATCAAACGTCTCAGACAATAAAGGCTTTCATAAGGAATGTACTTGACGCCTCTTGAAAAGTATAAATCCCGTGAGCAATCTAGAAAATGTTTAATATTCTCTGAGGCTTTTATCGTATCCCACAAGAAATCTATCTTGAACGAAGTTGACCGTTACAAGAAAAAACAAATCTTGTTTTTACTGTGTACATAAAATTTCTATGTTCAACTATATGCAACGCTAAAAAATAACATTAATATTATAGTTTAACCACACATAACGAAATTAATATTCCATACAAAAAAAGTTTTCGTGTAAATATGTGCTTGATGTCTCTTGAAAAATATAAAACATTTCAGCTATCGAAAAATTGTTTAGTATTCCCAATGCCTTTCATCATATCTCGCGGGAAATCTTTAATGAACGAAGTTGACAATTATGAGAAATATCATATTTTACAGCGTTTATAAAGCTTTCATGTTCAACTATTCCCAGAGTATAGGATAAGAAATCAATTGTACGACCAACATATTGGTACAAAAAATAACACTTTACAGAATGCGATTAACGAAAAATAGAATTCCGTTTTGACAAAGGAACAAAGGACTTATCATTCAAATAATGTTTGATGTTTAGTTTTATTTCTCCTGCTGGTGACACATGAAATTGTCTACCCATGTCGAACAACGAATCGCAGATAAAAGGAAAGCAAGCGTTGCAAAAACAAACTTCGCGCAGATGTATTTGAATCTGAAGGACACATCGAATGTAAAGCAAATCGATACTTGTATTGCATTTGAAATGCAAGAATTCAACTCCAACTGCAGTGTCTAAAAATAGAAATCCCCGTAAAACATAAACAAAAACTTACATATGAAACACTTCGGTCCGTTAGCACTCTGGTTGGTGATTGTGGGTTTCTTTGTGCTATGGTAATTCGACGCTGAGCGAAGACTTTTTAAAAGACGAATCGAAACTAAAAAAAAGGCCGAGGAAACTTAAGTCGATCGCTTTTTGATGCTCGGCCATTTTATCTTTATTGAACTGAACAGAAATGAATAAATAATGCGGATGTTTTTTGGGCCCAGTGGAAATTTTTATCGGTAGAGACGAGAACGCGAGGGTAAAAAATTTCCATTAGGAGTACTCACGAATTATTTTTATTTTTACAAATGACAAAATGGTGGTTGTTTCGAATCAGGGTGGCGTGTTTCAATTATTCAGGTGACAAATGGGAGTTGTAGGAGCGCTTTTATTCTGGATTAATTGGAACAATTATTTGAATGGAGTTGACGTGTGATTTTTCTAAACAATTAGTACCTTAAAATTAAATTTGTTATAGTAGAATGTTCAAATAAGGAATTTGAGACCAAAGTATCTCGACTCAGAAGTGGGCCTTCATGGTTCTAAGGAAGGGACGCTGTTCTTTAGCATAGGAAACATAAGGAATTTTAAGTCTAAGAATCATGACTCAAAAATGGGTCTTCATTGTCCTAAGGAAGGGTCTCTGTACTTTACCATAGAAATGAAGAACATACAAAATACTCTAATAAAGATAGACCTATTTGACTCTTAATAAAATTTTGATTTAAAGCCGGCTAGCTACTTTTGCGATGCAGCATTTTAAAGACACGAACTTAGTTTCAATAGCTGCTACCAATCCATCTAGTGCAATTTCAAATTAAACATTCATGTGTCTGTCAATGAGTATCAAACACGAGTGTTTGAAGTGATGAAATATCCGATACTTTGCGTCCCGCTATTAGTAGTCAATACTCCTTACAAACACATATGCTAAACGTAAAATACTCCCTTCATTGCTAAAAAAGAAACGTTCTCTTATGAACAAATTTGTGACTAGCCGCAAATGTTTTGTCGCAATGTGCAGCATTTGCAAAAAAGTAACTCAAAACTGTCCAGAAAGGTCAAGTGAGACGTTATACGTCCTCCATCATGCATTCTACTTGCTGCCATCATGCATTCCTGGACATATGGCGCTAATACTGGACTACAAAAAATGCTTTTATCGTGTTAATAACTATATACCCATGTACAGCAATCACATCTGAAATCTCTTTTTCTGAGTTAAGTCATTAAATTTCGAAAGAAAGTGTAAGGAATTAAATATTCATTACTACTCGTCACTTCATTGACACTGAATACCACAGAAGGAGATATAAAATATAGCACTTGTAACATTTTTATGTTCACGGAATCATGCGACCAAGGGTAATAGTAACGTGATCCTTAGATTACTTTCGTCTGCCGGTAGGAAATGAATATTCATCATCTGATGGTTCTTGGAATGGGAGAAGACGGCCATCCACTGATTAGTCAATAGTAGACTTTGGTATTTTTCCGATTTTGTACCCACTCGCTAGAAATAACACACATCTACCATCTTTAAGATGCTATATCGCCAAACTAGGCGATAGAATGCCAAATGGACCAACCAAGTCAACTTTTTAAGTTATCACATGACTACTAATCGATTTGTCGAGGCTCTTCTCAATACCACTTATATTTCACGTCAATTCTCAAAATTCCATCAAAGCAGTCACTAAGACCTAAGGGTATAGCCAAATTGCTTTACTTCGTAGTATTATATACATTATACTATGTAACAATCAGCTGTAAGCCTTTTTCCAATTTCATCTTAGAATAGGAATTCACATGGTCTGTAATAAAGTTTCAAAATAAAGTATGAAGAAAGAAAAAATGCGGTTCGATTAGTGAACTGCTTTTTAACTCTACTTAACTGTTCATGTTCGTGTCAACCGATACTTTCATTACAATAATTTAAAAAATGCAGATTCTGTATACCAAATAATTTGCTTTTTTATAAAAATTAAATTATTTTTCCTTGTGACCTTGGATTTTACTGCTTTCGTTACTACAACGTGTATGTCCGCAGCACTTGCCTTGCAAAATAGCATCTCGAATGACGACTTCTACAATACATTTCCTGGAAAAAGTTATCGTGCACTGATAAGTCACACATTTTAATTCATCTCAATTTCAAAGGACCAAATTCCGTCATTAACAAAATTCGCACGATAACAGTCCTTTTTGCAACGTTTGTAACATGTCATGCTATAGTAACTCAAAAGTGAGTAAAAATAGAATGGATACTCAATTATCGCCATGCATTCCCGAAGACGTGAAGTAGCAATCTAAGTAAATAAGACCTTATATATTCGACGGCCAATCAATCAACACATACTACTTTCATCCGAAATTCACATGTTTAATTTCCATTAAAATCAAAATGTATAAGAAGAAAAAATTTGGTGAAGTTCCAAAAATATGTGATGTTATTCCTCGAGTGGTTATTAAACCCAATGCACCCCCATTACAATCATCCGTATGCAATACACGAAACGCTTTACTTTTCAAGACACATTGGAGCGTCTCTTGATATTTACACCACTTGTTGCAATGCTTGTGGCCCTGCTGTGCTATAGCAACTCGGGAGCGGGCAGTAATAAAATGCCGACGCATTATCGTGGAACCATCTTACATTCCAGTAGACTCGAGTAACAATCGATGAAAATGAGCCCTCGTGACAACTAGACGCCCAATTAATCCACATGCCTTAATTGCATCCGAAATTCACGCGGTCAAGTTTCGTCAGATTGTACAGAAAAAGAAAGTGTGGCGAAAGTAAAAAAAATATCCGATGCAATTGAGGCGTTACGAATATGAAGGGGAACTCGACAAATGCTGGTTTCGAGAAAAATGCATTTGAAACGCGGAGCTCCTCTACCGCTCTTAGGACATAGGATAGTTACTGTCAGTCCTACTTTAATCTCTACTATTATAAAAGGAAGTGTTTGTCTGTTTGTTTCTTGCCCGTGAAGTCCTGGCGAATCTTACAGTAATGGGATTTGGCACACAGGTAGGGCGAATTTTTTGCAATTTTAGGGTAGAGACAAATTTTAAAATTCAATCTAGAACATTTTTAAATGAATTTAATAATTTTTTCACCGTTCTTTCTTCTTCGTTTCTTTACTGTTCATTCTACCTCGGTAATACCGAGGAATGAAGAAACATCAAAATTTAGATTTTTCGCCCTCACGCGTCACCTTGACGTCAGCCTTTGGAACTATTTCATTTCAAGTTGTTTTTCATCTCCGAGGAGAGAACGCATTCGAATGACCTTCGTTTGTTTGATAATTCATTCATTTTGATTTCCTGCGAAACGGATTCCAGTAAAGCAAAAGATTACTAAAGTTATCACTGGCGCTCTTCAGTGCTTTTTTTCTATCTCAGCGATCGTTAAAGGTAGAATACAAATTTTAACGGATTTGAAATTTGCGGAAAATTTTACAACAGATAGATACTTTATTCGTTTGATTTTCTTTTAATCTTTAATATTTTCGCAAGAGATTGTGAACTTTCGATTTCCAAAAATAAACAGATTGCATTTTCTGCCCTTCGCTTTAAAATAAAACTAAAAACATATTTTCATTTTAGCGAAGGAAAGCAAAGAAATAAAAACATTTTGACTGGAATCGTTAAGTTCTTTTTTGGTAAAATCGGAATCGTTAAAGACCGATTAAAAATTGCAACGGTTTTGAAATCTGCGGAAAATTTTACACCAGATTAAAATCAAACACCACGGGCAAGGGCAACGCCGTCCTAGCCACGCAGTGGCTAGTGTGATTATAAAGGACAAACTCAACAAAAAAGTTAATACCTTTATTCACTAATGTCTGACAAACCAAAATTTGGGGGAAAATGTTTTAGTCCAATGTTGAGTTCACCTTTCGTATCGGCAACGCCTCAATTCTCCACGTGATTATAATTATGGAAAACCCAATACGCCATTACAATCACCCATATGCTACACACAAAACGCGCTTTACTTTTTAGAAAACTCATTACAACGTTTCTTGGTAATTACACCACTTGTTGCAATGTTTGTGGACATTTTGCGCTATAGTAACTCCTCGGAAACGAGCAAGAATAGAATGGGGACGCATTATCGTGGCACCGTCGTGCATTCCAGGAGACATGGCAGTGCTTCTTGAGGAAAACAGCCGTTTTTCTCGTGACGGCGCCCAAGCGTCGGTTGTCAGGACTTTATTGATTGAGCCCGCTTCGAATCAATGAGCTCTCGTCATTAGGATGGTATATCACCCCGGCAGGATTTTATTCTGGGTGTCTTGTTTGCATGAAATGATTTGTACGGTATGCTCGTAAACGACAGCGGCCGCATTTGTCTGATGGCTTTTGGATGAGAGTAATTCCACGGAGGACTTGGTACGTCTCTCTTGATATATGATTGAGCAGGTTGGCCATGGCAAATCGAATGGGCATTTCGGAGGTGGGGGAGGTGTGTGTTGTGTAAACATGCAATCATCTGGTTGGAACTTGCTCTTCGGGATCTCACGATCGGGGTTGACAGCTAATTATTTGGCGACTGTTCTTTCTGTCGAAACGTGTGGGATTGTATTTAGGATCTCTTATCATGCAGTGTTGGAAAATGTCGATTTAAACACTCATCCATGCGTATTTTACGCTTAGTACAGCTGAACTCCAAGAAGTAATTACAAGATGTTCCCTAATGTGTCTGAGAACTTGTCTCTGACATTCACCTAGCTAATTTTTGCATTGATAGGTAATTAACTTTCTGGTTGGAACTATTGAGATTATTTAAAAGTAATTAGATTTTTGTAGAGTGCATTTAGATTAAATACGTTTAATGAGATTCTATTAATAATTTTTATTTCTTTACCCAAGTTAAATAAGCGCAGTTTAATAATTATGCAAATAAAGACAGGGTAACCAGGCAATTCTAATACTGGTGTGAAGTTGGGATCTGTGATGTGACGGTCAAACAAAAGATGTAGTGCTACACAGCTGACACAGCAACACTCGACATATTTTATTATAACTTTGATTTTTGCTTCACGTCCCTCTTTTAATGTGTTTTACAAGACAATTTAAAATGTTGCAGATATTTTTGTTACATAGATGTTATGAGTTTCATTGCCCACCTCCACTAGAGAGGTTTTGAAGCTTCAAATAAATCAAGTCGGTGCCTGTTTTCTCAACGTGTCGGAAAACAAAATTTTCCCCTTCACGTGCTAGTTGCTCGGTTCGTGACTGCTTGATTAAAAATTGGTCTCTCGTTTTAAGGAACACTCTATTGTAAATATTATTTTTATGGTTCCAAAAAGGAAACGAAGTAACGATCTGAAAACAGTTGCGTCGACCTTAAAATCTCTAAGAAGAGGTATGCAAATTTCCAGAGCTCAGAGTTCGATAGTTTTTCTGGTTCAGATAAGTCTTTGTTCCCCCAGTAGTTTCGTTGCGTCCTAAGACAGATTTTTGATCGCTTGTCATGCTTGTGTGTTCTCTTCCGTTTGGCTCAGGGACAATTTGTATTGTTTGGTGTCTTCTTTTGAGTAATATATTAAAACTAACCACTACTTGGCCAGCATGCCGCTGCCCGTGAGAGTTCTTTTCGTGGGCTATGGTGTCAGCAATGCTCGACACCCCCCCCCGGTGTTTGCTATATATTCCCATTTGGTTTGCTTCGCAAACGAACTCTATAGGCAACGCCGTTATGACCTCGAAGCGGCTATTATCAACCACGTAAATCAAACGCTAGAATTGGAATACTTGACATGGTTCCAAAGACATTAAGGCGAAAAACACTTGCGACGTTAGAGGTCGAAGATTGCAAAATCCTTGCCTTTCTTCAATGACGTCGCATTCCGGAGAGAAAAAAGAAAGGTGAAAAAAAAAAAACTAATGAATTAATTTAAAAATGTTCTAGATTAAATTTTAAAATTCAACCTTAACACAAAAATCGCAAAAAATTCGGACTACATCTGTGCCCAATTTTATTATTTTAAGTGCCATAGACCATAGATTCGTCATGCTACTGCACATAATATACAGAGACGCAGACAAACACTTCATTTTTTAATAGTAGAGATATATTTAACCCTCTAATGAGTTTCGACGACATATCTCGTCCGTCAAAATCTCGTCGATTTCGCTAATGACGAAATATATTTTCGATTTTTCGATGATGACGATATCAAGATCTGATAAGTTTTTTCTCATGACGAGATATCTCGTCCATACTTCCTTTTAAAGATCTTGTTAATGACGAGATATCTCGTCCATAACTATCTTCTAATGCTTTTGTTAATGACGAGGTACTTCGTCAAAACAATCACTAGGAGTGTTAAGAGTACTTAGAGAGCTGAAAATAATCCTACGAACTAGAAATTCAAAACAAAATAAACTGTGTAAATTTCATGGTGCCATAAATCACGGTTCAAGAGTTTATTCTGCTTCAGAAACACTGAATTTCTGGTTTTATATGCGATTCATCTTAGTTTTGTAGATTCCAAATGCTTGGTACGGCAGTAGTTAGGTAATGAAAATAGCAGCACTTGTAATAACAGTAATGGTAATAAATAATTCTTCACGGAGTTACGTCTGGAAAAAAAGACGATTTCAACTCCGGGACCAACTTGGGCCTTCCACGAGAAGGGAGCACTCCCAAAAAACACGTGTGGTTACAGTTCTGAAATAACTCAGGCCAGAAAGACATTAAATCTGTCGTAGAGTGGGAATGTAATACGACTTCTTGCACCTGCCTGTCATATACGTCATTTTATTACGATTCCGAGCACACCAGTGGAGTTTGACACAATGTTTCAGGTGTCATTGAAAAACACCAGATTCAACATTCCAAGGGGGAGGCAGACTCCCCCGCAGAAAAGTGAAAACGGGGAGACGAGAGGAGGAAGTAGTCGTCTTGAGGTATGGACTTCACATGAGACAGCTAGACGGTGTAGTTAAACACCGATGATAAATATTGTTGTTGTTGTTTGTTGTTGTCGTGTCTATGCATACAGTACTAGTGCAAAAGTTTAGAGTCCTCCAAAAGCCTTGGTGACAAGATCTGCAAGTTCTGGAGCTCGATGGCTATGGAGGATTTCGATTGGGGATGCTCCAAATTGAAAGAGGGAACCGATAATGGCCTGACAGTCAAAAACATGATCTGGAGTTAGTAGCGATTGGGGACATTACCTGCAGATGGGATAGGATTTTATATTACTTCGTGAAATCTTCATGCCTTTGAAATGTCCAGTACGTAGTCTAGCTATTGTAGAGGAGAGGTTTCTTGGGCAGTTAAGATCGGGGATCATAGATTTGCTAAAATGCTGGTTGTAGATCCTTCGCTTGGCGACGGCATTCGCATCAGCACAGGTGACTACTCGAGGTTGATCTTAGTCGCGTGCTTCCTTTGCAAGGATGATAAATATTAACAGTGGATAAATAACTGTTTTTTTTATGAACGTTCGTTCATTGAATGTTCCATGTAAATATTGTAAATAGTCCTCCTATTGTAAATCGAGACTTTTCAAGTTGTAATAAAAAACTTTTAAAGGCATACAGCTTAGTCCGACTCCAGTGTAATTCGTTGGTGCAACGCCACAACTGGTACAGCATATACACAGATTTGTGTCTATGTCTTGTTCTACGAATAATTCTAAGAAACAGAGCATTTCGCTAGTTACTAAGAAGCGTACGTTTGAACGAAAATAGAAATTTCTCTCTCTTCAGCACGCTGCCAGTTTGCTCATTACAATAAAACCAGAAAACTCTCCCGTCCTCATAAGGACAGACATTTGAAAGCATCGCAACGGAAAAAAAAGCAAACGCGCAGCTCGAATGGAATACAGCGCTCTATTTCCTACTGAATCCGTAACATGATATAGTTACCCTAATGCTGATTATCCCTATGCGCTTGTAGAAGGGAAAAAATGCTCCCCGCGCAGAAATAAAAAGGAAGCAACAGCTTCAGATACCGGAGATGTAAGCAAACGTGAGAAAGGAAGGAAAAATCAATTGCAAGAAGTGTATTTCCCTGAGTTGGACGGCAGGAAATAAGACTTCGGATCCGACGTGTTCGTCCCATTACTCAAGATTGGATTCAGTGCGTTTAGGCATGCGTCTTATGGATTCAATACCACTAACTCACGGAACAATTTATAGCCTGCATTAGGGATGTATATTCCCTGGATACACACTTTTCTCTTCGTAAGCTGACGCAAGGAATGTATACTAAATGAGAATCTGGAGCTGCTTAGGAGTTGAATTTAATGGTATGATTACGATTAAAAAGATAAATTGGCGCTATGTTGTGATGGGAAACAAGAAGGGTACATCTTCAGTCTACGTTTATAGCGGTGACAACGACGCACTTCTGACGTCACCGAGTAAAAAGATTTATTTCAAATGAATCATTGAAATCAAACGACAGTTTAACAGATTTTGAAATAATTTTCTGGAATATTCAAAATGAAAATTTAAATTTTCTGCTGGCCGAGGTTTCCATAAGTACCGCAATAACCGTAAACAGTTGGATTGCCTTAAACTACCATAACTCGCCACTAGATGTACGCCAAAAAAAAAAAAAAAAGCCGCTAATGCCGTTGCCACAACTATAAACGTAGACCGAAGCTGTACTACAAGACAATTTAAACACGTGCATAGTGTATTATAACAAGCGATGTGTTCTGATGAATAATGCAACATGGAGATAAGGAAAAGGAAATGTGCATATCATATTACTCTTATGGAGTGAGTGAATAATCCCGTGATATATGCAAATTTATATTGCTATGTGGAGTAATAAATATTCAAATTCAATTGAATATTGCATTGCGATAAATTAAGCATGGCATGCAAATTTATACCAAACTGAACGAATGACGAAATAAATATGAAACCTGCATACTGCTTTAAATTGATGGAGCGAGTGACAAAAATGCATGATATGCATATTCAACTTATATGAAATTACTTTGTTGGAGCGAAAAAATAATACATAATATGTAAATTCATAATGGTAAGTGGCAAAATAAATATTCAAATTGAATTGCATATTCCATTCATATGAATAATACATGATGTACACATTTCTAAAGAAATGAGACAAACTAAGTATGAAACCTGCATACTTATTTACTCTGATGGAGCGAGTGCTTATTGAATTTGTGTGATAGAGTGAACAGAGAAAACATAATATACAAATTCACAATATACTGTGGTGGAATATAAAGGAAAACTGAATATCATATTACTCTGGTGGAACGAACAAAATATATATTACATATATGCAAATTCAAAAAAGCTTCGGAATGTAAATGCAAATTGAACTCCATGTTGTGTTACTATTCTTGACGGGCAAATGACATGATATGCAAATTCATAATGTAGTATAGGAAATTAAAAATGCTAATTGCATATTGCATTAATCTGGTAGATTGAATGAAGAAATACATGATACGTAAATGAAACGGGGTGGACTAAAGTGCAGCCTGGATATCATATTACTCTAGTAAAGCCAATTGAAATATCTTATGGTAAAAACTCACAATTACTCATTACTCTAGTATATCGAATGGAAATGACTTATGTAGGACTCATAAACTCATCATTATGTGATGCGACGAAATTAATATGCAAACTAAGATGCTTGCTGTATTGATAGGATAAACGAGAAAACAATGCATTGAAGAAAATGTAACTTGCATATTGAATTAATATGGTAGAGTGGACAATGAACACATGGTATTCAAATTGATTTTATGTAATGTGGTGGAGTAACAGTACTAATTCTACTTAATATTGGCAATTTCTTATTACACTACACTTTTGAATATCTTTTTTTTCAGTTGCATGCTATTACGCTTTTCTCATAGAAAAATTTCCATGCCACATTTTACCTTATTTAAATGATTAGTGAATTTCTATATATCAAGAATAATTTTGTTTTGATCTTTATATATTAAGACCGTAAACATACACGGTGAAGTAAAATGTATAATATAAACTAAACTCTTTTTAAAAAATAATCCTTTCTTAATGTAATGAGTTCTGATGTCGTAAACGTGTTAAGTTAGCATCAACATTTTCAATAAAGAATTAAATGATAAGTTTAATCATCAATATTGGCATCCGATATTCAAATTATGACTGTTAAAACGGAGAACATGCAGTGTGTTTTGATAACAATTACTAGAAACCAGACAGCAAGGAAGAGTCAGTGGTATTTTTTGAACAGCATTAAAGGAAATGGTTTTAATCACCAGCACCATAAGGGGCTGTGTCTTGAGCGTTATGTAAATCTGTGGATAAAGGTAGTGGTTTCCCTTCTCTCCCATAAGAACACGACCTCTATCCAAATGAATTGAACTATACTGAATGATTTCTCCACCTCTAGATCATGAACTTCACATATTCTTTATTTCAAAGGGCCTCTATGAGTCAATCTCGAGCGCAGTTCTTAATGTTTTGATTAATGCCAGAGAGTTTACTCCACATCTAGATCGTGAAATTCACATATCCTTTATTTCATATAGCCTCTACGTGTCAATCTCGAGCGCAGTTGTTAATGTTTTAATTAATGCCAGAGAGTTTACTCCACCTCAGTCAATCGCCTTAGGTCTCTTAACCTCTCCTGTACTGTTTGGTTTCTAGTCTTGCAGTTGTCACTATCACACGGTATAAATTAAAAGAAGTCTAAAAATATATAACCTATTTCTAATACATATATCTAGTGGGAAAGGTACCAGACACATTAATTCAATTGCGAAATTTTGAACAAAGCAAAATTCACTACAGAGAGCATTGTTTTTAAGAACTTATTAAAAATGCACACAAAACTTATTTAACAAAGGATTGCAAAGCATTTAAAAGGATTGAGTCATGAATTTCTAAACATCGAGACTCATAAATTTGTAAAGGCTTCAAAAAACGACTAATGAAGATGAAATACAGATTAAAAAAATGTTCTATATCCATTTAGATCAAACAAAACGCCCCTCATCAAAATAAAGAAAAGTAAGCAAACCTCTCGGTACTGATGGTAGTAGGCGTTTTGTTCACTGAAATAGCTATGAATCCATTTCATTCTGTTAGTAACCATTTTTTGAAGCTTATAGACTAGTGAGTCTGGCTAATGATTTCATCTTCAGCCCCGTACCAAATTATTTTGAGTTGACAGTTATAAATTAGTATCATATATATGTAACGTAAACTTACCACCAGTAAAGAAAAAAGGCAATAAAGGGCACTGTGGAGGCTAGGGCAATGTGCGGCCAGTCCCGGATCACGAACACAGATCCGGTCAGTAGGACCCCACCTAAACTCCGATATAAGTAGACCAGATGGAGATTTCGACCACGCCACTTAGGGCCCACAAGCTCTTGAGCTGCAACAAAATATCCGCATCAAATACACGTTTTTGAACAGATATGTAAATGGTACTAATTTTTACATTCAGTACCAAACATTTTGAAGTCAGAGTTTAAACGGAATGAAATTTTGCGCTAAAAAAAGCAATTAAAGTAATGATCACAATATAAAATCTACAGAATTATCCCAGAAAATTAATAAATTATAGAATTATAAAGCCCCTATGGGAAGATACATGCATATATAAGGCGAGACATTGACTCAAAGAAAACACGCATGCTTTCGTATGGTAAATTATGACAAGTATTCTGCAGTTGACATTCTAGGTTCCTTATATTCTGAGTAAGGTAAGGTAACTTTAATTAACGTCGTACAAGAGCAACACAACGGGCTATTGACTACGGACCGAGATCAATCCGCTAATGGAAAGAACCGAGGACAACACCAAGCAATTTTGAACCACGGTCAGATGTCTAAGCAATACCTGAGCTGGCACCCAACTCTCCAAACTTCCACACCAAACCAAATGAGGACTTTCGGCCACGACAGATTTAAGATGCACCATCAACCTCTACACCATATGCTTACAAATATCCACCTGGATTCCAACCAGGAACCTTCCGATTTTAAGGATAGCACCTTAACCACCAGACCGGTTAGTAGGTCCTTATATTCTGGGCGTGGTGTCGGCCAAGCATATATTAAGTATTCTCAATGGGGGATAGATCTGGGATCTCAGGCCATGAAGGAGTTCAACATCACGGATGTACTTCTTACAGAGGCGAGCAGAATGGGATCGGGTTTTATCGTGCTGATAAATAGCCCCATGGACACGTGATCTGAAAAACAAAGTAATAGGTTGTAGGATCTACTGGATGTTTTGTTGTGCTATCATACTACCTCGTACTACTACTACATGGACGTCCCGATATCCTAGGTACATATCATAAGTCTACATCAGTGTATAGCTTGAGAGTTATTTGAGAGTGGTAGTGCTCGTCGTATCTTCACCACATGCAATTGCGACAGTTACCTGCTCAAAGGCAGAAGAAGGATTCGTAACTTAACGTGATACGTTAACATTCCCTGTCTGTCAATAACTCTCTGGCACATTTCTACTTCAGAGGTAGACAATGATGCTCGGAAGCCATTCGCTGATTACTATTGCTCTGTTTCCGTGAGCGTTTATTATTTATATCCCTACGTGGTAGAACATTCAGAAGTAGTAGAACGATTCAATATTCACATTAGGGGGGTGGGAGTGAGGAAGACGTGTTTAAACTGATACCAGTTTAGCTAACTTAAAATAGAGCTTTCTGAACATCCGCTTTCGGACAAGAATCAATTTCCAATGTTTCCATGATCTCTATTGAATATAATACATCTTAAGATATTAATTATAATGATGCACCTAAGAAATTAAATAAATACATTTACTCCATAAATAAGTTTCTGTAAAAAATTTAGCTTAGGATTTTTTTTTTTTTTTAACCTCCTACTCTCACTGAATATCGGCGTTGGAACTAAGGGAAATTTTCTGTTTGGTTAATATATTGAATCAGACTCAATTCTTACTAGGATTAAAAATCGTGAATTGATAAAAATTAGAAAAATCAGTTTAATCGCTTAAAATTTATGAATTTCTCCATTGACAAATACGACTGTAAGCCATACGCCTAAATACAATTTCCCATTTTTTTTTAATTCCCTAATCTAACCGTAAACTAAACGTATTATTCACTGAATATTGGTGTTGGAATAAAGAGATGCGACATTAATGTCGTTGTTTTCAAAACTTTCATAAAAAAACATCGATGTTTTATCAAAAAATATCGATGTATTAGAGCCGATGTTTTTTTAGCATCGATGTATTTGAGCCGATTGTTTTTTAACATCGATGTTTATTCTTGTCGATGTTTATTTTTTAAATGTAAAAAGTATCATTATAAAAATTAAAAAAATAACCAAGTAGCATAATTTTTATAATAATTGAATTGGAATATACTTTTAGACCAAAGTGGCCAAGGGTGAAGGGTCTGAAAAGTAGGGATGCGACATCAATGTTCATATTTTCAAAACATCGATGTTTTATAAAAACATTGTTGTATTTACCATCAATTTATTGGAGCCTATGATTGTTTAACATCGATGTTTTAACTTTGTCGATGTTTTTACGTTGTCGCTGTTTTATTTTTGAATGAGAAAGTACCATAGTAAAAATTAAGAAAATTTACCATGCAACTAAGTATTGGTCAGTGTGTGTCCATCAGATAGAGTTTTTTCCTTAACTGGTGGAGGTACTTAAGGAGTCGGCTTAAGGTGGAGATAGTCAACAAACTTCTTTTTTAACAAGCTGTAAAAATCAAATATTGGGTCCTGTAATAATTATAGGCCCCAATATTTTTTATTTTTGTAAATAAAAAATCAGCTTGTTGTGTTTACCCTGAAAATTGGTAATTAATTAACAATAACAAACAATAATTATTGTTATGAACCTACCTAATTATGGTTATAGTTAGTATGCCAAATTGCTGTAAATGTTATTTTCTTTTATGCTATTCAATTTGAAAATAAAAGATTTGCTAATTGTTCTTATTAATTTTTTAGACTTTGTTTCGACAGTTAAAAAAGTCTTACTTATCAATTAATAAACACGGCAAATGACAACTTAAATCTTCCCTCTCAATGCAAACATTAATGTTTGAAGTTGCTAAACAACCGAAATGGGTGAAAAAGTTTAAATACACTGATGTTTAAAAATATCGTTGATTTTTGCGCGATGTATTATAAACATGGATGTTTTAATTTTGAACACGTCGATGTTTCAAAACATCGATGTTTTGCTGTCGATCTCGCATTTCTAGTTGGAACGTAAATAATTTTTCTGCTTGTCTAATACGTTGAATCAGACTCAAATACAAATATTGACGATCAGCTACAGGCTCAAGCCCAACAAGACTGGTCCTTTGTTTATGAATTCCCCAATTCCCACTGACTATCCAATTGTATCTTAAATTCGTACACTCCCTTTGAATTAACTATATTATCTGGCAACGCGTTCCAACTGTCTATTACCCTATTAAAGTAGAAGTTTTTCCTTAAATCCCGATTAAAATGTGTCTTATTCAATAAATACCCATGGCCCCTTGTTCTGTTATCCCTATTGAAATTGAAGCCTTCTGTGTCCCCTTGTTTTACAAACTTGAAAAGCTGAATCAAATCCCCCCCCCCTCATTTGATACTTGGATAAAAAATCTTGTATTGCTGAAAATTAGAAAATCTGTTTTATCTCTTAAAAAATCTATGAATTCTCCCATTGACAAATACGACTGTAAGCCAGGGCTCGAAATGGTGTAAATTGGTGAATGGTGTGTATGTAAAATGGTGAAATAAAATTGGCACCTATTTTTTTTCAAGCCAGCGTTAAAAAAAAAAGGAATGAAACTTGTTTTATGTTATTTTGATGTTTGAACAAGATATTAGTATCGCTCTCACTCCCTCTAAAGGAACGTAATTAAAATTTCTAAACACACACTATGCGAAAACAAAATCGCTGGGCCGTAACGGGTTTATACAGGAGGAATGTTTATTTGTGTCACTGCTACCAGAAATTTCCGATGATCGAAACATTTTCCAGATGGCTCTGTTGAAGCGACAGTCGCGACAGACGTGTGTGTGCCGGAGAAAGGAGAATTTAGATGTTTCTTTCTACTACTAACCTATATAAACATACCAAACTAATAAAGTAGTTTCTCTCTATATTAAAAAAAAGTTGCCGTCGCAGGATAGAAAACTGTGTTGTTTAGCTCGATTCATAAACAGTTTCCCGAGAAAGTACGGATCAGAAAATTACGAAATTAACATGGTTTGTTGTTGTTCATCGTGTGCCCTGGAAAATAAAATTTTTTTTTCTGATGCGTCTATTAGTTTAGAGTTTATTAAGAGTCAAAGTTGAAAAAGCGAAATTTCTACCGCGAGTGAGCAAAACACGTACAAATTTTCAGTCTTCACCCGTGAGTTTTTTTAAGAGTACCTATAAACGTAAATTTTTGCTGCTCTTCGAGTTTTTTTAGAAATTTAAACCTGATTCTTGATAATATTTTTTTGAAAATCGGGACAGTTTTGTTATTTTTTTAACTATCTTATCTATATATATTTACTGTTATTTTTTAAATTTGAAAACATCGCAGTATACCTTAGAATGTACTCTTTCTTACGGTACAATTGTTTTTGAAATTGGTTAATAAATAAATTCGATGCGATCAAAAGTTGGTCAGACAAATTTAGGAATATTGGGATATTTTCGTTACTTTTTGTTAAAACTATGATACCTACAGTTTAATACTATTATTTTTAAAACTTGAAAGCATCACTGAATACGTTAGATTGTACTCTTTTTTATAGAACAATTATTTTTTAAATTGGTTAATAAATAAAGTCGATGGAATTAAAAGTTGGTCATACAAATTTCGTATTTTTTAGATCGGGGAGCATTTATTGTTCTTCACGGAAATAAAGGTTATATTGTCTGACTAACGAGTTTGCAGATATCGAATATATCATAGCAACAATAACCATAGAAAATATTTTTCTTATTAGGCATTAAAAATGCACACATTTTTCACTCTGTTCTCAGACGGTTTACCAAGAAAGTACAGATAAAAAATTTAAGAGATTAACACGGTTTATTTAAATTGTGTAGGGAACAAGATGGATTTTACTGATGCGGCTATTAGTTTAGGATGCATTAAGAGTTTAAGTAAAAAAAAGGAAATCACTTACGAAAGGAGTCTTGGCTTGGGAAGCAAATCAAACAGGATTGCTTAGCAATCACCGGGGGTTGGCGAGCGTTGTTGAGCAGGGGGCGAAGCCCTCGCTGTGACATCATGGACCGAATTATTAAGACAGTTTCGACGTCGCAGGAGATTGACTCTGCGAAAGAAATGTTGGTTTGCGAAGCAAACCAAATCGGATCTATGAAAGGAGTGTTGGTTTGCAAAGCAATCCCCGAAGGTCTACGAGCGTAAGCAAGCAGGGAGCGGAGCCCTCAAGTAAATCACATTAACGCTCTTTTATTACGTTTTTTTTAATGTGCACCTTAAATATAGCCTGTGCATCTAATTAAAAAACTTATGTGCACGAGGTGCACCTGTATTAAAAAATCTATTTTGAGGCCTGTTGTAAGCCATACGCGCCTACTTACATTTTTCTATTCTTTAAATTCCCCAATCTAACGAAAACTTCTAAACGCATTATTTAGTTCTAAATTGAAAAGCAATTTCAGGCTAGATTTAGAACGATTCTGAAGATGCGACGATTGGAGCTAATTGGGAAAGAACCACGACAGTGTTTCGCAATCGCCTATCAAAATTGAAATAATTGCCGAGAAAAATGGTAGCGATTCCACTTAAAAAGATTGACTGCCTCACATTTAAATTACTCAATTGAGCGGGAAGTAAGTATTAATTACCACTTCCGTTCGTGCAATCTGCAATAAGTGGTGCGGATGGAATTGAGTAACTCTTGCAATTTGAAACTGACAATTTTTATTGAAGATTCCTGAAACAGCTCATTAGAATCGTACCACCCTATAATATAGCATTATTGCGCAGAAACTTCTGTTCCCTTTAGTTATTTTCTCCACTCTACAAAGCAATATACTTCATAAGATGAATTAAATATAACCGTTCTTGGAATGTCTAGATTAAGCATAATGTTTAGTCTTGTAAGAAAATTGTTTAGCAGAAATGCTCTTCGCACGAATATGCGCTCTAAAGGAATTTAAATAAATTACTTGCAGATTTTATACCATACCACTTAAAAAAGAAGTTGAGTGGTAAATATGATTTTGAGTGAGTTTGCTATTCGATAAAATCGAATATTACTAGTTGGAGTTATCTCTAAACTATTTTGATTATTTACTTGTTAAAGTTCCATAAGTAATATACCAGCAACTTGACATTAATAGTGGAATAAGGAATAAAAATTAAGATGAATAGTGTGTTAACTAGTTCTTAAGTATTAATTCAAATCTTTAAAACACATATTTATACATATTTTCAATCATTGTGTATTGATTAAATGCGTGTTTCGCAATTGCAAAACTGTAGATAAATATTTTACGCTGCTGAATAAAATTAAAATCGTTTTTTCTTCATTGAAAGTCTTTTATTACAGTGTGCATCAATGGAAAAAGAACAAATAAATGGTGTACAAACTAAAGCAAGTAAATGTGTCTGTGTTAGTACGCTTAGGGAGCGATGGATTGTCCATGAAAAATCGTCACCTGGCCACCACGACTATCCGATTTATCATGCGTTGATTTCACTACCTGGAAATACCTCAAAAACATCATCTGCGACACCCTTATCGACTACAAACTTGATCTTATTGCAAGATTTGTTGTAGTAGCTTGAAGCGTTCAGGAGTTTTTGAACTTGTACGGTAACTCCTGTGTCTACTGTAACAGACGTGCAATACAAATGGTAATGTCAACTTGAAGTTCCAAATATGAAAATGTAGGACTATAACTGTCGTTAAATTGAAAAATTAAGATAAAAATATTATTGATTGACTTATTACATCTCAATCCTACTCTTTAACATACCTTATAGAATAGCGATTTTTAACCTTTCTTATCTCAGTGCACGCATAAACTAACTATAAAACTATGCGACATACAAAAAATATGTTTTCTTCCGATCCAACAAAATATGGGTATAAGTTTGATTTACTAACTTCTGTAATTCGGCTTAAACTACCTAATTGAACTTTCTACTACCTCTGAATATTGATGTTGGAGCATCGCGAAATTTTCTACTTGGTTAAAGTTTTGAATCAGACTCAGTTCAGAATTGGATAAAAACTCTTGGTTTGCTGAAAAATAGAAAAACCTATTTTAAGAAAGTAAAAACCTATTCAACCGCCCTTTAAAATCTGTACATTTTTTTTCCATTGAAAAATAACAACTAATAAACAACTCTTTTTGTTGCAGACTGTTGTGTTGCTCGAGTGAGACGTAAAAAATACCCATACCTTCAAAATCTATTTGAAACTATTTATACTTGAATAAAATTTATCACTGAAATCACTTATGTATATTACTTAAAGTTATTTGCTAACACATTGATCAAAATAACAAAACCGTCTAAATAAAATACACACAACTCAAAAAGTTTCATCATCCATAAGGCCCCACTAAAGTCGTCCATACTTGCGGTACACCGCATGAAAATCACTGCTCTAATACGTTCAGGAGAAGCCTGAGTACAAGTATGTCCATATGAATATAGTTTAAGATGCGCACCTACCTTTTTTAAAGTTTGTAAATGAAATCTTTGACATACAGAAAGTGTTACTACATATACCTATCAAGTGTAAAGTCAATTAAATGTTACATTCCGAATTTTTTTACATTAAATTACATGTATTTATGGAAGGAAATTTTTCTTTCTACGTGTAAAATTGCAAACAGCCCTCATACGAACAGTCTTAAACTTTGATACAATGGCTAGGAGCTTCATATTACATATTCAAACACGCGTCTGTTTAAATCTCGTTGAAACTATATGTTGCCTTTGTGCAGCAACGAGTCTCCAAGATAAATACAGCTAATATCATAGCTCGGCGCTTCTGAGAATAATAAAGCACGGTACATTGTGAGGAACTCTGCTTATACAAATCTGAGAAAGCAATGCTATTTAAATGCACAAGACCTTGACTGCTTTCCAAACGCCCAGAGCGGACCCGTGAAGATGCTGGATTTTCTGGGTTGGGTGTTTTCGGGAATGCTAATACATGGCAGGTTGGGGTGGAGTTCACATCACGTAGTTCACAGGTTTTGAGAGCTGTGAATCGCAAATCTTCATTTCCACGTTGTGAGTTTCGCTGAATCGAGAGATGAAGCAACCGAGCTGAATTGGTTGAGTGATTCCAATGTGCAAGGTCTACTGATGTTCATCTCTAAAGTGATTTGTATTCTTAATATTTGCTTGTGTTACTCAAAAATAGCTTTATTGTACTTAGATTTAAGTTAAATCCGAACGTAGAAACCAACCGATATAATCATGTCAATGTATTCAATTTTTGTGTAACGAGATTTACGTGAGAAATCCAATAATCTGTATAAATGTCATTCCCGAAAAGAAACACATTCATTTGTCGTAATGTAATCAATTAATGTATGAATGAAGTGATTCATTCATGACAGAGGTTTGCCATCAATTCAATTACTGAATGAATAAATTGAATTAGTGTGACTAAATATTTTATGATAAAGTGATTGCTGCGATTACTTTGTGATCAAATAACCAATTATTATATCTTTAAAGTGATTGACGTGGAAAAAACGACAATATGATTCAGACAAGGTGCCTAAGTAGATAAAAAATATCTGAGTTTGTTGCGCAATGTAGACTGTTTTCTTTACCCTCCAAGTAATTATGACAAGGTATCTAGTTCATCGAGATTTGCCCAATGTTGCTAATGCCAAGATATATCGTCATCAAGATTTAACCAATTTTTCTAATGCCAAGATGTATCGTCATCATTTTTACCCAATTTTGCAAATGCCAAGATATATGGTCATGACGATTTGCACAATTTTTCTAACAAGATATATCGTCATCAAGATTTACCTAATTTTGCTAATGCCAAGATATATGGTCATGAAGATTTGCCCAATTTTGCTAACGACAAGATATATCGTCATCAAGATTTCCCCAATTTTTCAACTGCCAAGATATGTCGTCATCAAGATTTACCCAATTTTGCTAATGCCAAGATATACCGTCATCAAGATTTAACTAATTTTGCTAATGACAACGTATACCGTCATCAAGATCTGGCCAATTTTGTTAATGATGAGGTATCTTGTCCATCAAGGAATCGACGAATTTGAGAATGAGACATGATGGCAAGATCAAGACCGGGTTAGTTTTACTTTAAGGGCAAGATATATCGTCCCTCAAGATATGGCCTGCTTTGCTAATGACGACACCTCATCAAAACAAGCACCAAGATGATTAATAAGAATAATTTATCCATCATTGAATATGTTTGAAAACTAACAATGCAAAATTGTATAGATTAGCGGGGTAAGGTAATACGAGTATCTTCCAGATAAAAGTGTATCGATATACGAAATATGAATACGAATTGTATCCCAATACGAATTGTGTATTGGAAACACCTTAATAAGAGAAAATAGTAATTATATAATACCACAAAATTTATAAAAATATAGTTTTTGCTTAACATATATTTTATTTTGTGCCATACAAATTATTGTCTTCATACTTGGCATATGTTCTTCATTAGCATTAAAGTATGAAGTTGATGAAGGCTTTAAAATACTTCCTTCTTTATATAGATACAGTAACCACACACACAACTTTTACAAAAAAATTTTAGACTTCAAAATATTTCTCCAAAAATTATTCATATCATTCTAGCTTATAAAGGAAAAATAAGTATGAATGAATAGGTTACCCTGAAATTATTTAAATTACAAAAATGATTTTTTAACACTGAGAGAGAAAAATATAGCGTTATGTTGAGTATCCATATCGGGCATTTTCCTGTCAAGAATTCAAGAGATGTGAACGGCGCAATTCTCACTCGAGCAACCTGAGAGGATTCATTGATTGTAATTTTATGACACAAAGGCCAGGTTTGGTGAAGTTGAACCAAACTTACGGTAATTTTGAATACATTTTTATTGTGATTGGTCCCTAAATTTATAATACCATTAATCAAAATTTAACAAAGAAAAAAATAGCATAAAAGCTTTTCAAATCTATTTAAAGATTAAACCGGGCTGTCCAAGCTCCTGTCCCCTCTCAGGTTAGGTATTTATAATTAATTTTTAAAGATCCTCTTCGAGTAGACAAAGTTCTTAAAGGTCGGTGAGGATAATTCACCTGCACCATTGTCTTTCATATGTTGAGCTGAACGTTTTACCATGCTCAGATAAAGTTCTAAGCATTAGTAAGTAATCTCGACCTTTATTGATTTAGAAAAAGGTCAATAACTCATTTACCGTTGTTTACTAATTTATATATATTTGTGAGCATGTGTTTTTAAATCCTCAATTCTGTATAAATGTCTGAAAATATGTTACTATAAGTGGTGGGAGTAATACGATATTTTCAACCATAGTTTGCAGATTTTAAATTAAAATATAGCGGTTCGAATTTCTAGGGATTCTGTTTCCAAGCACATAACATATTTTAAAACAAATATATGTCCTCATTATGGGAATGAGGGGACTGACTCGCTCGTCGTATGAGATAGGTGTGAACATAAAATCACTAACCTTAACCCTCATGATGGTTGTCTCGATGACGTATCTCTCTATTAGAAGAGCTGACCAAATACTGCTGAACGAGAAACTTTGTAATTAGTAGAAAACGTATATCTTGATATCATCATCATTGAATAGTCGACAGTATCTTATTGACGAGGTATCTAGTCATCAGCGAAATTGGTAAGATTTTGATGGACGAAAATTCTAATCATCAGCAAAATTGGCCAAATCTTGATGGACGAGATATCTAGTCATCAGCAAAATTGGTCAGATTTTGATGGACGAAAATTCTAGTCATCCGCAAAATTGGCCAGATCTTGATGGACGAGAAATCTAGTCATCAGCAAAATTGATGATGATGGACGAGATATCTTGCAGAAACCACTTGAAGGGTAAACTCTTTGTATCTATTTGCAACACAAAAACTATATCCTCGACAAGAGTGGTATATTTATCGGTTTCTTTAGACATACGAGTACGCACCCTCTGCATGACAAATCTATAGATTTAGCATCGGAGCATGTAAGCGGAGTCGTTGTCAATTGTCGTTGTCTGAGAAATGTAGGGCACATGAGATTGGGAATTGACATGTGTAAAATGGCTATCGAAACTCAAAATGGTGTTTGTCATCACGCTAGTCAAATCAATTGGATTCGCACTTTCTCCCGCGACCTTCACTTGGAGGTATTCAAATCGAGAGATCGGGAGAAATAATACAAAGCAACACGCTCGGTACTTTCTTTTATTTCGTCAAAAGGTCAATGAGCTCCAGCAAATGTTTTCCATCATCCTCCTACAGAGCTCGAAAAGAAATGAATTTAGGGCAACGCCCACGTCGATTCGATTGGTTAATTTGATCCTCACGGTGTCGCTGACATTCCCTGATTGGATTTCATCTCAATTGTAGTCACACAAATCATTCTATTTAGAGGCTTCTGATACCCGCCACGAGTCTAATGGAGAAACCGTTGGCATAAAACTGATAAAAACTGAACATTGAGTGCGGCAAGGTACCTAATGCTGCGGGCGTGGCGACGGTGGCAGGCACGGTGAGTCCCAGCAGGAAGCGGAGAATGATGAAGCAACCGATATTCGGTGCCAGAGAAGTCACGGCACCAAAAAGGCACTCGCAAGCCAGGAACAGGAAGAAGCTGAACCGACGACCCTGCCTGCAACAGAAACAGTGAAGAGGTTTGTACTGAAAAGGTATTTACAACAGGCTGATTGAAAATTGGTGCAGAAATCATTTTTAACTGTTAGTTGCAAAAAAGTAAGATTACAAGGGTAGAACTAAGAGCCCAATTATTGAAATATTATTAATATTATTATTTAGCTGTCCCTGTGTATGGGAAGCTCAGTTATGACTCGTCAAAAGATATCACAGTCAAACTAGAACGTTTCTGAGTTGGACCGAGGAAGATTCGTGGCTTATCTAAATTTTTAATCATCAATTAGAAGGTTTTTTTTTTGCTCTTCCCTCTCTGCTCTGACTAAATACATATTTTCACATTCGATAGTTGAACAAAAAATACCTAAGTCATACGAACACGTTTCTGAGTTCGACAGAGGAAGAACTGTAGCTTATCTAAATTTTCAATCATCAAAACATAGCTTTTTTTTTCTAGCTCTTCTCTTTTTCCCTTCTGACTAGTTGATATTTTCACATTCAATATTTGAACAAATAATACCGCAATCAAACGAGCATGTATCTGAGTTCGACAGAGGAAGAATTGTGGCTTATATAAATTTTCAATTATCAATTAAATTCTTTTCCTAGCTTTTCTCTCTCGACTCTGACTAGTTAATATTTTCGCAATTGGATAGTTGAACAAAAAATATCTCAGTCATTCGAGCACGTTTCTGAGTTTGAAAGAGGAAGATTTGAGGCTTATCTAAATTTTCAATCATAAAATAGTAGCTTTTATTCTAGCTCTTCTCTTTCTCTCTTCTGACTAATGATATTTTCGCAATTCGATAACTGAACAAAGCCGACCAACCGGTATAGTGGTTAAGGTGTTAGCCTCTAGATCGGAAGGTCCCCGGTTCGAATCCGGTTTTGGGCATGGATGTTTGTAAGCGTATACCAGCTCAGGTGTTGCCTAGTCATCTGAACATGGTTCAAAAATTACGAAGTATAAATTGTTAGGGGCAATGATGGTCCTCCCACTGGGTGCTCCTTCACAAGTGGCCACCACTTCCGGCCTTGTAGTGGCCAATGACTTAGGTCAAATGTGCCCGCCATTCGAAAAAAAAAATAACTGAACAAAAATATCTGAGTCATAAGAACACGTTTCTGAACTCGACAGAGGAAGGAGTGTGTTGTATACCTAAACTTTCAACTATCAATTAGAAACTTTTTTCTTGCACTTCCTCTCTCTCTGTTTTGGCTAGTTGACATTTTCATATTCGATAACTGAACATGGCATCGATGCTATGCAAAAAATACAGTTATCTAAGGTGATAGGCTGGTCTTCTCACCCATGAAGTTGAAAAAAAATCATAATACCTTTCAAATGTTGAAGCATTAAATGTCAAAAATAAACATATATTTAGAAATCTCAATATTCAGAGTATTTTGTAACAGGAAGGATTATTACCTGTAGCTGACATAAAAGTACAAAGGCAAGCTCAAGAATTCCCCAACTCCGTAGAACATGAAAGCAAATGTTGGCAGCCAGCTGCGATCACACACTAGGTCCCACTGGAAATAAAAGGAAACCTGTTAACTTTTTATAGGTACACTCAATTTGATTTTCAGATTATGTACACTCAAATTACATCAAAGCTTCCTTTTACTCTGTGTAGGTCATTCATACACTATTCCACCATACAGTATTTAGTTTTCATAGCATGACTTCATATCCATTAGACTTCTTGACCCACTAGAATAATTTCTAGGATTCTTTATGCCAATAGATGCGTCGATTTAACTATTATGTGTGCTGTAATGCAAAAGCAATAGTACTACACTCGGTTATATAGCAGAGGTAATTTTCAGCTGCGAAGTTACGATAACGTTCCACAGAAAAGTAAGAAACAGTATAAGAAGACATTTGAGTAGAACTGCACATATATAACACCAAGGCAGCCTTTAGAGATACCTGTATTCTTGAGAGAATTCTACAGTTTGATTGGAACTTTTGGGAAGATAAATTTAAAAAAAAGAAAGAAAATAAAAGTTCATGAACCTGAAAGCTTCGACGATCTTCAGTGAAATGTTTCAAGGGGATCCCACTTTCAGTTCTCTACAATAAACTGTTAGGAGGATAGAAGTTTGGATGTCTGTCTGACAACCTAACTGGTGGAAAGCATTTTGAGAAGTACTTTACAAAAAGGCGTTGGCCAAAAAGGTCTCCCTCCACCCAATAACTATCCGACTCAAAGACCCCGTGCATAGCCCTATAACTGAGAATGTGAGCTCATGTGTTTCCAATTTCAGTGTTCTACAAAGAGGACAGTGAGGACTTCAGACAGAGTAACGCTGATAGAATACTTCTGACCCACCTGCCAATGATCTTTCCAACAAAAGCGTCCCGCAAGACAGTCATTGCCGGTCATAAGTTGAGAAGTTGCCACAGCAACATGTCGAGTCCTATCAGATTTAACTGACAGTTCTGTATTCGCATCATAATAAACATTCACAAATCTTTACATTCATTTAATGTATTTTTGAAAGTTGAAAAGCATGTTGACGCTTTAAAACTTTGAGGGTTTGACACAAGATAATTTCAGCTTGAATCCTGCATTACGTCTAACAGGTTTGACCTTTGTGGCCCGTAGAATCTTTTTAAAGGATTCTATTCTAAGAAGAGGGCCACTGTAATCGTTCCAAAGGATTCTATTCTAAGAAAATGATCAATAGCATCTTTCCGAAGAATTCTATTCCAAGAGAATTACCAATAAAATCTTTCAAAATGATTTTTTTAGCAAAAGGACCAATAGAACCTTTCTAAAGTAATATATTCTGAGAAAAGAACCAATAGAACCTTTGCAAATGATTCTATTCTAAGAAAATAAACAATAGACCCTTTCCTAAAGATTATATTCCAAGAAAAGGACAAATGGAATCTTTCCAAAGGATTAAAATCGAAGAAAAGGATTAATGGAATCTTTCAAAAGGTTTCTATTCCAAGAAAAGAGCCAAAGGAATCTTTCCAAAGGATTCCATTTTAAGAAACTTACTAATAGAATGTGCCAATAGAATTGTTCAAATTTTATTCCAAGAAAATGACTAATATAATTGCCTCAAAAAAGATTTTAATCCATTGTGAGGACCCGTAGAATTGTTTGAAGGTTGAACGAATCCATAGGTTCATTAGAAATTGTTGTTATTTAGTCGATAATAGCGTCATGTTTAGTAGAAGGAACACTAAACAAAAAAAATCTCGTCAAGGTCAGAAGGTAAATCTTTTCAAATTCTATTACGGGGAAATGAAACAGTCAGGTCCTGATGAGTTGAAAATTGAATCACTTCGTTTGAACAAGTCTATTCGTATGGCAACCTTTTACAGTGACAAGTTTAAATACCTTTAAGCAAATGTACTCCTTAATGACATCTACCTTTTAACCGAAGCAGCACTATAGCACTCCACCATCCGTGAACTTCTCATGCATTAAAATTACAACCAACAAACATATATGAATCCTATGGCTAACCTTTGAATGGCTTTGAACTATTTATGGCTTTGGCTATTATAGCTATTTATGGCTTTGAACTAGCTGCTCATGATGAACGATATCTCGTCCATCAAGAGCTGAACCCATTTCGATAATGATGAATGATTTAGTCCTGGCAAAAAATGGTCGATTCCTCATGGCGAGATCAAGATCTCATCAGGTTTTGTAATGACAAGATATCGCGTACATCAAGATCTGTTCAGTTTTGCTGATGATGAGATACCTCGTAGAAACAACCGCCAGGTGAGTTATTTTCGAATTTACTTCACAATGTGGTATTAGGTACTTCTGGGTATTCCATGGGGTCTGATTAGTCACCTATGTAATATTGACATAAATAATACTATTGAGCTCTTTTTAACTCCTCCTGTAAAATTAATAATTTGTAATACAGACCATCTACTGGTCATTGCAATTCACGAGTCAGTTTTTCTGCTCCAAGTAATAAAATGTTAAAGAAAGTTCAGAAATCCTTGAAACCTTTAGGATATTCATTAACTACCCAAGTCGCTTTAAAAGGTACATTGCTTTCAGCTCGTATATCTCGTCAAATACATTTCTCAAATTGAACTTAATAAATACGGCTCAAAAATCCACACACAAAAACTTAAAAGAGTTAAAGAAAGTTCAGGAATCCCTGAAATCTTAACAAGATTCATTCATATCCCAAGTCGCTTTAAGAGGTACATTACTTATAGCTAGTACATCTCGTCAAACGCACTCTCAAATTGAACTTGATCAACAAGGCTCAAAAATCCACAGACAAAAACTTGAAACTGGAGTTATTTTGAGACACAAGTCCCGCTAAGATATAACTTTCTCGTTTTCCCCGCAAAAAAGGACATCGAAAAATGTAATAAACTCAAAAGAATTGAATATGTCCGTAGCGCGAACAAAGACGTGGGATTCCGCACAAAAAAGGATGTCAGAACTGTCATTGTGAAAATATCTCACGCCGATTCTTTTCCCCACCTTCTCCACACCCTCGTCTCCCTTCCTTCTATTATTAATATTTTCTATTTTAATGAATCTTTCTACCCTTTTTAGAAAGGAGCAGAAAGAACAGAAAGAAAGGCGAAAAAGTTATCTCACCGAAGCTTCCACCTTGCACCGTGACAGTTTTTGAAATAGATTTGTCATAAGTACGCCTTTCGGAGTGTTGAAATGCTAAATTGAAAATCAATTCCTCCGGAGTGTATAAAAGAAAGTCGGGCTCCCGGATTGATAGGACTGAAATGATATTTTTCGAGGGGGATATCTTTTTTATATATTATCTCTAGCTAGTTTGATATAGAGAAGCTTTATGAAATGGATGCAAAGGGGAGAAAAGGGAAGATTCGGGAACAGGTAAGTAGAAATGAACGGACTTCCCGTTTTCCCATTTGTTAGTGTGTTCAATTTCCCGGAACGTGTTCTGGACTTCTTCCCGAGAAGATTTTGTGGAGTCGTACTGAGATTCTGATATTTCGCGAAGAGACAGTTTCTGTGTGGGTGTATTAGTGGAAAGGGAACTTTAAATTTTCAAGTTGCGTGTGTGTGTTATTTATGGTCTGTGAGAGATAGGGCTTATACCTTCCGTTTACACAAGAACTTGGGTTTCTCGGTCTTTAACATGAGGAAATTAGATTTCCAGAAACTATAGAAGATGGATAAAGTTATATGAATAGTTCAACTAGTGTGAGTGTGTTATTTTTTATCTCTGTGCGTCTGTGTGAGTCAGAAAGAGAGATTGCACTGGTACATTCATTCCGTTCGCTCAAGAAGTTAGGTTTCTCGGTCTTTAAAATGAGAAAGTTACATTTCCAGCAACAATAGAAGATGCATCAAGAAAATGTCGAAATTTCAACTAGTCATAGATAACAAAAGGGAAATTTCGAGAATAGGTTAAGAAGAAATGAACGGCTTTCCCACTTCCCACATTTCTTAGTGTGTTCTGGACTTATTTTCCGTTAAAACTTTGTGGAGTCGTACTGAGATTCTGATATTTCGTGAAATGACAGTTTCTTAGTGGGTGTATTAGTGGAAAGTGAATTTTAAATTCAAGTTGCGTGTGTGTCATTTATGATCTGTGAGGGATAGGGCTTATGTTTTTCATACACACAAGAATTTGGGTTTCTTGTCTTTAAAATCAGAAAATTACATACACAAGAACTTTACAAAATAAATAAAATATGAAAATTTGAACTAGTGTGTATGTTATTTATGATCTGTGAAAGATAGCGCTTATACATTCAGTTCACACATGAACATGGGTTTATCGGTCTTTTGAAATATAATTTTCTCATGCTAAAGACTATAGAATATGGATAAATAAATATGAATATTTCAACTAGTGAGTGCTTGTGTGTGTGTGTAACTTATAATCTATGAGAGATGATGCTTATACTTTCCGTTCACACAAGAACTTGGGTTTCTTGTCTTTAAAATGAGAAAATTATATTTCCAGCAACTATGAAATATGGATAAAGTAAATATGAAGATTTCAACTAGTCATGTGTGTGGACAACAAAAGGGAAATTTCGAGAATAGGTAAGTATAAGTAAAAACAGCCGTCCCTTTCCCCCATTTCTTAGAGTTCAGGTGTTGCTTCATCATCTGACCGTGGTTAAAAATTACGAGTTGTTGTCCTCGGCTCTTTCCCTTAAGGGACTGATCCCGGACCGTCGTCAATAGCCCGTTGTGTTGCTCTAGTACGACGTTAACTATAATTACCATTACCCCCATTTCTTAGTGTGTTCTGTAGGTATTTCCAAGAAAGTTTTGTGGAGTCATACTGTGATTCTGATATTTCGGCCACTAAGAGGTTCTGTGTGGTTAACCCACTGGCTGATTATCCCGCGATTTCCACGGGCAACTCAAGTGTAGCAAAATTTGCTCATCCCGCGATTTTCGCGGGCAGGTGTTTTTCTATCTTTATTGAGGAGCGCATCCCGCTTTTTCACCGTTTAACCAATGAAATAAATTACATACAGTGTTAGACGTTAAATTTAGATTTTGGTCAACAGTTGTCGCTAGTCGTCCACTAAATTGCGGCATTTGAAGGTACTTTGTATTTACCGCTCTAACTTCGCGCCTTTGTTTGGCGCCTTTTTCTAATCAGAAATGGCTGCTAGAAAACGTTCAGCGATTGACAGAGTATATATTCCTAATGATTTATCAGATTCTGAAAGTGATTTTAGTTTTGATAGTGATAGTGATATAGTTTTTTCGGACTGCTCCTCAGATAGCGATGAATCTGATCATGATTCAATAAACTTGCAAAGCGTTAGGCAGTGGTGCAAAATTGATATGAAGAATATTCCTCCTCCTCCAGTTCCTGTTCGTGGAAATCCGGGAATTACTGTGCATATAGCTAACAATAACTTCTGACAGTTTAGTTTCTCATGATAAAAATCTATATAAAGTCTTTTCTAGAAAGAAAAAAATGCATATTTCAATTCTCCAATATACATAGATTTTTAATATGCAAAAAAAAAAAACACGATTTTGGTAGCGATTTCGGTCTACAAATTGAGCAGTCAGAGGGTTAAATCAATCATATTATTTGAAAATGAACTTTAAATTCAAGTTGCGTTGGGACGCTTGAGTTTGTCATTATTGATCTGTGAGAGAAAGATGAGACTTGTCCTTTTCTTTCGCACAAGGGCTTGGGTTTCTTGTTTTTTAAATGAGAAAACTACATTTCTAGAAATTGTTGAAGATGGATAAAGACAATATATAAAAATTTCGACTAGTCTTGTACAATAAAGGGGTTAGTGGAAGATTCGGTAACATGTAAATAGAAATGAACGGTATTCCCCTTTACTCATTTGTTAGTGTGTTCAATTTCCAGGACTAGACTTCTTTGCAAGAAGATTTTATTGACTCATTCTGTAGTTCTTATAATTCGCGAAATGACAGTTTCTGACAGGTCTAAGAGACTTCGTATGTTAAAATAAAATTAATAGACCAATACATACTGAGGCTTTTATTTTTTACCCTAAACATCTCACGTCAATTATTGAAATAAATATAGGGGTATGAGAATTGAAAATAATCTTAGTTGCACGATTGGAGCATTGATCTGCTTGTTTGTGGAAATAGTTTTGTTTCAGAAAACAAACTTTTACACTTGTATAAGATTTGAAAGCTTTGAGGTCTATGATGCATGTTCGCATTTTACATTTGAACAAACCTTGTATCAACTTTGCTATTATAGTGGTGAAGTTTTTGGCGATGTACCAGTTATGGCAGATGGGTAGAAGAATAGTAGAGATGTTATATAGAGAATGAGTTGTATTTCATAAGAAATATCTGTTCGTGCCTGTATAAATCATGAAACCCATGCAATGGAACATTTTTGAAAAGTTATCGTGGAAAATAAGTCTTGAATGTCTTCACATTACAAGGGAGAAATATTTAGTGACTTAGTTTTAAGATCGAAAAGTCTATTTATATCTTTGTCCTTTAACGAAATGATCCGCAAAAATAGTTATTGTTTTTATTGCCTGACTACTGAACTCTTCGACCTTGTGGCATTACAAAGAGCTTCTTTATACCTTCAAGACAATTTCAATTTTAAAACGCAGAGCAGACTTGTTTGTACTGTCCGATCACTTACCTCCCAAACTACAAGGACAAAACTGAAAGTTATTTTTGAAGGAGCACCCAGCGGATAGGACGCGATTAATCTTAACAGGGATGAGAAACAAATATTCAAACCGAACTTACAAACCTGGATTAAAACTCAGACACTACTGGACGGCAGAAAAAGATCTGAGGCCACGTTAGGCGGCGAAAATAGTTAGTTAGGCAGATGTGTTTAACGGATTTCAACTTGCATATTTGACGATTCACAACGATATCAAAAATTGGCACACATTTTAACCTTAACACATTTTTTGGATTTTGTGGACCCAGATAATATTGTACAGACTCCCCCGATTTATGATTCGCCAGTTACATTCTTATGGTTTGACATGCCCTATTGTACATACACGATATGGAAAAAAGTATTTGGACATTGCAGATATCTGGAGGAGGATCCATCTAAGTTTAGGATTGTTTTTCCTGATTTAGACTGGGAACATTGTTTTATGTATCTTGTACCATGAACCCTGACGTGTACCTCGGCGTTCTGGATGTTTCGTCATTGCCTACACTATGAAAATACTACGGCGATGATGGTTGTTTATTCCAACAGAATCCAGATCCATGTCATTTTGCAAAATGTGTGCTGGACTGGTTTGAGGTGAATTTCCTTGACTGACCTGTTCAGGGCCCCGATCTCAATCCGACTGAGCATTTATGAGACAAACTGGAGCGAAGAGTACGAAACCACCACTATGTCCATCTTCTCGACAATGTATTTTCACAGAAGTGGCATGGCGAGCTATTCTTGCCAATATTTACAGAAAACTTGTGGAAAGTATGCTTAGATTTGTTGAAGCTATAATAAAAGCAAAAAGAGGGCCTATTCGTTACTAAATAGAAAGCACTTTTTCTGAAAAACATGCAGTGTCCAAATACTTTTGTCCATAGAGTGTAGGAATGCATCTAACTAGCTTTTCGTGTCTATCTTTGAGCTCGAATTAGTTGAAAGATTAGTTGATTACAGAAATACCACGCTACCGTCAGTTTAAAACTTCAAAATAAGTATCGCAGTAAAGGCAAACTAAATCTCTCTCCCCTCAAGAAAATTAAGTTCTCAAATTCTTGGACACACATGCTATTAAGTGACAATAACATGCAACTTTGAGGACTCTTGGCAATTTAAACTCCCCAGTACACGTCAAAAGTGTAAAATTTCTTTTCCCCTCGAGAAATTACCGACAAAGAAGCAAAAAATCCCCTCTAATTTTCTAATCCTTTCATGGCAAATAACACATAAAGTTTAAGCAAAATGCGTGTTAGAATCCTTAGAGGAATGCGGATAGCTTCTACGCATACCAGACATCTTACTTCCGCACCCATTTAAGCACGAAGTAGCAAATTAACGAGATTAATTTGGTGACATTCCGAGCATTCTTCACTCATGGTCTATACTAATAGCGAGTGATTACAAAATTTCCTCTAACGAAATATCTCTTGGAAAGTTTTCACGCTGAATGAGTATTTCCATGCGAAGGTTTTCATTGTTTGTTTCTGATGAGCCGAGTAACACAATACGCTTTAACGTTAATTTTTATTCTTAATGGTTTTACTTTCGGAAAGTTTCGTTACCTCGGTAACGGCTGAAAGTAACGAATTCATTCGAAGACGGTTAGGTGGTGGCTAAAGGTCTGCAAAAATTATTGGAAGAATAGAGTTGTTTCTTATTTCAATTAACCATCATAGACACATATTTTTTAGGTGTATACCGGTATAAGAACCACGAGGTATCCTAATGTTCTGTCTTCTCTTTTGTTTACATTCATTTACCCTTCTGCTTGTATTTCCCTCTCTAGTTATTTTGTTTTTGCAACAGCATAGTCAAATTAAACCCTCGGTTATAAAATCATGAACCATTGTACTTGGTTCAATTCAGAACTCATGTGGTGTTTTATTTTGTACAGAATGAGCACGGAAAAAGCTACATAAAGAACGAGGTAGAGTACATGAAACAGAGTACGTTTTGAGGATTTACGAACTTTCCTATTGTAAACTAATAATACTGATTGCGCAAAATTTTTGTGTAAGTATAAAAGAAACATCGTGGGTTTTTTACCAAGATTTACATGATTGTAGCTAGTGACATTAAAGACAACTCAAAACTCTTAATTCAAAAAGATAATTGGTAATTGGTAATTTTTTAGTTAACGTCGTACTAGAGTAACACAACGGGCAATTGACGACGGTCCGGGATCAGTCCCTTAAGGGAAAGATCCGATGACAACACCTCGTAATTTTGAACCACGGTCAGATGACGAAGCAACACCTGAGCTGGCACCCCACTCTCCATAATAATTCAAAAAGATAAAAAAATACATTCCGAACTTATTTTCTGAAAAATTGCGTATCAAATTTTGATCGTAAATAACTCTCAAAGACTAGAGCAACAGAACGGGCTATTGACGACAATCCTTGATCAATCCCTACGGAAAAGAAGGATAGTTAAAAACCGTATGAATTTGTACACCAAAAACAACTTCATGCTGGAGGTGATCCGGGATCAATCCCAAAAGAAAAGAAGGATAGATAAAAACTGAATTTTTGCACCAAAAATTCAATTCCAAAAGAAAAGAAGGACAGTTAAAAACAGTGTGAATTTGTGCATTAAAACTACTTCCTGCTGGAGGTGGTCCGGGATCAATACCAAAGAAAAAGTACAGTTAAAACCGTGTGAATTTATTTGAACACCAAAAACAAGTTTATTGTGGAGTTGGGTGAAATACTGTATACAACTATTGTATTGTAATTTAATATTATTGTATTGGTGGATAAGTTCACCACATGTTAAGTGCAGATAGCCCAGTTAGGACGAGCAGCGGGTTAGAAACCGGAGGGTTGCAAGTTCAAAACCAGCAACGCAATCAAACCTAAAAACTGTCCTATATGTGACGTCTGGAGCATGTTAAATCATTCGTAGCCTCAAATGTCCTCACGTTGGTGATAAGGAAATTTGGAAAGTCGTGTACCAGGTCAAATGTAGTCGTCGTCATCTGACCATGGCTCAAAATTACGAGGCGTCAACTTTCCCTTCAGATTGATCCTGGATTGTCATCGATAGCCCGTTGTGTTGCTCCGGTGTGACATTAATTAACCTACCTACCTGTAAAGTGCCACACAAAATATATGGTATGGACATACTTGGCTAGCCTAAAAACAGCCATGTCCGATACCAGCACGATTACATCATGCAACAACAATCAATTGGATAGGACAAAAACAAACCCTTCTGCCCATCGAACAACCCACACCGATGAGATATCCTTGGGTGTTGCACCCGTCGTCACCCATTAGCACACTCTGAGGTTGAGTGGCACCGATTTATCTGACAGAGAAAAAAGGAAGAAAAATTACGAGAGAAATTAATGAGATTAATTCGGAAGAAATCCTTAAAACCTTGTCCTTTTCCGGGAAAACCTGATTACGGACGATGTTTCTCGCAGCGGGAGAAAAAGAAATCCCCAGTATTTTCATTTAGTTGAGACAAAAGTGGAGAAGAGGGTGGATTAGAGGGGATATCTGAGATGAGTGATGGAAAGGGAACTTCGCAGACGAAGCTGATAGTCGGTTTAAGACAACAACCTTCCTCTCGGACTTAAGAGGTTGTGTTAGGTTTCTAAGTCAAGTTATTTAGTTCGTTTCGTACGTGGCATTAACATTGTTTGGGACATATTCTTTGATATTGTCGTAAAATTCATCATATTCTAGGATGTTTTTGAAGTGGTATTTGTGATGATAAAAGAGTTTGATTTAACTGATATAAAAAATAACCAGAATCTTATTAACCAAATTAAATGCATTCTTTGTTAGTATTATTGATTAGGCTTGTTTCAAAAGATTTATTTTGTATAAAAGTGGACAAGAGGGTGGATTACAGCGGGTATGTTAGATGAGTGATGGAAAGAGGACTTCGAAGTATTGTTGTCGTATTCGGTAAAATACAACAACCTTCCTCTTGGACTAGAGAGGTTGTGTTAGGTTTCTAAGTCAAGTTATTTAGTTTGTAGATGATTACACGTGGCACTAACATTGTTAGAGATACATCCTTTGATAGAGTCGTAAAATAAATAATATTCTAGGATGTTTTTGAAATGGTATTTGTGATGATGAAAGTGTCTCATGTATTAACTGATATCAAAAAACCAGAACCTTACTAACCAAATTTAATGCAATCGTTAGTATTACTGATAGGGTATGTTTTACAAGATTTATAGTGGGCAAAAGTGAAAGAGAGGTCGTAATTCATCATATTTTAGGATGCTTTTGAAATGGTATTTGTGATGATGAAAGAGTTTTATGTCACTGATATAAAAAGTAACCAGAATCTTTACCGAATTAAATGGATTATTTGTTAGTATTAATGATCAGGCTTGTCTCAAAATATTTCTCTCGGACAAAAGTGGAGAAGAAGGTGGATTAGAGGATTTCGCAGACTCTGTTTGATGAAGCTGATATTCGGTATAAGACAGCAACCTCCTCTTGGAATTGGTTGTGTTAGGTTTCTAAGTGAAGTTATTTAGTTTGTATATTACACATGGCACTTACATTATTTGCGATATATCCTTTGCTATTATTGTAAAATTACTCTTCAAGTTGTTTTTGTCTTGTTGAAAGATCTACATGTAACTGACAACAATTAGCTAAATTAAATGCCTACTTTGTCAGTATGACTGAGAAGTCCTGTTTTATAAGACTTATCTTGTACAAAAGTAGAGAAAAGGAGATATGTTAAATGAGTGACTGAACCTGGCAGACTCTGCTGATGAAGCTGATATTCGGTCCAAGACTGACTTTGTCTCAGACTAAAAAGGCTGTACTAGGTTTCTAAGTCAAATTATTTAGTTTGCATCGTAAATGATCCTAACATTGTTTTAGGCATATCCTTGACGTAAAATTCTTCATATTTAATATTCCCTTGGCTATAAAGAACTAGAATTACTTAACTTAGTCTAGATATTTTTTGTATTCTAATCCCTAGTATTGATCGGTTTATCTCCCTTGACATTGATACACAATTTAATAATTTTAGATTATTTCCTTCAAGTTGTTTTTGAGTTGCTGAAAGAAGTCTCTAGGACTCGACTTAAATTAATGAATATCCACAGTGTATATATAAAGAAGGTGAGTACTCTTAATTTGGGACTCAGGAAAATTTCTGCCGATACTTATTTACATCTATCAGAATAGGAATAAGATGTTTTTTTAGTAAATTGCATCCGTATTTGGTTTTGAGCGCCAATCCAGCATATGTATTTTAAATAGAAGAATTTTTGCAATTCGAGCTGCCGTAAACATTTTCAAAGCCTTATTTAAAAAGAAAAATATTTAAGAAAAAAATAGAGTCAAAACTTTTTAGAGCATGATTTATCGTAAAATACGTTTATTTGCAAATATTCAAAGCTAGATTTCTGTTACATTTATTTTTTCTTAAACTAGTGCAATTTTTCCACGGAAGAACATGAGCATGTTATTTTGAACTCCGTTGGACTTCAAATAATACGAAATAATACGAACCTGCTCATATTGCATTCCTTTCCTGTGTTCTAAAATGTATTTTGAAAGTAAGGATTTCACACTACTATAGAAAACATTCTCCATGACAAAGAGTGCTCTTAATAACTGAAAATAAGGTCTGCAGTATTTTGCCATCGCAATTGGAACATTATTGGTTTACCTTTTGGTATTGTAGATTAAACTACTATAATAAGTTATTGAGTTTTAATATAGTAAATAGTTTAGGGTTACTGTTGCATTTGTAATCTTCATCTCTTTTAGAGATTAATAATTTCTTAAACATAACTGGGGGTTTGATGCATATTTTATTCGAGTGTATACATTAATGAGTCGTAAATCACTGGCGTTTAATATTACTCTTTCCTGTGTTTACATGACTGTTTCATTTATACATATTTCATTTGTCTGAAGCAATCCTTTTTATAGCCTTTATCCTTTTTACTATACTTTTTTTTTTAAATTTTATGGAGTTAGTTGCCTAGGTTCAGCTTACGTTTATAACGATGGCAATGGCCTTGGCGCTTTTTGTCGTACTTATAAAGTTGCCAAAGAAAGAATTTTTCAAATGAATCAATGAAATCAAACGACAGTTAAACGGATTTTCGAAGAACTTTCTAGAATATTGAAAATGAAAATTTAAACTTTCAACTTGCCGAGGTTGCCATAACCGTAATAACCGTAAATACGGATGGGTTGCCTTAATCTGCAATACATCGCTACTAGAAGTACGCCGAAAGAAGCGCCAACGCCGTTGCCACTGCTATAAACATAAACTGAAACTGCACCGTTACCTATGAGTCTTTACGCTGTTCATACGCTCTGTATGCTTGCCTCTATAATTATTAAATGTCTTATTAGACTTGGAGTTACATTATCATTTCAGTAGTACAAGATATAACAGGGTTTAGCTTTCAAAAAGTAGACTCTATATTCTACAACAGTAAACGAGTAGGATAAAAAAAACATCTTCGTAGATACTTACTATTTTCCGTACCAAAAGAATTGAACTTCATATCGCATGGTTCAAAAACTTCTCTTGCTCGTGGTCTGACTAAACAACTACATTTATTTTTCCAAGCTTGTGCCAGTATAGATTTAAGGCCCGGAAAACATTAGCAGTACTTGCCTCTATTGTTCAGCTACATAGTGCCAGGCACAAACAGCGAGCAATGCGATCTTACCATGAACAATAACAAAGTTCCAAAGTAACATAAAACCGAACCGGTACTTACGGGTTAGTACAGAATGCAGCATAAAAAATGAATAATAGTTTTTCATGAGCAAAACGGACAAAATAAATAGTCTTTGAAAAGCACACACAAAAACGACTCAAAATTTAAAAAAATATATGAACAATTTAGGAAGTTTCTGACTATGCATTAACTTCATACTCCCTCGTGAAAAACCAAATGCGTGAAGGAAAGCACTCAGAATAAATTGGTGGTAACTAAGCGAACGAGAAAAAGAGGCGATTTAAGTCCATCGTCACTTATATTTCGAAAATTATTTCAAAAATAAATTGTTTTTATCTCAGGAAAAGACTGGATTATTTTTTTCCCCGAGTCACCAAGGACGCCAAAAAGGACTTTGCACACGTGTTGTATTTCACAGATTGCGCACAAAAAGAAACCCAGCCACGTCAATGGTCGAAAAAACACCTTTACGCCGCAACAAAGAACTTACAAAACTGAGAGCAAATTAGTTTCACTGCGCTCTCGGCCGAGAAATAATCAAGAGTCTAGTGAAAAAGACTTTAATGAAAAAACCTGTGTGAGAATTTTTTTCTGACGGGTTCCTCTCAATACGTTTTCTTCTTGATGTTTTAAAATACTTTATTGATGACGACGCGTTCTATTAACGCAAGATTTTTGAGTTACTAAAAACAAATTTGAGAGTTTTTATCGTGTATCCAGAAGTTTTTTTTGAGTTATCAGAAAGAAATTATGTCTTGTTTTGTACGGATTAAAAAAGTATTGAATTTAATGACTAAATTCATTTTTATATTTGGTCCAGCTTGTCCGCTTTAGGATCTTGCGGCATAAAACCCCGATATTCTTTTTATAATACATTGCTCTATGAAACATAAAACTGTGTTGTAATTCATGTGAGAAAGCTTTCAGTCTTCCTTTTAGTGTCAAATCAATCGTTAAAATCCTTTTTTTTTTAAAGTAACGTGTTTGTATTTAGACTGAAAGCATGTTGCTACAAATACTAGCTAAACCAATACCTTTACTAATACTAGACGTACGATCCAAGATGGAAGCACCCCGAATGTTTGTCTTCAGGGAACAGTTAATAAAAATATGGATACAAAAGTAAATGATGGTAGACGGAATGTTTGCATTTTTATATCTATTTGCCTCCATATTGTCTCGTGCGAATACGAGTTTGAAAGTTATATTTGCACATTCTTGGATTGGCTACAAGTGCTCACAAACAAGTTAAAAATGGTTGGATATAAGGTGTTTAAATTAAGAGATAAAATGGAATCGCATTTACCCTCCAGATGGTTGTCTCCATGAGGTATTTCGTCATTCACAAAACAGACTACGACGAGATAAAGCGTCATTAGAAAAAAAACTGACCAGATCTTGATTTCGTCATCATGAACAAGTCAACACGTTGACGAGATTCAACGTCATTAGCAAAATTGGTCAGATCTGTATGTAAATGGTATCTCATTTATACGAATTGGAAGGTTAATATCGTCGGAAACTTTTAAAATGTGAAGTTTTTTAAAGTAAACTTTTTTTAAGTTTTCGAAGAGTATTTTATACTTGGCAACTTTTGCAGTAGGAACAGTATAATAACTGCATCAAAAGAGGAAAACTATTTTATCAGTGTTTTGGTAATTCTCAAATTGATTTCAAATTGATTTGCAATTCAAACAGGGTTAAGATCTAGTTGACAGTACAGCCTTAAATTTTGTATTCGTGTTTCGTCACCAAAACGAAAAGAGGCGGTCCCAACCTACATTTCATAACCCGTCAGGTAAAAGTGAAGAGCAATAATCAGAAATGAGAATATATCATCAATACAAACCCCTAGCAATCCCTATATACTAAATATACTAGTATGACACTTGCTATAAATGGTTAGTTATTAAACTTACGACAAATATATGGAATTTCAATACACAAATCCAACCAACCGGTAAAGTGATTAAGGTGTTAGCCTCTAGATCGGAAGGTTTCTTGTTCGAACCGGTGAGAGTGCATGTATGTTTGTAAGCGTATGGTACATCTTTAATCTGTCCTAGCCGAAAGTCCTCACGTTGGATTGGTGTTGAAGTTTAGAGAGTCGGGTGCCACCTCAGGTGTTGCCTCGTCATCTGAACATGGTTTAAAATTACGTGGTGTTGTCCTCGGTCTTTCCCGGGGATTGATCCCGGACCGTCGTCAATAGCCCGTTTTGTTGCTCTAGTACTACGCTTATTAAAAATTACCAAATCCTGAATACACAAATTAAATATAGATAGGTAGTTAATTAACGACGGAATGGAGCAACACAAAGGGCTATTTACGACGGTTCGGGATCAATCCCGAAAGGTAAGAGCCAAGGACAACGCCTTGTAATTTTGAACCAAGGACGAGAAGACTTGTTACCCTCATTCTCCAAACAAATGAATGAACTTTAAAAAAATAGTTAAATTACTTTATGTGCATTTGTAATCTTGTTTTCGCAGAATGTATACATAATTTACAATCTCAGTGGGTATTTTATATAACTTACGTATGCTATATATCTATCTGAAATCGTGGTATTTCGTGTGACACTTTATCACAAATTTTGTAAGAATAATAGCTTTATTAGAATTGTTATTGATTTTATTATAAACGTAGAATATCAGTCTGAAGCGATTTCAATATTATAAATAAATTTAAACGCAATACGATTGGATAATTCTTGTTTAAAAAGTTGCTGATAATTTAGTTTAGTGAAGAGATTTCCTGAAGGAAACCTTGTTGCAAAAACACGAAATTGAAAGAAATCTCATGAGAAAAATATTGTTTTATTTCAAACTGCCGGAAGATTGCCTTTTCCCTCTAGGGAAATATTCCACGGGTAATGTTTACAGTTTGAAATCAATGTGTGAAACTGCGTTCAGTTTTTCGAAAGATTTGATTAGACTTTTAGCTCGTGAGGATATTAAAGTGCATGGCTACAAGTATAATAGAAGTCTATTTCTTGAGAAGGGAACATAACATATTTTAATCGCACAACCGGCTTTAATGAGTACTCAACCAGAAAACGTTTAACGTTTTGTTTGCTACACGAGTTATAAACTCGATGCAACCCAAGACAAATTTGTGGGGGTTGGTGCATGTTAAATCAGTCGTCATGTGGAAGATAGGAGAGTGGGTTGCCCTACTCAAGTGTTGAACTCGTCATCTGACCGTGGTTCAAAATAATGAAGTTTAGTCTTCGGACGTTTCCATTCGGGATTGATCCCGGACCACTGTTGTCAATAACCCGTTGTGCTGCTCCATTGCGACGTTGATTCAACTACCTAGCTACATTGTTACATTAATCTATGTGAATCTAATAGTAATGTGGGTTAAAAAATAAAGGTTATGTGATACGATCACCAATTGGTGACACAATTTGCCTCCATTTTTCCAGCATGGCAAATACGTGAAACTACATGGTTAGGGGTACTCCAACATCGACCTTCTAATGCAAAAGAGGTTATGTGCACTCATATTAATATTTCTCCAGATCATTCGGTTTGAAGACCATTGTGTGAAGGTCACGGGGCAATGGAAGAAAGCAACAATCTTAATGTAGTACTAATTGACGAATGCAATGAACAACACTAGCTCGTACTTCGATAACCAATCGGATAAAATAGATCCTGACGCCTGCACTTCTGAGATCCAATGACAGCAACTCAGCCCACGTGCTCCGTCTATTTCGTTAGAAGGTAGATGTTGTCACGTTGAGTGTAGAGTCGAGAGATCACTGAATTCGGAATGAGCATATAAAAGTTTTTAAGTAGAGCAATAATAAGTTACATTACCATCTCCTCTCTTTATTAACAGCTAAAATTGTGGGTTTTTTTTAATTCATATGTAATACATTTTACATATAAACCTTTACTACATACCAAACTCAAAGTTCAATAACATTTAGCTCTCTGAGAAAAATGCATGCATAGTTCCACCATTCATATTTTAGCTTTCTCTGCATGGTTTCTGACTAGTGATAGACTTCTTACCCAATAGAAATTATCAAAGAATTATTTCAACCAATAATTGAGGGGATTTTGTCAAGGTGTATATGATAGGCTATAAGTTAAAAGTAATATTATACTATTCGGAAATCTAGTAGCGCTCGAAGTGTTCTGCGGATATCTAGATGAGGAAACTCGTCAGCAGCAGAATTGATGATTTTGATGGACGAGATATCTCGTCATAAGAAGAAATCTTACTACTTATTGATCATAAAAGATGGAAATATCATAATGACGAAATATCTCGTCATTTGGAAAATTTGTCAGATTTTGATGGACGAGATATCTTGCCGGAGGGTTGATTTAGAAATTTAGAAAATGGAAACGAAATTAAACTAGGGGCACAGAGCACATAACTAACCCATCCATTTTGACTGCACTGTCACGAACTGCTATGGATCCACAAGACTTCCACTTGTAATTGTCACTAAATGTAATCTATGCGGTGTCAAGTGGTACTAGCTCCTTTCACGATAACCCGACAGTTATTGCGAGTTGAAATCGGTCACACAATTATGTCGCGTCCACAACTTATCCGAAACGTACCATAGGATGTAATTCTAAGTGTAAACTGAAAAAAAAAGTTTTTGTTGGATGATGTTGTGCAACGCTTTGTCGCAAAATATAACAATTGATTTTGTGCAAGAACCTTGCTTCAAAATAAAATAATTGATTTTGTGCAAGCCTCTTGTATCAAAATAAAATAATTGATATTTTGCAATCGTCGTGTATCAAAATATAATAATTGAATTTGCGCAAACGTCTTGTATCAAAATATAATTGAATTTGTGCAAGCGTCTTGTATCAAATATAATAATTCATTTTGTCCAAGAGACTTGCATCAAAATAAAAAAATTAATTTTGAGTAAGCGTCTTGTATCAAAATATAGTAATTGATTTTGTGCAAGCGTCTTGTATCAAAATATAATAATTGATTTTGCGCAAACGTCTTGTATCAAAATATAATTGAATTTGTCCAAGCGTCTTGTATCAAAATATAATAATTGATTTTGCGCAAACGTCTTGTACCAAAATATAATTGAATTTGTGCAAGCGTCTTACATCAAAATAGACTAATTCATTTTGTCCAAGAGTCTTGCATCAAAATAAAAATAATTAATTTTGAGCAAGCGTCTTGTATCAAAATATAATAATTGATTTTATACAAGCGTCTTGTATCAAAATATAATAATTGATTTTATACAAGCGTCTTCTATCTATGTACAATAATTGATTTCTTGCAAGCATTCTGAATCAAGAATCTATGAATTGAAAAATTAATATTTTAATAATAATGATTCGTACAAAAATACTTTTGAATGAAATAAGAACTCCAGAATATTTTAAACTTTGAACCACACTTTGGAACACATATAAATTTTTTATTACACATTTTTTAAGCTGTTTTCTACTTTCTTGGAGGTTAATATATTTTTTAATTATTTCAATTAAATAAGTATTCTGCTCCAATGAAGTGTTTTTAATCCACTGTTTTTGCATTTGTATTTTTATTTGCAAGATTTTTTTTCCCGTAAAAGGATATTTTTCTGTAGAGAAACAACAATTAAATTAAATAATTTCTAATTTTGCAGCAAGTGCTATTTCAAGGGATACGAAATGGGTGAATTAATTTACACTTTTTAATGATTTTTGTTATTTTTTGTGGTTTTGAAAATTGTGTTGACGAATGTAAAAACTTAGTTACTTATTTCATTGAAAGAGCTACCGTAGATAAAATGGATTTTTAGGCAACTAGTTAAACGCATGAACGATTTGTTCATTGTACATTTCTTAAAGAATTCCCTGCCTAAATTTGTTTTAACTAAATCGGGTATTTCAGAGTATGTTTACTATAAGTAGGTAGGTATTGTAATTAGCTTCGTAATGAAGTAACATAACGGGCTATCATTCCCCAATCGTAAGATCTGAAGACAACACCACGTAAATTTGAACCACTGTCAGATGACGAGGCAACACCTGAGCTGGCACCCCACACTCCAATGAGATGACATTTAAGTCCATGACAGATTTAAGGTAAATCAACCCCTTTGTACACGATGGTCTTTGATTGGATTCAAACTCAAAACCCTCCGGTTGCTAATAAGTTACTGTTTCAAACTGACTAGTATGTTTACCTTAATAGACAAGAGTTACTTCTTCAGATAGTATATTCTCCTTCACACAATATAAGCAGTTTCGTTGCTTCTCTGAACAGCGTTTTGAGCTTTGTTTTCACTTGTGTTCTTTCCTCTTCCAATTGTTCAGGTTGTGACGTTTTGTGTTGATTCGAGTTTGATTAAAATTTGGTATCTGGAGAAATTATTGATATTTAATTTTGTTTCATGGTTCTAAGGGAATTCGGACATGGTGAGCTGAAAATATTTGCAATTGACTTAGGTAGGTATTATAATTAACGTCACACTGTAGCAACATAGCGGGTTATAAGCGACGGTCCGATTCAACCTCGAAGGGAAAGATCTAAGGATAACAACACGTAATTGTGAACTACGGTCACACGACGAGACTATACCTGAGCTGGTACTCAACTCTCCAAACTTTGCAATGTTTTTATCCCCAGAAAAAGCTGTGCAGGTTTCGCGACTTCAAAGCTCAGCTTTCGGAAGTTTCTGCTGCTTCACGCAAAATGGCCGAAATACACGATACATGAAATACGTAGTTTTATTCGATCTCTTCAAACGGTTTGAGCACTTTACTAGCATGAAGTATCTTCCAACGACAAACGGATTAAAAGACAATCAGCGCAACATCCATTGTAAATCATCACTTGTACGTTTCAAAGCCCTTTGTCAGCAGAAGAATAAATGCAATTTTCCATTTCAAAGATTCGAAAATATTAATGCCCCATTGTGAATTACCATTGATCAGTAAATAGAAACGAGTTAAGTGAAACATGAATTTAATTGTAGGAAATGCGAGTTCTTTCCTATTCTGTTTCCGTTCCCGTAAATATGTTAGTCGGATTAGGTGATTTTTCAACTCGGGAAGATAGATTTGAGTTATCTGAAAAAGTTCTTCATTCGATGCTATGGAGAATCTGTATCCTCTCTAAGGCTTTCATTAGTCTCAAGACAGAATGGGAATCAGGAATAGCATTTATTTCTGGCAGTTATACTGTGAAGGATCACGAAATGTGCATTCTTAATGTATTCTGTCATCTGCGATGGGTCAATTGAACTGGCCATTTCAAAAAAGTAACATTAAGTACAGGGTAGTTGTATGCATCAAAATCTTTCATACTTTTTGGTCTGCAGTAGCCTGGTTGGTAAAGCAACGAATCAGACATCGGAGAGTTGTGAGTTCGACTCCAAATAAAGACCACCGTGTACAAAGAGGACTGGTGCTCTTAAATCTGCCATGGCCTCAAATGTCCTCACGTTAGCGTGGTGCGGAGATTTGAGAATGAGATGCCACATCGGGTGTGACCTCGTCATATGACCATGATTCAAAATTACGTGGTTTCCTCGAAGCTTTAACTTTTGAGTTGGACGAAAACACGTTCTACAGGGTTTGTGTATTTGAGTTACCACAGGGAAATATCGCGGTATTATTTTAGCAGTCGCGGATGTAATTTAAAATCGAGCAACGCCGGGTTATTTAGCTAGTAGGTTTATAAAGCTTACACATTCATAATTTCGTCTTGTGGTAACTAGTGCAGTGTCGCCACCTCAGTTCAAATACGTTTTTACAGTTCTCGATTTCGTTTTACTCTTCGATTTAATAACTCTTGAAGTATCTTTTACACAGTTTTCTAATATCCAGATCACTTTATCACTACAAAGTAGGGATGCGACATAGACAGCAAAACAACATCGATGTTCAAAATTAAAACATCGATGTTGATAATACATCGCCCCAAAACCATCGATGTTTTTAAAATTCAGTGCATTTAAACTTTTTTACCCGTTTCTTAAAACTGGTTTAGCACCTAGTGATGGAACATCGACAGCAAAACATCGATGTTTGAAACATCTATGTTCAAAACTAAAAGATCGATGTTGGTAATGCATCGCCCCCCAACCATCGATGTTTTTAAAATTCAGTGTATTTAAACTTTTGCCCCCATTTCTTAAAACTGGTTTGAAACTAGTGATGCGACATCGGCTCCAAAACATCGATGTGCTTTATAAAACATCAATGTTTTGAAAACATCGATGTCGCATCCCTACTTTTCAGACCACTTGGCCACTTTGGTCTAAAATTATGTTCAATTTGCTGATCATAAAAATTATGCTACTTTTCTATTTTTTAAATTTTTATAACGGTACTTAAAAAAAAAATAAAACATCGAAAACGTAAAAACATCGACAAGTATAAACATCGATGTTACAAAAACATCGACTCCAATACATCTATCTTAAATACATGTTTTTTTAAAAAACATCGACATCGATGTCGCATCCCTACTACAAAGTAGCAGCTAGAACCCTTACCGGTACTTTTGTACGTACTGACTCAACGTTACAATTTTCGGCCACGACAGATTTAAGGTGAACCAGCCTCCTCTTCACCATAAGCTTACAAGTTGAGGAAGTAGGGCGCCAGATCAGGTTCTATCACGTCAGCTGACCGTGGTTCAAAATTAAGTGGTGCTGTGCTCGGATCTTTCCTTAAGGGGATTGATCCCGGGCCGGCGTCAATAGCCCGTTGTGTTGCTCTAGTACGACATTAATTTTAAAAAAGTTATTTTTGTACGCCAGAGCATATAGGATACACAATCAATGTAATATTAAATAGTTAATAGACTACATTAAACTATTAATAGTGTATTAAAACACTATATGATCTTAAAATTTAATCTAAGTGAAATCAATTGATAAAAAATCTGATATTAAGCTAGGAATCTTTTAAAAAATGCGAAACGAAGATATAAAGTAACACTAAATCTCATATATGTATCTTAATTGTGTTTGATAGGGAGTAGTTATGTTTGTTAATGAGTTCATGAATATTTAATGAACTCTGCTTTTACCTTTATGAGTAAGTACATAAGGTGCTAAACTATGTTCTTTTACTAAAACTAAGTTGCTTAGTTATTAAAGCTCGTATGAGTAGGCAACTGAGGTTGTAAGTAAACTCCACTACAATTATATTTAAATTGTTTTGCAACTGTCTATCAGGAAAGTAAAATTTCTGTAGAGATAAATTTACGTCATTCATATCATTCTAGTGTAAAAAATCTAATAGCGCTTCTTTCACAAATAGGCTTACTTTTCGATTAAATATCATATAGGGATAACTTCGTTCAGACCATGTCACGAATATACGTTTAAGGTATATAAAGATCGATGAGTAGTATTCCGTTTTAAGAGGAATCCTCTGAGTAATCATCATCACACCGAAGGATTCCATAGCGTGACTAGGTTTATCAATACGTATGAGGGTTATTCTGGGGTCTTTTATTTCCCTCGTATTTGAGAACAAGAGTTTGGTATTCTCCTTTCAACACATTGTTCTTTTATCAAGAATAAAAATAATACACACTTGAGAGAGAGAGAGAGACCCTCCAATATATATACGCAGTTATCTTATACACAGAGAAAAACAAAAGTTTGTGAAGTATAGCGTGCCTATTCGGTTGCGGAAATAAATTAAATTTTCAAATGGTTCCCGAGTGTTGTACTTGGTACGCAGCAGACATTTATAAATACACTACCCTACAATAATGGACGGGACAGCAAGATTTGATGGTACAAGGGAAAGAATGTATCTTTAATAGGGGGATGGTCCTCCACGTGCTGCAATTACACTAGCAACCCTTCTGGACAGACTTTCAACAAGGTTTTCATACACAGCTATGGGTACTTGAGTCCATTCCTGCTGCAAGAATATCGCCAGCTCAGCTGTAGATTTCGACGTGGTTCCCTGGACGTAAGCGTCGCTCGAACTCGTCCCGCAAATGTTCTATGGGGTTTAAGTCGGGACACTGAGCAGTAAAGGGAAGACGTATTACATCAATATATTGATACCACTGCTTGACAGAGGCTGCAACATGAGATGGATCGTTGTCTTTCTGGAAGTAACATTCGTCCATTCCATAAAAATTGCCAGAGCGTTGGAAGAACCTGATTGTCCAAAATGTTCATATAGGAGTCGGTGTTCACTTTACCAGGAACAACACGCAAAGATCCCAGGACATACCACGGAAAACACCCCCAAATAAGCAGTCGGATTTTATGCAAACCCACTGTCGTCCGGTGCACTATTGTAGTGTAGTATATTTTACAAGAATTGTTACGTTTCAACCCATTATGATTCTACTTAAACCTCCTAGTGGTTGTCTCGATGAGTCATTAGTCCGCAAAGTCAATAGAATGTATATTGTCATGAGAATAACTACCCAGAACTTGATGAAAGATATGTCACTTCATTGGAAGAAAACTGACCAGATTCTGGCCTCACCCTCACCAAAGAATCAGCAATGTCTTCATGACTAGATATTTCGTCGTTAGCAAAGTTGTCAGATTATTCTATATCTCTACTATTATAAAAGGAAGTGTTTGTCTGTGTCTCTGTGTGCAGTGTCCTGACGAATCTTACATTGACACTTACAATAATGAAATTTGGCATACAGGTAGTCTTAATGTTTTGAAATTTTTGTGTGGCGCACGAATATTAAAATTTATTTTAGAATACTTTTTAACTAATTTATTAGTTTTTTCCCCTTTTGTCCTTCAGAATTCTTTCCAGAATGTGACGTCACCCGAACCTCGAAGAAAGAAGCGTGCCGATTTTGCGATTTTCGAACGCTGACGTCACAAGCGTTTTTTGTCCCAATGCCTTTGAAACATTGCAATTTTTCCGATTCCCATGTTCTGATTTACGTTGTTGATAATAGCCACTTCGAGGCCATCACGGTGTTCTTTTGTGAAGCAAACCAAATGGTAGCAATCACCGAGCGTTGGTGAGCGTCATCGAGCAGTTTTTACAACTAAACCCTCGAAAAAAAATGGCACGGACGACGCCGTGCTGGCCACGCAAAGGCTAGCCATTATTAAAGCAAAGTTGCTTTATTTTTGCATGCAGTTGCAAGGTTTATCGGTGTAGAAAAATTATTTTTAAGTTATTGAATTGAGAGTGGAAAGTGTTAGTCATAAAAATGGAAATTTATTTCTGCGAGTTTTTTCGTTATAACATTCACTTCAATTCTAGTTATTTAAATCGACTTTCTAATCAAGTAAAATGACTATGTCTATCGATTGGCTATCGTGACGCAAACTAGTATTATCCTCACACGAGTCAATTAATCCTACATCAGGATTACTGCTTTCTTCTACCACGTAATCTTCATCCGATCTTCAAACCGAGCGATTGATAAGAATAAACACGACCATGCATCGTGCATTCCATTAGAGGGTCGATATCACCCTTACGAATTTTATTTTGATTAGCTTTACATTATTAAGTTGTTTACAACTTTTGAAGTGCAGTCACTTTTGCATTGTATATTAGACTGATAAACTGTTAAAAATATCTTTTCAAACTTCTGACGATTGCCTAATTTCTCTTTTCTAGCAAAAAAAATTTTATTTGTATTAATTTCCATCAGATAATTTTTGTAACAATTTTCATCAGATAATTTTTGTAATAATTTCCATCAGATAATTTTTGTAATAATTTTATCAGATAATTTTTGTAATAATTTCCATCAGATAATTTTTGTAACAATTTCCGTCAGATAATTTTTGTAATAATCTTCATCAGATAATTTTTGTAACATTTTCCATCAGATAATTTTTTGTAATAATTTCCATCAGATAATTTTTGTAATAATTTCCATAAGATAATTTTTGTAATAATTTCCATCAGATAATTTTTGCAATAATTTTCATAAGATATTTTTTGTATTAATATCCATGAGATAATTTTTGTATTGCTCAAATGCGACGTTGATTAAAATAACTACTTACCCAGCACATATAATTTGAAATAATTATAATACTTTAGAATTCAGGATTTTTGAGTATTCCCTTACCTGTTACATTCAATGGATTTTAATTTACAATAGATCGGAAACATTACTTAACTTTTAAATGTTAATATAAACAATCTAGGGATTAAAAGATCAAAAGTTAAAATATTTTTTTATCCTGTTTTTAATTAACTGCGCTGCAGTTAAGTCGAATTTTAATTGAAAAATGCTATTTTGGTGTATCATGTAACGTAATTTTTTTTCAGGAATAAAACAAGTAAGAGAAAAAAAAACTAGTTGCTTTAAGCGCTTTTAAAAAAGTATTCTTCGGTTCAAAAGTGTTCTGCTTATCCACTTTGTTAGCTTAAGTTTAAAGTACTATTGTGTCCTTAATGTTCGTGTTCTAACTAACGTATTTTGGATGTGAAATATATCTGTGATTAAAATCTGCATAAAATACATCCGTTGAAATTAACAATTATAACGAATGCTGAAATTCATGGAGTTCCTACATTCCTAAACTTTTTTATATGAAATTATTATATTATTTCTTTACGTTGAAATATGCTTGGTGATTATTCGATTTAATAGGCTCACGGGGTAAGTAAAAGCGGGATATAGCGAAAGAATCGAATGGGAATTCGAAATAATTAAATTTACCAGTGATAATTTTTCTTAATCTATAGTGTTTCACAAATTTATGTTACATTTTTCATGTTTTCTTGTATTGTATATTCATTCACAATGATTCTGGGCATAAATATCAGTTTATTCCACTAGGTCCTTCTAAAGACCGCCGTGTACGGGAGCTAGTGCACGTTATATCTGTCATGGTCCTCCATGGCTTAGAGAATGGAGCGCCAGCTCAGGTGTTACCTCGTCATTTGGGTATGATTCAGAATTACGAGGCGTTATCCTCGACGTTTTCACTTCGGGATTGATCCCGGACCGTCGTCAATAGCCACTTGTGTTGCTCTAGTACGACGTTAATTAAAAATTACCAATTTACCCGGAACGTAGCCAATAACTCTGCGTTGCTGTTGTGCGACGTAAATTAATTAAAATACAAACCACATGAGACATGCTAACTATCAAGTAATGGTAATGGTAATTTTAGTTAACGTCGTACTAACTAGAGAAACACAACGGGCTATTGACGACGGTACGGGATCAGTCTCTTAAGGGAAAGATCCGAGGACAACACCTCGTAATTTTGAACCACGGTCAGATGACGAAGCAACACCTGAACTGGCACCCCACTCTCCAAACTTTCACGCCAACCCAACGTGAGGACTTTCGGCCACGACAGATTTAAGGTGCACCAGCCGCTTCTACACCATATGTTTATAAACATCCATGCCCGGACCCGGATTCGAACCAGGAACCTTTTGATCTAGAGGCTAACACCTTAACCACTATACCGGTTGGTCGGCTCTAACTATCAAGTAGTCAAGACAGTTCGTGGCGTTTCTAGGTTTTCGTTTTCAGACTGCACAAGAGGGCATTCTTTCAATTAAAAATATGGTTGAGTAAGTTTAAGATGTTTATTTAAATGATTATTGCCAATTCATAACACTTACGTGTAATAATAATTACAAGTTTCAAGGCCCACCTAACTACGATTGTATAAAAGCGAATTCTTCAGACTTCTTTACTTCATGAATTAAAATTGGGCACCTGGACTTTAAAAGCAGCGCTAAGAGTATCTTCCAAATTTAGAGGTGATGCAGTGAGTGAGAGTTGTGGTCGAAAGTGGTTCCAGATATTTCCATTTAGTTATGAGACTCTTGGTCTTCCAGCAGATCATGAGGCCTCCATGAGACCCAGCTGAAAGACTGTATCGAGTGTAATTTTACCTTTTGACTACGGCTATAGATATAACTGACGCTATTGTTATACCTTTAAAGGTACAGCTGCTGTACCGACCGTAGTCTAAAGGTTAAGTCAAACTTGTTAGGAGTGAGATAATTTTATGCGAGATATGAATTCGTATCAGCACCCATTTGTACTGGCTTTACAAACATGGATTCTGAGCAAATGAGTTAATCACAGACCCAGAGCAACAAACAAGCTTCCGGGTCAAACCCTTTGTTGCCACGCCACAGAACCAAATCATTTAATCCTTTAATCGCTTCCGAAGAGATATTTTGTCTACCCATATCTGATCACATTTTTGCTAATGACGAGATAACCTCGAGAACCAGAAGGTTAAATGAGTCATGTCATGAGTAAATTAACGTCAATGATATTGACATGAATTAACAAGCGGATACAACACAACTTTAAGCGTTTTCATCATTGGTTTCATTCAAAGGAGTCAGTCATTGACAGTAAAACCCAGTATACACCAACCAAAAGATGATTCTTTGTTGGTGGGCTTTCTCCGTGATTGTTCTTTTTTCCACTTTCATCTTCCAGTGAGAAGCAATTACATCTAAAGTTTGCTCAACACAGTTGCAGCTGGTTTCAGTAGCACTGACCCAGATTCAGTCAGCATATATTTACAGAGTTATTTTCCTCTAGGACAATGTCAGACCATACACAGCAAGAGCAACCAAGGAAATAACTATCAGACTCGACAGGGATTTTTTATTCCATCTTCCCCATATATCTTGCATTTAGATAATCATATTTTTTTGGCAATTTGCAACAATTTACGATATCGTTGATTTCAAAATAGACAAGAAGTCAAAAGAAAGCTCAAGCATTTCCTTGATTCCAAAGTGGAAACATTTTATAAAATAATGAAATTGAAAGGTTGTTGTATCAGGGAGAAATACAATAGAAGCCAAAGGTGACTACTTTTCAAAATAAAGCATCGTTTGATTCACTCATCATTTATCTCTTTTGGTTTGAGCGGAACGAACTTTCTTGGTCTGATAAGTTTATCAACTTTTATTGATCTGTATCTATTAATTAACTTCTATCAAATAAAAAGGATTATTGATTTAACTCACTAGATCCCGAAAACGTATGCAAACTATGTTAATCAACTTTTAAGATGTTATTGATTTTAACTCGCGCGATGCCTTGAACTTACTCATATCAAATTTCGAAACAGCTTACGGTACACATGCTTAAACATCACCCCATAGCTCATTAAACAAATATTAAACTTCTCAAAAGTGCAAAGAATATACCGCACCGAAGAACCCGCATCGACTATCAACTTCCACTTCGTGTACGAGGAACCAATTAGGATTTTGAAGCGACTTCGAACTCAGCAAATGGCGTGACAAAAGGGCATAATAACTCCGTCCAATCAGCAAGCCTCTCTCAGAGCAAGGCCTTCTGGGAATGGAAAAGTACTGATAATCATTCCCTCCACTGTTTTCTAAGTAGCCTTTAATGAAATTCTAAGCGAGATAAATCCAAAGTTCCGTGAGTCCAGGTCAAAAGCCAACCCCAATCCAAACCTTGCCGAGAGTAAAATAACCACTGAATCCAACATATTCGTTGCTCTAACCATAATTTAATTTTCTGTGAGCTCACCAGTAATGACAGATATTTTGTGGGTCATTATTACGAAGGGAGGTTTCATTAGGGGTCTGGGCAGGAGAGTCTCGGGGGGGGGGCGGCTTGGAGGATAGTCTACCACTTGGTCTAGAAGATTGGGATTCTTCAAAAGAATTTATAGGTTCAAAGTGTGAATAGAAGTCACTAGAATCCTGAAAAGTGCAAAATCAATCACCTGAGAGTCGAGGGATTTTCGAGTAATTTATTATTGATTTCGTATTGCAACCCACATAATGACTCAATAGCCACATCTATTCGATGAAAGAATCCTTAGAAGGGTTCTATTGGTCAATTCGTCAACTGTTGAGAGTCAGAGATGGAATAATATGTGTATGACCATCAGAGCTTAAAGGTCAGTCTGGACGGGGAACATACATACGCTTTATTACATTCAGCAGTTGCAGTTTTTCCTGTCTGATCAAGATATAGCTTTTAATTTTAACTATTGTTTAGTGCAATTAAGTTTTTTTTAATTTTTATGGAGGTGATACTCCAATTGATGTCGATATTGAATCGTTTATTTACCTTTCCTATTTCAAGCTTTGCTACTATGCTAGGTTTGTAAATATTATGTTGTCTAGGAGTTGATGGGTGGCAAAGCAGAAAAAGAGGCAAACGACACTTAAAAAATTTAAAAACCTAAATTATTTTGTTATTGGCGAAATATATTCGTATAAGGTGATAGGTAATAATCCATAAAGGTTAAAAAAAATAACAATATACATAAAATAAAAAAAATAATAAACGTAAAACAAAATAATAACAATGGTAAAATCAAAAAATAATAAACATGAAACAAAATAATAAGAATCATAAAATAAAAAATATTAATAAACATAAAACAAAGGAAGAATAATTATCAAATTAAAAATAATAATAAACATAAAATAAAGGAATAATAATTATAAAATATAAAGTAATACTAAACATAAAATAAAGTACTAATAATTACCAAATTTAAAAAAAATAATACTAAATAGAAATTATTTCCTAGTACAGTGAGCTTATAAGAATTTAGTATATTTGGGTACGAAAATAACAAACTGCTCGTATATCTCTTAACCCTCTTGGCAGCTCATCTTCGAGTTAAAAACTAACCTGTTGGATTTAACTTCTGGTACAAAAGGGTCTGTTCCAAGTTGTCACCAATTCTGGTGACCAATTACAAATATATTGGTTTTCTTACTTGGATTTTCATTCGATTTGGAGTAATAGGGAACTTTTGTCTCGACAAGATATTACGTCTTGAGCAAAATTGACTAGATCTTGGACGAGATGTTTCGTCAAAACACTAAGAGGATAAACTACCAGGGGTTCAGAATCTGACTTTGAACACTATACAGTGATTCTAAATGCAAATATATGCCTAAGGTTTTATTAAGCTATGAATTTATTACGTCATGTATAACCGTATATATAAATGGATTATAACTTCACTAATTAACATCTTAAAATCCATCCATCATAATTTTCCCATACCACGGTTAGCCTCTTAAAGATATTTTCACGTCAATAATCATATAATTATTATAGACTTACACTACTGCCCTGTAATAGCAAAAGGTAGTACCAACAGTTTTAATCTTTACGAGTTGACTATTTTTATATCCTGAGAGTATATCAAACACTGTACAATTATACAAGCACTTAACGAATTGTTGGTTGTGTGTGTTTTAAAGGTTTCCGTTCGTTGTGAAGCTCTTAATACTTATATATGCACCACTTCTTACTCAAGATCAAACTTGAAAATTCTGTCTTCTTGATTCGTATGACGGAATTAATTTTTTTATTTAATTACAAATATACCAGTTTGTTAATGCGTTGCAACACATATATTATAGTTGGTTTGGGAACAGGATCTTTGGAAACACTAATTTCAGTTAAAATAGGTAGATCCAAATTTCTGTAGAAAAGTTACTTTTTAGTGAATTCTTTTCACATTTAAAACTTTTTAAGTGTGAATGTCATTTCTAAAAGTGAAAATCAGTTCAAGGCTTACACAATTTAAGTTCTTATGTTTATGAGCAAAAATGTAAGAACCAATTTGTTTTTTAATAGTTTTTCTGGTACGCAAAATATCTCAAAAACTAACTACAATAATGAAAGTTTGCACACTTTTTACTTAAAATTGTAATTTCAATTATCTTTTCATGCATACAATTATTGAGTTAAAGTTTTTGAAATATTAAAATTGTACTCGTCAGAATATTTACTGAAAATAACATTCTAAGCTAAAATTTTGAGAATAGTTAAATTTAGAGGTAATGAGTCCTAAAAGTGGGAATAGCTTAATTATTGCAGAGTAATTAGTATTTGATATACTTTGCTCTTGATCTTACAAAACCATAAAAGTAGCACTTGCACTAATTTACTCTGATATTTTTGTTCATAAAAATAGTTTAAATTTTACAAAATTTAAGGAAAGTCAAAAATGCATCTTTACAATCAAAGTTCTGAACTTGAAAAGATTCTACCTAAAAATAACTTTTAAACAGATCTTGGAATAAACACTTACCTATTTCATTGAAATAAGAGCTTTCAAAGGTCCTCTTTTCACTCAACATGTCATTAATAAAAAACGTTATAGGTGCAAAGCTTCAATTATTAATTTCCCAGAATGATTTTTTCTTTACACTCCTATCTCTCACACACAAAAGCATCTTAAAGTCCACACACGAAGCATATTAAATCAACTGAAAGAAAACACAGAATAAAAACAAACTAACATTTTCAGATCCATTTCCTTCCTTTAAAATCGTGCTGACTTTTTACAAGAGTATCACCTTCAGTCTAATATACAACCGAGCATTAAGAAAAACCCTCTTAAGCCCTGATACTTCCCGAATCGCAAAGATATTTATTCTGTTCCGAAATTGCACTTTACGCAACAGAAGCGTAATTAGTTTAAATCTCTTTGTCCGCCATTTTCCCAGGAGAGTTTAACCTACTTCTCACCGAGGTGAAAATCCACTGTGGCAAAATCCTGAGGGTTATCGCTTTTGATGAGTTAAGCGTAATGCTTGGGGCTAACATCTGACGAATGAGGCTTATTCGGAATAAGCTCACACCCGTACTGTCTGTGAAATGGAGGCCATTTTCATTTAGGGCCACATCGGAAAGCAGTCGCCTTCCTCAGGAAGTTCATTTGAGCAAGAGTTTAGAGAGTTTGAGCCGGGCTTTGTACTTTATGGTGTCATTTATTAAGCAAAAGACGCTGGGCTGTTTGAAATCGGCCTGAAGCGGACTCAGCAAAAAAAAGGTTCGGTGTTCCATAACGTAATCGATGTCTGTAACTACGTAACAAAGTGTTTAGTTTCGATTGCCGATCGAGTTCTGTAAATCAAATGTCACTCAGCCCTCCTAACGAATGTTCTCAAATGATACGTGAAAGAGCGAGGTTTTCGAAGATGCCAAAATGCCCAGGGGGAACATTTTTGGTCTGGTGGGTTGTGTAGAGAAATGGAAGAGATGTTTCCGGTTTTCAGAACATTGAAATTGGGCGATGGTATAGAGGATTCTACTTTAAAGGTTTTAGTTGGCGGATTTAGGTTTTATTGCAAAAGATCCAGAAATGGAAAAGATGCATCAAACGCGAGATCTGATAATAAAATAATTATAGATGTAAAAACATTAAAAATTCGTAAGAAAAGTTTCTGGCGTAAAGGTTTTAGAGGATAAAATATTTGGAAAGTTTTTGAAGGGTGAATGAAGTTCCTGTCTCATTACTTGTCCTAATTTCTACATGTCACTTACAGTTACAGTGTGGCCCAGTGGGTTATGTTTGAAACGAATCGCAATTTCAAAACACATAAAAGTGATGAAAAGATCTTAATGACATATATTGAAATTAAATAGTAAGTAATTAATGATAAGGAGGTTCGCAGGTTCTGCTTTGTTTAACAAGGACAGTAGTGAGGGGGTTCAGGAATCCATCCATCACGCGTGAGCAGACTTCGGTGTCAATCGTGTCGACTGTAGTTGTAATGGCAGTTTTCAGTTCAGGAAGTGTGTTATGACTTGTTTGCCATACTTTGCTCTTCGAATAACCCAACAGGAAGAAATCGCAAGGGTTTAAATCCGGAGAATAGGGCGGCCATTTAATATCACCATGGAAGTGCTATGGTAATTGCTAATTTTAGTTAACGTCGTACTAGAGCAACACAACGGGCTATTGACGACGGTCCGGGATCAGTCCCTTAAAGGAAAGATCCGAGGACAACACCTCGTAATTTTGAACCACGGTCAGATGACGAAGCAACACCTGAGCTGGCACCCCACTCTCCAAACTTCCACGCCAACCCAACGTGAGGACTTTCGGCCAGGACAGATTTAAAGTGCACCAGCCGCCTCTACACCGTACGTTTACAAACATCCATGCCCGGACCCGGATTCGAATCAGGAACCTTCCTTTCTAGAGGCTAACACCTTAACCACTATACCGGTTGGTCGGCTGGAAGTGCTATGGGTAATCCAACCTAATAATTCGATAATGAATATGCTCAATGAGCACTTTGAAAACTTCCGCCGTACTATGTGGTCTTGCACCATCCTGCATAAACCAATGTCCATGGACCATGTCATTACCGTGAGGAAAAAGGACGAACTTCTCTTCCGAAAACTTATTGCATATTACAGCGTTTATTGGGCCGTCAATGAAAACTGGGCACACACATAATGGGAGGATATTGCTCACCACAAAAGGAATTGCCCACTCTAATGATCATGCGCACCAAGTTTGGACTCACTTGCTTGCAGCTAGCGCCATCTATTAGACTTTTTTCAAACGTTACCCTCTGCGACACCCTGTACAAAATGTATAGTAAAATTTAACGCCAAGCAAATATTTTGTTTAGTATCTCCTCCTAGGAAAAATAAGAGCGTTGGTTTTTGAAGATGGCGAAAAGCATTTTTGGTCTGTTTAAGGCTTGTTTCGACTAGATATATCGTCCATCAAAGTTTCATAAAGTTTTCAAATGACAAGATATTTTGTCCATCAAGATCTGAACGGGTTTAATGTGTCATCAAAGTATTACCTATTTTTTCATGATGACGAGTTCAAGATCAGGTTAGTTTTCTGCTAATGACGATACCTTGTCAATCAAGATCTGGTCAGTTTTGCTAATAATGAGATACCGTCAGAACAATCATCAGGAGGGTTGAGTGTGGTAGATATTTGAAAACTTTGTTTGTGGTTTTCAGAATATTGGGGTTGGGTGATGATAAAGAGGGTTCGTCTGTAATGCTGAATGAAGGCGTTGGAGTGGAATGCTTTGGAATGTGAATGGATTTTTGTGTCTCATAACTTGTAACGTCGAATAGTTCGTTAAAAAATTCAATTTCTGCTTGTCGCTTAGGATTTCCAAGGATTTTCAGTGCAAAAAGAAACGAAATGCGCAGAAATTAACCTTGTTATCCGAATGCTTTCACATGTTATGTAGGTGTTACCTAAAAATGTCGGTAGTAGCAGTTTCGTTGATGTTTGGTGTTCATTTTTTAATTCACATTGACCAACTATCACATCAATCGGGAATTCATTATTTGGAAATTTTGTTAGCGACTAACTGAAACTGTATTTAGTAAGAGACAAATGACATCATGTCTGGAATACTTAATAGAAGCACATTCCGCCGCAGAAAAACTAGAAACACTATCGCCACATAAATTCAATTTGACAAATTACTTACAGAGAGTTCTGCGAAACTAAATGTACAAGGTTCCATGGTGCGTGCTTTAGAGAGTGAACGGTGCTTCTGCCTCATTTTGATACTCGGAAATTTTACATTTCACTTTTGACAGGCATTTCCTGGCAAGCTAAATATAGGTGGCGGTTGTGTCTCTGTTGTGGAACGTGTTTCTGTGCATATTCCAAACGCGACGTCACTTTTTGAGTACGATTTCAGCACTTTGCAGATAGAAATTCCAAAGATTAAATTCTGAACTGATACATGATAGTAGATTGGTCGACGCTAATTAGATTAACCCTCGAAGTGGTTTTGACGAGATATGTCGTCCATCGAAATTCAGTCAGTTTTGTTGTTAATGACAAGATATCTAGTCCATTAATTCTGGTTAGTTTTGATAATGTCGAGACAAAACAGCTTTTTTATTCCAAGGGGAATAAAGAGTCCATGTAGGAAAATCATCCCTTACCAAGAACTAATGACAATTGGGAACGTGTTTTTGCATCAGTATGGCCATGCTTTTGCACCCGTATGGCAATGTTTTTGCATCAATATAGCAATGTTTTTGCATCAGTATGGCCTTGTTTTTACATCAGTATGTCAGGGCGCTGCGAAGATAAACCGCTAGGAAGGGTTAAGCGTCGAAATATCACCAGAATGACGATTGGCTACGTTTTAACCTTTAACTTCAGTGTCACAGTCTCGTAACTAGTTAGGAGGGGTCTCTCAGACCTCGCTCACTAAAATGTGAGTAAAGTTGATTATTATAATATATTAATGAAAGATTCTTTTGATAATTATTATTTATGCATTTTAAATTTAGGTAATTCAATTCTTAACATAAAATACATTTTATATAACTATATACGTTAAGTAAATTCCATGTCTCTTCAGGCTCAGCTTTTTTGCAGGGCGTTTCAACCCTAGTAACAAGTATGTTGTGTTTGGGCGTTTTAGCGGCACGATTAGGTTCCCCACGGGCATCCTATTTGAAGTTATTTTTTCCGCAGAAATATTTTTGTTAAGACGCACTTGAAATGTTTTCATCTACATCTGTCGAAATTTTCTACTCCAACTTAGACGATTTCATTCTACAAGAACGTTAATACTATGAAGGGGTCTAAGAGACCGCGTGGGAAATGCAAATAGCGTAAAACACGAAATAGTTTGGGCAGCCAAACCAGTCTTGGAATGTGGCTTCTGTTGGACGTAGTAGGAAGGTACTGAATAGGACAGGGACCAATATTCATTTTAAGGGGTGGAAAAGACCTGTCAAAAATGGCTCGGGGTCTGCGAGACCCATGACAGCAGTTAAATGTTAAGACACTTTCGATACTCATAACCTTTGGGGTTGAGATAACTGGAAGGAAAACCTCTTTCTACTGACGCATTTGCTTGCACTGGAAACTTCTCTGGAAACAAATATTTTTTAAGGAATTTCTCAAATGAAATGCGAGACCGTGGATTTTCAGATGTCAAAATGCCATAGGTGAACGTTTATGGTCTGCTGAGTTTGGTAACGGGTTAAAAATAATTTTGCCTTTACGGAATATTCAGATTGGGCGATGGTATATACTGACATTAGCTTTATTAGAAAATAAATCCCAATGTTCTCAATTGGGTACATCATCAGCAAGGCATTCAGCAGTCATTAAATTGTCATTAGTAGTAGCAAAAGCTCAACTATAATCAGACTTATGACATCCCTAATGTAATGTTGGCACGATGATAATATTGGCAGCCCCAAACCGATTGCCCTTTACTCTAAAATGTAATTCATCGTCATTTTAGGAAACATTTTGCTTCTTAAAATGAATGGGGATTGGGAGAGAAGAAATATACATTCTCTTCTCATGAACGCATTTCCTATGGTAAATTCGTAATATACATGCAACCGAACACATAATTATATAATTTTGTAATCTTCGCACTCTTGATGGTTGTCATGGCGATGTACCTCGTCATTAGAAGAACCAGATGTGTAAGATATCTTGTCATGAGAAAAAAACTGAAAAGATCTTGATCTCATCAGCACCAAAACATAGACAATATCGTGGTAACGATATAAATCGTCATTGCAAAATTCGTCAGATCTTGAAAGAGTAGATATCTCGTGAAAACCACTTTAAGGGTTAATAGTTGCAAAGTTTTTTGTAGTATCAAATTCTACCATACATTCCAGTCATTAGGAACCTTATATTCATAAAGGAGTATAATTGTTTTTAATCAGCTATAATGGACTTGACGGTTTGTTTTTTTCCAATTATAAAAAGCACTTAACTTGTCTCACAGAAAAAAATGTAAAGCTATAAATATTTTCATGAATTTATAAACGCTTTCGCTTTTTAACGACGTACCTTACTTGTTTAAATTTTATTAATACCCTTGTTTAACAACGAAAGTACGCACTTTTGAATATTTCATCATTATAGGCTCCTATTTCCCACAATTATTTCATTTCATTTAGCAAAATGTATGCCTGCGGCTGAATTTGTTTTTGTATGTTAAAATTTTGCATGTAATTTATTTGATGAGCCGTTTTTTGGTATAATTTTAATATATGTTGTTAGTTTTGACAGCTCCAGTTACATATATCTTAGAACCCTTACATACCCTTAACTGTGTATCAAAGCCTTGTTCAAATTATGCCCAGAAGGGTAGCTAGTGTAACAGCAGCACGTGAGACACCATCTCCCTATTAAAGTATGTATTATTTCTCTTATACCATCACATCTTTCTATCAGGTCCATTATTGTAGGGTAGTGTATAGCTGAATTTACGTCGCACAGACACAACACAACAGGTGGTGACATTCCGGGATCTATCACAATAGAATAGAACCAAGGTCAACACCTCAAAATTTTGAACCATGGATAGATTACGAGATCAACGCTTTACCTGGTATCCAACTTTCAAAAATTCTATACAGTACCAACATGATGACAGGTTGAATCACGACTGATTGGTAATCCGTTAATCTTCCAACCTGGCTTTCGAAACGCATTGTTGTATACTACTTCTATTACTGCACTGGATTTTGTTATTGTTTATAGCATTAAGATGTAATAGAAATATTAGTCACTGACCTGTACTGACCCATCTTTATGAAGAAAATAATTCGTTAAAAGATGGACCATCAATGTGAACAAGGACCAGATTTCCTCAAGCTCTTACCATAAACGTGACTCCCTTGGTCAAAGATGTCGGATTGCTTAGTAATAACTTGGGAGATGAACAAAAATCGGTTGTTCATTTCTGATATTTACGAGCACCCTTCTGACCCTCCCCCACTTCCGCCTTTATGGTCAACGCCGAAGGATCGCTCCATTCTCGCTTCCACCCCCACATTCATTCCCCCGCCATTAAATCTCACTGAAAATAATAGTATTTGGGTGTAAATGCCAGCATTTCACCCCGGGCACAGCTTGTTTGAAGAAAGTCGAGATCGTTCTCAGAATGACCATTGATTTCTAGTAATGGCGGAGTATCATTTACGGAGCCGAGTTTTGAGTTTTTCAAATATTGCTCCAGCTCTCTGGGATAGGATGAGTGAGCACTTTTTGAAATGGTCTCTTCCCAGAGGATGGATGGATATGTCTTGGATTTCCCTTTGAGTGCTGTTCCATGAATTCTAGTTCCAGGGGACGAAAATGAGTGTACCGATTAGCATGTACGGTGTTGGCAGCGATCTTTTTGAAATTTCGTGGGAAGTCTTTGGAAGGCTCGTCCGAAGAGTGACAAGATTAGGTGAGGTGTATCTTAGATTTTGTGTATTGTTAGTATATACACTCTATAACAAAACAAATCGGCGCACCAAGAAGGAGTTGTCCTATTTCGATAAAAATTGGTAGATGTGAACAACATACATAGAAACACAAACGATTAAAATTTTTTCAAAACAGTTAAATGATTTATTTCAGAATTTGATCGTTACAAAAGTAAGGCGTTGGTCCACCTCTGGTCTGGATGCAAGCTGCCACCCTGCGTGGCATAGACTAAAAAAGTTCTCTGATGGTGTCCTGCGGAATTTCTTGCCAAATTGTCTCCTCCTGTAGGGCTAAATAGTCAACATTTCGGGATAGTTAGAATCGCCTTCCCATAACGTCCCAAATGGGCTCTATGGGAGTGAGATCAGGAGACCTAACTGACCAAGGAAGTGTTTGGAAAGCTTGAAGACAATTCGTAGCAACACGTGCGGCCAAGCATTATCTTCTTGAAAAGTGAGTCCGCGATGTCTCAAAAGGAACGGTAACACAACCGGTCGAATAATGTCATCTACTTACCGCTGTGCTGTAAGTACACCAGAAATTACTACCAAAGGCGTCCGGATATCAAAATAGATTGTGGTATTCTGGCTTTTGACAGGTGGTCACATTAATGTGACTGGACTGTGTATGTACAACCACACTAGCCACTAGTTTAAGCAACAGATGGAGATATTTCCAGAAAATTTTCTCCTTTTTTTAGGTGTTAATTTGAGATTTCTTTGTATCAACAGTTTTACCAAAATTTCAAATTCTTCCGAAGTTCTAGCTTATTTGTCATTAAAAACTCAATTTTTTAAAAATAACTTATAGTACCATCAGCATCTAATCAGTTGTAATATTTTATTCTCTGAGAGTCATACACATATTATTGCACCATAAAACCTGTAATCTTTGCAGAAAGACGTCATCCAGTTTGAATGTTCTTTGCCCACAGAATCATTCCTAGAATTCCATCAACTAATAAATATTGATATTTAATATTAATTCAGTGCGTTGGGTCAGATAATAGCAAAAACACACTGCGTTCGAAAATTTATGCCACTGAGAAGGGTAGGGTGTTTTAGAATTTAAATACATGTTTTATAACATTCTAGTATGCGGACGTTCAATAAAAATATAAAAATTTAAATAATTTAACTTCTAGATAGGTGAATATGCATTTATGACAGAATATCGAGGAACTAAAAATGTGTTTTTTTAACATAAATAATGACAGAGTAATAAGTGTACTTTAACATTCTGGATGACGAAGAGGGCACGTAATTAAGCGAGAATGGTATTTAACTGATGCTGGAGAAGGTAAGTGATCATTCTTGCTCTTACTTTTGCGAGTGATGGGATAGGCTGCTGATCTAAGAGAATTTGATAGAGGGCATATCGTAATGGCCCGAAGACTCGGAACGAGTGTCACCGAAACTGCACGACTGGTAGGTTGTTCACGATCTGACGTTGTTAGTATTCATGTAAATTGGATAAATGACAGTGACACCATCAGTAGACGCCAAGGTGTTGGTCGTTCACGCGTCATCAAAGAAAAAGGACGTCGGAGCCAGTCCCGCTTGGTAAAGCAAAATCGGCGCGAGACAGCGGCTCAGCTGACAGCCCAATACAAAGCAGGTCCAAGCTCAAGTGTTTTGTAACACACAGCTCAGCGGGCACTCTTGGAAATGGGACTGTGCAGCAGACGTCCCACTCGTGTGCCTCTGTTGACCAAGCGTCATCGTCAACTACGCCTACAGTAGGCCCGGTAATACTGGACCATGGAGGAGTGGAAGAGAGTTGCCTGGTCAGATTAATCCCGATTTCACATTCAGCACGTTGATGGTAGTGTCAGGGTACGCCGTGTGCCAGGCGAATAGTTGCCCCCCTCTTGAACAGCAGGTTATACACAGGCTGATGGTGGCGGTATTATGCTTTGGGGGACGTTCCCATGGGCAAGTCTGGGACCCATAGTTGTGGTAGAACAGACCATGAACGCTGCGAACTATCTGAACATCATTGCGGATCAGTTGCACCCTTACATGGCGTCTGTCTTCCCAACTGGAAATGGAATTTTCCAGTAGGACAACGCCCCATGTCACAAGGCTCGGATTGTGTTGGAATGGTTCGAGGAGCATACTGATGAATTCCACTTAATGTCCTGGCCACCTTACTCGCCGGATCGAGCATGTTTGGGGTGTCATGGGGCGGCAGCCAGAGCTCAAACACCACCATGTCCAAATATCTCGACTCTGCGTGACCGCTGCTTAGACATTTGATACAACCCGTCTCCAGTCATGTACCAAGAACTTGTGTGAAGCGTTGTGCTGATACGCGGGTGTAAAATAAGATAAATTCTCCATAGCGTGTTTCCATAGCAATGAGCAAACGGTACCATCATCTTACGCTGAGAGCAAATAATACTTTACTACAACGCTACCTAACTAACAAAATTACAAGCAAATAACTTTACTGCTGTACATTTCTTAATTAAGATGAAAATTAGCTACTATTAATCATGTTCCTCATTTTAATCATCACCGTTTTCGATTACGAAATAAAAATGTCTTTAAATACATGTTTTTGTTTTGGGAGAGACAGCAACACTAATTCCCTTCTGCTAATGCTTGCTGGGATTTTTTTTCGCACAAGACATGATTTTTTTTTCAAGACGAGTCACAATAATTACTAAAACGCGTCTTTTTCATTAATTAATTCTCGAATAAACTATTCGGAATTCCCATTCATTTGCCCAAAAGTCGATAAAAAATGGCGTTAGAATGTTTCACTAATACGTATTTACATTTTATTTGCTCAGTGTCCCTTAAGTTATGAAGCATTCTTTCAAAGGCATGGATACCCATTGTCTTATTTAATTCCCCCATTAGTGTTATTTGCCATGTATAAGTTGAAAAAAACTGTTTGTTCTTGAGCCTTTTGTAAGATTGGAAAAAAATTCTAGGTTATGTCATTAAAAAACGTAATTTATGCAACTGAGTGATCTCGTTGTAAATGAGCTCCACTCTTTTTGTATTTTCATATTCAAATTTTTTCCGATGATGCTAAAATTATTTATGCAAATTCTCTATTAGTTGCACCTATCATTTCAAAACTGTAATATAAAAAGTATCTTTACTTGGGTACAAAAATATGCAACCGAATACCAGAAGAATTTTTTTAGTTTAAAATGTTCTAATAAATAAATACAGACTATCATTCTTAAAATGTTTACTTTTTAGTTTTTTCGGTTCTATTGTTTACTTGATACTTTAAAAAAAAAATTGAGTTTAATATTTGTTGAAAAAGTTCCATCTAGCATGTGCTATTCATGAATTAATTTCAATTGAATTTATAATTGTGTTTCCATAAAATTAATTTTATGTTTTTATCAATGCATAACAACGCTTAAATTCAGTTCCAATTTATTAACTGAAGGAACTGTGGGTCAGTATATTGGGCCACAGCATTAGCAATTTCCGAGTTGTAGGTGACGCAGGTTCGTTTTCGGCAACCTCTGTGTCAACAAGGCTGTTCTTGTGCCCTGTAAGTCCATTACTTGAGGATTTTTTTTTATTGTGTTTGGTATAGCTAGGTCAGACATGACCCTACGCCAAAAAGTCCAAAATCAACCAAATAATTGAATATTAAAATAAATAAATATTGAAATGTAAAAAAGAGTCAACTTTTTATTTTTACATGCGACACTGTTTGGTCTTGAATTGAATCGAAACTACGCATTTATTAAACAGTTCAAATCTTCTTCACAAAAGGCGTTTTGTTCGTGTTCAAAACTGGTGAGTATATATTGAAAAGAAATTTAAGAGAATGAATGATAAGTTCAGAAAAAATCATCTTTAGTTTTAGCGAAATTATAAGAGTCGGATCCACTAACGCTTCTTAAATTTCGGAAATATCTTGAAATTTTCTTCTTGGATTGTGATGAATACATATTTTTTTTTGAACTTTCATTTTAAATAAATACAAATATACATACATACCTATATGTTGTGTATATACCTATACCTTCATAGACAAAGGGAAATTCTAACTTAAAATAAAATTATAGGCTGCTGTTGCGGGTTGAATTTCGTTTCTTCTTACTATTTGATATTATTTCGTGTGTTTGTTTTTAAATGGTATTTGGGGGAGTGTATAAGCAATATTTTTAGCGTATTGCTGCTCATACGTTGAAAACATCATTTTGTCTTATCTTGGTCAGGCCCCTGCCTGATGACGCCCTGATCCACCAGCCATTTCAAAATTTCATTTCAAATTCGTTCATTCAAAAAATTCATTCATTTAATTTTCAAAATTCTCCTAAAATTTTTAAAATGTTAAACATTCTTTTTTGAAATCTAATAACTTTTTTCGCTTTGAGTTTAAGGCATCTGACTACGTTCGGAGTACTTTTGTTTCCCAAGTGATTACATAACACTTTTTTTCTTTTGAAAATTGAATGAACATAAAAAAAAAAACATTCTAACCCAGCAAAACTCTGAATTTTTTTTTTTAATAATGGCCAAAAACCGTTTTTTTTTGGTCAAAAAATTATGTTTATGAAAAACACTCCAATTTTCTCACTCATCACAATGTTAACATAAAACTTTACAATAAGATTCTTAAATATATAACCTAGTGGCTGAAGCTGGATATAAGCTAAATTTTATTCTAATCTGGAATTATATGGCATGACGTAAAAATTACATGAATTTCTGAAATGTTTCTCTACAACATAACAACGAAGTGACTGTCAATTTTTTCTACTAAAGATATACTCCAGGCATTAAAATATACACATAAGAACTATAATACCAAATTTCAAAAATATATATTAATTACTTTTTTAGTTATCAATGTGACTGTACAATGATTTCTTTGAAAACAGCATTCAGAGAAAAAAAAGCATTTAAAGATTGGAAAGCAATTTTTTGAATACTAATTTTTATCTATTTGCTCTAAAAATAAATGTTAGCTGGAACATAGCACAACTAAAAATCATAAACTGTAATTTAATATTTTAAAAATATTGCGGGAAACCGAAACTTGAACCAACTTCCGGCTCGGAAACACCACTTCCTGTTTGAAAAGTTTGCATCAAGGTTTTTTTCAAATTGAAATATATCAACTAGACTTTGTTAGAGACAAAACAAACACAGTTTTGGAAAAAGAAGTGAATTATTATGAAATATTTAAAATATAAACAACACAATTTCCTCCTTTATCAAGCAATTAAAAAAAAATCTACCCACATCGACACACAACTGCACCGACAAATTGCTCTCAGCAAACAACAGACGTCAGGAAAGAAATCCAAAACAAATTACTACATTTAAAAAAATTCGAAATTTTGGTCAAAAAATTGTCTTTTTAACGTTAATATATTTTAGTCAAAATATGTTTATATTGATCCATGCAAAAACGTTTTCGACATCATTGTTAGAAATAATTGCAGTAATAGAAATTCCGTTACTATATAGGGCTGCCATACTCAGAAGCCCAAGAAATAAGTGCGAAAATCGACATAGATTATTTATCACTCGCCAACTTTGGAGTAGGGATGCGATATCAACATCAAAACATCGATGTTTAAATACATCGACCAAAAACCATCGATGTTTTCCAAAATTAGTGTACTTCCCCCCCCCCCAAATTTCTTATGTTTATCAAACATTAATGATCGTGAGGGGGGGGGGAAGATATAATTTGTTATTTAACGTGTTTATTAATTTATAACAAAGACATTTTTTAACTGTCAAAACAAAGTCAAAAAAATAATAAGAACACTTAATAAATCTTTTATTTTCAGATTGAATAATTTTAAAGAAATAATATTTGCAACATTTTGTCTTGGAACTACAACTTAAGTATAATTTGGTAGGTACATAACAATAGTTATTGTTAGTCATTAATGCTTTATCAACTTATGGGGGGAAACAGGCCTATAATTATTACGTGCCCCAATATTTGTTATTTACAGTTTGTAAAAAAAGTTTTACTTTCTCCACCTTAAGTCAACTTCTTTTTTCACTAACTATCCCACCTTAGGGAAAACTTCTATCTGATGGGAAGAACGTCGCCATCACTGACAAACACTTAGTGGCACGGTTATTTTTCTTAATTTTTTTCATTCAAAAATAAAATATCGACAACGTAAAAACATCGATAAGTATAAACATCGACGTTACACAAACATCAGCTCCAATACATCGATTTTAAATACATCGATGTTTTTTATAAAACATCGATGTTTTGAAAACATCGACATCGATGCCGCATCCCTACTTTGGAGTCGAACGAAAAACCCATTGTCAGAATAACCGCCTTTCTCCAAACGAGGAAGGGATTTGTTTACGTTTTTACCAGTCTCCCTAATTCAATAATGGACTCGTTCAAAACCACGTGTCTTAACTTCCTTCTCACGTGAGTCGGACTCTAAAGGCTTACCGAAAGAACATTTGCCAAATAATAGAGAATTTATTTGCTATCGCAATCTTCATGCTGACAAACTTCCGCATCCCTTTTGCAACCTGTTCTCTCCGAGCTATTCTTTTGAGACTACGGTATAAAAATATCCCATTCCTTTTCTTTTCCTTTTCACATCTTTTTCACTCTTATAGAAACTCTTTTTTTCCTGTAGAATGCGGCGGAAATGAAACAGTATAGTTGCGAAAACAGTAAATAAGAGTTTGGAAAAAAACGAATATTTTTCGTGTAGAATTTCACAATACATATCGCAAGTATAAAATCATCGCATATTCCCTTGACATAACGTACCCATGGTTCCCACTCCTTTATCTAAAAAAAAATTCAAGGACTTTTAAGGACTTTTCAAAACCAAAAAAAAATTTTTAAGGACCTAAAATTTGTCAATTAAAAAGGAAAATGTCGAAAATTAAAAAATATATATATTTTTTAAACTAACGATAGTCAAAAGCAGAAAGGTTATAATCAATTTTGGTTGTAATTTAGATTTACTTTTCTCAGATTGTTGTTTGAGAAACAAAACAAATCAAAAGTTTTGACTGGTGTTAGAAACTTAGACTAGAGAATAAAAAAAAGGCCTATCTTAGCAATCGTTAAAGATATTTCAGAGAATTTGAAATCTGCAGAAACTTTTTTACAACAAAAGAATATCTTAAATGTGATTTTCTTAAAAAAAATTATTTTTTTCAACTGTAACTTTTATATTTTTGCAATAAGCATTTGGCATCATTTCTTTGGATGCATGCTAGGTTTCTAATGACGTCCTGACTGCTAAAGCTACGGTTTCCTAAGAAAGCGGTGCTGTTATCTAGCGGCCGTGATACGCCATGATGTGGTGGGCATAACAAAGCAGCCGTCTTAACGGAGACCAGAGGTGTCAACTTAGACGGACAGTATACTGTGGGAAATGGACGATCTAGACGTAGCATTATTAGTATATCACGTAGTGTCAAAGCGCAATACACTGGCTTCATTCAGAATGACAATCAAATGGCACACCTGTTGTGGAGGAAACGAGTCTGGACAAGTTCCAATGCAAGACAAAATTACGCAATTTTCTAATAGTTAAAAAAATCAAGTACTTTCAAGGACTTTTCACCAAATTCCGTAATTTTCAAGGGCCCCTAGTAAGGAAAAAAATATTCAAGGACTTTTAAGGACTTTTCAAGGACCGTGGGAACCCTGCGTACCGGTCGGCATGCGTAGAGTTCTGCTGCGAAAGGTGTATTGAATCTGTATATTAACCCACTTCGATGAGATATCTTGTCCTTCAAGATCTGACCAATTTTGCTTATGACATACCTTAGCATTAAGAATGCCGATTTAATTTCGAATGATGAAGGCCGTTTTTTGATGTTGACGAGATGAAGGTGGGGGTCAATTTTTTCTTATGTTGAGGCATCTCGTTCAATTTCTGATCAATTTGATCAATTTTACTGTTGACGTCATACATCGACGAGGCAATCACCAGAAGGGTTAAGGTTCTGGTAATTGGTAATTTTTAGTTAACGTCGTACTAGAGCAACACAACGGGCTATTGACGACGGTCCGGAATCAGTCCCTTAAGGGAAAGATTCGAGGACAACACCTCGTAATTTAGAACCACGGTCAGATGACGAAGCAACACCTGAGTTGGCACCCCACTCTCCAAACTTCCACGCCAACCCAACGTGAGGACTTTCGGCCACGACAGATTTAAGGTGCACCAGCCGCCTCTACACCATACGTTTACAAACATCCATGCCCGGACCCGGATTCGAACCAGGAACCTTCCGATCTAGAGGCTAACACCTTAACCACTATACCGGTTGGTCGGCGTTAAGGTTCTGGATTGCTGGTCTAGATAACTTTCCATATATATTGCTCCTTAAACTACTAACTTCAATAAGAGAGAGACATAAGAAATGAACTTAATAACTCTTATTAACTCTCCAAGTGGTTTCAACGAAATATCTCGTCCATCGAAATATGGCCAATTTTGCTAATGACGTGATATCTCGTCATCAATAAACGATGATGAGAAGATCTGGTCATCTTTTCAATATACGATATATCTGCTCACGATCTGGTCAGTTTTTCAAATAACAAAATATCTCATAGAGACGACCATAATAAGGGTTAAGTAAATTTATAATGCATATATTTTGTAAGTTATTTATGAATTTATTTAAGGGAGCAATCGCACCCACTTATGACTGTATATTTATTTCAGTATGTAAGAGAAAAAAATTTAAACTATTTTCCCCGATTAATGTAATTTAAATTATGAAACTAGTTTCATAATTTGGAGACATCATGCTGGTATTAAATGACTTGGTACAATTAGATTAACACGAGTTAATCTAATTGTACCGAGGTAGCATGAGGATACTAGCGCTTCCCACTGCTTTGATCAGTCTGCTCGATAGCCGGGTAGGCATTTTATTTGAATGAAGCATAAAGTTAATATTTAGCAATCTAAAACAGTGGAATTACTATAACATGAAGTGAAATTTTTTTTTTATTTCGAACATTCGTATTTGTGAAGTAATTACTGTAACGCTCACGTAGATTAGATTGATTTAGTAACACAAAAATGTATGGATTTTTAAAGGGATGAAATACAAGTGTGAACCCCTCACAAACAAAAATTACAAGCTAAATTAAGCGTAAAATACTTTTAAATTACTCACACTTACTTAAATTGTATTAGATATCTTCTTGAATTACCAATTAAAGCTAACCATTATATATATCTTACTTAAATTATCGATTAAGAAATTCGAAATGAAAAAATTATCAATATCTATATTTAACTAAATTGCATTTATTGTCTAGTCGCCTACTATCATCTCAACTAAAATAATCAAGTGGTAAATTTGTAAACTTTCGTAGTGGTATCTCGACGATGTTGCTTATCATTCACAAAATTGATAAGATCTTGATGGCAAGATGTATTATATTTTCCAAAATCAGATGGACAAGTCATGTCATTAGAAAGAACTGACAAGAACTTTATGGACAAGATATTTCATATTTTCCAAAATCAGATAGACAAGTCATGCCATTAGAAAGAACTAAAAAGATCTTGAAACAATTGGAAATATCATGGTGTCTAGTTATCTCGTCATTAGCAAAATTTCCCAGATCTAGACGGACAAGGTATTTGAACAAAAACTTTTGTTGGGTTCGCATGCATAAATTCAAACTACAACTCTGTCTTACTGAATGACTTCAAGTCAGTTTTGATTTTAAGCAAAATAATATTTTCTATGATCCTATGAAACAGTAGATGTGGTTATTTAGTCATTGTATGTGTCTGTATTACACAAAATCTCGCGACTCTAAGATGGTTAAATGAAGTTTAGTTTAGTGTTGCAGCATTCCTTTTCCAAGTAACAAGTTGGTCAAGTGCTAATGATATGTGCATTAAAATTCTCCCAGAAATTGTTTTTGGTGGTCATAAGATGCATTGACTTTAAATTTAAACAGTGAAAAATTATTTTATATTAAAATTAAAGAGTGTGTATTAAAATTTTTATAAAACAAAGCCACGGCGGTGCGATTGCGTAATTATAATTGCGAATTTAGACTGAAAACAATTAAACTTAACATTTATTAAATATTAACAAATTAAATACATTAACTTAAGAAAAGTCTAACAGCGCGCTAACAAAGGTGGTTACAAAACTACGAAACTGAAATCTCAAGAACAGCTTGAGGTTTTTAAAGCGTGAATGCATGACGCAGCATGCGCACGTCAGAAGTCTCTTGAAGTGGAAGTAGTCTCTAATTTGCATAACACCACAGCACTCTTCTGCCTGTCGATGAGACGATACGATGTTGGAAACCGAGGCCTGCTAGGGCACAACGAATCGTACTTTCCTACCGGACCGGGTCTTCACATCAGGCTTTGACGTCTCAGGCAAAATTGACTGCTGGCTGGTCGTAGGAGGTGATGTCGACATGAAAAAAGCTGGCTTTAAACGATTGATGGTGACATTGGCATTCTTGTCGTTGATTTGAAGCGTAAAAAATATGTCGTTTATTGTCGTAGGGCTAAATATGTAATACGAATAACGTAAATATGTCGTAGGGCTGCTGTAGTGGTATCCGTACCATGTCTTGTCGAACAAACATGTGAGAAGAAGTCCTCTGATCTTTATGCATAAAGATATCCTTGCTTCCGTGTTGGGACGGGCTTCACTTGTCGGAATTGTTCTCTTAAGCGGCGTAGGAAATCTAGGCGTGGCAGCCAATCGGGAACTTTTGTCGCCCGGAAAAATTCTCCAGGAAGTCTGAGGGTTGTTCCACAAACCAGCTCTGCTGATGAAACACCAAGATCTTCCTTCACGAAGGATCGGATTCCCAAGAGAATATTCAGAAGCAACTCAGTCCATCTGGTAGAAGTGGAGCACTTTATAGAGCTTTTCAATTGCCTATGTAAACGCTCTACAATACCGTTGGATGCTGGATTGTAAGCTGTTGTTCTGGCTTTCTGTGAACCGATGAACTTCATTAGAGAACGGAACAGGTCACTCTCGAACTGACGTCCTTGATCCGTCGCAAGATGCTCAGGAACACCAAAGCGTGCAATCCAGCCGGTATGAAACGTTTCAGCAACAGTTTTGGCGGTCTGGTCTATCATGGGAAATGCTTCAGGCCAGCGGGTGTAACGGTCTTCACACGTCAGTAGGTAACAAAATCCTCTCGATGGGGGAAGAGGTCCTACGATGTCGATGTTGACAGCGCTATACCTACAGATGGGCAAAGGATATTTTCCGACGGCTGACTGGACGTGTCTGTGGATCTTTGCTTTCTGGCATCCAAGACATGCTTTGCACCAGGCCGCTACATCTCTATTGAGGTCTTTCCAGATGAATCTCTCTTTGATCAGTTTCTGCGTAGCCAGAACTCCAGGAGGATTCAAGTTGTGTAAAGTCTGAAAAACGCCCAGGCGGAGTTCTTTAGATACGTATGGTCGTACAGCGCCAGTGGAAGTATCGCAAAATAAAGGCTTACCTGAACGACCCGCAAGCGAGGACATTGGCTTCAGCACAAGTCCAGTGTCTGATTTTAATAAGCTCTTGAGCTCATCATCATCGACCTGTGCTCCCGCCATACCCTCGAAGTCAATAAACTCTATCTCGTTTATGCGGGACAAAGCATCCGCAACACAATTATTTCTATCCTCGATGTACCGAATATCTGTAGAAAACCGAGTAATAAATTCCAAATGTCTCTGTTGTCGCGGAGAACACTTGCCACATTTACTTGTAAAAGCAAAGGTAAGTGGTTTATGATCAGTAAACAAAATAAAGTGTCTGCCTTCTAACATGTGCCTGAAATGTTTAGTTGCACAGTAAGCAGCGAGTAATTCACGATCATACGTGCTGTACCTTTGTTCAGTTTTACTCAGTTTTCTAGAAAAGAAATACAATGGTTGGCACACATTTTTACGAGTTTGCTGATGCACTGCTCCAGTTGCTATATCCGAAGCCTCTACCAATAGTGAATAGGTAGCAACAATTTTCGGATGGACAAGCAATGTTGCGTCAGCTATAGTAAGCTTGCAAATGTCATTTTTCTTTTTCCCTTTAGTTAACTCGTGTAACAGAGCTTGCTTTTCAGCCGCGTGGGGAATAAATCTGTGATAGAAGTTCAACATGGCCAAAAAACGTCTTAGTTCATCGACTGTTTTGGGCTGAGTGTAATCTTTTAACACCTGCACTTTTTCGGGCAAGGGTGAAATTCCTTTCGCTGATACTTGAAATCCCAGAAAAGATGAAGATTCCATGCTAAAAACACATTTCTGAAGGTTTAGAACGACACCCCGTGATTGCGAAAACGTTCAAGAATGGTTTTTAGATCTTGTTTAAGCTCCTCCTCGTTACGTGATGCAACTAAAACATCGTCAAGGTACGCAAAACAGCAATCAAGACCTCGTAAAACGTTGTCCATAAATCGTTGGAACGTTTGAGCAGCGTTTACTAAACCAAAAGTCATGTAAACATATTCAAACAAATCAATAGGAGTAATTACTGCGGTCTTAGGGATATCGCATGATTCAACCGGAATCTGGTGATAGGCTTTCACAAGATCCAACTTTGAAAAAATAGTTTTCCCGTCGAGTTCTTGTGTGAAATCCTGTATATGACGGATCGGATACCTATCTACCTCTGTTTTTGCATTCAACCTGCGATAGTCACCACATACACAAAACTCACCAGTCTTTTTTCCGTACTAAATGAATAGGACTAGCCCAAGTGCTGTTAGATAGTCTTATTATACCCTGTTCGAATAAACTGGAAAACTCTGTCTAAACAGCGGCTAATCGTTCGGGTCATAATCGTCGAGCCTTAGCAAAAATGGGTGGACCTTTCGTCAGAATGCAATGAGTTACATCGTGACTATTGCGTTTTGTGTTAAGCGTAGGAGCAAATACACTCGGGAATTCACGCAATAATTGGTTGTAATTGCAATCAGAAGCGATAGTTGTTATACCTAATGATTGTGTAGACTTAACATTACCTTTCGAAGAAAGGGTTGTTGTACCATCAATAAGGCACCGATTTTTAATATCGACTAACAAACTGTAGCGTTCTAAGAAATCTGCGCCTATGATAGGTCGTATAACGTCTGCAATAACACAAGTCCAAGGGAAATCGCGTCTAAGACCCAAATTTAATGCGATTTGACAACTACCATAAGCGCTTATTTTTGTTCCGTTTGCCGCGTAGAGACAAAACACGTCTTCTTTTCTGTTTTGACCACTAAATGCATGCTTGGGATAAACGGAAACGGCAGCACCAGTATCAATCAGGAAACTACTATCTGTCGACCTTTCAAAAATAAATAGGCCACCTAATGCTTGGCTATCATCCGTCATCGCCAGTTCTGATGAACCCTTTAGTTTTCCTGAAATTTACATGATGTTTTACACTTATGCGCTATTTTCCCAAATTTAGCGTTGTGTTGCTCTAGTACGACGTTAACTAAAATTACCATTACCATTACCATTACCCAAATTTAGCATGATACCAGCATAAATCTAACCGGTTGTTACTATGCGAGCTACGATTCATACTACCTGATCTTGATCTCTTCATCGAACCAAATTGTCCGTACTTTGCCCTTGAAAGCCTTCGAACCTCGGCGCTCGAAGCTGAAATTTGCGCATTAAACTCTCTAGCAAAAATTCCATATTTTGCGGTATTTCTGCAATTGTTGAGGAAATACCAGGTACGTCTAGTATTTTGTCAGCGATCAGAGCTAGACCGTTTAAATCGTCCGAGCTGACAGACAGAATCTGCTTCATCTGTATCGGTAACCGTTGCATCCATAGACTGCACAAAATATCATCGGGTAATTTATTTGCCGCGAGTTCTTTCATTTCAAATAACAACTGCGATGGACGTTTATAGCCTAACTGGAGGTCTTGTAACATATTGATTGATAATTCGTGTTCTCAAAGCCTCATACTTATTTTCGATGGGAGGAGATCGAACTAGATCACAAACGAATGTTAAAATCTCAGTATCAACTGCTGCTACTGCTTTGTGAAATTTCGTTTCATCACTAGTGATTCCAGCGTTTTTAAATTGGCTCTCAATTTACAAAAACCACAACTCGGGGTTTGCACGCCAAAAAACTGGAGCTTTAAAAGCGACTCTGGATACTTCAAAGTCAGATTCTGTATCAGGCATTTTAAAAAATGTGCTATCACAGCATTAAAATACGATTTTGGAATTAAAATACTGAAAATATTGACATCGAATGCAGGGAGGAACAAGGACTTGAACTAAAGCCTAAAACTTACCCACAGGCATTCAGGATACTATTCGATGCAGTCGAAAATTCGCGTCCATAGTCATTACTTTAGGACCTTGGCCACATTCGGGTCACCACTTTAGCCACGGCGGTTCGATTGCGTAATTATAATTACGAATTTAGACTGAAAACAATTAAACTTAACATGTATTAAATCTTAACAAATTAAATACATTAACTAAAGAAAAGTCTATCAGCTCGCTAACAAAGGTGGTTAAGAGACTGTGAAACTGAAATCTCAAGAACAGCTTGAGGTATTTAAAGCGTGAACGCATGACGCAGCATGCGCACGTCAGAAGTCTCTTGAAGTTGAAGTGGAAGTAGTCTCTAGTTTGCATAACACCACAACGTCCTATTTTTAACATAAAACTGAAGAATTACACCAAACAGTTTTACAAAAGTGGTCGTTTTTTAATAGGAAAGGATGGCAACTTATTTGAATTGTCTTATATGACGTCGCATACTACCAGATTTATGGAGGAAAAAAATTATTCAAATACAATTTGTCACTATTGTAGCGAGCTTAGCTACCACTCCAAAACTTAACTTACAAAGGGGTAGTATAAATACCAGTGTAACCCAACTCTACCATGAAGTACTTTTTGGTAGACACTAAGTTACGCTGGTTCATTCGCGCTTGCTAAAACTATTATGTGAAAAATGAATTATATTTCCTGTAAAAGATGCAAATACTCCGACAGCCAGCTTTTATCTATCGCCAATCTTTATTTCTCCGTACTTTTTATATCCGCCATGTTTCCGAGGTCGAAATTTGATATTTCGTCTTTTTACTGCCGATGCCGCAAAATGTGTTTCAACGACACTTTTTTACGTCATGGCTCCAGATATCTTCCTTTTCTTCATGGAGCTCGATCCGTTGCTCAAGTTTCTGTGAAGGCACGTGTAGACACAAAATTTGCTAGAGGTTTTGGTGTGAGAATGAATAGAAAGGGGGAAAACTACATTTTAAACGACAAGATAAGTGTCAAGGGTAGGAGGATTCTTCTTTTGTATCGAAAGAGGGTCTTATCACTGTGGTTCATCTGCTGGATTTGTTCATTGGGTGGAAGATTTCATCATTGCAATATGCATTTTATATGCAACGTAAAAATTCATATCGCATGGCTGACTTTTTTTACGTTTGAAATCGCAGCAAATGCATGTTTAAGGAATTCGCTTATTTCCTCCTCTTCCTTTGCGATGTCGAAATTTTATGTTTCGTCTTTTTGGTTACCGATGCCGGAAAATCTATTTTAATGATGCATTTTAGCATCATGCCTCTGGCTCCTTTGATGGATTGCATGTCGTCCGCACACTCGATATGCTGCTCATGTTTTCGTGAAGATACATGAAGATAGGAATTTGAGTTTGGTTTCAATGCGGAAATGAATAGGATTGCAGCTACATTACGATGGGGTAGCAAAATAAGTTTTTAAGTTGTTGAAAGCTTATTTTCTGGCGGAAGAGTGTTTTATCAGCATGGCTCACTCTCTGGGACCGGTGATATGATGAAAGATTCCCACAACACATTTGAGCTGCAAACATTTCATATCGCATGGCTGACTTTAACATAGGCAATCACAGCAAATTTCAATCATTTGCTAGATACATTTATTTTATTTGCCATCCCAACACATTTGAGATACAAACATTTCATATCGCATGTCTGACTTTTACATAGGCAAGCACAGCAAATTTGAAACATTTGCGAGGTCCATTTGTTTTATTTGCATTTCTTTGTGAGGGTGAAATAATTTATTACATTCTTTTCTGTGCCAAAACCACAAAATTTTTTTATACTCCTGGTGGTTTATTTTCAAGTTGAAAACTACCCTGTAATGACTAGCTTTGGCGACAAAACCTGTTCCAAACTGTAAACATTTCTGTGCTAGGTGTAATTTGTTTTTCCTAATTGTATCTATATTTCTCTTGGAATAATAAAGCATATTTTTCCTGAGGATTTATCCCGTCCATAGAAAAATGACTATATCTTGTCAAAGCACTTGCAGGGTTGCTGATTCTTTTAGAAAGTTTTCGCATCGTTCATGGAGTTCGATCCATTCCTCAAATTTCTGTGAAGTTGCCTATCTCTATATATAAAACACTAACGTACGTGGACCCGAAATCGACGTTATTTGTGTATCGTCGAATGGCAACAGTCAACATAAATAAAATAACCCAGATATTTTATATTCTTGCTGTTTTCAAATAGCCGAGGTCAATTTCTATGCAAAATAAGGAATTAAATTGTAATATTTATGTTTGAACTGACTTTTTATTTCTTCCTTTGTTGTAAAAGTAAATTAAACGTAATTTTGCTACCCGGTATCTGGCCACGTCATAATTAATGTTTACGTTTTTAATTTGATTTAGAATTCCGTGTTTGGGTATTTGAGTTGACTGCGAGATATTGCGGACATATTTTAGGATTCCCAAGTATTATAAATATGTGTTCTTTTTGTTAATAAATCATTATTGTCTTTGTCAATATCGTTGAAAAGTCTTTGGTCGCATTATTCTACTTCACAATATATTCAGGAAGTCGAAATTCAACACGTTTAAATAGATACGTACGTGTTTTTGTTTCAGAATTTTGCATTTTTTCAAGGATTGGAATTTTATTTTTGACTAAATATCACTAGACATGGGTAATTTTGTAGCGGTATATGTATATTTTGAACAACTTTCCTTAAATATTTGATTGAATACGCAATGATTAAAAGAATTGTTTCATAAAAATAAGTGAAATATACAAATCAAAACATGTTTAATTACGGTGTGTAAAACAGTTTAAAAAAAGCAGTATTACACACCGCCGAGCGCTAGCCGGCGCAGCCCGGCTAGTAAATAGTTATTTGTCCCTGGTAAGCAGTATCGAAAGGAATGATTGAAAGCCAAAATAATGAAACAGAGTTTTCTCACTGTTCCTGTGTTTAAGAAGCTCAATAAACTCATCAAAAATACATCACATACGAGCACGTTTCTGATTTTGATAGGACAAATTTTGGTTTATCGAGACAACGGATTACCCTTCCAAGAAATCACCGTTTGTATTGGACGTAAATCAAGATTGTAGTAATACAAATATGGAATAGGTGGGTATCAGAGGAACTAGTTGGTCTACTTTAACGAATGCGGTTTACCTTATCACATCACGAAAGGAGTAGACAGACATCTAGTGTGCATGGCTATTGCGGACCGTACTGCAACATCAAGATCCCTAGCTCAAGAATTAGGGTGTGGTACAGAACAACATGCATCAACACGTGCAAGTCGAAGTCATCTGCAGTAGGGGAAATTTTAATGTCAAGTTTGACCCATTGACAATGTTCCTCATTTCAATCATAAAATTACACTATTTTGCAATGCAAAATACATATTTTTAAAAATAATGCTTGCTTTCCAGAACTTTAATACTAACATATCTCTAGGCTGTTTTACAACCAGAAACTAACTAGAAATAAACCTGTTAATGCTGCCCAGGAAATTTATAGTCTTTGATTATTGTATATTTCACACTAAGCAACTATTTATTCTTTATTTATTATTAGTACTATGTAGTATATAATTCTACGGAAACATAAATATAACTTAATGTGGTCCAAAAATAATACATTGTATATAATTTATATTTTCTTTCCGGGGACTTTCCAAAAAGATAATCCTAATAATGTATCTTTTTGTCGAAAACTGCACTGTTGTGATTAGCCTATGGGACTACTTCAAGGGACAATTTGTACCTGTCACGACTAAGTATTTTGTCAAAAGAAACTGACCAGATAGACGAGATATTGCACTCGTGACAGACGAGATATCTCGCCAATAGCGAAACTGACACGATTTTGGATGAGAAATCTCGTTGAAACTACTTGAAGGTCTAAATCATGTTAACTTTTGAACATGATCACTAGCTTAGAAAACATTATTCATAGTGACTTTCTCTTGTGAAAGTTTGATAATACGGTTTTTTAAATATAAGGTAAATAAGAAGATAAAAGAAAAATGTATGTGTATGGTTGTGATTTTTCTGGGGCATGAACACATTTTTTATAAGTTTTTTTGATTGATGATTAAGTCAATATATTGAATGCAATGGAAAAGCAATGCATTGATGCTATTGCTTCATTAGAATGTATGGGATAAAGGGTATTTAATTAATGTCGCACTGAAGCAACACAACGGGATTATGGCGACGGTTCACGATCAATACCCAAGTAGAATGTTAAGAAAGAGTAGAACAATATTTGCTCAGTTATCTAAACTTGCGCTATATCAGATTTATAATAATTCATTTTTGAGGCATAAAACACTCGAAAAGTTTGGGGTGAGGTCATTCATTCATACTTATTTTTTAAAATTATAGAATGGTATTATTTTTGAACATATGGTCAACTTTCATCTAACTTAAAATCTGTTTAAGCTCCCATTGTTAAAACTATTATTTAGATAGAACAGTTTAAGAGTTACACCTTGAATCATAGAAATTTCTGCTGCATCTTTGGAGTTTTCGATAAACTATCAAAATATTTAAAATCGAATTCACGAGCCTGAAATATCTAACTAAAACGTTCCGTTGCACTACAAAAAGAAAACACTAAAAACACCAAAACCCCAGACGGAACAAAATATGCGCAAAGAATAAGTTACTTTGGCATTAACATTAAAATTTAAGTGTCGAACGAAAAAAAGAAAAACACCACGTGCTAAGAATCTAAAACAGCGGATTTCCGCATACATTTTATTTCTCTCCTGAAATCTCATTTAGAGTTTTACTCAAGCACAAAACCGTGCGAAAATTGTATTTTCTGCTTATAAAATAGCACGATATAAACCTTTTATTCCTCTTTTTCTTCAAGATAGAAACAAAATTCCTGAAAAGTGTCAAGCGTAGAACATTCGGTGGCGCAGTAAATAATCTATTCTTCTGAAAATTTATTGAAGATCCGCAAGATTTGCATCTAAATTCTTCTCAGCCACAGAAAAGCATTTTTGACGGGATGTTAAAATATAAAAAAAAAACGTTAACGCTGAAAACTTTTAAGAATGGAATTTAATTTAGAAAATATATTCTGAACTGCTCCGGTGGCAATGCTTCGAGCATTTTCCGTTATAAATTCGGTTGCAGACGACCTGCGTATTATTGGTAAACAAAGAGAAGTTTTGCCGATAATGGAGTCAGAAATCATGCCGGGTAATCGTTTGAGGACAAAATGGCTGAGGAACTTATCAAATTTCAAAAACCCACTTCGTCACTTGAACTATGGCATTTGACTCGAATACCCTATTGAAGTGTTAAGGAGTATTCAATTTTGCCATATGTTTTTTTACGTCAAGTCAAAATACGTACTTAAAATATTCTAGGTTAAATCGAATTTCGCACTTTTCTGATAACTATATGCATATTTGAGATGTTTGAAAATATGTTTATACATCTGATAGAGACATCGTACCATAGGAATTAAATAAAACGTGAAGACATAGACACGGATGTGTGAACTCAATTGCAACAAACGTACTTATTAGTTGCTTTATAGATATTTGTTCTAATGACTACATAGCAAACAAGAACTTTGTGTTGTTTCAAAAATTAGATGGGTTTTCATGAGCAGATTTCTATAAATAGCAGAAACTCATTAACTAACAAAAAAATTTTTTTTTTTAATACATTCGATTTAAGATTAGCTATTAGTTTTAAAATAAAAAAAATAAAATTATAAACATTTTGATTAGTGTTATACTTTTTCAAACTGAGTGGACATTTTATCTCGTAATGAAAATAATCATTTAGTGTCAAAAAAGTATTTCCTTAAAATGCGAGATTAGCAGTTTCTGCTTTAAACATACGTTGTATTCTTGTTCACTGCTTCTGTTATTACAAGGAATTCCATTTAAATTAATACACAATTTTAATCCATCTATCAAATTGCGATCTGAAAATGTTTTTTCGTGAATAATTTGTTCTTGATCACCGAGACATTAAACAATGAATGCAAAAGAAAAAATATATACACAGTCCAGTCACATTAATGTGACCACCTGTCAAAAGCCATAATAACCACCTTTGGTAGAGCGGATCGCTGCGAGACGTGCAGGAAGAGAGTCAATTAGTTTTCTGAAGGTGTTCACTGGGATGTTGAGTTATGCTGACTCCAGTGCAGTGGCCAGCTGCGCTAGATTACGCGGTTGAGGATCCATGGCGCGAACAACCCAATCGAGGTGGTCCCACAGATTCTCGATTAAGTTTAAATCCGGTGAGTTTGCTGACCAGGGGTGTACAGTAAACTCATCCTGGTGCTCTTCGAACCACGCACATACACTGCGAGCTGTATGACACCTCGCATTGTCCTGCTGGTAGATGCCATCATTCTGAGGAAAAATAATTCGCACGTAGGGGTGAACATGGTCCACAAGGACATATGCGTACTTGTGCTGATCCATCGTGCCTTCCACAATGATGAGTGCACCCAGTGAATGCAAGGAAAACATTCCCCAAACCATAATGCTCCCTCCTCCAGCATGAATCCTTCCGGCAATTGTTGCAATGTGTTTGCTTTCAGACGTTTCATGCCGTATACACCAACGTCTATCTGTCCGATGAAGCATAAAACGTGATTCATCGGAAAAAGCCACCTGTCGCCACTGTGGACATCCAGCTGCGGTACTGGCGTGCAATTTCCAGCCTTCGTCGCCGATGAACAGCATTCAGCATAGGTGCATTGTCCAGGCGTCTGCTGCGCAGGCCCATGCGCAGCAACGTTCGCTGATCTGTTGTTGAGGATACACTCTTGGTAGCCCCTTGGTTCATCTGGGTGGTCAGTTGCTCAACAGTTGCACGTCTATTCGCCCGAACGCATCTCCGTAGCCTTCGTTCGCCTCTGTCACCCATAGCCCGTGGTGTACCACATGTGCCACGCCGCTGATTTTGGATAGTGCCATTTTGCCATGCACGGTATACTTTTACCACGGCGGCACGCGAACAGTTCATAAAAATAGACGTTTCCGAAATGCTTCCACCCTTGGTCCCAAAGCCAATAATCATGCCCTTTTGGACGTCAGATAAATCGCTACGTTTCTGCATTACGCCAACGATTGAAATGCTTTCCGATGCCCAGAGACATCCTTTATATACACTCCACTGCAATGTGCTGCCACCTGCCTTTTGTGATTGGTCATTTCACGTTGACTTCGAAAGTAGGTGGTGGTCACATTAATGTGACTGGACTGTGTATTTATATAATTTCTCTTTCGTAGTGAGAAAAAGTCCTAGGTTTTATTGGTTGTATGGCAACAACTATATGAATCGTCACGCGATAAGCCGATTGACAGAAGCTTAGCAGCCAAACTTAATACACAAAAGGCAAACTGGTAATGTCGTAGGCGGATCTTTTTTTTCCCTCGCTTTATGATTGGTCAAAGTTACATTTAAGTACTTTCACGAGGAATTGTTCTCGCGCAATAAATAAATATTAAGTAATGGTATAATGATAATAAAGAAAAATAAACTGCTCGTTATTTTAAATTCTGGAGCAGAGTTAAACAATACTGTGCACCAATAAGGGAGTAATCTTATATAAGTAATATCTTTCTTCAAACGATATTTTTTTCAAAAATTAAAGCGATGGTTTATATTTTATCAAACGATAATTTTTTACTTAAAACAAAATGCCTTAAAACAAAATGCTTGTGTATTTACAATTTCGTATCGAAACTATTCATGTTGGGCTGCCAAGTATTACTCAAAGTCTAGTTTTACTACTAATTGTGTGGCTAAGTCACCGATTTATAACAAATGGAGGCATAATCAAGTTTCAAATGAATCCTTAGTAGAAACCTATGAAAAATTCGAAGAGAACACGGAGAGGGATGAGAAGTTAATTTTATAAAGTTCTTCCAGGAGAAATTTCCGGGAAGTTCCAGTTAATTATTTTAAAGTATCAAAAATTTGTAAAAGTTGTTTAAAAGTTATCGTCAATGTATTATAGAATGAAATGTCCGCATAGCTTATATGACTACAAGTGTCAGTTGGAAATAGACCATACTTTTTTTGTTGGACAGTTGGTCAATATATTTTAATCTTAAAATGTAATTGTATTTTGTAGATGTTTTTATGAGGTTGTTTTACGAGCGACTCCAACATTTTTGTATCGAAATAATAAGTGATTCAAATATTTTACGTTATAGCTAAGTAACTGATTCCAATATATTTAAATGATATATTTTTTGCAACCCTAGATAAATGTATCGACTGAAAATTAGGTTTTATTTCCTGTAGTAACAAGAGGTTCTGATGGATGTGAAATAAATTCACACATTTGTTTAATGTAAGATACTAAAAAATTATGCAAATTTTGAACAAAAATGTTTCGAAATATTTCCAATCATATTTTCCTTGATATATTTAATTTTTAAGTTACTTATATACTTACTTAGAGTACTTACTTAGACTTACTTAAAACTCCTGTAACTTTTAACTTACTTACTTAGAGTAACTGTCCATTTTAATTCATTCCAAAGAAAAAATTCTATATATAGAGGGTATCAGCGTCTTATTCATATCTAAGAATACTTGAAACACATGAGTTACTTAAATTTAATTTAATGACTCGCAGCGATTTATTTTTTCGCATTTAACAAAGGATTATATTAAATTATAAGCAATGGATCTTAAATCAGTAGTCATACTACACATCTTAATATAAAATAACAACAGAATACAAATTTCAAATTTTGAAATAAAATGTACCAAAATATTCCAAGCGTCTTTTGTACCTTACGAAATATACTTTATAAGTCTCGACAAGATATACAAAGAGCCGAATTATATTTTCCTCTTTAAATTCAGTCACAAAGAAATAAAACAATTCACTCATGTACTATGTTTTATATATGGAGCGCATCAGTCTCTAATACATATTTCAAATATGAAAAATATCCTAGTTATTTAAATTTTTAAAAAATACACCAAATAAATTATTATATCATATTTTTTACATTAGAACTTTAGAAATGATATCTATACATAATTTATAGTTGAATTATTTAGTTTGGATGTTTGGTTCCAATATATTTAAACATAAATAACATATATCATTAATTTGCAACCAAGGGAATTAAATACTTATCAGAACTAAAAATTAGGTTTTAGTTTTTCAAATAATCAAGCGTACTTAATAGAAACGAAGAGAAACATACTACATACTTTAGTAATATCAAAATATCATACATTTCAAAAATTTAAATGATACGAGATTTTTTCAATCGTCACTTGATTCCTCTAATTGAATTTACTAATTCTAAGATGCTTGAAATTTCTCGACAAATGCGCATAGTTGGAAGAATACTAATTTTCCATTTCGATTCATGCACAAAGAAATTAAGAAATTCCATCATTTTCCCAAGTCCAATTTGCAGAGTTCATTAGAATCTCTAATCTAAATTTAAAAATGTGGATTGCTTTTCACTTGATATCGTTCCACTGCGAGGTTCCTGGTATTCGAATGAACGATGGTGGATGTAATAAAAAATACTTAAAAATGAAATAAAATAAAAAATAAATAAAAAATACTTGAGAATATGAGAAATACTCAATTATTAGAGTTTATAAACATGATTCACATCAAAGCAATTAATGCTTCATGTATTTTACATAATAATTCATATTTTACACAAGATTCGACAGTATCTATATTTTACCTATGTTTGAGGCAAAATGATAGAAATTTTTAATTTGGTTGTCTGATTTCAATCTAATAAAATGTAAATATGGGTTGCAAATAAAGCCTAGTGAATTAAATTATTGTTAGAATTAACTAAAAACTGTTTTTAAATTTTTTTGCTTTCATTTTTTTCTTTTAACTTTCCTTAACCCTTCCGGTGGATGTCATAACAAGATCTCTCGTTATTAACAAGCCTGACTAGATTTTGAAGGACGAATTATCTCGTCATTAGAAAAATTTGTTAGATCTTGATGTACGAGATACCTCGTCAAAACCACTTAGAGCTCTGCAAGACACATGATGACTAAATAACCCCATCTGTTGGTTGAAAGAATGATATTACAGATTCTATGTAACTTAAACTTATTGTATTTAACTGTAACGTATGCATAAGGCAAATAATTGAACTTTTTGATTTTGTTGTCTGATTCCAATTTATTCAAACATGGATATTATTTGAAAATGCAATTTAATGAACTAAAATATGCTGCTAGAATAAAAAACCCTGTTTTAATTTTTTCTGATTTTAGTACTCCTTAACGTTTTTGCTACCTAGTTTCACATACGTAGACTTCGATTCTTTCGGCTTAAAAATAATCATTCTAATAAAATTGATAGTTAAGAAATCGGGTACACGAGCGTGGACGTCAAAGCTTCCGATTGACACCAATGGATGGTACTATAAATCGGTAGATCCTATGAAATATTTGTTATTCAAAAGCGATTTGGAAGAAATGGCTTCGACTCAACATGCTCGTAAATGTAAGTCAATTTCATTTGGTTTTAATGATTTCTAAACTCGGTAGTTAATGTGTTTTAGTTGATAATTTCTAAATTCTTAAGTTAATGTGTTTTAGTTGATAATTTCTAAATTCTTTAGTTAATAATTTCTAAGTTCTTAAGTTAATCTTATCATTTGAAAAACTATTACGCTCTCAGTATAATTGAGACCGAGGTACACATACGTGAACCTAAAATGTTTAGCCCCCTATGATGCCTCCATCTAAAAGAGGAATTTACTTGAGAACTTTGGAGTATTTCATAACATTTATCAGCAAAAAAAAAAACTGATTTTTTAACAATTTTTATATGGTTGGTAGTGAAGAGGTTTAAGCCTCACAAAACCTAATGACTAAATAGCCACATATGCTGCTTGAAAGAATCCTAGCACAGTTTCTATTGGTCAAGAAAACAAAAACTTTCGAATTTGTCTAGGGAATTTCGCAGGCTGCATCAATGTAATATGCTAGTGATTCCTTCCGAGGGCGAAGAAAAACATCAACGAACCTCAAATTTAAAATTCGAAGTAGTAAAATGTACCAAAAGGTTTTCAATCGTCCTTGGACTCGTATAAAATTCACTTCTTCAAGTTCAGTTTTCTTTCGCTTTTAAATATCCGGTGCACAAACGACAGAGCAGCAATTCTCCATTTCCATACGTAATTCGTATCCGTTCGAAACTACAGCCGAAGGGCAGTCTGGCGAATTTCTGAAACATCTGCCGTCTGGGCACGACTATCGGTTATCTAGGCTATTGTCGCAGGGGGACGTTGTCGAACTATTGCTAGCGGATGAAAGATGGGGGTGGGGGAGGACGCACACCGTGTCACGAGAATACGTGACTGATGGCTTGAATTGGAGCTGTAGCGTCTAATACGAAAATCAAACAAATCTACAAATCACTGTCAAGCAGTATGGAGGATTGGGAACAATCGTTCTCGATTGTTTGTTTCAGAGTGTATAAAGAAAAGTACTGTAGCTGTCAATCCTGTTTATGATGGTACTTGGTAGGTTGGTAGGCAGTTAGCTGACGTCATACTTGTGCTGCACATTGGGCTATCGGTGGCGGTCCGTTGCCTCGAGAACTTCACACGATGACCTTCAAACCGAATGATCGAGGGAATATTAAGATAAGTGCGCATATCCTTCTTTTGCATAAGAAGGTCGTTGTTGGAGTTCTCCTAATCATGTTGTGTCTCGTAATTGCCAAGCTGGAAAAAATGAAGGCATATTTTTGCACCAATTGGCGATTGCACCATAAATTCTTTATGTTTTAATCCACATTACTACCAGATTCACATATAGATTAATGTAAATATGTAGCTAGGAAATTGAATAAACGTCTGATTGGAGCAACACAATGGTATATTGGCAACGGTAGTCTGGGATCCATCGCGAAAGGAAAGATGCTATAAAAAAGCCGCGTAACTTTGAACCCCACGGTGAGATAACGATATCACCTGAACTGGCACCTCACTTTCCAATCGTACACACAATACCAACGTTAGGCCATTTGAGACCACGACCGATTTAACATGCACGGTGGATTTTTGCTGGACAGAGTTTCTAACTCGAAATCCCCGGTTACAAATACAAATACAAATACAAATATTGACGACCAGCTACAGGCTCAAGCCCAACAAGGCTGGTCCTTTGTTTATGAATTCTCCAATTCCCACTGACTATCCAATTGTGTCTTAAATTCGTACACTCCCTTTGAATTAACTATATTTTCTGGCAACGCGTTCCAACTGTCTATTACCCTATTAAAGTAGTAGTTTTTCCTTAAATCCCGATTAAAATGTGTCTTATTCAATTTATACCCATGGCCCCTTGTTCTGTTATCCCTATTGAAATTTAAGCCCTCTGTGTCCCCTTGTTTTACAAACTTGAAAAGCTGAATCAAATCCCCCCTCCTTCTTCTTCTTTCCAGTGTATACATGTTTAGCTTACTTAAACGTTCATTATAGTCGAAATTTGCTAGCCCCTTTATTATTTTTGTAGCTCTGTGCTGAACCCTTTCAATTGATTCTATGTCCTTTCTCATATACGGAGCCCAGAATTGTACAGCATATTCTAGATGTGGTCTTACTAAACCCTTATATAATGGCAAGATTATATTATTATCCCTTGAAGTTACAGTCTTTTTAATATACCCCAATAACCTATTAGCCTTTTTACCCGCAACCTAATCCGTTGCTCTTCCAACTGTACTACTGGGTTCCTGAGGACCTCCGAATGTATGTTTTCTTGATTTGTAGAAATGTTGAGTGTTTTCCCAATAGATGGTTTTCAGAGAGCTATATATCTCGGGATGTTATCAGATCAGTTTGTTAAATTTGAAGGGCTGATTAGCTACCCGCTATTTTTTTTTTAAATTTATTTTTATCTTAGTACCTGCGAGCACCAACCTCTCAGCTTCACTTTTTACTACATCGTTATTTATTGCTTATAGAAGTCTTATTTGTTAATCCTCGATTCAATTCTGTTGAACCTACAAGCACAGAAGGTGGATCGATTGACGTGCCCAAGCATTGGCTCGGATCAGAAATTATTGAGAATGAAACAGTGGCATTTCCTGCGATTATCAGTCCAGGTTTTAAAAATATTTACGAATGCGTAAATTGGATCGGAAATGTGTACAAGGTGCTTCAAAACGTCTTACAAAAGGAGGTAGGGAACGCTTCCTTAAACCTACAAGAGTTTCAAACAAGAAAATCACTTTCAGAATATGGTCTATTTTGCTATGGACGAGGAGTTGAGTTACGCCACGCTGGAGGAAAAGGCGAACAACCGAAGAAACAAAAAAAAAAAAAAACCTCTCCCCTATGCGAACCGAAACTTTTGGAACCCCTTCGGGTGGGTCGAAAGATAAAAACGACGTTACGGGGAGGAATTCGAACTCGGACAGTCACCAGGGTTGGACACGCTTTGTTTGTCTCCTTTACAACTAAAAATCTGTAACTGTAAACAACTAGTACCATGTCCATAACAAATGTAAACTTCTAGGATTAAACAGTGTTAAATTTATCCTCTCGTGATTTCTTTACCTGGCTACAGTACTTTTCTTTAGGCTTGCATCTCCATAACGCTGGGTAAATAGGAGTGAGTACCCAATTCAATTTCCAAATCTATTCGTATTCTAAGTCGTATGTACATTCGATTCAATATTCGCCTTTAAGTTCTAAACGTTAAAGAACACGAGGTGTCGATACAAAACTGCTCTATTTCTCCAAACGGAATGAAGATCAAAGTAGGCAAAACTAAATTGCATCTTGCCCACAACTGGAGATAGTTTGGAACAGGTTTTTGTACGGGAAGCTCGAAACTACAGAGGCAGTTTTCGACTGAAAGATAAATCCCCAAAAGGGTTAAGACAGTATTCACGTATTGATCTGTGTTCACAAGAGCCGTCTGGATGGGATAGGATGTAGCTAAGATGCAGAAATGAAAGTTAGCAAGTGTGAGAAGAACATTTATGCTAGGCTTGATTTTAGTTCTTACACTTAGTTGCACAGTGGGAAATCCAAATAGGATTACCAATAGGATTGTAATGTAATGGCCGATAGTAAATAAGCCAAACAATCACTCTTGCGATCAAGGTGCGAGATTCTGGATAGGAAGGTTTCTGGTTGGAAAAGAAATAGATGCATATCCGTTCTGAATGATTATGTGACCTCTATAAATGGGATGTGCCTAGAATGTATGGTATGTAAGTTGTAACGTAAACCATATCCTGTGGTACACCAGAGTAACTCTAACGGCCGTATTCACAAGTCCGAGTTAACTCGAGGATCAACGATAATCCGCGAGTTATCGAAAAAACCGTATTCACAAGTCCTGATCCGTGGTTTAAACTGCCGTTTCGGTGTTACATTTTGATCGTCCGAAATCGGCGAGTTAACTCGCGAGTTACATTTAACGCATGCGCAGTACCATCTTTTTGGAAAAAGAAAATGGAGGACACATTTCATTCTATGCTCAATTACAGAATTCTTGCGACGACTGAACTGGATCTGTCATTACGGAGCACCTACTACATAGCAGCTAATCTCCTCATAATAAAATTGCTTAAATGGAAAAATGTAAACATATTTTTATTGAAATTCAAAAGAAAAATGAAAATAAAAATAGCTGCGTAATCTTAACCAAGCAGCTTAGCGAAAAGATAGATGGCGCCACCTCTGTCCTCTAAGCCGAAGAGAGCGAACGGTAGAAAACGACCATGGCAGATACAAATTCGTCGTAGAATTAAAATTATTCTGTTGAGTTACTCCGAATGAAAGAAAATTGATAATGCAAGTTACTTGTCACGACAGCAACACACTCCCATACTGACAAGTACAAAGATAATCAGATTACATACATCTGTCAAAACATTGTGTACAATTCTTTCTTGCCAAATTTAGGTTTCCATAAAAATCCAATTTGAGATTAAATACCTTTGCATTTATTTTCCCAAACCCATATTAAAATGCTGTGCGAGTCCTATTTATTCACAATTTGGAATCAATTCTACGGCGAAGTACGGGCTTGATCAGTATGAATTTAGATTCGGGCGTCCTAACCAATGTAAACAATATCATGTGATCGTGAGGAGCCAATCACAGCGAGCGTCTCATTTTAATCCCCGGATCACTTAACACGCCGTTTGAGAATACCGTTTTTGATAATCCTCGAGTTAACTCTTACTCGCGGATCAACTGATCCTCGAGTTAACTCGAGACTTGTGAATATGGCCGTAAGTTGTTCACTGTTCCGATGTTGTAGTTAGTGTCGTGAGGGGAATGTCCCTATTTAAGCAATAATTCTAATGTAATGTATGCCACTCTGCGTCGACGCATGGATTTTTGTTCAAACTGACCAGCTGACGACGTGGGCCTTCTTCTAGCTGATACAGATGGTGCTTGCGGACACATATCCCTACACTTATTATGCAACAACAAGGAAATTTCCCTAGGATGGATTAAAACCCTTGCGGGTCACGATGGAAACGAAGAAGCAGATATATTAGCAAAAGAAGCAACAACAATGGAATGCGTAGATGAAGGGGTGAAATGGCCCAAGAGCCATTACAGAAAGGAAACCACTTGCTGGCTACTTGATGCATGGCAGAATGAATGGGACGAAGGAGAAACAGGCAGGACGGTGCACGATATGCTACCAAAAGTGTCACTAAAATCATCAAGTTGGAACATGGAAGATACACTTTTTTTCACAGGGCACTGCTCATTCCCATCCTACCTAACGAGGTTTAAGAAAATCAAGTCCGAAAACTGATCCTGTGGTGAAATTGGCACACCTCTACATTACATCACAGTTTGCCCCCTTACAGCCTCATGGCATATAACACCTGCCGACCACCTTAAAATTGCATGACTCAGAAACATTGCATGCAACAAGGGCTCGAGGGTTAAAATTGTTAGCTTGGTGAGATTCATTGAAAATCATCAGGACTTGTTTATCCTAAGAGACTAAGAAAAATGAACTTTTTTCTAACCTCGCATGATGTATATTAGGGTGGAGCAGAAAACACGAATTAAAAACGCCTATGGTGGGAATAGTTGGGAACTACCATGCTTATTAATAATACAAAATATGAGCTAAATCAATATCTTCAAGTGCCAAAATCACTTTGAAATTTCGAAATTTTGCCAATTTTTTCACAAAAACAATAGTAACGCATTAAAAAAAATGTAGTACATCTTATTTAAATCCATAAGTGGGTGAAATCCTCATCATTATGACCATGCGTTTACACGAGCGCTTTCCCTTGCGATCCTCGTTACTTCGGGTGCATGTGCACGGGCGCTTCCCTTTCTTCGCTTGTTTATAAGTGGGTAAACAACTCTTATTTCTCATAATGGAGTGGAGGTTTCTGGGTTTCTTTAAATACCAACCCACCTTTTTTTTATAAATATCTAGAAGATGCATGTTCCTGCAAATGCCATATTGATGTAGTCTATAGGGGAAAACTAAGTCCTTTGTTCAAATTGATTCGCTTTCGTTTGTTGGTGCGTATTTTACTGTTTATTTTTCCTTATTTTAGATATTTTTTATTTAGAATTTTAATCTTTAAGTTCAGTTTTGTTTGTTAAGGAGATACGGTTCTGTGAATAAGTCGAAATGCCTCGGACACGATCAGTAGATGTATGTCCCGTGTTTGAAATGGCTGAAATAATGAAGCCTAATATGTTTCCAATATATGCAGATGTTATGAAGTATTATTTTTACATACATTATAAAAGATATGTTATTATGGCTGATGTATGTTGAATTTTAATTAAAGAGCTTAAAGGATTATGGGAAAAAAGTTATATTCCAACTGTAACACACCAACAAATAATATATATGCTGAAAAAATACCATAAAGCATATAGAAATATTAAGAAACTATTAAAAAATACTGGCAAACAAGATTTCTCGAAAACGGTTGTGTCCTTCAGGGAATCAACAGAAAAAAATCTATTTGATATTACCAAATGTAAATGTAAGGACTTTCTCAGTTGTACTTGCAAAAGGAAATTACCTATTGCTGAAAGAGCTTTTTTAACAGATCAAAGGGCATTTCGAAAAATGGTCATTGGAAATGTTGACATTAAAACCAGCAGAAAGCTTGAAAAAAGATTGCAGCGCAAAGAAAGAGAAGCAGAGAGCCAAAACGTTCAGGTCAAAGATTGTAAAGGAAAACAATTCAAAATACTCTCTCCCTATATTACGGGGGCTAATTTGATCAAAATATTTGGGACATGTCACTCCTACCACCTGGCTATTCTCTAAATATTAAACAAGTATTTTAAATTTTTTGGAGGAAAACATTGATCTTTTTAAGATGTAAGTTGCTGGTTGTGATGGTACAGTGGTAAATAAAAAATGAAAGTTTGAAAAATGGAGTCATTCGACAAATCGAGCTTTTTTTAGGACGTCCTGTGCATTGGTTTATTTTTTATTACATACAAATGAGCTACCCAGCTACCTTTACGTCATTTGTTTCAACATTTAGACTGGAAATCCACTGGACCCAAAGGATACAGCGGAGAAATTGGAAAAATGCTAGAATCTTGTGAAAAATTGCCTTTAACAAACTTTGAAAAGATAGAAGCAACTTTGCCAGATATGATCCTAGAAGATCTTAGCACTGATGAACGATACCTTTACGAAATGTGCGCAAGGATATCAAATAAATATATTCCATTAAGCTTATCACAAAAATATCCAGGAAAATTGAATCGTTCCAGATGATTGACGACGGAAAATACAATTTTAAGATTTATATGTTTCCAATAGAAGATTCAACCCATAACTTGAAAAGATTAACAGAGTATGTTGTGAAGGTATACTCATATGTGTGGTTTAAAATTAAAAGCCAGTCATCATGTCGGTACGGGAGTCTTCATTTTTACAATATTATAAATAAATCGAGATTTTTGCCTGAGGAATTAAAAATTGTAATAGATCTAACTTTGCAAAGAAATGCTTATTATGCCCATCCAGAAAATATTATTTTGACAAAGTTAGCTGATGATAAAAAACACGTTAGAGAATTGGGCCTTAGAAGAATTTTTAAAAAAATTAAGACAAAAATATAAAGTTCAAATGAATATTCGAGAGTTTAAAATTCCCAAGTTAAACTTCGAAGCAGACGATTACATAAATCTAATTGAATGGTAATCAGATTCCGTTACATAGCCACCACTTACAGTATCTCTTTCTGATGATCAACTCAAGTCTACGATTCTAGACGTTGCAACCAATAGCAACATATTTATCTTTCCGTGTGTGCCGACCAACCGGTATAGTGGTTAAGGTGTTAGCCTCTAGAGCGGAAGGTTCCTAGTTTGAATCCGGGTCCGGGCATGGATGTTTGTAAGCGTATGGTGAAGAGGCTCTTGGTGCATCTTAAATCTGTCGTGGCCGAAAGTCCTCACGATGGGTTGGTGTGGAAGTTTGGAGAGTGGGGTGCCAGCTGACCGTGGTTAAAAATTACGAGGTGCTGTCCTTGGATCTTTCCCTTAAGGGACTGATACCGGACCGTCGTCAATAGCCCGTTGTGTTGCTCTAGTATGACGTTAACTAAAATTACCAAATTTCTTTCCGTGCCATTCACAAGCAGTAGAACGTTGCGTTAAATTAGTAACTGAAGCATCAAGTGCAGTATGTGGTACAGAGGCACGAGATGGATTTATTCGGTCAAGAATTGCTTCTAGACTTGCTTTACCCAGATTTGAAACCAAAAACCAATATCAACCACTTTAAGCTAAACCACTTCTATGCCAGTAACTGCATTATAATTTTTTAGGGTAAGATAGAAACTTCAATTTAATTTTTAGGGGGTGGAACTCGATATGCAGCCACCTCCTCGTGGTGAGTTCTTTGTTGTTTTCATAATGAAAACAAGCAAAGAGTTGCAAGGGGAATGTGTGTATATATATATATATATATATATATATATACTCTATTTGGTACTTTTTAGTTACTTTTAACTATTTTACTTTAATTTAAATCTAGCTAAAGTAAAAGGTATAAAATAAAATAACTAACAAATTTTTTAAGTAAAATAAAATAGCTGAAAGCAGCTGAAGCAAAGTAATAAAAAACTAACAGTAACGAAAGTTAAGACATAAAATATCTAAAAATAATAAATAGTGACCTATCAAAAATATAAACTTTAAAATTAGAATATATAACAATGTGATGATAGCGCTAGAAATTATAATAATGACAAAAGATATTAAGGAAAAGTTTAATTTAATAAAAAATTTGAATTACTTGCATTATTAAGTGAAATGATTTAACTAAAGTGTCTAAATATATAGAGTAAAAAATAAGGAAATTATAGCACAAAGTAAACTAAAGTAAAATAATAGAATAAAGTTACCTCAGTAAAGAAACAAAATAAAATAACTGAAAGTAACTCACAGTTAAACAGGTAATAAAAAAATATCTAAAAAAGAAACGTTACTAAAGTAGTGATAAAATAGCTAATAGCTACTAAATGTAGCTAAAGTAAAAGGTATAAAATAAAATAACTAAAAAGTATGTAGTCGCAATTAGCTATTTTATCCCTACTTTAGTTACGTTTTTTTCGCTATTTTATTTTATTATCTTTTTACCTAATTAATTTATTACTTTATTTTATTACTTTACTTTAGTAACTTTTATTTTATTATTTTACTTTAGTTTACTTGCTGTATTTTACTTAATATTTAGATACTTTAGTCAAATCATTTCACTTAATTATGCAACTTATTTAAATTTCTTATTAAATTAAAGTTTTGCTTAATACTTTTTGTCATCATTATAAATTAACTTCTAGCATTATCTTCACATTGTTATTTTTTCTATTTTTAATGTTTATATTTTTGATAGGTTATTTAAGTTATTTTTAGATATTTTATGACTTTAATTTTATTACTTCTAGTTATTTTATTACTTTGCTTCAGCTGCTTTTAGCAATTTTATTACTTTAGTTTTTTCAATATTTTTTACTTGCTTTCACTTATTTTATGTACTTAGTTACTTTATATACTTTGTTTTATTTCTTTACTTAAGTTACTTTTAGTTACTAATATTTTATTATTTTGATTTAGTTATGCTTTATTAAATTATTTTTCTTTAGATATACTTTATTTTATTATTTTACTTTTAGTTATGCTTTCATTTTATTATTTTACTTTTGTTATACTTTATTTTATTATTTTACTTTGCTATTGTTATCTTATTTTTTACTTTAAGTTTAGGCACCTTAGTTAATTTATATAATTTAACTGTGCAATCAATGAAAATTTCGTACTACACTAAGCATTTGCTTTATATTTTATGCCATTGTCATCATGGAACTTTTAGCATTATCTTTACATTATAATACGAGGGCTGTTCAATAAAGAATGATCATAATTTTTTTAAAGGTGATTAAAAAAATCAATAAAAATAAAATTCTTATTGAATGTGTTGCGGGATAAGTGAAGAATAGATAGCGCAAGTTTCATGCTCATGAAATTTTGACATGAGCATTTTGAGAACTAGCATAAAAAATTGGAGGATTAGTTCAGGAAATTATTTTTTATTAATTTATGAACATTCTTTATTGAACAGCCCTCGCATGCAATATTTATATTCTCACAAGGCGATAATTTTATTCAGCGCACAGTATTCAATTCTTGAATATTTGTACTCATGTAGCATCACATAGTACTTATGTTTCGTAAAAATCAACGACAAACTGAAATATTTCACAAGCAGAAACTTCAAAAAATTTCATATGAATTTAAATCCTGTCTCAATTTTGTAAACAAGGGCTAAACTCTCCTCTAACCTCCCTCCGAATAGAAAAGATTTTCCCGTTAAACAAGAAAAATAATTATATTTTCCCCAAAGCAAAAACAACTTCGAGGTAGGTATTTAATTAACGTCGGTAGGAAAAGGTAGGTATTTAATTAACGTCGCACTGGAGCAACATCATGGGCTATTGGTGACAATTCGGTACCCACCCCCAAAGGGAAAGTTTGGAAGCCCATATCTTGATGACGAGATTCTCGTCATTAACAAGATTGGCCAGACCTTGATAGACGAGATATCTAGTCATCAGCAAAATTGGCCAGATCTTGATGGACGAGATAGATATCTCGCAGAAACCACTTGGAGGTTTAAAAAGGAATTTATACCGGATACCTTGAATCAAAATTGAAATTATTCGGCTTAAATTCTGATAGGCAGCATTAAGGAGATATTTTTACTCGGTGCAATATCCAATTCTTGGATATTTCACTTTCCTGTTGCAATTGCATAATACGTTATCGAGATGTCAAAGACAAATTGAAATATTTTTAGACGCGCAAAATCTCCCAATTTATACCAGATACCTTGAATCAAAATTGAAATTATTCGGCTTAAATTCTGATAGGCAGCATTAAAGAGATATTTTTACTCGGTGCAATATCCAATTCTTGGATATTTCACTTTCCTGTTGCAATTGCATTATACGTTATCGAGATGTCAAAGACAAATTGAAATATTTTTAGACGCGCAAAATCTCCCAATTTATACCAGATACCTTGTATCGAAATTGAAATTATTCGGCTTAAATTCTGATAGGCAGCATTAAGGAGATATTTTTACTCGGTGCAATATCCAATTCTTGGATATTTCACTTTCCTGTTGCAATTGCATAATACGTTATCGGGATGTCAAAGACAAATTGAAATATTTTTAGACGCGCAAAATCTCCCAATTTATACCAGATACCTTGTATCGAAATTGAAATTATTCGGCTTAAATTCTGATAGGCAGCATTAAGGAGATATTTTTACTCGGTGCAATATCCAATTCTTGGATATTTCACTTTCCTGTTGCAATTGCATAATACATTATCGGGATGTCAAAGACAAATTGAAATATTTTTAGACGCGCAAAATCTCCCAATTTATACCAGATACCTTGAATCAAAATTGAAATTATTCGGCTTAAATTCTGATAGGCAGCATTAAGGAGATATTTTTACTCGGTGCAATATCCAATTCTTGGATATTTCACTTTCCTGTTGCAATTGCATAATACGTTATCGGGATGTCAAAGACAAATTGAAATATTTTTAGAAGCGCAAAATCTCTCAATTTATACCAGATACCTTGAATCAAAATTGAAATTATTCGGCTTAAATTCTTATAGGCAGCATTAAGGAGATATTTTTACTCGGTGCAATATCCAATTCTTGGATATTTCACTTTCCTGTTGCAATTGCATAATACGTTATCGAGATGTCAAAGACAAATTGAAATATTTTTAGACGCGCAAAATCTCCCAATTTATACCAGATACCTTGTATCGAAATTGAAATTATTCGGCTTAAATTCTGATAGGCAGCATTAAGGAGATATTTTTATTCGGTGCAATATCCAATTCTTGGATATTTCACTTTCCTGTTGCAATTGCATAATACGTTATCGGGATGTCAAAGACAAATTGAAATATTTTTAGACGCGCAAAATCTCCCAATTTATACCAGATACCTTGTATCGAAATTGAAATTATTCGGCTTAAATTCTGATAGGCAGCATTAAGGAGATATTTTTACTCGGTGCAATATCCAATTCTTGGATATTTCACTTTCCTGTTGCAATTGCATAATACGTTATCGGGATGTCAAAGACAAATTGAAATATTTTTAGACACGCAAAATCTCCCAATTTATACCAGATACCTTGAATCAAAATTGAAATTATTCGGCTTAAATTCTGATAGGCAGCATTAAGGAGATATTTTTACTCGGTGCAATATCCAATTCTTGGATATTTCACTTTCCTGTTGCAATTGCATAATACGTTATCGGGATGTCAAAGACAAATTGAAATATTTTTAGACGCGCAAAATCTCCCAATTTATACCAGATACCTTGTATCGAAATTGAAATTATTCGGCTTAAATTCTGATAGGCAGCATTAAGGAGATATTTTTACTCGGTGCAATATCCAGTTCTTGGATATTTCACTTTCCTGTTGCAATTGCATAATACGTTATCGGGATGTCAAAGACAAATTGAAATATTTTTAGACGCGCAAAATCTCCCAATTTATACCAGATACCTTGAATCAAAATTGAAATTATTCGGCTTAAATTCTGATAGGTAGCATTAAGGAGATATTTTTACTCTGTGCAATATCAAATTCTTGGATATTTCACTTTCCTGTTGCAATTGCATAATACGTTATCGAGATGTCAAAGACAAATTGAAATATTTTTAGACGCGCAAAATCTCTCAATTTATACCAGATACCTTGAATCAAAATTGAAATTATTCGGCTTAAATTCTGATAGGCAGCATTAAGGAGATATTTTTACTCGGTGCAATATCCAATTCTTGGATATTTCACTTTCCTGTTGCAATTGCATAATACGTTATCGGGATGTCAAAGACAAATTGAAATATTTTTAGACGCGCAAAATCTCCCAATTTATACCAGATACCTTGTATCAAAATTGAAATTATTCGGCTTAAATTCTGATAGGCAGCATTAAGGAGATATTTTTACTCGGTGCAATATCCAATTCTTGGATATTTCACTTTCCTGTTGCAATTGCATAATACGTTATCGAGATGTCAAAGACAAATTGAAATATTTTTAGACGCGCAAAATCTCCCAATTTATACCAGATACCTTGAATCAAAATTGAAATTATTCGGCTTAAATTCTGATAGGCAGCATTAAAGAGATATTTTTACTCGGTGCAATATCCAATTCTTGGATATTTCACTTTCCTGTTGCAATTGCATTATACGTTATCGAGATGTCAAAGACAAATTGAAATATTTTTAGACGCGCAAAATCTCCCAATTTATACCAGATACCTTGAATCAAAATTGAAATTATTCGGCTTAAATTCTGATAGGCAGCATTAAAGAGATATTTTTACTCGGTGCAATATCCAATTCTTGGATATTTCACTTTCCTGTTGCAATTGCATTATACGTTATCGAGATGTCAAAGACAAATTGAAATAATTTTAGACGCGCAAAATCTCCCAATTTATACCAGATACCTTGAATCAAAATTGAAATTATTCCGCTTAAATTCTGATAGGTAGCATTAAGGAGATATTTTTACTCTGTGCAATATCCAATTCTTGGATATTTCACTTTCCTGTTGCAATTGCATAATACATTATCGGGATGTCAAAGACAAATTGAAATATTTTTAGACGCGCAAAATCTCCCAATTTATACCAGATACCTTGAATCAAAATTGAAATTATTCGGCTTAAATTCTGATAGGCAGCATTAAGGAGATATTTTTACTCGGTGCAATATCCAATTCTTGGATATTTCACTTTCCTGTTGCAATTGCATAATACGTTATCGGGATGTCAAAGACAAATTGAAATATTTTTAGACGCGCAAAATCTCCTAATTTATACCAGATACCTTGAATCAAAATTGAAATTATTCGGCTTAAATTCTGATAGGCAGCATTAAAGAGATATTTTTACTCGGTGCAATATCCAATTCTTGGATATTTCACTTTCCTGTTGCAATTGCATTATACGTTATCGAGATGTCAAAGACAAATTGAAATATTTTTAGACGCGCAAAATCTCCCAATTTATACCAGATACCTTGAATCAAAATTGAAATTATTCGGCTTAAATTCTGATAGGCAGCATTAAAGAGATATTTTTACTCGGTGCAATATCCAATTCTTGGATATTTCACTTTCCTGTTGCAATTGCATTATACGTTATCGAGATGTCAAAGACAAATTGAAATAATTTTAGACGCGCAAAATCTCCCAATTTATACCAGATACCTTGAATCAAAATTGAAATTATTCCGCTTAAATTCTGATAGGTAGCATTAAGGAGATATTTTTACTCTGTGCAATATCCAATTCTTGGATATTTCACTTTCCTGTTGCAATTGCATAATACATTATCGGGATGTCAAAGACAAATTGAAATATTTTTAGACGCGCAAAATCTCCCAATTTATACCAGATACCTTGAATCAAAATTGAAATTATTCGGCTTAAATTCTGATAGGCAGCATTAAGGAGATATTTTTACTCGGTGCAATATCCAATTCTTGGATATTTCACTTTCCTGTTGCAATTGCATAATACGTTATCGGGATGTCAAAGACAAATTGAAATATTTTTAGACGCGCAAAATCTCCTAATTTATACCAGATACCTTGAATCAAAATTGAAATTATTCGGCTTAAATTCTGATAGGCAGCATTAAGGAGATATTTTTACTCTGTGCAATATCCAATTCTTGGATATTTCACTTTCCTGTTGCAATTGCATAATACATTATCGGGATGTCAAAGACAAATTGAAATATTTTTAGACGCGCAAAATCTCCCAATTTATACCAGATACCTTGAATCAAAATTGAAATTATTCGGCTTAAATTCTGATAGGCAGCATTAAGGAGATATTTTTACTCGGTGCAATATCCAATTCTTGGATATTTCACTTTCCTGTTGCAATTGCATAATACGTTATCGGGATGTCAAAGACAAATTGAAATATTTTTAGACGCGCAAAATCTCCTAATTTATACCAGATACCTTGAATCAAAATTGAAATTATTCGGCTTAAATTCTGATAGGCAGCATTAAGGAGATATTTTTACTCTGTGCAATATCCAATTCTTGGATATTTCACTTTCCTGTTGCAATTGCATAATACGTTATCGAGATGTCAAAGACAAATTGAAATATTTTTAGACGCGCAAAATCTCCCAAAATTTTCAAAATAAATCCAAGTCCCATTTCGGTTTCCTAACTTTCCTAACCAGGGCTGAACTCCCCTCTCATCTTCTCCCTACGAATAGAAAGGATTTCCCCGTTAAACAAGCGAAAAGAATAACATTTTTCTCCAAAACAAAAGCCCCCTCCGTGGCGCGTTTTTGCGTAACAAGGATTCCGTTTCAACGTAAAGAAGTCAAAAGTTTTGGAACAAAGCGGGCGTATATCATTACGCAGGAGGCCGTTCCCGCACAACCGGCGAAGTCGATAGGACTTTAAAAAGGAATTTATGCCGGATAATTTCAACGACCTTCCTTCCCCCAACTTGGGGAAAGTTGAGACGAAGAGGGAAAAGTTCTCTCCTTTCTCGGCCAATTTTAGTTGTTTTCTCCCGCTCGGGGAAGAAAATTGCCCGAAATTTACGCGGCAGGGAACTGTCGTAACTTTAAAGGAGAACACGAGTTATTTCGTTGTTAAAGACTAAGCCGATTGAGGTTTTTTGTTTGGCTTTTCGCGATCCGCTGTTGCGGATTGGATTTTTGGAGATAACTAATTGAGCACGTTGAAATTTTAAAGCCGCTTGCGACAACGTTAGAAAAATTGGTATTTATAGCTCAGAGTCGAACACTGAGATTTTTAAAACGTGAATAGGTCTTCATTTTTACACTTTTGTTTGGATTCGTCGATTGAGACTAGTTGTCTTCTTTAGACTATTTAGTGTTGCACACTGTATTCGTGGTATTTAAGGGGAGTAAATCGTTAAATTTAAAAGGAGGTTGTGATGTAGGTTCTGTTAGAAATAACTAATTGAGTTCGTTAAAATTTCAAAGACGTTCGCGAGAAAGTTAATAAATTTAGTATTTACAGAGGCTGCTCGCACATTTTTTAGACGATTTTGGTTAGCGGTAATTAAAAAATCGTTTGCTGCAAAAGAAATAATTGCAGTTGTATTATGTAAGTCAAAATTATCGTTTGAGGCTTGAGAGGTTTGTTTTTATTTAAAATGGCGTTTTTAACGAAGCAGTGGTTCGAAGGATATATTTATGCTCTTTCTGAAGAGAAATACATGTACACCATCTTTTCCCATTAAACCTATGTTGAATGCTGTTTTATTTGATAGATAATAAACACTTTTTACAGATAACTACAGTCATTTCATTGATGCCCTGTTGTATCCTGTTGTACTTCTATAAGAATTTATAGAAACCAGATTTTCATTAAAACGAACCACCTGTGTCCCCTATTAGTTCGTTATAATGAGGTACTACTGTACTTTTAATGTTTTCACTGTTTCTTTATTCTGTAATTTTATTTATTATTTCCAAGTAGTTGGTATGAGTTTATGTATATTGATTGAATCTATTGAGTTTATGTATTTTGTTTCAATCTATTGAGTTTGTTGTTTGTTTTCTTTGGCTATCCACTACTTCCAGATACAAACGGAGAACTAATATACCTAGTTCGATTCCCCAGATAAAAAAAATTCAACCAACAACACCCCGGTTTAAATCGCGTAGGTGATTGCGTAAAAAAATTGATGTTTACAGTTCAGCGACGCACGCACTGAGTTTATAAATGTAAATAACTACAACTGTCATCAATAAATACAAGTAATAATGAAACTTAACCTTATATGTTATGCGTGGATATTTGCTAGCTTAATACAGGAACAGATCGAAGGTAAACAAACATCAAGGTTTTCAGTCCTAAAAGCTCTTCTATGGGTGCACAATACATAAAAAGTGACTCAATATAGCTTAATGTTTTATTCATTTCAAAATTCACTGTGTATCGTGATCTAAGCCCATAAATGGATACCTGAAATAAACAAGATTACTATTTCATTCATTTATTTCTTACAACATAATATTTCTTAAATTTCTGTCTGTTCCGTACAATTACATTACCTCACTTATATCTATGCAGGGTAGTATTTTATATATTCTATCTAATTTCAATTAGGGATGCGACATCGATGTTTTGTTGCTGCGACATCGACAGCAAAACATCGACGTTCAAAATTAAAACATCGATGTTGATAAAACATCGATGTTGGAAATGCATCGCCCCCAAACTATCGATGTTTTTAAAATTCAGTGACTTCAAACTTTTTTCCCCATTTCTTATAACTGGTTTAGCAACTAGTGATGTTGAATCAGCTCCAATACATCGATGTTTTTTATAAAACATCAATGTTTTGAAAACATCGATATCGTATCCCTACTTTTCAGACCCTTCACCTTTGGTCACTTTGGTCTAAAAGTATCTTCAATTTGCTGATTGTGAAAATTATGCTACTTGGTTATTTTTTAAATTATTATAACGATACTTTTTTCATTTAAAAATAAAACATCTACAACGTAAAAACATCGACCAGTCTAAACATCGATGTTAAATACATCGATGTTTTTAAAAAAAACATCGACATCGATGTCGCATCCCTAATTTCAATACAGTATTTATTTCTATACAATTAGTTTTATATTTATATTGTAAAACAGTTGACCGCAAGCAACGATGACGGTTTGCAACATCTATAAGCTATGGTATAATCTAAAGACTAGCCACTGCGTGGCCAGCACGGTGTACTCCATGACAGTTCTTTTCGTGGGATCAAGTGGGACGCTCGCGAAACCCCGGTGAATGCTACGCATTCCCATTTGGTTTGCTTCGCAAACGAACTCTAATACTCGCCTTTCTTCAATGACGTTGCATTCCGGAAAGAAAAAAGAAAGGTAAAAAAATTAATAAATTAATTTAATCGCATTCAATTATACATAATTTGGGATGCATTTGATACAAAAACAATTGACGGCAAGCAGTCATGGTGGTTTCCTAACCCATAAGTTCTGGTATGGATTTAAGATGGAGAAAAAGCTTCACAACACCACTGTTATAAATTGCTCCTTACTTTATTCACTTCTTAAATCCAGAAGAATTACAGTCTAAGTCCACACATGTATGTCTCATGTTATCTGACTATTTCCCACCATTTATTTGAATATAATACATTATTTATATGTGTGCTGCATACAATTTCGATAGAACATTCAATTATACATAATTAGGGATGCGTTTAATGCAAAAAATGACGTCAAGCGGCCATGGGGGTTTATTAATCCCATAAGCTGGTGGTATGGGTGTGAGATACAGAAAAAGTTTCGCAACACCGCTGATATAGACTGCTTATTATTTTATTCATTTCATAAATCCTGACGCATCGCAATCTAAGTCCATACATGGATGCTTCATCTCCTCCGGCTTACTATTCCTCTCATTTATTTCTATAAAACAATTTTTGAGTCGAAATTTTGTTTCTGATCGCAAAGTGATAGAATCGCATTGTTTCTTGGGAGTTGAGGAAGAAAAGACTTTAAGACCCGCGGTTTCGGGTGCATTAGTGGATTGCCTGACCTGGGCTCCTCTGATTGGAGGAGAGGGTTGACACGTACTTCCCTAGACTTGTTCTTAAAGGATCGCAGATATAATTGAAAAGATTGATTTCAGCCTGAAAGCTTTTTCACTGATAGGAGGAAAGATGCTGGATTGGAAATTTTTTCGTCTTGTTGTTTCCTTTAAGGCTCTAAAAATATTGGTCGTCGTAATCTCTGGCCGATTATTGATACTCGATAGGATAGAAAATCATAATGCTCTGAGAAGCTTAAAATAAATTCTGTACAAAAATGTACGCTTGAGTGTAAAAAAACCCACGAGCAATTTAAGTTAGTTTTAGGTTGGATTTGATTTAATAAGCTAAGTGCAGAAAGTTTTATTTGACTTAAATCCATAAATAAGCCCCATACACTACATTTGATACATATGTGCTTAATAAGCTAAGTGAACAGTTTCCGCTACATATAATCGGTAAATATGATTTATACTACAGCAGTATAATGTATAAGATTTTATATATTTTTATGATGTTTAAATTCAATCGATTGTTAGGTATAAAAATGGAATAGATAGATTTTGATAACTATAAAAATAATTGACTCCATAATTTGAGGAATATTTGACTCCATAATAAAGGAATAATTGACTCAATATAATGGTATGTATCAAACCTTCAAACAATTTTCTTTAGAAATGAAATTCATTTGAAAGAAATAATATCACCATCATTTTCAGTTATTTTTAGATAAGATCTGTTTTACTACGCTAAGGGCAGAAGTATCTTTTAATTTAAATTCGTTAAGTCCTCGTAACCTACATTTGATTGATATGTGTTTAAGTGAAAAGTTTCTGCTTTATATAATTGGAAAATAAGCTTTTCATTTTAACAGTGTAGTGTATCATATATGGAATCAGAATTTAATATATTTCTCCGATTCTTAAACATAGATTGCCTCAATATATTGCTAAATATAAAGAACTTAATATTTTTTCTGCAATGAAATTCGTTTGAGAGAAAATAATATTACGTTCAATTTGAGATATTTTTAGATTAAATCTGATTTAATAAGCTGAGAATGGGAAGTCTTCGCGAAGCAATTCATATAAATATGCCAAATCATAAATAAACCACATATAAAACAGTTGCACTTCCCTTTTGTGTAATTGGTTAGTATTTTTTACGCTACAACAGTGTAATAGATCATGTGTGCAAAGTGGATTTAATGTATTCGCATGTGGCGATATCTAAACCCCAATAGATGCACAAGCAATTTCCATAAGGTTTTGAATAATGTTTACAACACACACACACACACACACACACACACACACAATATTTAATATAAATAAATATTTTTTTGTCAATTTTTCATAATTTTGTTGCACTAAAAACAATTTATATTGATTCCTGTTCGTAGACTAGTATGTTTTAAGTTTTTGAACATTCGATAAAAGGAAATTACTTATAGATTTTTTTTTCTGTTCTTAGCAACGGAGAGGTTATCTGCAGGTATTACAGAAATAACTTTTAGTATTCCTTTTCTGATTGTAATTTTGTAGTAGAATTTAAGATTTGTAGTACTTAGTTTGTTTCTGAATTTACTTTTCGCAGTCAAGGACAAAGAAGACACAAATAGCTCATTTGGTGGATTTTAATAATTTTGAACTCTCTGAGAATGGATGTCATATCTTTTAGTATTTAAATATTATCATCTGAAATAGTACTCTCCATTGAAATTGCGTAGTGATTTTTTGATTCCTAATCGACCAACAATCGTTCAAGACGTCATATAACAGCATTCTCCATTGTTTTTGACAAATTATTTTTAAATAAAAACTGACTAACAATATTGATAGAGATGGCGAAACACAACATTCTTTATTTCAAAATGATATACAACAGTTGATTTTTCCAACACCGCTTGGATCAAAAGCCAAACTTCGCCGAAACGGCTTTTAGCCCTTATTTTAACTCAAATATACGTGTATGGAGAGCATTTAGGTAACACAGGAAGTAAAATCCCCACTTGTGTCACCTGCTTGTTTGATTACACTGAAAATCCCTCCAACAAAGAACACAAAATTTCGATGTAAACATATTTATGGCAAACACACAAGATACTGTCTAAATCATGTTTGGTAAGAGCAACCTCTTTACAAGATACGTCAATTTTAAACCGTTAAGTTTAACAGAGGTCTTGTAGAACATACATTCTTAATTGATGCTAATAAACGCGTGGAACCGTAACGAGATTAGTATGTATATATTAACCGCATTCATTCTATGCATACACGATCGAGCTATTTAAATCAATTGAATGTCAAACTTTGAATCGTAGTCAAATCACGGAAAGATATTTAATCTCATCAAATAGAAGTGATGGCAAAAATAATTGTTTATTACTTGGTTATAACATTGCTGTTTAGCTTATGCTTACAGTTTCCAATGAGACGGGTCCATTGTATTTCGTTTTCAATTTAACGTATATTCCTAAAATGTTACGGATACTTACGAGTGATTATACTCTATCGTGATGATAAACCATTATTTACTCTTGAGTAAGGAATAAAGTCCATTTAACCGACATAATCTGGGCGAGTCAATCTGAAACCAGTAGAAACTGAATAAAAAAGATTCATCATAAGAAATGGCTTGTTCGTCTTAAAGCCTTTCAAACGGATTGAACACGGATATTTTCATTTCATTGCACCCGAATCAAGTTTAGTCAGTTTCTACTGGATTCAGATTGACCCCAAATCTAATGGTAGAACGGCCCTAAAGGATATAAACATTTAAACACTGTTTACATTCGTTAAGATGCACAATTTTACGTTTTTCTTATGCATGCTTAGGGAAGCAAACAAACTAAATAGAAATGAAGCCATTTCCCTGTAGAACTAAATATAACCTATTTTTGTTTGATTAGTAAATCGATTCTCCAGCGAGTTGTCAGAAGACAATGAAAAATAATTTTTAAATACTGACTACAGATGCAAGCGAATTGCGACACACGTTACAAAACAGAAAACAACAACAACATTTTCACTGACTTGTTTTCGTGTTTAATGCTTTTCGTTTCAATGAATTACAACCCTTGAGTAATAATCGGGCCACAGTGGACCAGTTTGTGCAGTCGCTGATTAGTAAGCGGAGGGTTGTGAGTTCGATCGAACCAAAGACAGTTTTATACTTGGGAAATCGTTCACGTAAAATCTATCGTGGCTTCAATTATCTGCACGTTGGAACGGTATGGAAGTTTAGATAGTAAGGTGTTGACTTCGTCAACTGACCGTTGATTAAATGTTATGAGTAAGGCAACTTTTTTTTACACGTTCTACGCTTTATGTTAAGTACTAAAAACAAAATTCCTCCTACATGGGGTGTATTGTAAGTGAGTTTTAACAGCAAAATAAATGCAACTTTCTACGTAAATGCAACTTTTTGCGCAATTGCAACTTTTTACATGGTTGCAACTTTTTACATAGTTGTAACTTTGTACAATTTAGCTTAAAATTAATTAATATGAAATTACTATTTCATTTTTTGCCCTTTGAATCAACCCTTCAATCACGTGTGTCTGATCTTGCGAACGCCGAAGTATTGCAGATCAAACAAGAACTTCATGGAAAGAAGGTATTCGTCATTACAGACTAAAGTGAAATAAATAGCAAGAAGTACTTTAACACATTGGTTGGCACTCATGATAATACAGAGCAAACTTGCGTAATCGACTTCAGAGTTTGCGAGGTGAGTTTCGATCATCAATATGTTGTTTCCTTGTAGATGACGTTTTAAAATCTGTGAATGTTGAGCGAAAGGATTTTACGCTTCTGCTATCCGATACAGGATATTATATGACTGCGGCTGGAATCACAATCAAGGTGCTTTATTCGCGATTGCTCCAAGTTACTTGAGTGGTACATTTGTTTCACAACTGCAGAAAAAGTCCCATGCAACAATGTCAGACAACATCAGTCTCTGTTGAGATCAGTTTTTCAATGGTAAATAAATTACTGGCCAAGGATCAGCCATTCAACGACATCAACGTTTTTCTGTAATTAATGAAGCACAAATAAATTTTGAATTTTTTATTAATAATTTATTTTAGATTTTAGTGCATCAAAAATAAATACAACTTTACTTTCACAAATGCAACTTCAGAAAATGATAAATGCAACTTTTCCCATTTTTACTGCAACAAAAAGTTGCCCTAGTTATGAGGTAATTTCTACGGATCATTTCCTTCGGGATTAGTCTCAGTTCATGGTCAATGTCGCTCCATTATGACGTCAACGTATAACAGTAGTAATGTATTATAACGATGAATAATTTCTAGGTGACAGTATTTCATTCAGGTGATTCAAACGAAGCGAAATTAGAGTACTTAAATGAAAGTTTCATATTCTTGTGGCATTACTTCTTCACAATCATGCTTCTTTTATTAAACAATCCTATTTCTTATCTACACAAATTCGTTAATAAATTTTTGATTAAACTCACTATTGATCTGGAAATGAAAACACTAAACAAGCAAAGAGAAGCGTTAGAAAACAGAAAAAAAAAATAGATACTGCACCGACTACTTTATGTGTACTTCTGCTGCATAGATTAAAAGCGTTGTAATTAAAACAGAAAATAATCTCCGACGAAAGTTCGCAAAAAGAATTGTTTGGAGACCCGTGATGAGAGACGATACATCCTTAGCTCATGCATATTAAACAAAATGAGAGTAACTGCTCGCAAGACTGCAGTCTCTGAAGTAGTGTTGAGGAGAAAGTGTAATTAGCTTCGTTAGTCATTTTTATGCCGTTTGAGACAACATTTCCTTACAAGGTAGACTTCATTGAAAACCGAGCAGCACGGCATTGAATCGTGCTCAGTCAACGCCGTGATCACACGATTCCAGTCATTTCTGCTCATCAGCAACGACGCTAGTCTTGGGAAGCAGAGGAATTGGTTGCAAAATGGTATGTTTCCATTTAAGATATCTGTATGGCGAAATGGGAAAGTATTTCAGCGAATATATTATTCACTGAGAAGTATACGTGATCACTAAAGAAGAAGGAAGGGAAGCATAACAAAGAAATGTGTTTGGTTTGATACATTATTTAATTTCTAACTCTGCAGGACTGTTATAAACACAAATCCTTCAGCCAAAAGTAAGCACAAATAAGAAGTTATTATTGACATAATTTAGGTACAAGGTGTAGACTCTTTTGAAAATGGAGCAACAGCAACGACGCTAGTCTTTGGGAAGCAGGGAAGTTGGTTGCAAAATGGTATGTTTGCATTTAAGGCGAAATGAAGAAGTATTTCAACGAATATATTATTCACTGAAGTGGACGCTAATCACTTAAAAGAAACCCAGACCCCAAATTTCGAAAATAAAATTCAAAAAGTGTTTTTTGGTTTATTGGATAAAAGATGCATCAGATATTTAAGAACAAATGGACAAAATTTCAGAGTCGAAGGAAATTGCTAGCAGCTGCTTTTTAACTTTTATTTGACCTTCCAACCATTGGCTTCGGTTTCCATGAAAACTTCCATTTATGCAACATTATATCATAGTGTATCTACCGACGACTATCCCAAACATTTTAAATACTCTTAAGGTGTAGGCTCCTGGTTTTTCTATCAATCGGCGAAAGCTAAAGAACAAAATCCAGGTCCTCATGTAAAACATGTGGTGACGCCATTGAATGAAACATATTGATAAAATAACTCTAAATTTCGTCGCATGCGTAACAATACAAAAAAGGCTCGTTTACAGAAAAAAATAGCTGTAGAAAAAAAGAAGATGTGGTTTTCCGGTGGTGGTTTATTTTAAAATAGTACTGATCCAATAAAATTTTTTTAGTTCATTAAACAAGAAATTAATAACATTTCATTTCATTAAACAAGAAATGAATAATTTTTCAGTTCAGTTCATTAAACAAGAATTGAATAATTTTTCAGTTCATTAAACAAGAAATGAATAATTTTTCAGTGAATTAACACAAATCACTCAGTTGTCATCAGAGATAAAACTGGCTTTAAAAAATATAAATACGAGCTTACGGTAAAAACTTTTTTTTTGATAAGAGCATTAATGTAATAGTAATTATTAAAAAAAATAGTGCTTGCAAAAAGTAAGTTGTTTTTGTTTACTTCTGTTGTATTTTGTACTTAAAATGCGATTTTCTCAAAATCAGTTTTTTGCAATTTTGCCAAAGTTCAAATTATTAAGGCTTTTTGATAAATGCAATTAGAGTTAAACTGTTTACATTTTTTGGGTCTTGAATAACTCTTTAACAGACACAGGGAGAGCTTTTTGGTAGAAATAACTCAGAAAAATTTATAAAAATTAATAAACATAAAAAATTGGATAATTTTATAGAAATTTAACACATAAAGAGTAACGTATTTATTTTATAAAAACTCCGTAAATAAATTTTAAAACATCTCTCCTTATGTCTTTTGCATATACTATAAACATATTGTAAAATTTATTTCATACAAAAATATTGAAAATTGACAGAGAAGTAAGGTTTATAAAAAGTGTATATTTCGGCTGAAAAAACACATAAAATCGTAATAAAAATATTATTGCAAAAAAAAAAAAAACTAAATTATTTTATTGATTATTGCCGTAAAATATGTGCTTAATTATTACTAAAAAAATAGGTTATGTAAAATGAATAATAAGAATTTTGCGTTTTTCCTTACGGGTTTCCCTTAAGAAAAAGGAATGGAAGCATAGCAAAGATATGTGTTTGGTTTGAGACATTATTTAATTTCTAAATCTGCAGGACTGTTATAAATACAAATCCTTCAGCCAAAAGTAAACACAGATAAAAAGTTATTATTGACATAATTTAGGTACAAGGTGGAGACTCTTTTGAAAATGGAGCAGCACGACATGAAATCGTGTTCTGTCAACACCGTTATCACATGATTTTAGTCGTATCGGCAACGAAGCTAGTCATTAAAGTATAGTTAAGGAAACACAATATCAAAGAAACAGGGCAGATAGTTGCAAAACGTTATACTAGCGTCTTGGATCTTTATAAGGCGAAATAGGATAGTAGGACTAGAATTTTCATAACCTAAGAATTGTTAGAAAAAACTCAATAAAAGAGAACTTATGAGCCTTTGTTGATTTTAGGACAACTGTTTAGTTTTTGTATCATAGGTGCACTTTTATTGAGCATTTTCTAACAATTTTAAGGCTAAGTAAATTCAAGTATAAGTATAATATTATAGTATATGACTATCTATAGATAAAATGCAAAACGTTCTGTAAAAAAAATTGGTCCGTGGAAAAAAATATACGAATAAAAAAAAAAATCTACACATTCCTTAAACGACACAAAAATACCCTTAACATGTAATTTGTTCTCTGCAAACTGAAAGTTCATTTTGTTAATGAAAAGACGGCCCTACAAAAGAAAACAAAAATGCAAATGTAACTTATTTTTCGCCAGTTCACGAGTCAAATGGGAATTTCAATTAATTTCACAGAAACATTTCTTAACTGAATTTGCTTATTTTGCCATATTTGTGTACTCTCAGTCTATAATTGCAAAGGCTGAAAACGATGTGTAGAGTTTCAGAAGAGATTAATTTTTTTTTGCGTATAGCCAACAGAGGGGATTTGAACACTAAAAAACAATTAAAACCAAAAGCAAGCAATTTATATAAACTGCATCATTTGCTCAATGTTCTTGGATGTCACAAGGAGAAAAGCTTTTTCTTGACAACAAAAGCAGAAATTTTATTGAAATTTTTCCAAAAAACACTTTTTATAAAAATAACCCAAATATGCCAGATAATGGTTTGAAAACAGAAAAAAAGCTGTAATCTGACATGACCTGAGCTAAAAACATGAACGCGACATTTAGCATATTAATAACAGAAAGCATTTGGAACTGTCGTAACATAGGCCATCAAATCAAATTAATGTTCGAACTGCTCTAGCAATCTGCGAGCAGTAGGTGGTTCTGGCCCCATTCATATAACTACACTGTGTGTATTTCTTGTGTTAGTAATTAAACCTTTCCTTGTGCGTTTCCTGTTCGTTGTTACCTGCTGTGTTTGGCGCAGTGAGGCAAAATATAAACAACCAAATAAATAACCAACCATGCAACCCTTTTATTGAGTAATAGCAATCCATATTTGCTATTTGACATTTAAAAACAATTGTTTTTACTGAAAGCACGCCTGCAATTTTCAACCCTGGAAATTGCTGCTTGAGATAATAATCCACTCCGCCTCTTCAGAAGTATGACCATTATTTGCAAAAGGAATTCCGTCTTATACACTGTATGGACAAATGTATATTGGACATTGTATGGTTTTCAGAAAAAGTATACAATTATTCTATTTAGTAACGGGTAGGCCCTTTAGCTCGTATTAAAGATGCAACCCGCCGTCATTCTTTCCACAAGTTCTGCGTAAGTCAGGGCAGGAATAGTTCGCCATGCCTCTTGCAAGACAGTGAGAAGAGACTATTGTGAAGTTGTGCGTGCGCGGCGGTGTCCTACTCGTTGCTACAGTTTGTCCCACGAGTGATCGATAGTATTGAGATCGGGGCTCTCAACAGGCCAGTCAAGCAAATTCACCTCATTTTCAGGCAACCAGTCCACACACGTTTTGCAGTATAACATGGAGCTCGATCCGGTTGGAAGAAACAACCATAATCAACCATAGTATTACCATAGTGTAGCCAAGGCCGAATGATCCAGAACGTCGAGGTACACGGCAGCGTTCATGATACCGGGTACATAAAGCAAAAGGCCGAGTCTTCAGCAGGGAAAACAATTATATACTAAGATGGATTCTCCTCCGAATTTCAGCCGTGTCCAAATACTGTTGTCCATATAGTGTATGTGCAAAGCAGACGGCAATGAGAACTCGGCCTTACTGCTTAACGTATTAAAATCACAAAGCTATTTACAAACTAATTTGCAATATTAAGGGGGTCCGGGACACAAAAATCGTCAAATTTTCGATTTTTTAAAAATTATTTTAAGAAATTATCTGTGTTTTTCTGCTTAAAATGACGTCTAAATCATGTTTCTATCTTAATTAGAACTAGAGATATAGTAATTTTTGTGTTGCGTTGTTTTGAAAATCTAACACTCTTGACAGGTGTTGTCATGGCAACAAGATCTGTCTTTAAAACTTTAAATGCGTTTTTCTCCATGATACATTTTTTCAAGATTTCCTGTATTCAAATTGCTATAAGTCGAAAACCGATAAAGTTTAAGGGTTGAAATTTGGAATATATATTTTTCAAACATTATACTTTAATTTTGATTCAGAAAATTTGAAACAAATATGTACTTTTAAAAATATGACTTTTTTAAAAAAAAGTACCTAAAAATTTTCAAACATTTTCATTCAAATATTTCTTATTTTTTATTAAATTAATATTTTTTAAATTGCTGAATCAAAATTAAAGTTTATAAATTTGTGAATAATTTACTGCAAGAATTTTGAAAATTGATCAAGAATATTTTAAGTTTTAGCAATTTAAAATGACCCCTCTTTTTTTCAAAACATTTTAATTTAAAATTTTTAAAAAACTTTTGGAAAAATTTTGTGTTGTGATTTTGCTTATTAGTTAGTTAAGTAATCAGTACAAAAAAATTAAAAATTCTAAATTAATTAATAAAATTTTTTTTTCTGATGTGTCCCGGACCCCCTTAAAAGGAACAATGAAACGGGCTTCAAAATACGACGAAACGATGAAAAAGGTTTCCAATGCCAGTTAAAATGGCGTGTAGAATAAGAACAAACGTCTACGTAAATACGTCTTTAACTCCGCAATAGATTTGCTTCGTCGATGGATGCTGTTATAATGCTATAAAATGTCCAATACTGAAGCGATTTTATTTTCTACGCAGTTTAACGTCGGATGAATTCAATCGAAAGTTGTGTCTAGCAGCATTTACCAATGATCGAGTTGTTATCGACGATGTATAGACAATCCATGAGTGCGATTTGTTTTTCGTGTCACGTACGATTCTCGGTCGGCTTATTTCATTATAGCATATTACCTCTCTTCTTTTGTGTTAAATCGCTTACACGCGATGAAGATAACGATGCATAATCGATGTAATGATACATCCAATTCGTCTCGTATCGATTGTTACTAGCATCTGCACCTTTTGCATCTATGCTTTTAAAATAAATTATTTAAGGTGCGAATAGGGGAGTTAGAGTATGTAATCACATTTGGGAATCTTCAAAAGGTTTTGGCACTGTGAGAACAAAATAAACACAAAAACCCCGATCGAATTGATTTCTAAAGCATTACTTTTAAGTAATTACAGTTGGATTTTCTTTTTATTAGTTACAAATAAATTGGACCCATTTCTTAATTATTAAGAAAATTTGAATGCAGAAAAAAATTGCGTACATTTTGTACTTGTTAATTTTTATTATTTTTACGTTGTTGATTTCTCTCATTATAATATAATTAGAAATTAATATACACACCTATATTTTTGTAGCTTCATTGGTAGGTATTTTAATTAACGCCCCACTGGAGTATCGCAACGGTCAATTGGCGACGGTTCGGAATCAAACTCTAAGGGTAAGACACCACGTAAATTGAACCAAGGTCAGATGACGATTTAGCACCTGAGCTGGCACCCCGCCCTCCAAACTTCTACACCACGCCAACTTGAGAACATTGAATGCCACGACAGTTTTAACATGCACCACTCCCATTTGTACAATACGTTCATTGGTTGGGATCGAACTTGTATCCCTCCGGTTGCTAATCCGTTATTTTTCCAACCGCGCTGTCGCCACCCTTCAAGTTCCATTGATTGATAAGGGTTGGCATGGCTCAGTTAGTTGAATCACTGCGCTAACCACCTACGAGTTACTGGAGGCGCAAGTCTACTTCTGCATCGCCTAGGTGTATTGTAGGTATAATTTTGTTAGCTTGAGATTGTTTCGAATGAACTAACAAATGAGAACTGCTATTCATGTAAAGAAAGATTGTAACCATCACATAAAAATATATGCAAAATACATGCAAACCTATATTTTGGAAAAATTACCAATTTCTTTGTGATATCATTCATATTTATAATTAAAAATCTTAAAATGAAAAATGCAGAGCTATTAGAGTAATAAAAATTTTGCATTGTGAAACAAATGCTTAAAGTGTTAATTGGACAAATTGTGTAACAGTGTACCCCATTTCATTCTCTAACACTGTACCCCAACTGACATTGCTTGTGACGTATTACATATGACCACATAATGTGAATTTATATCATCCATTTTAAATCAACAGAACCTAAACAAAATTAGCTTTACTGCTAAAATATTACTCATTATTAAATAAGCACCACACTTGAATAAAGAGAATTTAATTACAAACACAAAATTTTACTTTTCACATGCAAAAATAGAGATTTGCTTACAGAAAAGTAACTAATGAAGCAAATACTTACAAAACACATGAACATCTGGAAAACAAGAGGGCTAACAAGATTGTAAACGCATTGAGCTAATTGTGCTACCACTTTTAAATGAAATTTTCTGTAACACTGTACCCCATACAACACTGTGCCTCTCATTCCCTTACATAATTTCAAAGGTTGTACTTATTACTAAATGAGCCCTAATTTGATACAACAATCGAACAATTAGATCTAGAGAAACGTACGATTTAGAGAGTTAAGAATCGAGCAAGAGAGTTAAATTGTAATATAAACAATACACTACTGCAAGTAAGAAATGAAATATGTCTATAAAATTTTAATTGAAGGGAAACACCATCCCCAAATGTTAAGGATATCAGAAGCAGTCGCATTGAAAATAATAGTTTTTTTGTGCGGTTTGATATGGAATTCCCTCTGTGAAGGCTTTATTATTACACTGACGCATTTGTTTGCATTAGAAAGACAGAATCCAACCAAAATAAAAATATATTTATCAGGATGGCAAAACAAGACATAATAGAGAAACACTCGAAAGAAAAGAAACTAGGAAACGTATTTCCCACTCAAAAGAATTTATCGGGATTGTTTTCCAAAGATTCCATTCAGTCTACCCGCTGTCTGCCAATCAAATTATTTCATCCATTTTTGGCAGAACGAAATGAAGCATGTAACAATAGCTACCCCCCTAAATGAATAAATGTACGAGTTTATATATACTGACAGCATGCCATTAAAATAACTGACTACAACACTGGCACTGCAGACAGCTTTCAGAGCTCATGAATGAAGTAGCTGTAAAAGTCTTCCCTTCATTAGTTCGAATCAGTTTAGATCTTCGTTGTCTGTAGAATCTGTTCTAGAATTTTGTCAATCAAAATATGTGGTTCACAACACTTATGACTGTATAGAGCATGAAAGCAGTTGAACAATACTCAGATGTCTCATGATGCTAAGAGGGGTAATTAACCTTACCCACCTTGATTTTACAGTCGTTTTAGTAATAGAACTGTGAAATACTCGTAAATAAAATTTCCAAGCATTACACGAATCCATCGAGCCAAAATAAAGATAAATTTGCCGTAATGGCAAAATAAGTCATAATAGAGGAACAAATGAAAGGAAGTTGTCAAGAAGTGAATTTAATCAGTATCATGTTACCGTAAGGAGCATCGTATTTGCAGCACTATACTAAATCACTATCACTCAATAGATTTCGTCAGGATTCCATTCCAAAGATAGCTCCATTGTGTCTATGTTGCCTGCCTATCAAGTTACTCCCCCCGTTTGTTTACAAAAAGATAGGAAGCAGGTGACATCCTGAGAACATTTAATTATACAGCTACGCAATAAATGAATAAATGTACTAGTTTATATACACTGACAGCATGCCATTAAAATAGCTGGCCACACAGCACTGCAGACAGCTGTCAGGACTCGCGGACGTAGAAGCTGTAAAAGAGCATGCTTTAAGAATTTATGAACGTGAAATTTCACTGTTATTTCACATGAACTGCTTCGGCCTGAGCGATCGTTCGAGTTATAAAAAGCTCAAAATAGCCAGCCTATTATGCGGGTTTCGCGTGATGCTGTCCTTTATGCTTCTAATTTAATTTTTTTTCTTCCATCTCCGAACATGACGTTGGCGTTTTGGCTTTTCTCGCAATCCATTATTTTGTGCTGTACCCGTTTTGAGGGGAGAACACTGAAGTGATGTCTACAACCGATTCGTTCTTTATTGCTGTAGGAGGAACAGTCGAAATGTCATGCAACCAGATAACTCACGTGCAGTTGTGAATAATGGCAGAAAACTTCTTGGAATCGTAACAGATGATGTTGGTTTTTGAAGGCATCGGATATAAATCGAGTGGGTATTTGCATGGCGCTTCATATTATGCCTTCGTGCTCTATGTATAAGAAAATACATGCGAATGAACGATGATGTGAAGAACTATTATGGAACTGTTTGACTTCAATCAATATAAAATCAAAGTTTTCATGGCTCAAGTGTTTACATTGATGCAGCGACTTATAAATCAACGACGTGTTGACAGGTTTTTAAATAAAAATTATATGAAATAATGTGTTTACTGTATTGTTTATTAAGCACACAGACTCAATTTTAATGAAGTAATGTGCTAGTTGCAAAGCTTTTGAGGGATTGAATGTCTAACACCATGCTGACTTACTAAATAATTTAATTTGTAAATCGTTTTCATCACAGCACACGTTTATTCAAGGAAATAATCAGTTAGGGGAAGGTGTCGTACCTTGAAACAGTTTGTATTGTGCTGCCTCCTTTTGAGTAAGTAGCAAAATATCACATTCTATTTTACCATTTGCCTCCAGAGAACCGTCTCACGAAGATTGCCACTCCACAGGTGTTTGTTGTATTTGCTAAACAACTAATTTAAATACGTCCTCTAGAAAGTAAATATTTTGGATTTTTCAATTTTGATTCTTGAGTTTTTACTGATTACAATTACATTTTTTTAGGGTTGGTAAAGTTGGTTAAAAATTTTTTCTACTCAATGTGTGTGTGTGTGTGTGTGTGTGATACGATTTCAATGTAAACATAAACCTGATACTACTTTCAAGACCAGGCCTCGAAATATATTTTTTAATACAGGTGCACCTTGAGCACCTAAGTTTTTAAATTAGGTGCACAGGTGCGCCTAGCGGGAAAAAATTAGGTGCACAATTTTATTTTCATGTGCACAGTGCACCTGTGTACCCGGGTATTTCGAGCCCTGTTCTAGACTGTTTTATTTGTAAAGGCAACCAGTTGTACCCTTGGACAAAATAAATGTTGTACCTTGGGTTATCTCAAGGTACAACAATTTATTTTGTCTTTTGATACAACAGAGTCTGGTTTTACAAATACTCTAATACCCTGAAGTTACGCAATAGGTAAGATCGACGGAAAATCGCATAGGTCAAATTCGTTTAATTCTTGGCATACAAATTTTATTTAATTGAGACCAATGATTAACAAAAACACTAGTTTAGAAGAAAAATATTTATGGATATTTTTGTAATGATTGTGGAAGAAAGTGAGTTTAGGCCCGATGCACACATATTTTTCAACGTGCGGCCCCGAAGCCTAACTATGCACACATATAACCGTGAAATGATGCAAGTACTCATTTCGCGTCATTTCGGATGGATATCTATCGAAGAAAACGTGATTATTTCGCTTACATGGTGTGCAAAAAATATATTTTGAAACAAAATGGAAGTTACTGGATCCATCCATTTATTAATTATTATTTATAGTATTCCGTTTATTTCTAAAAACAAGGTACTTGAGACCGGAGAAGCGTGTGCAGGGAGCTGCGGCGCCTTGGTAAACCGTGGTACAAATTGCACGCAAGTTGGGCGTACGTCGAATCAGTGGAGACGGATGTATGTGTGCAGTACTCTATTGGATCTAGTGTATCCCAGACCGCACTTGCGTTGCCGCATCAGTGCCACACGTTGAAAAACCGGATGAGTGCAACGGGCCTTAAAGGACTAACAACTTTAACCCTGTGAGAGTGCAGAGCAGTGTAGTATTGTGTTTACTTTTCACAACACATATAATGACTAAGTAACCAAATCTATTGGTTAAAGGAATTCCAGGAAAGGTTCTATTGGTCTAGATGGTCAAAACGTGTTAGATGTCATTCAGAGAAGACTGCATAGATTGTAAGTTTTAGAAATAATACATTCGTGTGGAACTCTAGGAGGGTTAATAATAATTCATAACTTCATTCAAATTCAGATTATTTGCTTATAGTATGAGTTTTCAAAAATAAGCCACTATTCGTCAAATCGTATCGCCTCCAGTGGTTGTGTCGACGAGGTATGACGTCATTAGCTAAATTGACCAGAGCTTGATGGACATATATTGTGTCAGTAGGAAAAAAACGTACCCGTTCTTGATCCCGTCATCTTCACCAAATCTGCAAGGTATTGATGACGATATATCGTGTCAATAAGCAAAATTGGCCAGATCTTGTTTTACGATATATCTCGTCAAAACAATTTGGTGTGTCGAGGCAAATGAGATGGCGCAATGAGATGTCGTTAACAAAACATTTTTGGAGCTAATTCTTAAAAACATCACTTGCATATTTTAATAATAAAGTAATGCAGTTTTGAATGCAAAATAAGTTTTCGGAAATCTTGCTTCTTTTGTTCACGAGAGCGAGTTTACTTGAAATTGTGCCGATCCCCCTCTGGAGTTAAATTCCACATTTATCAATCTGAGAAATTTCAACAATTACAAATTCATTCCGCAGCTGTATAACGCTTTCATAAGGCTTAAAAAGCAATTCCCCTTTTGAGTTCTAAGCTCTAAAATCACTTCCTCGAATGTTTGATGCATTTCAGGCATAAAAAAATGCTCACATCGGTTTTTACAATCCACATTTCCCGTTTCCCTCTCGATACCGAATCCAATGTTCCAAATGCACGCTGAATCCGCAATCACGGTTTGGAACAGGAATGGTCCACATTGCAGGGAACGAAAGATCAGGCAAAAGAGCTGGAATGATTCCTGCCTCAGTACTTTTACTACTACACAAAAAGGACGAAAATGCGCATAAAAATGCACTGGGGGAAAAATTCGGGATGGTTCCTTGTTCCTTTATTATTATCATGCACTTTTTTGCTCTTCCTGCCATCTGAACTGTCGTATATATATTTCAATATAACTCGGGAAGTTCGATGCATTACAATTTATTTTTCATCCTGGATCGGATACTGAGTGAAATAGTGCATTTTTATGGATGACATGAAAATAAATTTTTAGTTTTGTTGGAAAAGTTACAGCTTTATATTCGAAGCGGCCTTTCGCATTTGGCAGAAAGAAGATATATAGTCCTGCCCACACACAATGCTGAATTTAAAGCAGCACTTATTTCAACTAAATAAGATATATTGACGTATAATATTTTGCTGAAAGGTGTGGACCGTGTGTTTAAAGGCGTGTATAAAATTGTTTTCATGATATCTAAGTATAAATATACTAAATTATGGGAAGTAATGACTCTTGAATCACTTTTCAGTTCCTAATGCATTGTGCATTTGCGAATGAACGGTTAGATTTCTACGAGATTCAATGTAGCATGAGACAGAACTTATAAACCATTTCGATATATGTACTAAAATGTACTAAAGAATCCAAAATACTTAGAAAAATAAAATGTATTCAATACGAAGTACGGTATGAGACATATATGAATAAAAAAATTTCACATAGAGCAACTCATTAACAGTAAAAATGTATTTTATTACATAGGTTTTTAAAAACTAAGTTACTAGGCTAAAAAATAAAAGTCATAAAAATTTTGTTAGTTTTACACATCCAGATTCAAGCAGGACAATTCATTTCCCATAATCAAGAAAATAAATATTTATTGCCTATGGAATAATGTTATTTAATGAGTATCAGCTCCAAACCGAATATATAAAGAATTCACAATACTGTGTGTGATATGGAAAATACAATTTATCAAATTCAAACCATGGTACAAGTTACATAAATAAAACATAAACCATTTATAATTTTTTTCTATTACATATTCCGAAAAATAATACATGTCAGACAGTGCGAAACTAAGATGCAAATTGATAAATATTGAAATTAACAGGTCCCTCTATAAAACACTGAACAAGTTCTGATTTCTCTATTTCATTTGCTTACCATTCCAAGAATTCAATAGTAGTACTGATTTTATTTGCAGAGTTTATTTTCTGAGAATCAAAAATATTTTATTTGTATCATTTCAAATGGAATGTAAGTCTTACAGGTCGAAATATTATAATATAATTCAATTCTATCCTTTTAGTTGTGGTTTCCACAAGTTAAATCTTTAATGTCATAAAACTGATGAGACCTTTATCTCGTCATCATAAACAAATTGTCAATATCTTGACGGCAGGATAATACGGTATAGGCAAAATTGGTCTTATCTTTATATAAAGATTTAATGTCATAAAACTGATGAGATCTTTATCTCATCATCATAAACAAACTGTCAATATCTTGACGGCAGGATATTACGGTATAGGCAAAATTGGTCGCATCTTTATATAAAGATTTAATGTCATAAAACTGATGAGATCTTTATCTCGTCATCATAAACAAACTGTCAATATCTTGACGGCAGGATATTACGGTATAGGCAAAATTGGTCTTATCTTTATATAAAGATTTAATGTCATAAAACTGATGAGATCTTTATCTCATCATCATAAACAAACTGTCAATATCTTGACGGCAGGATATTACGGTATAGGCAAAATTGGTCGCATCTTTATATAAAGATTTAATGTCATAAAACTGATGAGATCTTTATCTCGTCATCATAAACAAACTGTCAATATCTTGACGGCAGGATATTACGGTATAGGCAAAATTGGTCGCATCTTTATAGAAAAGATAACTTGTCAAAATCCCTTGGCTCATTAAAACTGAAGTGTTTATAAATAGCTTAATCTAAGAACTAAGATATTTAAGAGTTTAAAATAAGATTGATAGTGGGGCCTCGAAAACGAAGATTGGAAATTTCTTGATGAGATATCTGGTTGTTAGCACAAAGTAATCTTTTAAAAATTACAAACTCCTCTTGCTTTTTTGAGCATCTGTTACAATAATTTAGTATACTGAAAAATGCAATGTAATTTTAGAAAAACCCTGAGAAAAAAATTCATCAAAAATCCTTTATGAGACCTTTTATTTTATTAAGTAGATTTCTGAAGCTTTAGATTATGTTACATGTCTTTGTAGCTGTTTGGAACGGATATTGAAGATATAAACCTTATGGAACCTTTTAATTGCTGAAATATCAAAGTTGCTATTTTTCCGCATCATGTACATATTTTAAAAAAATATCAAAAATACTTGTTTAAGATTCTAATGAAGTAGTGTAAGAATGCAGTAAACTCCCGATTATCCGCGGCCAAATTTCCATTTTGCGGTTTATCCCCTGTTATTTTGTGACTAAATGTTATTGAATAAACTTCAATCTCAGGTAAAAAAGAGGTGTTTTAACACAAAAACCAAAAGCAGTTAACTGATGTTTTTGTGAATACGTAAACACACAAACGGTTAAGTATCGAAATCTATTGTTTTTTAATACTTGTGCCACTTTCTAGCCATTTTCGGATTATTCGCGGTTACCGCACCACTCAATTCCGCGGATAATCGAGAGTTTACTGTATTTGAATACAACTTTGAAAAACTTACTATCTCAAAACATTTGGCAATGTATCAAAAATTTTGACTGTATCAGCATAAAAAAATACCAAACAAAGTTGTTTACTAAAATATCTACAAGTACCTAATGAATGTACTGTCGTAATTGAGCAGAAACTTCTAAACTGAATTTTTTTAAGACCCTAACTGCTTTATTTTAAGATCATAAGAAGTACATATTCGTATTTTACTCTGTTTAAGAATCATACAACACTACCAAAATGCTCACAACTATTATTTGTTTTTACATAGAAACTAAATTTCCAATACAGTTAGAGCATTGAAATATGCAATATAACGAATAGCATTGAAATATGCAATATAACGAATAGCATTGAAATATATGAATATTGAATTATATATATAATTAAATATTGTATATCGATCATTTCAACATGGGGATGACACTGAACTTCGGGGTACCTTATCCTGAAAATGTTCTACTTGAAATAGACATGCATATGCTGGGCATTAATGAGTTTACAACCCTTACCTCGGTCACTATGGTATTCGCATCTTCCAACGACGTCCGATTATAATACCATCCATGCTCACATCTGGAAGTAGGATTCAGCACGTGGTAGGACATGAACCTTAGTTTAGTAACCTTCCTCAGTCCACTAATCACGACACTATTCAAAGTACGATTCACGAAGCACTGAGCATGCCAGTACTCCGTGCTCTTGTACTCCCTCACCATGGCCAGTCTCAGACTCCAGTACGAAGCACTGTCCCCCTCTGGAATCCTCGACACCTTGCACCAATGGTCCGGCACCCAGGAACTGAGAAACTGGAAATAGCAATGAGTCCCGAACGTCAGCTGCGACGGTAGGAACACCAGCCACAGCAGCAGATGCTGGTACCGGCCGTGGTCACCGGCTTTCCTCAGTTCGTCGTCCACAGTCAGCATGACGGTATTTATATCTACGGTACTCTATTTCAATGAACTCACCACTGTGTTTCCGAATCAGGGAAATGAAATGAGCCGGAGGTATTCATTGGGTTACAATTACCTTCCGAATCGAGGCTATTGTTAATGGATCCGGGAGATATTTTCCGTAGCTCGGGGAGGGGCTGCTTTTGTCAGACTCATTACGTTGGTCAGCCAGGCAATTATTATGGAGCAAAGGAGAAGTGCTCGTGTTTTTGTTAGATTGATATGTGCGTGACAGTTACTCGAGTGCAGCGCCCTCTATTTTAAGTGGCCGAGGGAGTTTATGGATGGGGGAACGGTACTGCGCTGACGGTAGGCTGAAAATGAAGAATTGAGTGATGCATATTTCAAACTGCCACATTGTTGATGAGCAGTAGGCTCAGAGGCAGTAGATTAACAAGAATTTCATTTCTTAGAGGTTCACAGGTATGATTGCAATTTTTAATTCCGAACAATGACCTAGACGTGATTCAATTTTCGAAAATGAAAAAGTATTTTTACCTTATATCTAGTTCGAATACAACCAAAGACCGTTGTATACATGGGGAGTGCACGTTAAATCTGGCATATCATCTAATGTCCTCATGCTGGCGTGGTGTGAAACTATGGAGTGCCAACAAAGGTGTTGACCTCGTCATCTGATCGTGGCTCGAAATTACGGGTTGTTGTCCCCGGATCATTCGCTTTGAGATTCGTAACGGACCGTCGTCAATAGCCGGTTGTGTAGCTCCAGTAAAGCTTAAATTTAACTATTTTCTGTCTATAAATAAAAAGAGATCCCATAGACAGTTCATGATCTTACCAATCTTATCTTGTTGAGTGCCGTTATGGATTTTAAGACTTTAGTTTACGTCACTTATACAACATAAACTAAAACTATTAAACAGAATAGAGGAACACAGACATCACGAAGTACATGCGATTACTGAAAGTTTAAATATCTTGAAAATTAAGTACTACGTATTTATCTGTTACTAAAAACTACGGGTTTTAAGTTGTATAGTCCAAACGTTTAATATTGAAAGGGACAGAGTAACCAGCTCATAATCTAACGAGATTATTCATCAGTATGGTTACAGAAAGCAATGAGTATACTGAAAGATAGAAGAGATTATAAAAAAGAAAATAAGCGAACAAAAATAGGTTTTTACCATAAAAAATAGTGAATCGGTTTTGAAAAAAGGAATTTAAAGACATTGAAGTAGACGGTCAGAATCGAACTGATAGCAACATCCCCGATATGTGGCGTTTTTTTAAAGTTTTTTTTTACTATGCATTTTATTGGAAATAAGAATTTTTGCCAGTAAAATTAATCAGAATGCGTTGTTTATTGTTTGGATAGTTCTATTTCGTTTCCAGATATGAAATCATGGTTGTTATACTCATCATACATGATCTTAAATAAGATATGCAAAAAGAGTAATGACACTTTGCCATTAATAATTTTTATTTCCAATAGCGGATACAACAGACAAAACTGAAGCCGAACAACAGAACAAAAGCAATGTTACAAAAGGCAACAGAAGAAAGTTTATGGACCCATTCGGTCCTTCGCTTCCCAGTAACTTTCCCACAAAGTTGTAGCGTAGAGCGCAGGACAGTGTCGCAGGATAGTATAGTCCATAAGTTCCTGAAGGTTGGAGAACTCGCAGCATGGATCGTCAAGAATGCCTATTAGGGATGCGACATCGATAGCAAAACATCGATGTTCAAAATTAAAACATCGAAGTAGATAATACATCGACCCAAAAACGTCGATGTTTTTAAAATTCAGTGTATTTAAACTTTTCCCCCCATTTCTTAAAATTGGTTTACCAATTATTGATCCAACATCGACAGCAAAACATCGATGTTTTGAAACTTAGATGTTCAAAATTAAAACATCCATCTTGATAGTACATCGCCCCCAAACCATCGATGTTTTTAAAATTCAGTGTATTTAAACTTTTTTTCCCCATTTCTTAAAACTGGTTTAGCAACTAGTGATGCGACATCTGCTCCAATACATCGATGTTTTTTTCTAAAATATCAATGTTTAGAAAACATCGATATGGATGTCGCATCCCTACTTTTCAGATCCTTCGTCCTTGGTCACTTTGGTCTAAAAGTATGTTCAATTCGCTAATTATAAAAGTTATGCTATTTGGTTATTTTTTAAATTTTTATAACGCTACTTTTTTTATTTAAAAAATAAAACATCGACAACGTAAATACATGGACAAGTATAAACATCGATGTTACAAAAACATCGACCCCAATACATCGATGTTTTTTAAAAAAACTGCTAAAAACTTTTTTTTAAAAACATCGATGTTTTGAAAACATTGACATCGATGTCGCATTCCTAATGCCTATGCGATATAAATGCCTTACAAGGCAGTCTTGACTTGTAGCGAGAAAGAATTCTGCTGCGGCTTTCATCCTATGCCAGTCAGAAATATTTGGGATATTTTTCCACCAGGATATCTGGGAATTCTTTTCTAAAGGCTCTTTTTCTAAGTTCTTAAAAATTGATAACATGATTGTCTTTACATTATGAAAAGGGTTTTCATCATTAATAAGAACTTTGCCATTAATAGAAACAAGCGATTAAAAAAGTATAGTGCAGATGCTGTTTGCGTCTCCACCACAGTTGTTTCCATTCCTCCAGATTTCTCATGGAAAGTTTTTATAACAGGGACATAACAGATTCAGTTCCGGTCATAAACTCATAAGATACACGAATATACCTAGTAGAGCATGCTACACACGCAAATCGCATCCATCCAATCGCCATTATCACTTGATCGCCAAAGCGGCAATCAAATCAAATGGATTTCACTCTTCCCCGATAGCAAAAAAGCCTGCCCGTAATACATCCTCCGGCGAGATTAAATTCCTGTCCCCGATCTCCGGACAACGGTCAGCGACAAAGGAGGCTTATTTGGGCTTTCTTTCCACTCCAGCGGTCAGTAATTAGCGACCGTTTCAGCTGTCGTTAGCGACGAGAATGGCCTCGGAAATTACCACTGGTCATCGGGAAGATTTCGCGATGGGACCCGGTTCCCTGAGGTTCCCACCAATTCCGCCCCAAGCAATAAGAAAGAATGCGATTGAGCTAGCGGTTTTCGCTCTTCAAGCAGCGGTTTTATTAGATTCTTTTGGGACAAATGGTTTGCGAAGACTATTGAAGTTGTGCTAGAAAACGAGTAAGTTTAAGCCATAAATGTAGGTTCATATAGATTAATTATGTTGTATCGAGTCTTTAATAACTATGTTTGAATAGGATAACATCTATATATATAATTCTCTTACGTGGCACGCAAAAAAGACGTTATTTGTAATCGCGTTTTGGCAACACTGTACGGTTTGTTTGTTTATCGCGAAGTCTCGCGCATCGATTGAATTTATAGCGTTATCGGATGAAATTTTATTGAAAAAAAAAAGGAAATTTTAATGAGCTGTTACAGTTAGTTTTTAATAGAAATCAAAGAAAGCGGAGGATATTTTCAGGGCCATTTAAAAAATGGTCCTTTTCAGGGCCAACAATTACAGTTCAACAAGACGCTTGCACTACAACTTTCGGCAACAAACTCAATGAAAATGTGTGGGTCGTTTGAGTGCTGGGAAAATGTACACACAAACAACATGCTGGGTATTCAATTTCCAAAGCAACGTTCACATTTCGAGTGAAAATTTGCACAAAGTTTTCATTTGAATTCTGATTTTAGAGATACTGTATATATTTTTTCTGTAATACAGCAAATTTAGATTTGAAAAACATATTTTTTTGGTAACATATTTTGTAAACAATCCCTTATGCTAGGACACATGTCTTCATTGAGGCGAGCGAAGCGAGCATAGGTTCGCGCAGCGAACCAATGAGGATTGCGAAGCAATCCTCCGGGAGTTGGCGAGCGTTAGCGAGCAGGGGGTAGGCCCCCTAGTTTCTTATATCCTTAGCATCAATGATGTGTTAAATGCAACAAGTTTATTTCATGATTATTTCGGAAGTGTAGTGGGAATTGGGTCTTGTATAAAGGACTTGTTCATAAAGGATAAATCGATAGCATGAACTACTAAAGTTAAACGATTGCTCATCATAAACACAAATCTCTCTTCAAGCCGTGGGTTTTGTTAGATTCTTTGAGAACGCAAATGGTTTGCGAGGACTATGGAATCTGTGCTATAACAACAAATAAGTTTTAGCGTTAAGGGTAGGTTCGTATGAATTAATTATGTTGTATCGATTCTTAAATGACTCATATGTTCGAATAGGATAACAATAATTATTTCCTTAGCAACATTGCAATGTTAAATGCAGCAGGTTTATTTTATGATTGTTTCGAAAGTGGTGCAGAAATTGAGTCTTATGTATAGAACTTGTTAATAGAGGATAAATGGATAGCATGAACCATTGAAGCTAAGCTTAACCGAAACACAAATCGCTCTTGAAGCAGTGGGTTTTATTGGATTCTTTGAGATTATCTATCGAAACTTGGAGAAATTACAAAACTTTTCTGGGAAAATTACATTTCTTAGGAAAGAAATGTATCGATGGTACGAAAAATATTTTAAAAGAAATTTCTGTGCCTTCTAAATAGTTTCAAATGATTCACACAAAGGCCATTCTTATGTATGTATTTAAGCAAACACTGGAATGTAAGACATGTAGATGCTTATAAAAGATAATTTCCATTAAAAAAACTTTCCCATGAGTTACATTCCAATTAGTTATCATATTATATAAAACGCTAGGTTCTCCTGTACTTCCGTGGCTATTAAAGTTTCGATTGGTTGTGTAATGGCACGAGCGAAACGAAAAACCAATTATCAATAATCATTACTTTCAAAATCGCCATGAGAATAACATTGAGTATTAAACGATTGCCGTACGCAAATCCTTTTTTTATCAGTGGTGATCAAAAATTAAGTTTTCCAATAATATTGTTTCATTAGAATATAGTTCAAAAAATAACACCATACAAAAGCAAGGCAAATTGACATATAGTGATAGGAAAAGATTTTTACATAGCCAGTGATCAACAAAAGTTGACAGATAGTGGTGGAAAAGGTTGTTACACAGCCAGTGATCACGACCGTCAGGTTTAAAAAAATATATAAATGAAATTGGACCAAAATAAATAAATTTTGTTATGCACCCATCCTACTACGGGTCATTTTATTATTCTTATTATATAAAACGCTAGATAATTATATAAAACGCTAGATTATCCTATGTTTCCGTGGCTATTAAATTTTCGATTGGTTGAGTCTGACGTCACGAGCAGGCGGAATTTCGAAATGTTTTGATTGGTTGTGTGATGTTACGAGCGAAACGAGATACGAACTATCAAAACTCTTTATATTCGGAATCGCTATGGAAATAACATTGAGTATAAAACGATTATTGTACGCAGCTCATTGTTTTACCAGTGTTAATCAAAAATTAAGTTTTCCAACAATATTGTTTTACTAGTATATTGCTCAGAAAACAACACCATGCGAAATGTAAGGCAAGTTGACAGATAGGTGTGAAAAAAGGTTGATACACAGTCAGTGATCATGTACCGTCAAGTTTAAAAATATATATAAATGAAGTTTGCCTAAAATAAATACATTCTGTTATGCACCCCTCGTATGACAGGACATTTATCCTAGCTCTTATATACTTAAACTACAAATTTTTCTCGTGCAGTTTTATATTATTCATTGATTTGCATTTTGGTGAATATCTAAAAATCAATGATTATTTTTTAGTTTGTATTGCATGTCGTAAGATTTCATATTCATGTCACTTTTGTGCTCATTTTGGACATTAATTCTTCAGCTCTTATAAATACTATATTTTGTAATTTATAATACATGCCTGAACAAAGCTAATAGTTATTTTCCATGTGTTACAAATATTAACATATTTAAAAGATGGACACAATTCAGTAATTTTAATAATAAAATACTTTCTATTGGAGTGTTTTGAAGAATCAAACACTGCTACTAACTAGCAACACTGCTACTTTGGTATTCGAATAATTTGATGAATACTTTTATATTCGCTTAGGATGAATACTTGAGTATTCTAATACTTAGGATAGATAGTTTGGTATTCAAATGCTAAAGATGAATACTTTGCTATTCTAGTACTGTGAATGAATACTTCGGTATTCAAGCACTTGAATATTTTGATAGTTAAATAATTTGGTATTCAGATACTTAGGATGGATACTTTGTTATTCTAGTACTGAGAATGAATACTTTGGATGCATACCAGTGCATCTAAATTCTTTGGTATTTGAATACTTTGAATGTGGATACTTTGGTATTTGAACACTTTGTACATGGATACTTTAATAATGGATTAATTCAAATGAATACTTTGGTGATCGATTACTCAGAATGAATACTTTGGTATTTGAATTCTTATGATGAATACTTTTCTATTGTTATACTTAGGATGAAACTTTTTGTATTAAAATACAATGAGAAATATTTGAGAATTCCATTAATACTTTTAAGAATTGAGGACCCGGATACTATTTTATGAAAACCCTCCCAACTCTAGTATTAAATTAACTATTTTATAGATTGATGTAACAAAAAGCAATACACATTTTTTTCATATTCCAAATTGCAATGAATAAATAATAAAGATTGTAAAATCATATTAACTTCTTTGAAACCTACCAGCATACCATAATATTGAAGTGAATATGAATAATTTTACACAAAAGTCCCCACACGGTAGGTTTAGGATTTAAAAATATAACAAAACACCATAACCACTTGTTCCTTTGAAAGTAGCTCACATTTGCATAATTTTGAGGAAAGAACAATCATTACAAATGCCAACCTTAAGGGTAAAATACTTCGAAAGCACCAGTTTCTTTCATGAATCAATTTCTTGTTCATTAAAAACTGTACTATACCCAATTGTAATAGGCATTGTAACACTTTTTTTTAGCAAAATATGGAAGAATAAATTACTTTTTCACGAAGAAAAAGGGCAAAATATTTTCAATGAAAGATTTTTGCATATTTCATTACAGCTCTTGTGTGGCTAATATTCAAATAGGGTATATTTTCACTTATACATTCCACTTTATTTTATTCGTGGCTGCCCTAATTTCCATACTTAGAGCAACGTAAGTAATATCTAAAATTACTTATTCGAAGGAAATACTTCCTTTCCTTTCTGAAGTCGGTGATTTTTCTTTTTATTTGACTTATTACTCATTCTTAAAGCGTTTGTGTTGTCTTTTTTAGATACTTATTTCTACATACAACGATACACAGTTACGATCTTTCTTTGAAAAGTGAAATGGAAGCGATGTGACTGGTTCTTGCAGCGGAAATTTGAATTTAAGGAATTCGATATTCCGCTGAGCTTTTCGTTACTGTAATCGATCTTTTTATGAGTGATGAAAGATTTCTTTAAGCAAAAAATAGAAATTATTCGTTGAAAGTGTATGTACATAAGAGCCTAGTCGACTGAATATATGGTTTATTGGTTATACACTGAAATCTCATACTTGCCAACTTTTTTAACTGTGCATCAGTAAACCCCTTGCCACAAAACACAACATAAATACATGAATTAATGTGTATTAGAACTATCCGTGTAATATAAAATATAAAAATGTCGTGGTAGCCCGGTCGGAAGACTAGAGGATTAGCAACGGGAGGGTTGCAAGTTCGAAACTCAATTCAATCACGATACCATCCTGCATGTAGAGGATGGTGCACGTTAATCAGTAGTGGCTGAAAATGTCCTTTATGGGGAGTATTGTGTAAGTTTGGTTTCATCTTAGGTGTTAACCTCTTCATCTGAGCGTAGTTGAAAATTATGAGGTGTTGTCCTCGGATCTGTCCTTTCGGGATACATACCGAAAAGTCACCAATAGCTAGTTGTATTGCTTCAGTGCAACGTTAATTAAACTACCTATCAACTCTCCTCCACCCCGATACGACGACCAACCGGTATAGTGGTTAAGGTGTTAGCCTCTAGATCGGAAGGTCCCTGGTTCGAATCCGGGTCCGGGCATGGATGTTTGTAAGCGTATGGTGTAGAGGCGGCTGGTGCACCTTAAATCTGTCGTGGCCGAAAGTCCTCACGTTGGGTTGGCGTGGAAGTTTGGAGAGTGGGGTGCCAGCTCAGGTGTTGCTTCGTCATCTGACCGTGGTTCAAAATTACGAGGTGTTGTCCTCGGATCTTTCCCTTAAGGGACTGATCCCGGACCGTCGTCAATAGCCCTTTGTGTTGCTCTAGTACGACGTTAATTAAACAATTACAATTCCACCCCGATACAACTCCAGCTATGTAATAATTGCTCTGACCAGTGTCAGTAAGGCCCACTCATACAACCAGCAATCATTCTTGTTTTTTAACCCCTCCTAATTGCTATTAACGCAGTGAAACGAGTATGCTGGCAAATTGGAGGGGGCACACTCCCACACAGTGTGACAAATGTGGTGATACTGCTTTTCGTTGTTTTCGGCTTATCCATTCATAACTCCCGTACGATTATTTATTAACTTTACAATCAACTTTGGTGGGAAGGTAAGATACTCTTAGAGTACATTACTAAAAGGTTGTGACACATTTAGTACCTTGATACACCTTCAGACTACACACAATAGATCAATCAATGAACTGAACGGACGTATCAATTACGGAGTGCCCTACTGGAATTACCATACCTCCATATCTTAATTAATGTCACATTTTACAAGTACAGTAGAACTCCAATCATCCGAACTCTAGTTATCCGGATCGCTTTGAAAAAAAATGAAATCAGCAAAATCCTCACTTTAAAAGTTTTTTATCGGTGATTGATAAAAACGAAGAGGATGACGTGTCAGCTCAGGACATAAGAAACACCACAGTGAAAATTCCTGGATGTTCCGAGTGCACTGCAGAGGATGTAAGCGAATGGCTGGCGTGATTCTACGGACCCTGTATTGCAAATACTCAGTGACGATGAACTTATTCAAAGTGTGAGAGAACTCATTGATAACACCGAAGATGACTAACTTACTAACTAACTAACACTAAAACACACTCCCGTGCCTAGTGCTGTGAGACATTGTACCAGTTTAAACACCGAAGATGACCACCTACTCGACCGTCAGCTAGTAAGGCGTTTGAGTGCCTTCACACAGCCCTAAAATGGATGCACTGGCATCCTAAGTGAGACCATCTACAGCTACTCGAAGCGCATGCGAGACTTGGCTGCACGGAAATGAGTAAAGCCAGCGAAACAACTGACTTTGACCGATATGTTCAAACAATAATACGTTTTAATTCAGTATGTAAGTACAAAATGGAAACAAAATTGTATCCAGAGTCATTAAATTATACATACTAAATCGAAATTTGTGTTTTACTAAAATAATACTAAAATAATAACCTATTTTCATCGAAAATTATTCAATTATACGGATATTTGACTATTCGGATGGGGTATGGTCCGAATCTGGATAATTGGATTTCTCCTGTTATTGAATATTGCCATGATAAAGAAAGTGATTTTAAGCTTTGGATAATTTCAAGATAAATAAGACACAGGATAGAATTTAATGCACAATTGATACAGTTATAATTCCAAATAACGTTTCAAAGGAGCACAAGAGGCAGTCAGACATTGGGGTCCTTAAAAGAAGTGGAAAAACGCAAGAACTGTGGAAATAATAATAGGTTTTGGAAGGGGTAATTTATGTGGACAGTTCAATTTGGAAATAAGGGTGTGGGTTAGGTGATTTGATTTCCATTAGAATCTCCGAATTCATGACATCGTCTATCTGGGTGCGGTGGGAAGGTATAATATCACTTTTCAAGATGGGATCTGAGTCTTTTCCTGAATTTAATGACATTGGGGTAGAAAGATGAGGTTTTTTTTTGGAATAGTTCATTTGAAACTGGTCAAATCACGGAACGATGCTCTTTGAAGCAAACGGAACTATAGAGGTCAACGTCATGCCAATGATAATAGCATTGACATTGCAACGTCAAAACGCAGCAACAGTCTCTCAGCAAAACTCTACAAAATATTATTATCTACAATATTGTCAACAGAAATAAAATTAAATCACAAATAGCTATTGACTAACTCTCGTACTAATCTACAGATGTGGACGTTTCCATCAAAATTTACTTCTTACGTTCACTGTTATACCAAAGGGATAATTTCTAATCCGTAGTCTAAGGAACCGAAATTGTTTTATGAATTTTCACAGTAACGTTATTTTTGCTATAACCTTTCACCGTCTTTTTGTGAAACAACGATTTTGTCGATTCTTGAATCTCACATGGTAGTGGCAATGTCCTTTTCGGTATCGCTTTCTTAACTCTTGCTAACCATAATTTTAGTTATTTATTCCAGTTGTTTAGTTTATCACTCTGCTAACATTTCTTCCTACGCGGGGTGTACTTAGGATCTATGGATTAAACTTCTAGTGCAATGGTCGGCAAACGCATAAGTCAAATGAGACAAAGATCAGCAGTATAACGGTACATATTTCTTTTGGGAGTCAAATTTCTTTTCAATAACCATGTTTTTAGGAGTCGGTTTAAACTAGCTCCTAACATTAAATTAAACCAAATATCATAATAATAATAATCTTATTTATTGACAAAAATATTTTTGACCGATTATAATAAACACATGACAAAACACGCAATTCAATGTGAACAAAGACCTTGCATTTATATGGAAAGTTTGTATGTCGTTGTGTTTAAATTCAAGCAGTATTTCAGGTTCTCATCACTTAGACGATTTCAGAATTTATTTTTGATACGTTTAATGGTTGAAAAAGATTGTTCGCTTGAATATGTAGAGCCAAAGAGTGAAAGAACAGTAAATGCTAGTTTTTTTTTAAACTAATCATATGAGTCAGGAATATTATTCCAGGTGAGATCACATTTATTTTTTTCCAATTTTTCCATATCAACATTAAGGCGTTCAAATTTGGTGCTCCATAATTCTTTGTTTTTTAACTCCAGTAATTGTGCCAATGTCAATATTAAAGGGAAAACAATTGAATTCTGTTATGTCAGCACATAAGAGAGGTTTAAGAGGATTTTTAACAAAGGCTAACGTCGCCGTGCTATTTCCAAATTCCCGAAACCCTGCAGAAAAGCTTCCCTTATATTTAAAATTGTTGTTTTGAAATAGTAAGTGTCAATTATTGAGTTATTTTCTTGACGATGTTTCAGCAGGCATGGAAATGAATTAATGTTTCTCTTACAAAATCTTGAGCAAAAAGGGATAATTTGTTTTTGAATGAAATGACTTCTTTCAACATCGAAAACATTGTGTTGTTTCTTTTCCCCTGTAATTTACGATTAAGATTATTAAGATAAGACGTAACGTCTACCATTAAATAAAATTGTTGGATCCACTGATCGTACGTTAGTTTAGGATACTCAACACCCTTCACAAGGAGAAATGCTTTAACTTCAACTAATAAGGAAGTGAAACGTTTTAAAACGTTTCCTCTTGAAAGCTAACGTACCTTTTTATGCAGCAGAAGATCTGCGAATTTACTCTCTATTTCAAATAAGAATTTTTTAAATTGGCGATGGTAAAGAGCTCTAGCTACAATCGTGTTGACAATCTGAATCACCAATTCCATAACATTGCAAATTTCTTCTGGAAATGTCTGCACACGAAGTGTTCTTCTGGGAATGTCTGCGCACAAAGTTCTTCTTGATGAATGATGCAAAGGAAAACAAGTATCTCCTGAATAATTTTTTCCTTCAAAATAGAATCAAAACCTTGTGTCACTTCGGTCATACTTTTTGCTCCATTTGTTGAAATTGGAGCAATTTTATGGTCTGGAATATGATGTTTCTCCATGCATTTAATGACGGCATTTGCAATATCCTCGCCCCGTGTTTGACCTTTCAGTATCAATAATCCTAAAACTTCTTCTTTAGGACCCGAAGACGAAATAAATCGAACAAAAAGTCAATTCATGGCAGAGCAGCACTCAAGCGGCTAAAGAGCCACATGCGGTGCGAGAGCCGCGGTTTGCTGCCAACTGTCCTAGTGGTTTATCTTTATGCCGAAACTTGCTCTGCGATTTCCAGTTTTTTGTGCAAATACCAGTTGCAAACTGTCACCATTTCTGAGAAAGGCACAATTTGTTTTTCTAACTTGGAACTTTAATCTTCCCTGAGTAATAGGGTAGTTTTTCTCTTCCAGGTATTTCGTTCTTTGCAAAATTGACCACACCTGGAACGAGATATCACGTCAAAACACTTCGAAAATTCTAAAGTGGATACCTATATCGTCGAACCCTTCATCGTGTTTGTATTTAAATAACAATTTAAAAGATTAGAACCTTTCTCATCATGGGTGGGATATGCTTTATGTGTATTCGTTTTCATAGCGTTTTAGATAAAAACCCTTAACTTTTTATTCTACGTTTGGATTGTCCCTCTAATGTCATTTTCCAGTAAGCGTGGTATGATTAGATCAGTAATATATTTCTTAACCTTTTGACTACGGTTATAGATGTAACAAGCTGAATTCTTATAACTTTCAAGGTACGACTGCTGTAACGTTTGCAGCCTAAATTTTTACTTGGCACGATTCGTATAACGTTCAAGATACAACTGATGTAATTGGCCGTTACCTATATTCTTTCTTGTTGCGATCATGGAACAACTGCGGTACTGGCCGTAGCCGAAACGTTAAAGTGGGTTCCCGCATCATCGAAGAGTTGAATGCTCTTTTTTTTACACGACAACTTTATAGATTCGAGCCTTTCGCATCATGGCTAGCATCTACTTTATGTGCATTCGCTTTCATAACTTTGTAGAACAAATTCTCTTAACTTCTCATTCCAGGTTTGCTTTGTCACTCTCCTGTCATTTTATACAAAAGAGGTCTAATAAGACTCATGATCTATTGCTCAGAGGGGATCCCTGTATCGGCGAAACGTTCAAGTTGTTTTCATTCGAAAAACTAAAGATTCAAGCCTTTATCATAGCGAGGATATCCTTTATGTTTTCGTTTTCGTCACTTTTTGAACAAAAGCTCTTAACTTCTTGTTTCAGATTCAGTTTGTATCTAGCATTTTGTACCACGAGAAATCTAGTTAGACACATATCTACGGTTTAAAGTGTACTCCGAACCACTCCTAATAACCTAGCCCTGACCGAGTTTTTAGTACATCAATTAAAACACAAATTGTTGTATCACCCATTCACCAACACTCAGTGGCACATCTCCTTTTGGTGTGTACGCTTCATATGGATATTAGGTTCCCTAGTGTTATTTTCTTAACCCATGGGGTTTACTGTTTTTAGTAAACTGTGCTACCAGGATACCCAAGCGTTATTTTTCTTTCACACACATCCCATTATTTTATTCTACAATCCCAATTTATCTGCTTTCACGACCTTATTGTGAATTGTTTGTCTGGGGATTGGCTCATTTATATATATATATATATATATATATATATATATATATATATAGAACAATTATGGTCCTTCCTAGTATTATAAAATGATGTATTCGTATGTGTATCTGTGTACTGCGTGTACTGTCCTAACGAATATATGGCACATACAATAATGAAATCTAACACAGAGGTAGTCCTAATGTTTAGCGATTTTTGTGTCCAGCCCGAATTTTTAAATTTAACCTAGGACATTTAAAAATTAATTTATTAGTTAACTTCACCTTTCTTTCTTCTCTCCGGAATGTGACGTCATTGAAGAAAGGCGAAGATTTTGCGATTTTCGACCGCTGACGTCGCAAGCATTTTTCGTCTTTTTGCCTTTGAAACTATGCCAAGTTCTACGATTCTAACGTATTCGGATTCACGTTGTTGATAATAGGCCCTGAGTGGCCATCACGGCGTTGCCTGTGGGGTTCGCTTGCGAAACAAATCAAATGGGAATGCACAGTAATCACCGGGAGTTGGCGAGCGCCAGCGATTCAGTGGTCACACCTGACCCCACGAAAGAAACTGTCACGGGCAACACCGTGCTAGCCCTATTTATGTCACGCAAGTCCCCGCAGTGACTAATGTGACATAAAACCTACACATAACCTACATCCATATACCGAATGTCCAATTTAAGATAAAAGCATTTGATACTTTATGCATATTCCTCTGATACCATTTTGATTTGGATACAGCTTTATTAGTCGGGTGGTCACCAGCAAAAACGACGCTGTTTCGGGTACACGTGAACTAAAACTGAAGTCCGCAGTTAAATCATTTACGTGGTTCTATTAGCGATCCCGAAAAACCTCTGACCATTATTAAAACGCAGGTACATCATCAGAGACTTTCTTCTCCCAAAGTCCGTAATTACGGGACTTGAGACGGACGAATTTAGCTCATTTTTCACTCCCGACAGAGGGGTATCAAGCGTCATTGGGAATACGGGAAAAAAGCAGAAAAGACGAATGGCTGGAGAGGAGGACTTTTTGGAGTGTTATGGTGTCTTTCTACGCAAATGAGAAAATGGAAAATGAATACTTAAATTGGAAACGGGGACTGTTCCACTATTACACGCGGAGAAATTTCGATTTGTTTTCAGTGGGAGTTCTGTTGTGGCTATCATAAAGGTGCATGCGTTGTGGAGGGGATATTTTTCGTATTCATTTCAAAATAATATACGCATAATATCCATAGCGTCCAGGTACACGTCAGCGTTCACGGTGCAATGTATATATAGCAATGGGCCGAGTCCTAACCAGGAAAAACAACTCAACACTAAGATGGATCCTCCTCCGAATTTATGCAGTGTCCCAATACTTTTGTCCATATAGTGTATGTCAGCAATGCATTGCCCATTTTCCAATGGTGACAAGATAAAGTTCTGGCCAGTATTTTTCGAATGGCGACATATCTCTTCTATCAAGATCTGTTTAGTTTTGCTAATGACGAGATACTTTGTACAGACCAACCAGGAGGGTTAAAACTCACTAGCGAAATTTCTCGTCTTATCAAATCTCTTCCCATTCAGACAGTCACTTAGCTTTAGATGGATTATTCGCTTGCTAAATCAACCGAACACCAGATACACATTCCGTTTGAAAGTGTATTTTTAATACTCGTTCACGTTTTTTAACTATGGCCTTAACTTTACTGGTAGTTGTCTTGAGGAGACATTTGGTCATATCCAAAACTGGTCAAATCTTGATAGACGTGATACCTCGTCGAAACCACTTGGAGAGTTGAACCAACAGGTATTATTAGATTTCTCAGAATTTACCGATCCCAAATGCACCTATACCTCGCTATACGGCTGCTCTTTATACGGCATTTGGCTATAACGGCCTTTTTTAATTATGGCACTTTTCCGATTTACGGCCTACAATGTTTTGTTATGCCACCAAAACAAAATACTGTACATACTGTTAGCGACATTCTGTTTAGTTTCAGTGTCTCCCTTTAGGCGGCACTGCTACATTTTGCCTCATGAAAATTTGAGGAATGTTTTGCACAACCATTGTCATCATTTTACTGCGTTGTCGCTTTTGTGTAGTTAGACGTGTTTATTATTGTTTGTTTTCTGGTTGGGTTTTGTTTCTGTTTATATTAAATGTGAATTGTAAACATATTTGGTACGTATGTATTAGAAAGACTGTATTTTCGTTACAGATTTAATTAATTCATTAATTCTCTTAAATATAATCGTTTCTTTTTTAGAAAAAAATGCCACTGAAATGTTCATTGAATTTGGAGAGTCATAATGATAAAAATAAAAGAGAAGCCGAAAATCTGTCACGCTAGAGTTTTTTATTATATTGTATACATATGTGCCATATGATTTCTTTTGTTTTTTAATTGATATGTTTACTTTTTGAATTTCCGCTTATTCCGTATAACATTATTTCATACTTGTTTTGATGTTAGCTTTGTTATAGGAAATGAAAATGATAAATGCGTTATGAACTGCAAACTATATTATTTTATAAAAAATTAGATCCAATTGAATTTGTATGGGTTTGTGTCAAAATAATTGATTCATTATACGACTTTTCGCTTTATGGTAGCGAGGTATGGGGGTACTGAACATTCATATTTGTTGGTTTTGCATATTGAAGAGGTTGAAGCACTTCAACTGTTCAAAGTGTAAGTTTCCAGTCTGTAGATATAAATCGAAATGTTAAAAAATGAGCATAAACGCGAATATAGAGATCAGTGCCATATAGATAAAAAGACAACAATTCTTAAAAACTATAATTATGCACAATTTTCTCGAAGTTAAGCTATTCCATTAAACTACTGCGTTTTGTTAGTTAGTTATTCACACTTATATATTTGAGTACTTGTAAAATATATAACTGAACATAGTTTGTAGGAAGTAATTTAAAGATAAGTGTGTATTGCAAAGTTAAATACATTGAAAAATTGTCACGTACTTACTAAAATAAAATGAGATTCCGATAATTATTATTAAAATAAGTACTCCACAGCTTGTATAAATTAAGCTATGGTATGTTAATATTAAGAGTTTTAGATCATTAAAGTTCAACCCAAAATGCTTAATCGCGAGAATATACTGCGTGGACTCAGCGAATATTAATGTGACGGAAGCTTACATCATGGCATTTTCTAGCGATGCGAGATTAGGGCTGATTCAAGTATAGTTAGAATTTCGTCATGGGGACTCAAGTCTTTTAACCTTAAGCGAGTGCAACTGCAGAGCAACGCAGCCTGGTTAGAAGACGAATGAGACTTGCCACAGCAATCTAAGCGGAACCATTCATTAGCTCAAACTGTCTCAAACGCAGGGACAATCAAGGAACAGTCGCGTTTGCAACCAGGCACTAATTCTTACCGTCTGACGCGCTTCATTTTATTTCTTTTCTTAGATTATTTCCTTGATCAGCAATTTTGTTTAGCGGAACCAGGATGTAAGAACAAGGAAAGACGTTTCTTGGGTGAGCTTTTTTAAGGACTATGTTTACCAAAAGTTTGAAATTTGGTGTGCATTGTTAAAATCTCCTTCCTCACCAAAAAAAACTTTGCTCAATACATTACTAACCAATCCGTATATTATTGCATAAATATAGTAATTAATGGATATTGCTGCTATCTTTGTACCATTACAAAAAGTTACTTGTGCATTACGATGTGTAGTTTTTAACCTATCTCCACCGTAAAAAAAATGGCGCAGCTTGTTCGCTTTTGGTCCTTGCGTCATAAAACCCCAACATCCAATCCAATCCTCCACGATGAAATACTTGGGGTAGACAGACTATAACTACCTTCAACACGTCTTGCTAAATTAGTGAACTGGCTGAAGTAACTATCAACACGCGCATTTTTACGAACCTGATAGCGCTTCTGACAAACACTATATGACGCTAGCAACAATCAACACACACTCGTTGGACTGTTTGCGGTGAGCAGTCGTATTTATTGCCAATGCGATGCAAACAATTGAAGGGTTTGCTGCAAAAAGGTGGTAACTCCAATTTTTCAAGTTTTTGGAAATCCCTAAGAAACGCATACAAATTCAAAGTTCTAAGTTGTTTAAAAATATTATACTTGATAAATTTCCTTAATTGTTCTTAACTAACGATTGAAGCTACATCTTTCTTGCACCAAAAGAACGAGATTTTTTACAAGATAGTACACGCAACTCTAAACTCAACCAGGATGTAACTACCTCATTTTTGCAGCAAATTTTTAAACTGTGTGAAACGCTGTCAGACACCGCTTCTATTTCTACCACTGCTTTCACCACTTCCTCAGCCTTCTCTTCATACATTGTAAAGTGTAAATAATCTGTTCTGAAAATTATGAAACTCCAGGAAATATCATCTAAACCATCAATATTTCTGCATAATTATGAAACGTCAGGTGAGTGACTCTCAAAAGCAAATGCACATACTGGTCACAAATCATCACAAATATGATCGTGAAGAAGGTTCCGTTAGAGTTTATAAAAAGAAACAAGGGTTCATTAATTTACTATATAAAGATAATATTAAATGTACTAATTTCGTGGTCAGAGAAAGGCCTCTGAGGGACGGAGCCCCCAGAAATGTTAGTTTCGGATTTTTAAAATATCTACAAATAAAGTACTGTAAATGTTTGTATTACAATTTATGTTCTTCAAATAAAACAACACATTTCAATTTTTTTAAATGACTGCCATTTTATGAATTAATATTTTTTCTTAACTATTACCTAGTTTAATACAATCATCGGGAAAGAAGTATGAGAGTATTGATTAGGGGATTTTTCTGCACTGACCAAAACAAGCAGGCTTGAAGTTGAAACATTATCAAGAAAGATAGTTCTTAGAATAAAATGAAAGGAGAAAAATATATGCTTTAACTTTAAATGGTGGTAGCCCGGTTGGAAGTGTAACGGATTAGCAACCGGAGGACTGCGAATTCGAATCCAACAAGAGACCTTCACGTACAAAGGTGGCCGATTCACATTAAATCTGTAGTTGCCGCAAATGTCCTCAAGTTGGCTTGGTGTAAAAGTTTGGAAAGTGGAATGTGTAAGTTCAGAAATGACCTCGTCATCTGACAACGGCTCAGAATTACGTGGTTTCCTCGGATATTTCCCTTCGGGTTTGATCCCGAACCGTCGTCATTAATCCCAATGTGCTGCTGTAGTTCGACCGTTAATTAAATACCTACCTATCTCTAACCTTTATTAGTAAAGTCTCCGGATGGTTGTCTTGACAAGGTATCTCGCCACTAGATAAAATGGCCGTATATTGATAGACGATATATTAAACTAGCTATCACCGTCCCTGCCTAAGCCATTCGTTGTATCGCAACGCAATTTTGAACCATGGTCAAATGACGAGGCAACATCTGAGTGGCACCCAACTCTCCAACTTCCGCACCAACCCAACGTGACGACTTTCGGCCACGACAGATTTAAGGTGCAAAGACCACTTGTACACCATACAATTACGAATATCCATAACCTGACCCGGATTTGAACCAGGAATCTTCCGATCTAGAGGCTAACATCTTAACCAGTACACCGGTTGGTCGGTTAATAGACGAGGTATTGAAGTAGCTACCACCGTCCTAGCCTAAGCCATTCGGTGTATCGCCACGTAATTTTAAACCACGGTCAGATGACAAGGCAACATCTGAGCTGGCACCCCACTCACTAAACTTCCACACCAACCAAAGATAGACAAGGTATATCGTCATTCGAAAAACTGACCTGATCTTGATCTCGTCGTCAAAAAAAATTAGTCGCATCTTGACGGCTAGATAACACGTCATTAGTAAAATTGGTCTTACCTTGATAAACGATATAGCGAGTCTAAACTAGTTGGAGGGTTAAGTCTGTATCTCAAGAAGCACATCTAACCTTTATGCAAAGAAAAAATGACTCAGATAACTTCATTAGTTGACAGATCGCTACTTTCTGGTTTAAAAAATATGAAGTAAATGTAGTTGAAAAATCTGTTCATTGTATTTCACGTATGAACCAACTATATATTCTTTTAGGCAACTATCACTATCTGTAAGTGTTGTATGTATAAAGCATAAAATATTATGCACCCATTCACTTAAAATAACGATCTACCTATTAACTCTATCCATCCTTTTCATAAAACGTGGGTGTCAGGGTTCAAATCATTGAAAAGTAATTCACAATAAACATTTCATAAAGTACAGTTATTTAATTTAAAATGTCATAAGTTAAAATACATTAATTTATTTAAAAAAATTAAAGAACAGATTTAATGATTTATTTAAAAATGCATGAAAATTTTCAAATATTATTCTCTGGGAAAGCAGTCCACTCCTTAACCTTAAAAATCAAAAGCAAAAAAAGACCGTTGCAACTATTTTATTTGTAGTCGATCCCTACTCTTAAACCACCCCTCAAGGTGCTACTGAAGACAATGGAGTCATTTGGATATTATTCATTATAATAATGAGTGTATTAATTGCCACTCTTCCCTTAGTAAGACAAAAGTGGTAATGAAAATTAAATGTTCTGTCTTGAGGTCCTGGACTTCCCCTATACCATAATTAAATATTTTAGTGCCATTGATTTTTTGAAAACTTTCCCAAATGTCGTGTCAGGGAAAGTGAGATAATTAATACCTCAAAGATGATACCTCGTGAAAGTTCTACTCTAATTTAAATTCGGCAAATGGGAAATTTAGTTTGTTTTTAAAAACTTTGTTTTGAAGTTGCCATCTTTTGAGTTCTTTATTTTCATTAGATAATGCTCCAATAGATATGCAACTTAATTAATGAAGTAAAGCCGTCCAGTGGTGGACTTTAAAAGTTTTTTAAAAGTCTTTAAAGTATCAATTGAATGTAAGGGACTCATATAATCCTAATTATACATAAAAACATTTTAGGTCTGTTTTAATACTTTTACAAATGCCCCTATGCGCTTTGCTTCGGGAAGTACGAGAACTAAAAAAACTATACATATACGAAAGATTTATTGTGGCTTGCTATGCATGGGCCTTTGAGTGTAAACAAAACAGACTGAAACATGAGATCTTATTTCCAACTGTATAAAATATTCAAATGAAACGTATCGCCGTTATTTTTAAAGGTAGGTTACCGTTAGTTTTTCGCTTCAATCAATTATCTGTACTATTATATAAAAGGAAGTGTGTATCTGAGAGCTGTGTCCTGACGAATTTATGGCACTTACACTAAAGGAATTTGGCAAACAGGTAGTCCTAATTTTCTTTGCGATTTTTGCGCACCGCCGGAAATTTAAAATAATTTTATTAGTTTTTTTCACCATTCGTTTTTTTTTTTTTTTTGCTGAATGTGACGTCAACCCTACCTTGAAAAAAAAAAGAAATGGATTTTTCGGTGGTCGACCGCTGACGTCACAAGCGTTTTTAGTTCAAATGCCTTTGGAACCATACCAGGTTTACCAATTCTACCGTACTTTGATTTACGTTGTTGATAATAGCTAATACTTTATATTTTATGTTGAGTTGATCGATCAAATGGTTATTTTTCTGTTTATCTCAAAGTAATTTAAAAGTTTTGTATGAAGTTGCTTTGACTTAAACCCTACTAAAATCCAGTAGTTATTCTCCTTCATGTTTTAATTTGTTCTACAATTTTACTATGCATTTTTATCATAGTGCATAAATTTTTCAAATGTGATCCAATTTTGATAAGCAATCGTTCATTTGTAACCTGTATGGAACAGCTATTTAATGTTTCTGGACAATACGTTTAGCTAATTTCCCAAAAGACGTTTGTTTATATCCTACATGCATGTATAATAAACAACATATCTGAATGATGTTTAAAAATTTTTTTATAGGTGCTCATTATTTATTTATTTTAAATTACAGCATATTCGCCTACTCGGCCAACATAATAATCTCTTTGGATGGATAATACAACAAAATAAATAACATCGAATAATACACATTTCCCAGACCTTTCCAAGAAAGTTGACTTTAAATAAAAGCGTAGAATCACAACAAACTTCTAATGCTTATAAAGAAACCCACACAAATGAATTCCCATGACTGCCTTTCTTTCCCGTGGTATTTTTATGTTATCTTTGAACTATACAATTCTATTTCTTCAATTTTACTGTCAGACATCCTGACTTGGAATTAAAAATGAGCTATTATCGACTGACATAAACTTTGAGGGCAGGTAGAAAACAAATGATTATTTTGTACTAACATGGGGATAGTTATTAGTAGGGCAACTGTTTGCAACAAATGCAACCCTTTTTCACACGTTCTACGCTTCATGTAAAGTACTAAAATCAAAATTCCTCCGACATGGGGTGTATTGTAAATGAGTTATAACCGCAACATAAATGCAACTTTTTGCATAATTGCAACTTTTTACAATTTAGCTTAAAATTAATTAATACGAAATTACTATTTCATTTGTTGCCCTCTGAATCAACACTTCAATCACAGAGTTTGCGAAGTGAGTTTCGATCATCAATATGTTGTTTCCTTGTAGATGACGTTTTAAAATCTCTGAATGTTGAGCGAAAGGATTTTGCGCTTCTGTTATCCGATATAGCATATTATATGACTGCAGCTTTGATCACACTCAAGGTGCTTTATCCGCGATTGCTCCAAGTTATTTGAGTGGTACACTTGTTTCACAACTGCAGAAAAAGTCCAATGCAATAATGTCAGGCAACATCAGTCTCTGTTGAGCGTAGTTTTTCAATGTTAAAGAAATTACTGACCAAGGATCGGCCATTCAACGACATCTACGTTCTACTGTTTTTAATAATGTACAAATAAATTTTGAAAATTTTCATTTTTTTTTCTAATAATTTATTTTAGATTTTAGTGTATCAAAAATAAATGCAACTTTATATTTTCATACATGCAACTTTAGGGAATGATTGATGCAACTTTTCCCATTTTTACTGCAACAAAACATTTGAACTAGTTATTAGATGTGATAGAGGGTACATCACGATGCAGAAATGAAAGATATCAAGTATGTGAACTGTATTTTTATGAGTCTGAGTTTTACACTTTGACAGTTGGCAGTATCTACATGTCTGGTTCTTATAGTTATTGATTGTTACGTACTATATACCCTCATGTCCATATGTTAAGGAACTTGCTATCTGAGATGACTTTGACTTGCTAGTCAAGAAGACAGTATCTCCAAGTTTGATCTTCTCGAGTTAATTGTTATATGCTATATACAGTCATGTTCATAAGTTAAGGAAAATTATATTTGGGATGATTTTGCTTCTTCCACTGTACGGTGCAAAGGCCGATATTATGAAAATGACACGTAAAGGCAAACTAAAGTAAAACTAGTATAGATCACTTTACCCCAGAATACAGGAAAAGAGGCATGGGTACCAACTAGGGATGTCAACTCTCAAAAAATAGCCGGTTTTCGGTAAACCGGTTTTTTCGTCCGGTTATAACTGCCCCGGTTTAACCGAGTCAAAAAAACTGATTTTTTAAATAATCGAAAAAAAAAAAAAAACGATTTTTAAAAAACTTCAAGGTGTTTCTGTTTAGTTGTATATAAAAAACGCCAACTGTCGTTAAAATTTTTACGGAAAAAGGTTTGAAATTTTGTGGGGGTACTCAACCCATTTACTTAAAGGTCAAAAGGAAAAACATATTTAAACTTACTTTTTCATCTTGAAAATTCGGATGTTTGTACTTTCGGAGTTTGAGATGTTGCCGTAAATTCGAGGTTCCTCCTCCACTTTTAATTGGCTTCAGGCACAAAAATTACATTCAGTTTCGTTTTTATTTAGTTTAGCAAAATATTTCCAAACATCCGACGAAGTCATAGCAGTTAGACGGTGGGATGAAAACTGAAATTCAGTGGCATCTCCTGTTGAATTTTACATCGTAATCAAACGATGTTTGGCATAAATGTACTTTAGTTCATCGATCATGCCTTTGTTTATACGTCAACCCGCACAGACTAAACAATACTGAGTCAAAGAATGAGAACAAGCTATGTCACGGGATTGGTTGAAAAGGGATATTAACTGTGGATCTTGAAAAATCAGTTTTGAAAAAAGAACCATTTGCATCACATAACTCACAGGCCACGAATACAATTTTCTTGAATTTTCGGGGCCGGTTTTTTGTCCGATTATTAGTTTTTAAAATAACAACCACGGTTATAACCGTGCCAAGAAAACACTAAAAAAACCGGTTAATCGAAACGAAAAACCGACTTATCTGTTTAATCGGACGGTTTTTGACATCCTTAGTACCAACCTGATGATTGTGGAACAATTTAATACTTGTATATGGTAACCTTGATTGGCCATACATGCCGTGCAGTGTTTTTTTGTTTCGGTTGATAAAAGGGCCTAATAGTTACTGGAGTAATAAACCCATTCTCTCTCTCTCTCTTTAAAAAAAAAAACATTTTTTGCGTCCTGGTGGATTAAAATGTGTTTTACCCGACGGCCTAGAGTGTTGTGTACAAGTTAGATGGGGTTTATTCCCGGTGAGTAGGAAAGCAGGTCCAGACACGTTATATTCCAGAATTCCAGCTGATTCTGTACCAAGCTACCCCTTGGAATTCCCTTTATCATTCAATAAGTGAAACGCAGAAGCTAATGCACTCTATAAAGCCTCATATCAGGATGTCATCTATATATACCGGTCATTACGAAAACAGAGGTATCTTAAGATGATAGCACTTCAAATACGGACTCCTCAACAATCACTTTCGACTACAGTGAAACTTTTATTAACCGGGACCATTAATCGACCTTAATCAAAAACCCACCTCCATCCATTGCATGCTAACGAATGATAAAAAAATGCGCGTTTTAACTGGAAATACACTGTACATACATGAATTTTATTTTACTGAAACAAACACGATATAATTTACATTAAGTACAGTATAGTACATATTGTTACATGAACTTACGCTCTAGACGTACATGCGTATTCAAATTTTAAAATAGTCTGTTATTTCTCTTTGTTTCTTCAGCGCTCGTGCTTTCTGAGTGGCAATGTTCTGTTATAACGGACTGACGATTAACAGAAACTGACGGTTAAAAGAGTGACGGTTAATCGAAGTTTCACTGTATGTAGTCAGGGTTATAATACGTCAAGAATGATCCTAAGCTAAAACCGAACTTGTTACCAAACTGTACATTGCCCCATTGTTGTGAGATTCAAGTGGAGTGTTCAGAATTGAGGATGATGCAATTTAACCATAGATAAATGATTTGTCCAGCAAACCTTAATATGGTACTTCAAAGGCTGCCATTGGTCTCTAACAAGTGTATTTGTTGTACTGGTTGGATAGAGGCATCGTTTAGCCATATTTAGGTCCTATTATTAAGTTATGACACAAAAGGAACCATAACCTTAGGATGTCTGAACATCTTGGCCAGTTTAGAACCTTCTCCAAAGCCGATATATGTCATTTGGTGGAAAATCTAGTATCATAAAAACTTTTATATCTGTCTATACTCTTCCGTCACCATAATTTCATCGATATGGAATCGTATATATCATGTTTACAGTCTAAAATCTTCTTTTTGAGACAAAGAAAACACTCTTTAACAAACAACCTCACAAACGTTTTTTTTAAATACCGAATAATCGAACTGACGAAAACCGGCATTGCAGAAATTCCTTAATTAGCCTTCTGGAAACTTTTATTACCCTTTTCAGGGGTGACAGGTTCTAGGACATTTCAGTTACTAATTCAATGCAAGACTGGCAAATATTCGAACTTACGAATCTCTTAACGTATGGATAATTCATAATAACACTAGATAACAATGTGAGCACAGTACCAATTGTTGATTTAATATGCTATAATAGGTTTGGGACGGCAGGAACTCTTAGAGAGAGAGATTCGGACCGTCAACTTAAAAACCAAACAAAGTGATACTACATTATTGACCAGCCTGAATTTTTATGGTAAGGGAAAGTTATTAGATTCGTTTCAGGTTGTTCTTTTAATATACCTTTAGCGTTCAGCATAGAATAAAGAGACAGTACTATTTAATTTCCAGTTGGATCATTTTGGACAAACTAAAAATGCTCGAAGAAAAAAAAACTTAACCGGGGCTTTCAAAGTAAGGAGAAGTATACCATGATGATATACGGAATGGAATGAAGTAAAAACAAAAAAAAAATGCTAGGAAAGTTAAGGAAATAATAAAAGGCCCGAATTTCTGCCATTTCGTGCTGAACATTTCAATTGCTTTTTACGACCTCTTCCCACGTCAGAAGCCTACTTTTGCGTGCTGACGGCAATTTATATGTTAATGTTTAATGTCTGCGCATTTTACAAGTTTTTGTCTAAAGCTGTGTGTCAACAAAAATTGCTACTTTTTCTTCCTACTTTTCCTCATACAAGTGAATTACATTTACGACACAAGAGAATTTCTCGGCAACTTCGTAAACTGCAGTGTTTGATTTAGGAATGTTGTTACAGTGGGTGGAGGAAAGGCATTGAAAGTTTGCTCTGAAAGACCCTTAAGAGAATTCAAAAATATTCCATTACTGGAAACTCTCAGCAGAATTGATCTAACGATTGAGTTAAATTTAGAATGCGATAATTTTCGTAAGGTTTGTTTCACAGTGTATGCTCTTAAATATTCCGAAATATTTGTGCAGTTTGTAGAAATTCTATATACATTTGTGTGAATTAAGAAAACATTTTAATAACATATACATCAGATGTTTTAAGGCGTATCACATCTACAAAATGATCTTCGTAACACCGCAAATACGATTAAACAGGTCACAAATAATCAGTAAATATAAAACCCCACAAAATATTGTGCTGTGGAGTTTCAAATAGAGTGGGCTCTTTTGAGAAATTTGCTTAACACACAAGTACACCAAATGTATTTTACATTCTGCCTTCGTAGTGCAAAACTTTCTGCCTATCAATGCATTACTTTCTTCTACCAGATGTATTTTGTCTTGCAGACCCAGTGAATTGTTTTATTTTCAAGTCAAATGTATTACTTTCCTTCTAACTATTGTATAACTTTCTGTCTACGTAATGCATTTCTTTCGGTCTTCCAAATGCATTACTTTCTGTCTATCAAATGCATTACTTTCTGTCTATCGAATGCACTACTTTCTGTGTACTCTTAGAATGTCATAATTAGTTTAATTTACTTTTTACTACTTATCTAAATGTGATTTCAGGCATATGCATAAAATATTCCCAATATATGTGTATACTTATTAGGTCTTGGAACTAACATACCGCTTTTGTAAATATATTTACTTTCTTATATATCTATACTCATAATAGTCGTGGCCACAAATGTCCTTACGTTGGAGTGGAGTGGAAGTTTGTTAAGTGGGGTGCCAGCTCAGCTGAGACCTCGTTATCTGACCATGGTACAAAATTACATGATGTTGGCCTCGGTTCTTTCTCTTTGAAGGTTGATCCCGGACCTTCACCAATAGACCGTTGTGTTGCTTCAGCGTGACGCTAATTAAAAATACCAAATATCAGTGTACAATTATTTTTACACTGACTTGAAGTTTATATTGCTATGCATTATAAAAAATAAACCTGATAGGAAATTAACTACAAAGTGACAAAATACTGGGTTTTTCCCTTAAAATTTGAAAGAAATATAAGTGATCTGCACATAGAATGGTTTACTGAAGTCTCACCTGTGATACTTGGACAAACATGGATAAGATATACATACTGAGTTCAAGTAATTTATTATTAAAGCTAAGTAGAAGATATTCTTTGTAAGAAAAATCGAGTTCAAAGCACAAAATAAGCAAAATTGAGTTCATTATTAGTTTTACGTAAAATTTTTTTAAATTTCACACAAACAGGAAATGAAATAGGAATGGATTATCATTAAAAAAGCATCAAATAGATCATCGAAATCTCTAATCATCTTAAAGTCTATAAATAAAATATTTTTGTGGTCTATTTATATATAGCACCTTTCTCTGGAGCTAAATGCCACTGTAACGAAGAAAACAAGGACACACAGATTTTTCGCATAAAAATAGCTGTTTCTTTTACTATTCTATACTAATCAAAATACTTTTGAACTTTATGTGTTTTGAAGTACGTTTATCGGACTTTTTGAGTGCATTATTCATTTTTCTTTACAAAAGAGTTACTATCTATTACACGTAAAATACATCTCATTGTAAATAGAAATGTCCCATACGTGCATGATATGAGCTCTTTTTGAAGAAGAAAGGACATATATACTCATAACTTTAAAATAAGCTCACAAGCAGAGAATATAGTTAAGTTCAATAGAAATTTTTGATTAATATAAGGTAGAACAATAAAAGATACAACTATGTTCATGACAGAAATCGTTGATTGTTCCACTACGTGACAGTAGAATGTCCCTATAAAAGACCTTTAAAATGTCATATTTGTAACAATGAATAAAATACATTCGTGTTGAATTTTCATCTCATGCTTTGCAGATCCAGATAAAATCATAGACATCTGCCAAGTCGATATCAAAATGCTGATTTAATTTTGAAAACATTCTTGATAAACTATAGCATACTCAGGAGGTTTAAAAAGAAGGATTGACGACTGTGGCGATGTTTCAGATGGTTTTTTTTTCGTTGGATTAAAGCCAGGCCAGCTTCGGTAGAAATAAAAGGGGAAATTCTAAATCACATTTCTAAGCAATCAACTTGAATTTAGAATCAAGGTTTCAGTTTTCTTTCCACCACACCACCATTAGAGTTACATTAATTTTTTATGAAACTGCCAAATGGCAACACAGTAACACTTTGCTAGAATTCTCAGCGCCACCTGTCAGTCATTACTGGAATCTTTTCTGAACCATCGTTCGTTATATTGTGTGAATAATGCATAGCGGGAATAACCAAAAGAATAAACGAAAAGGTGTTTTCTCGCTGGTTTTTATCTGTTAGCATTACTAGATTGCGTGTTCCCATCAGCATGTTTTCTTGAGTTTGTTGGTTTTTTAAAATTATAATACCGGTTCGTTTTTATGTTTAACTACCCGCTGCCTAGCTAGCCCTGCGGTGCCCGTGCCAGTTGGTTTGTGGGGTTATTAGTTTGTTTCTCAAACCAAATTAAATGGACCATAAGTTGATTGAAAAATTGACCATTTACTTGAACCAAACTAATTTGACGGTATTTAATTTTAAAATTTTGATTGAAAGAAAATCAAATGTTAAGGTAGTTTCTTACTATATACTAAAATTTTCCGGAAATTTCAAATCTTTAAAAATTCTCATTCGATTTTTAACGATCGCTGAGATAGAAAAAAAGGTCTGAAGAACGCCAGTGATAACTTCAATAATTTATTTTGCTTTACTCGAATCTGTTTCTCAGGAAATCAAAATGAATTAATCTCGAATCAAACGAAGGTAGTTAGAATCTGTTTGCTGACATTCCCATTTATTGCGAATACACAAAGGTGAAAAAAACTGTGCATGGTTCCAAAGGCTGACATCAATAGTATCGTCACAGAGGGAAAAAAGTCACTATGCATGTGCTTCTTCATTTCCGGAAGAAAGAACGAACGATGAAAAAACTTATTATTACTTTTTAAATGTTCTAGATTAAATATTAAAATTCGGCGCGACCCTAAAATTGCAAAAAAATTCATACTACCTGTGTGCCAATACCCATTACTGTAAGTGCCATAGATTCGTAAGGACTTTGCGGGAAAAAGGAAAACAGACAGACAAATAGTGCTTTTTATAATTATAGTTATTCGATTTGATATAGACCTGAAGTTTGACCATGTTTAAAACAAGAAATATTATTTGTCTTAATATGTTCAACATCATAGATAGGAATTCATGCTGAACATAAATATATATTAGTTACAGTCTGCAAAATACCAGCTTACGTTTTATGTATATTTTTTAAAACACATTAAAGACGGTTAAGTCTTTCTTATTGGTATATTAGAGTTGATCCATGTAAAAGAATCTATTTAGCGGTGGAATACGAATGCTCTCATACTAACATATAAAATTTGTTTCTCACATAAAATTAGAAATTTTTCTCACCAAATTAGCAATATACCATATATGCTCAGATATATATATTTTTAATCAATGCTTGTTGTTTTTTAACTTTTTTCAGTAAAACTCTAGATTTTTCTAAAAATTTTATAAGTTGTGAATTTGTATTAATATTGTTGAAGTTTTAGCTCCCAACAATACTTTTCATAAACATTTCTCTAATAAAACTACTTTAGGGATGGCATCATAGAAAGTTCCAGGAACGTCATGTATGAGGGATTTTCAGTGTCAACACATACACACACCCCACACAAAAAACACTGGAACACCAAAGTTTTACATTTTGCAGTTTTCCATAATATCTGTATTTCCATAATTTGATAAAACTATAATGTATAACTAGTGGTAATGTTCACTCATGTTTACTTCAAAATTTGCTAGCACTGAAGCAAGTATGGATTATTTTACTGAGGTGGAACTTTACATAATCTAGCATTGATGTTATTTAACAAGCTAAGTATCTAGGTGGAGGTTTTCAGTATTCTATGTAATTATTATGTTAATTTATCTCATTAGTGAAGCTATTCATGTGCCGATTTATTATTTCTTCTGTCGCATTGCGACATTCGATGTCTCAAGCTAAACAGTTCCTTTCAAGTGATTAAGCATTCAGCATTTAGGCGACATTTAGGCAACACTAAGACAGCAATTAATTTCCTGATTACATACAACCTCTCTTTCTCTGAAACGATTAAAAACTGCACGAAAAATTGGTTGAACTCGCAAATAAATGGTTTTAAATCAGTCGTGATCGCGTGCCGGACAAAGATTACAGAAGCCTAAATGAAATATTTTCCAAAAACAATTAAGAGCAGTACAATAGGGCTATTCTTTCAATAGAATGCCAAACAATCAAACACGCAATTACAAGCGGAACCAATTTCGGCATCATTAAGCTATTTTGGTCATTATTTTGACTTCCGATGAAACGGGAACGTATATTTTCCTGCGAACAAGTGAACATTATTCCATTGTAGGCGTGTATAATAGAATGTATCTACCTACACGTACAGGTCAGGTTCATTGATTGTTCTAGATTATTTTAATGCTTCGCAAGGAATGGGGATTTAAAGATTCAAAGCCAATATTTCTGACGTTGTTGAACTATTTCCTTTGTTGATGCTTTTCAACAGAAAATCGTTACTCACACTATTTGCCGAAGCTTGCGAGATATTTTCCATATTCTGAATTTAAATGCATTCGTTTTTTTAAATTGTCTTGTAGCTATTTACACGTTTTTACTTTTCATGAGGTAATTTTACTTTGAGAAGATTTTTCAGTGAAAAAATACCCAGTGTGTTTGAATTGCGAATATTTTGCGTCCGCTACGCTAATATAATTAACTTTTTTTCGCGAATGACGGGCACTTATGAATTCAATCTTCGGCCAACTACGAAGCCATAATTTAGGGCCAATGGTAAAGGGGTACCCTGAGGGTGGCCATCACTTCCCCTAACTAACGACATCACATTTTTCGTTCATGCACTGACCCCGGATTTGATCCAGGAGCCTTCCGATCCAGAGGCCAACACCTTAACCACTAGAGCTGTTGGTCGGCGAGAGTCTAATTACCTATCTTAATTGAATTCGTAGTTAATTCCCTGGAATTTTTATTGCCTAAGTGCTGAAATTGTATTAAGGAAAAGCCGTGACGCCTCCTTCAGAATACATACAGGAAACGTGTGAGTAACGCAAATAGTGTAGGTAATAGTAACAGGCAAATAGTGTGAGTAACGATTTTCTGTTGAAAAGCATCAACAAAGGAAATAGTTCAACAACGTCAGAAATATTGGCTTTGAATCTTTAAATCCCCATTCCTTGCGAAGCATTAAAATAATCTAGAACAATCAATGAACCTGACCTGCACGTGTAGGTAGATACATTCTATTATACACGCCTACAATGGAATAATGTTCACTTGTTCGCAGGAAAATATACGTTCCCGTTTCATCGGAAGTCAAAATAATGACCAAAATAGCTTAATGATGTCGAAATTGGTTCCGCTTGTAATTGCGTGTTTGATTGTTTGGCATTCTATTGAAAGAATAGCCCTATTGTACTGCTCTTAATTGTTTTTGGAAAATATTTCATTTAGGCTTCTGTAATCTTTGTCCGGCACGCGATCACGACTGATTTAAAACCATTTATTTGCGAGTTCAACCAATTTTTCGTGCAGTTTTTAATCCCCAGAAATACTGCAACCACCTGAAGTTTGCGAAAAAAAAATGCTTCTCATATTGTATACCTTTCTAGATCGCTCTGGTAGCTGCATCATCTCGCACTCATAGAAGTTCAGAGGTTTTTGGCTAAAGAACTGATCTAGGGGAGGAAACTTTTCAAACCACATGCGGCACATGTAATCGTCAACGGCACGATCACCCTACGCAATACATATCTTCCTAGCAAAGTATTCTTGCCTTTTCGGAAGCAAAAAAAGCAGAATATGTCGTAAAATCTCCTTGTTTTCTGCCATTTTTACTGTTTAAAAGAATTTAAAAAACACAACTCAATTACACAATTTTTCCCCGGTACTTACTGATATTTGTTCGTTCAAACAACGTCAAAACTTTTTGTGTGTGAAGTATACATCACTTTTGTTTTGCGATGCAATTCCATCTAGCGACTAAAAAAACAGAACAAACTTTTGCATCAATCTACTAGCTCGGTCATGAACCCTTGGCGGAAATATCTTTGGGGAAGCTAATATGTGAAAAGTGCGGCTGAATCCACGGGGCTTCTTCACTTACCCCTAGTAGTAGCTGCTAGTAAACTATCACCGCGGAAATGGCTCTTTATAGATGCAATTGAAGAGCGGTGAGAAATCAATTACGGGGACGTATTTCAATCCAAGTGGTGAAAGTAGAATTTTAATCCTAGTCCATCTGTTCATCATGTTAGTATAATATTTATGCACTTGCATTTATGTCGAACCATTTCGGAAAAAGATTGTTATGAATCTCATCTAAAAGTGTTCACCATTGTGGGACATGTTGAAATGCAACAAACAATACAAAATTGAACAATTTACAGCATAGGAGTAGGAAGACACAGAGACTGAATAGGGGATAAGTAGACGTGATGGCATTAGTCAGAAGGTTGGGTATGAAGCTGGATATTATTGGGAGTGAAGCAATCGACAACGGACAAAATTGGGGATCTCTCAGCAACATATATCTGCAAACTGCTGAGAGTAAACGACTTAAAATTTGATTTTTTATTATCTCAGCGTGCTTTTGATCATCGCCAAATGCCAAGTACCTCTCGCTTGAGCTTCCCATTTACACATATTTGACTTCTCACAATACCTGTCTATAACCATGATGCTACATCCACACCAATGCTACACATTACATGAAATACTCATGAACTTAGTGTTTGTATGATTAACGTGGAACTGAAATCAGATTTGTATACGGCATCTTTATTCGATTTAATAGTTTTCTGCACACATATATGTATGTCATAATAACAGACTTAAGAGCCTGTAGACATGACAAGAGTGGTGATAGTGGTATAAAGAAACCAGATAGAGAAGAGCCTACTGGCACTGAATGTAATTCTGGAACCACGAACGGAGAGTCTGAAAATTCTACAACAGTATTTTATTTCATAAAAAAAGTAGTGGTAACATCATGATAAGAGGTGGTTGTTCGGTGTTTGGGACGGCTCTGAGAGCTCCTTATTCCAAGAGGCTCGTAAAAGAATTAATAGTTTACAATGAACTCACAATTGGATACTGATTAAAATAAAAATCATTTGGCCAAATGATCAATTGAGAAAGGGTAGAAGTCGGTGGTTTAATGAAGGAGTAATTTGATCTTTCACAAGCGATTTGAAAGGTTAAGAGTCCGTGGTAGATCAAACTAATGAAATGTCTTGAGTTCAAAGGTAAGAGGGGGTGGCAAGATACATTGATCACAACATGTTCGAAAAGAGGAACATTAAGAGATTTTATCTGTGGTGAGAATTGTACTTGGGAGGAGGTTAGGTTTACGTAGCACTTCATGTATATGCCTGATGGCTTATGATTAAATAAATTAGCATACAAAATAGTACCCCCTTTCCGAAACTAAAACAAAATCCAACTTCAAACTCAATGATCTGACAAATGACTGAGGATTCACTCATCCCATATTCAATCGCTGTGGCTGCTTGAAGCCTCTCAATTCACTATGCTGCAAATAATTTTATGTCTGTTTACTTGATGTTGGCTGATGCAGCTTGGCCAAATATGGCTCACGTGCTGAACAACCCAACCAATCAACTGTTGTCGCAAATTTTTAAGAAATTATATGGTTGTTGTGTGAAGGTAACGGCTAAATGAGCGGAGTCTGCCCATGGGTTTGCACAGAACTTTCGTCCTTCAGCTGACGTCACGTCAACTGTTCTGCTTTCCACAGAGACGCTTTCGGGACTGAAAAGTAACACATAAAGACACAGTTCCGATGAGGCAAACAACGATGACGACCACGTCCACTTATTACGTGTTAATTAACACGTCATCAGTGTGAACAAATAGATTAAATTATCTACATCTGTAACAACGATCTCGCGTTTTTGGCGCCCACAAATAGTGTTGATTTTACAAAAATGCCTTCACATGTCCTATTCATCCTCTTAGTATGTTTGAAAAAAACGTGATTTTGTATTTTGGACACCTAGAAGCAATTACTTCAAAAGTTTACTTCTGCTTAGGATAAGAATTTCATTTGGTAACTAACATCCGAAAAAGTGGTTGCCTTCCTTTTATAAAACTTCGTCACGGGCTTCAATTTCTGATGGCATTCTATTCTCTCCAAACAAGTGACTCATCCAAAAAATTAAATTAATTTGACATTAAATTAAAAAAGTTTGAAGACCTCTAGATATGATTTACTTTTTCATCTGCAATTTAATGATTTCGTTCGGCTTATGACACTTTTCTTGACTTGATACCCATGCCTTATTTGAGCTGAATGTAACTAAATCTTTGTTTTGAGTTGAGTCACTTTTCTAAAGAAAATGCTGTTTGATGAGGAGTAATTATGAATTTTTTTACAAAAACGAACATGCATGTTTTCAGAAAAATAACTGCTGTTCGATCTTGGATAGCTTACTTACTTCGATTCTACAGTACATCTAAATATATGATTTGTATTTGTCCTTAAAGTGTATGTATATACAAAGAATCACGAAAATCGACAAAATATGAATATTTATTTTACAAATTCAAAATATTTTTCAATTTATTAGCTTTCAAACGATGTCAAGATCTTGCAAATTTTCAAAATAGTTTTCTAGTTACAAGGATTTTTGTTAGGTATACTGTCACCAGGAACAGACATGCTTCCTAAAATAAACTCGATTTCTGAAGAACTGTGTTTTTGCAATGGGATTCATTGTTTTAACTATCATAACTCCACAATAAATTAATCTATTATAATTATTTTTGCATCGTTATGATTTAAATAATGCGGTGAACGTTTGAACCTCAATCAGAGTATTTAGTCTAGAAATTGATGTTTAAATGATTTTTAAATTCTGAAATTTCTGAAAAAATATTGATTTTTTTACATTTCTTTGATTAAAAAATATAATTTTTTTCCTAGACACTTGATAGAGACTTAAAAGGTGAAGAATAATATGAGGAAACATTTCCAGCAGGAATCGTCTTTATAAATAAATTAGAATGTCAGATATCATGTTTAAAATAAAAATACTAATTAGCTAATTATATCTTAATTATATACTTAATTATTTGCACAGTCTAATATTTTTCCCTGAAAAGATTTTAAGAATACACCAACTATCCGTGGTAAAAAAACTGGATTTTTAAAGTCAAAACTAAAAAAGAAAAAAAAATCTTATAGGGTATACGCACACCTCAAAATATATCCGAGGAATGTAAAACCAGAAGCCTTTAAAGCGAAACAGTAGAGTAAATAGCTAAATAGACGAGACCATCGTTAGTATATATATATATATATATATATATATAATATATATATATATATATATATATATATATATAATATATATATATATATATATATATATATATAATACTGTTCTGAATCTTGATATACGACATATATTTCACCATTAGAAAAACTGAAAAGGACTGTATCTCGTAATATTCAAAAACCTTTCTATATCTTCATGACAAGTTATATCGACATTAGCACAATTGGTCAGGTAGTGATGAACGAGATATGTCGTCAGAATCACTTGGACTATTAACTACGGAAGTAATTTATGAAGAAGATATATCCCATAACTTACATTTCTACATATAATCAGGTAAAACATCAATTTCATATTCGAAATACAAAGCAGCCTAGAGCATGTGAAGTTTTCAATAATAACGTGGAATTAAAAACATAAAAATTTAATACTTGAAGAACTTGAAATATTTTGATAAAATTTACATTAGAGTGTCAAGTAGCTTAAGTAAATTCTCTATCATAAAATATCCTGTCAAAAATTTTCAAGTTAGGCAAAAATATTTACTGTACATTGTCTCAATAAGAAGATATTGTCAACAGCAATGCTCATATAATGAGCTGGTATTTTTATTGATTTAGCTATTTAGTTTTAATGTACACTGTGTCAACAAGCATCCTCTGTTAACATGAGTGCGCATACAATGATCTGGGTTTCAATGCAACCTAATAGTCTGTACAGTGGACCATTGGATAGGATAATGGGTGAATTCTAACACAATGGGTGAATGCACCTTCCGATTCGATAAGGATGCGATTAGACACAGTCATGCCTCGTGCCCATTATGACATACGCAATGCCTATTATGCTCTCTGAAACACCGAATTCATCAGATTCGATGCCTCTCCTCCATACTTTTTTTTTGGAAATCCTTTCAATACATTTCAATCATTTAATATATGATAATTTTTATGGTTTGAGCCCGTTGAGTAGACCAAAGTGATTAATTTCTAAATAAAATTAATATTTTAATCTGGAGTATGAGTAAACTAGCAGGCCGATCATAGCTATTGATATAAGAGCTGTTTCTCACTTGCCATACCTTCATTAAACCCATTTTAAGTGAGTATAAATATCGATATGAACATTTCATACTTCCCCAAATTAAGTAAAAATAATCAAAAACTTTAGACACCATTCAGCGTTAAGCTCTCAAAGTGTTTCGACGAGATATCACGTTGAGATTCGGTCTACTTCATTAAGATGTACATAAACACTAGAAGCCACTACATAACCACTACTTTTATTTTTATTTTAACTTTAAGAAATCCAGTTTTTTTCTCAGTAGGACATTGGTTTATGCTCAAAAACATATTAGTGAGAAAAACCGTATTAATATTATCATTATTTAGCTAATTAAGATATAATGAGTTAATTAGTATGTATTTTATCAGTGATATCTCAAATTCTAATTTGTCTAGAAAGACAATTCTAGTTGGAAATTAGTTCCAATATCATTCTACATGTTTTGACCCTCAATCAAGTTGCTAGAGAGAACAGTTTTTCTGTTACAACTTTTTTCGCTAAGGATGCATAAAAAATTAAGATTATGTTTTAGGAAATTTAGGATTTAAAAATCCACTAAAAATTTATTTCTTAACAAATAACTCTGATTGAGGATCAAAACATCCACTTTGTAGTGATACAAAAATAATTATAATAGACTAATTTATTGTTGAGTTATCAGTCTTTGAACAAATCATGATACTGCAAGTACCAAACGAAAATCCGTGTAACTAGAACACTATTTCGAATATTTGCAAGATCTTGGAATCATTTGAAAGCTACAGAGTTTAAGAATATTTTGAAGCAATAAAAAAAATGTATACTTTCTTTTCGATATTCAGGATTTTTAGTGTGTACATACCTTAAGATCTAGAGATCACGTCTAATATTCGAACAACTTCATTAAAGACTAGATATCACGTCGAAGATTCGGTCAACTTCATTAAGGACTAGATATCATGTTGAATATTTGGTCAATTTCATTAAAGAGTAGATATTATGTCGAAGATTCGGTCAACTTCATTAAAAACCAGATATCACGTCGAAGTTTAGGTCAACTTCATTAAAGACTAGATATCACGTCGAAGATATATCAACTTCATTAAAAACTAGATATCACATCGAAGATAAGGTCAACTTCATTAAAGACTAGATATCACGTTGAATATTCGGTCAACTTCATTAAAGACGAGACATCGCGTTGAAGATTCTGTCAACTTCATTGAAGACTAGATATCAAAAATCGAAGATTTGGTCAACTTCATTAAAGACTAGACATCGCGTAGAATTTTCGTAAACTTTGTTGAAGACTAGATATCTCATCTAGACAAAACTGCCCTATTTCAAGGTGAATGAAGATCTAAATAGGAAGGATTAATTATCGCTTATCCAAGACTAGTGACAATTTGGAACATGATTTTACACTTGAGGCTGGACACTATTGGGCAGCTCTTGATGCGTAGATAAATTACCAGGAGTTTAATGGTGTTAATTCTTAGTTCTAATAAAGTGCACGGCGAAAAGTGTCCACTCTGTGAAAAAACTAACTTTCAAATGCCTTCTTCAATTGTATACCATTAACTTCAACAAGGGCGATTTTTTATGTCTAAATGTATTTTCACGATTGTTCATATTTTTGTTTTTTGTACTTTTCTTCTACCTTCTAAATTTTTTATTTCCTTCTGTAATCAGATTGTTAAGAATTTCTTTAGATTGGCCTGGTCTTACGTTTAATTTTTGAAATGTTATTTTGCGCCATATTTCAAATCAAGCATATTTAAACCAATCGGTGATATTGGAATGATTCCTGTAGTGATTAATTTAAATGGCTAGTATTTGTTGATTCGATATCTGTACCACGTACGTTACTGATATACTATATATATATATATATATATATATATATATATATATCTGTGTGTGTGTGTGTACACGTATTTCCCAAAATGTATTGCGATAACTAACAGTTAAATATCTTATCATTTCGGTACTTCCTTTTCGATACATTCAGACCAGACTAATTCCATTTATAGGCATAACTTTTGAAGTAAGAGTACAATGTTCTAATAATCAAGAGATTTCTGAGTGAAATACTCCTATGCAATAAATGTACTTATATTTGAGAAACATAGTTAAAGCAATGTTTGCGATAGTACATGATTTCTATACTACTTTATTTGTATATGGAGTCTGTCAAAATAAATTGAAAGACAAAATATTCCAAATTTTGAACTGAAAACGAATTTTACATATAATTAATTATTCCAAAATACAATTGGTCTGACAATATCCTATTCATCAGATTATATTTTATGCACTTAAAAGTGTCGGTGTAACTACATTAACTTCATAAATAAGATTAAATTAATTTGAGCGTGAAATATGAACTGATCAAAAAAGGCTATGAAGAAGACATAATATTAGAAAGACTGTATACTTTTGGACAATTCTAATGCAATAATGTATTTTTTAACCATAATTTTAATTCGTATTCCCCTAATTAGCCTTGGTGTAGTAATAATGACCATACAGACATAATAAACTCGTAAGTAATGTTTAAAATGTAAGTTTTAGTCAGTTCTATTAAGTAATACTCAAAATGTAAATTTTATTTAGCTGCCATAAATTTCCTTATTTCGTTACTCTTTGCTATAATATACAGTAACAATCATCTTGGAATACATGAGTAATCACTCTAACACCGATATATCCACATCTCTTAAAAAGCACCATCCCAATTAAATATCCATATTATTTTAAAATTAATTTAAAGCATACATCCCAGCAATACACCAAAATACAATAATCTTTTTGATTTGAACTAAGAAAACTTGAGAAGATAAGTTTTTAAAATGGAAGGGAATAAATGAATAGAAAAGAGTTTTTATAGTAATTTATAAATCTAAAGAGAAGTAGATTTAAAGTAAATTATTCAAGATATTATAAATAATTTATGTCCCATTAAGTGAAACAATTTTTAACTGCATCCACTCACTATAATTACACTTGAGTGTATTGCTTTTTAAAAATTATTAATTAAGTAACAAACTTAGAAGTACTTAAAAGATTAATGTATATACTCAAATACATAAAATTAAAAAGATTTAATTCAACTATTGACACACACTTTATAAATACTAACAGAAACTTCCTATGATAATAATTAGAAAAAGATACTTTAACTGCTGGTTACAATTTTATAAAAAAAATGATTTCTTTTAAAATTTCCAGATTATATTAAAATAAACATATTTCCTAAATAAAGTTAACCGTTGTGCATCTATTTAAAATACGGTTTCTTTTAAATCAATATCTTTAAGTTTGAAAAATTATTCTCCACCCATGTTAAAAAATCGACAAATATAAAAAAAATTCTTTACGGAAGAGTTTTATTTTCTTTTGCATTTTGCATCAGGCATTTAAGAAAGCTTCCGATGCTTATTTTTTAATGATGCTTATTTAGTGATAAATGTGAGAAGAGCCATTAAATAACACTTAAAAGGAAATGTGTAGCAGTTCAGGAAATTATTTGCATCGTTTTTTTTCCAGCGAGGTTTTAATTACAAAGTAAGCAAATTTAATTTGTTATGATTAACAAAGTGATTATAGTTTTCATTTCGCTGTATACCACTACTAATACATTAAAATAGAATGGACAAAAAATAGGTAAATATTGTATTTGAAACGCCTGTAACAGTAGCAGTCAGTACTTAAATAATTGTACAAAATTTATGAAAATATTTTACGCTGCTATTTATAAAAAATGTAGTAAATTACATAAAGTAGACATAGTTAATTTTTGACGATGAGTGGGATTTTCAGTGTGAAGAAATAAACCAGGACTAAAAGTGAATACTTTAATTCCGCTACTCAAATACGCTTGTTTGATACACATAAGGGTTACCGTAAAGTATTGTATAGCGCCATTTTTGTGACTTTTATCTTTTAATCTAATTTCCATTGACCAATTAACTATCATATATCAATTCATAATTTATTTGTTGGAAATTTCATTGGCGATATCTATATATATAATTCTCTTACGTGGCACGCAAAAAAGACGTTATTTGTTATCGCGTTTTGGCAACATTGTACGATTGTTTGTTTATCACGAAGCCTCGCGCTTCAATTGAACTTATAGCGTTTTCGGATGATATTTTATTGAAAAAAAAAAGAATTTTAGTTGAGCTGTTGCAGTTACTAATAGAAATCAAAGAAAGCGGAGGATTTTTTCAGGGCCATTTTAAAAAAGGTCCTTTTCAAGGCCAACAATTATAGTTCAACAAGACGCTTGCACTACAACTTTCGACAACAAACTCAATGAAAAAGCGTGGGTGGCTCGAGTGCAGGGTAAATGTACACACAAACAACATGCTGGGTATTCAATTTCCAAATCAGCGCTCCCATTTCGAGTCAAAATTTGCTAAAAGTTTTCATTTGAATTCTGATTCCATAGGTACTGTATATATCTTTCCTAAAAAACAGCAAAAAAAATTTAGATTTGAAATTTTTTTTAGAATATCATATTTTGTAAACAATTCCTTCTGCTAGGACACAAGTCGTCATTGATGCGAGCGAAGCGAGCATAAGTTCGCGCAGCGAACCAATGAGGATTGCAAAGCAATCCTCCTGGGGTTGGCGAGCGTTAGCGAGCAGGGGGAGGGCCCCCTAGTTTTGTTTAAAACACTACGATGTGAAGCCACGTTCAGAATGCATGAACCGAAAAAGAAACGTGAATCACCAAAGAAACAAAACCGCCACCTACATTTATTTTGATAAAAAATACCTGTCATACGAAGATTAAATCTTAAAATTCGCTATTAGATATTAAACAATTATTTTCTTGCTTGTGTTAGTTAATGCAGCTAAGAGTTCTTTGAGCTAAATAAGTTTAATAACTAAAAGAAAATTCCTTATCAATTCTACTATAATCGCCCCTTTGAGCTCTTTATAGCACCTCATTTATTTTTTATATTTCCTTCCAGTTCAGTCTCTTTTATTTGTTAGGTATTTGCATGACGACATGCAAGTGTGGAGTTATATTATGCTAATGTCAAATTTCTGGAATCAAATCAACTTAAATATTTCACTCCTGATGCAGGGAAATATAACTGAATTAATTATTATCAACAACGAAAAATGAAAGTTTTCAGTAAGACTTTGGAATTTGATGTAGAATTTTTAGTAAACCCAAAAAACTGAAGAAACTGAAAAGCAGCAATATACCCATGCATTCCGGTTCCAAAATTAACCCAAAGTAAAAATAAACATGTTCGTACACCACTTTACATCCCCTTAAGATATAATGTTTTCTAATTTAGTTGGTTGGAAGAAACCAAATAAGTTTCAAATAAGCTTCAAGGAAATGATACTCTTCTTGATATTTCTATTCACGAATAAATCATGTTTTTGAATATAAAATGAAATTAAAGTGGTTTTTCTTTCTTACTCTAGTACTACTCAAAAAACCAGATTTTGGAGGAGAAAAGCTCCAATGCTTGGAAAATGAAAACTCGGTTCTACGTTCTTAGTGGCCTTATTATTTTTCAAGTTTTCTATGGAATGGTTTTACTTTGAGCACGAAATATAACCCCAGGTTTAGCCTCTAGACTGTGGCGGAGGTTTTTCCTACTTCAACAGAAACGAAACGCACCTCCTACTATTTTGCTTATCTTGAATTTATGTTTCCAGTGCTTTAGTAAACAGCGGAACCCCTGTGTGTTTGTATGTATAAATCAAATCTTTCCATACGGAAGCAATTTACGTTTGAAACGCATCTTCGATTCTGTACTTGTTTTGAATACTTTAGAAATTGAAGCGGTATCAAATATATATTTTCTCAGGTTTTGTCTGGGTTATTATACTAATAGTATAGCAACACACACATTTCTGTGAGGCAATGTATTCAAAGCAGAACAAATAGCAGTATTTGTGTAGTGTGTGGCTTTTCACGCACTATTATTTAAAGTATGAAAAGATAAATTTGAATAGCAGACACGAATATATAAAATGCTTATGTGCGTTTGTGTAGTGCAGGAATTTAACATTGCAATGCTATATTAAATTCGTATGTTAAACGGATACACTCATTAATTCAGAGCGCATTTTCAAAACTTGTTTTTAAGTACCTGTCAATAATGGTCAAATACTTGTTTCTTACTTCTAAAAGTTAATAAAAAAATATAGTAGTGCTCCCTCTGCTCAACAAATGTGACATTCAACATTTGAATTTTGTTTCGAAATAGTTGGAAACAGATGGAAAAGGCAAAATTTAATTAGTAGTTAAAAAAAAAGTTATTTTTTTTTTTTTCAAGATGGCTGAATTTTACATTTTTAGAACAGTGTTTAGTTTTTAATATAGCTTCAGGATTACAATTAATTAGTATTACTTCAAAGGCGATTTTAAAGTTGGCGTTTTGCTTCTTAATTCATACAATTGTGTAGGTAGGCATTTTAATTAATGTTGCAGTAGAGCAACTCATTGGGAATATTGACGAATGACGAAGGTCCGGTATCAAACCCGAAAGGAAAGAGTCGAACGAGACACAACATTATATTCGACCTAGGTCAGATGACGAGGTCATATCAGAGATGCCATTCCGCTCTCCTAACTACCATACCATGCAAACGTGAGGACATTTGATGCTACCACAGACTTAACGAGCACTAGCCCCCTTTGTACACGACGATCTTTGATTGGATTCAAGTGTGAAGGATTACCCCCAGAAGGCATAAATATATTTTCTAAGATTATCTTTGAAGCTTATTTTTCATTTTACCTTTACGATGCTGCGGATATACTTTTGTTTCCACTAAAATATTGCTTACCAGCGGCACGGTAGCGATGGTTCTTATCCCCCTTTTAAGTGATCGGTAACCATTTACGAGCTGTCAGTTACTGATTTTCTAGAGGATCCCTTCTTTTGTTTGTTGGCCCCCTACCCTGCCTATCGTGAGGTGTGAACACTTTTGGGAAAGCAGAAAGTCGCTCCGGGGATATATCTTTTCACGCCAAACGATACTATGAAAGGAAATCGTCAGTCGTAAATGCCACTCACGCCCTATAGCTCAAGTTAGGTAATTAGGTATGGGGTCTCGGAGAATCAGGAGAAAAGCCGTTCTGTGAGACGATATGAAAAAAAATCTAACTGACACAGCGTAAATTTTAATACGTACAATCGTGTAGGATTACTTCCAGACGACCTCATTATATTTTCCATACATGTTCATAATGTTAATAAAATGTTATCTTGCGTATGGTACTTTCGAAACAGTTCCTTTTGTCGACTTAATGCGTTTAACTAATTTAATTATCAAGTAATGCCTTATGATTCTTCTAGTTACAAGGGCTGTAGTATCCAGGTTAGTAGTGTCTCGAATTACCAACATGACGGTTGAAAGTTTTAAACTCAATTCAACCAAAAACCGTCGTGTATGTAGGGGCTGATTCACTTTAAATACGTCCGAGCCTTAAATGCTTTCACGTTGGCGTGGTTGGGTAAATTTGGAGTGGAGTGTGAGCTCCGGTGTCGACCTCGTAATCTTACCATAGTTCTAATTTACGTGGTGTTGTCCTCGGATCTTGTCCTTCAAGGATTGTTCCCGGACGGTCTCCTTTAGACCCCTGTGTAGCTCCAGAGTGATATAAGATCAGCTACCTACCGCAGGCCTCGAAATAGATTTTTTAATGCAGGTGAACTTTGTGCACCTAAGTTTTAGAATTAGGTGCACAGGTTATATTTTAGGTGCATATTAAAAAAATGTAATATTAAAGCATTAATGCAATGTAAACTACTTTATTAGTTGGGTATGTTTATAAAGGTCAGTAGTAGATAGTAAATAAAAATATTTAAACATCTTCATTTTCCCTTCTCTGGCGCACGGTTGTCGCAACAGTCGCTTCAACAGAGCCATCTGGAAAATGTTTCGATCATCGGAAAGTTCTGGTGGCAGTGGCATAAGTAAACCCTCCTCCTGTATAAACCTGTAACGACCCAGCGATTTTGTTTTAGCATAGTTTGTATTTAGGAATTTTAATTACGTTCCTTTAGAGCTAGAGAGGTCGATACTAATATTTTGTTCCAACATCAAAATAACATAAAACACGTTTCCCTCCTTTTTTTAATGTTGATGTGCACGCAGTGCACCTAGCGGGAAAATAAAATTAGGAACACAATTTCATTTTCATGTGCACAGTGCACCTGTGCACCCGGGTATTTCGAGCCCTGACCTACCGTCTTCTTGATACAAATACAAAAATCTAGTGTCCAGTTATGGATCTTTCAAATCTAATTTCTGTGAGTGCATTTAAAAGTAATTTTTTTAAAAGTTTAGTTTCGACTCTAATTCTTAGTAATGCATAAACGAAATTTAAAAAATAGCGGTACACATATCTCACGAAGTACTTGTAATTTCTCAATCTCTCAATGTCTTGAAAAGTAAATGTTTGGTATTTATCCATTACTGAAACCTAAAAGTTTTTCGAGTTATTCCAGTCCATCAAATATTTAATATTTAATTTTCCGGTTTCAGCTACGTAATTGCGATGATTGATTATAATGAACGCTTAATGAATGGGGAAAATAACATCTAAATCACGCAATTAATCATATGAAGTGTACAGTATAAAAACCCATTTTTAATCAAAATGATAAATAATGAAATTAAGGGAAGACGAATTGATATGTCGTACAAAACAGCAATTATTTATTCCGATGGAAAAGAGTAGCCCCGGGATACAAAAATACTCGATAATCGTTGATTAAGAAATATATGGTAATAAATCATTCCAGTGTGTATAGATACGCTACCTATAATTAGAAGCTTGCTGAAAGCGTGGTTTCTTCAATTACAGGCTAAAATTATCGACAGAATTCGGAGATGGGGATCGCAAACTTAAAGAAAACCGATCTCCAAGGGGAAGATAGTGCTGCTGCCAATTCGATTTTTGGGAAGTTTTCTACTTGAAATACGAGAAACGGATGACGGTTTCGAGTCTTCGATTTCAAAGTAATAATGCTAATTACATGATGAAACATAGGATTTGAAATAATAGGAACGCAGTAGAGTATTTCCTTTTGACACTTTATTTTTAGTTTCGTTTGAGATTGTGATCAGGTCAAAAATGAAACTTCTTCATAAACGGTATCGAAATTTGAAAAACTTGTAGAGAGGACAGATCATCTTAGCTAGTTTCTTTATTGCTCATGTCCACTGATTCTGGTATCGTTACGCAAAAGCATCAATGAACATAAAATCTGTATCCATTGAAGCTGGTATTGTTACGCATAAGCATCACTAAACAAAAATCTATGTCCATTGATCCTAGTATATTTACGCATAAGCATAAAAACTATATTCATTGATGCTGATATCGTTACGTACAAGCATCAATAAACATAAAATCTAGGTTCATTGATCCTAGTATATTTAAGCATAAGCATAAAAACTATGTTCATTGATGCTGGTATCGTTATGCACAGTCATCAATAAACATAAAATATGTGTCCATTTAAGCTGGTATCGTTACGCATAAGCATCACTAAACAAAAATATATGTCCATTGATCCTAGTATCTTTACGCATAAGCATCAATATACATAATATCCATGCCCATTGAAATTATGTCTACTATCGATGTTCTACTACCGTACGATTGATATTCTACTACGTACAACTACTATCCTTAACCACATCTCATATTTAAACATCCGAGTGGTTCGACGAGATGTCAAGTCCATCAAGAAGTGTCCAACTTTGATTAGGACAGGATATCTCGTCATCAAGGTATAGCCGATTTTTTATGATGGCGAGATAAAGATCTAGTCAGTTTTTCTTATGATGAGACACTTCTTTCATTAAGATCTAGTTAGGTTTTCTCGTGACGAGATTACTAGTCCATCAAGTTATTGTCACTTTTCTAATTACAAGATATATTGTATTGTGAGGTTTGGTAAGTTTTTCCTATTACGAGATAATCTCGTTCATAAAATCTGATCAGTTTTTCTAATGACAAGATATGCCGTCCATCAAAATCTGGTCAATTTTCCTAATGAAAAAATTACTCATCAAGATCTGGTCACTTTTTGTAATGACGAGATATATTGTACATAAAGTCAGTTTTCATTTGGCGAGGTATCTCGTTCATTAAGATGTAGTAAGTTTTTCTGGTGACGATATATCTTGTCTATTAAGATCTGGTTAGATTTCCTTACGACTAGATTACTCGACAATCCAAATCTGGTCAGTTTTTCTAGTAACGAGGTATCTCGCCCATTAAGTTCTTGTTAGTTTTTTCTAATGACGATATTACTAATCCATCAAGATCTGAAACCTTTTCTAATGAGATGATATATTGCAAATTAAGGTCTGGTCAGTTTTTCTTTTAACGAGATATCTAGTCCATAAAATCTTATCAGTTTTTCTAATGATTAGATATTACGTCCATCAAGATCTGGTCGGTTTTCCTAATGACGAGATTACTCTTACACCAATATATGGTCAGTTTATCAAATGACGAGATATATTGTCCATTGCGATCGTCAATTTTTTATATGACATGTCGCCTATAAAATCTGATCAGTTTTTTCTAATGATGAGATATATCTACGTGAAGATCTGGTCAGTTTTGCTAAGGAGGTGATACTTCGTCGACAGGATCAGGATGGTTAAAACTTTACAGTTAATGTTATGTAAGTATTAGTGTTAATATAAACAAGTAACAAAAATATGAGTTGGCATTATTTATGCCTTTCACAGTTAATGTTTTTCCTATAAATGCTTTACTTCAGCAGATGTGAGAGATTTAAATCTTTTAAGTGAAACACTCTTCACATCCAAACTTTCAAATCTTAGTTTGTTTTTCTAAACACGAATGCGGTTTTCTGTAGACTGGTAAATTGCTCTGTAACATTTTCTTCTGAGAAACAAACGCTCTGAAAAACCATTCGAGAAATGCATAAATAAACGAATAAATACAGATTATTTAATCTAATTTTGCTAACTTGCTACATCAGTAAATACTCAGAATGAAATAGCATTTAAGTAATTGTTAAAATGATAAAATTACAAAGTTGGCATTGCTGAATGTTAGAATTCTTCCCCTTCATTTTCTCAGTACTGTGTGTTTTGACTTAGTATGTTACATTTGTAAGCCAACTCTATAGTAGTGCCCAGACGCCAGGGCTTTTCTTACGAAAAAGCACGTAAGTAAATATTAGAATCCCGAATTTTTCTGGGTAATTTGTCAGTATTGGGAATGTTAATAATTAAAAAACATTTGTAGTGTGAATTTCTTAAAGTAAACAAAAGTGTACTTAAAAACTGTGCTTGTAACTGATGATGTCTATCAATTAAACCTCCTTGTGGTTGTCTCGAAGATGTATCTCGTCTTCCACAGAGCCAGCCAGATCTTGATGGACGAGATATCTCGTCATTAGAAGAAAACTGACTAAATCTTGATCACATGATCATAAAACCTTTGGCTTTAGTTTAAAACCAAGAGATATCGCCATTGGAGAAATTGGATGCGTCTTGATGGAAGAGAGATATCTTGTCAAAGTCAGTTGGAGTGATTAAGGTAGAAAAGTCAGTATTGATAGCAGTAGAAACGAATCACTGACCTTTGCTTTAAAATATCTAGAGATTATAAAAGGAAAATCGCAGAAAAATATTTACTGCGTAAAATATTCCTTGAAATTTCGAATATTAAAGTAAACAGTGTTAAATTTCAAAAAAAAAAGGAACATCCACCTATAACATATTTGAACTATAGGATAGTGGAATAATTTATACATTTTGCACTTGATATGGATATAAGAAGATTTACTAGATTGTTAGCATCTTACTATTGTTTCTCCTCTTTTGAAATGTATAATTTCGACTTTATTCAAACAGGGTATAAATTTTCACTTGCAGTATATCATCGCAACAATGAGCATGAAACTTAAAAAAACCCATTTCTCTCTTAACAAAGCACTTTTGTTAATGTCTCTAAAAAAGGCCGTTAGTTTTACGAGCAATACAATATGTCTTTTAAATATTTAATGGAAATTTCCGTCGTATATATTCTGCATTGAATAACAACGACGAGTTCTACTACTACAGTTAAGTGTGATGCACAAGACATTTAAACTGTCGACACTAAATTATCGCCAGATGGGCTTTAGTCATTTTTTTACTTCCCTGTTTGAATATAGAGGTCCCTGTGTGTACAATAAAACAATGAGAAATGCACGTTCTTTTGTAATAAAACTACGCAGTCATGACTTCTCACGGCATTAAAAAAGACGTGTTTGCTTTGAACCTGAGACACTGTCTTGTAATCTAAATAAATACTATATTAGATGAAGTAGGAAAATTTCCTAGTACATTTAACAAAAAGAAAAGATAAACGTTGGTTGTTGTTACCAGTAATGTGAGTTATATTTCATGACAAGTAATCTGTTGTATTACAAGAACAATTAATTATTTCAGTGTGCTAATAGCGCCTCCTATAAGCTAGTAACTGAAGAGAATTATAAGACAGGCATTTATCTTTGCATTTCATATTAACTTAAATGAATTAAATTTTGATATGAAACTTGAAAAAATTATAATGTTTATAAAATAGTAATAATTCCGATTATAAATTAACTCAAGTATATAATCTTTGAAACAATTCTATAAAATATCAGCGGTAGTAAAAAAAATGTGCATTTTGTTACTTACGGCCGTTCTGCTTAATAATAACTTGTATGCATGATTTTCCAATTTCACTTTGCACAAAATTAATTTATACAGGTAATTGGATATTTGTTGGGAACATTTCAAATGTATTTTAATATTTCCATGCAATATACAAGTATTTACCTTATTAAGAATACGTATTTGAGGCCAGAAAATGTTCAGCACTTACCTAAAAAGAAAAATAAACATTAGCACACATATTATTTAGAACACATTAAAAAAACTATATTAATTTACAAACACAAATTAATGTTCATAATGTTTCATTCTGAAAACTATTAGGAAATACAATCAAGCACACATATTATAAATATGCTGAGTATATAGATGTGAATTATAGAAAAAGCAATGTTTCGTATTAAATTCAGCCGTTATTAAGATATTTAATATATCATAGGGGAAGGTAGGGTACAGAATTACAGTGAATTTCATTATAAAGTGGAAGCATAATTATCTCCAATTTGCTTAAAATCTTGTTAGCGATCTTATTTTCCAGAAGTCCATGCGTTTTGAAAGAATTTGCACCATTAGTTACATTTCTGTAAGCAAATCTCTATTTTTGCATATTAAAAGCAAATTTTTTTGTGTTTAATTAAATTATCTTTATTCATCAGTGATGCTTTTTTTAAAATGAATAATATTTTAACAGTAAAGTTGAATGTGTTTAGGTTCTGTTGAGTAAAAATGGATGATCTAAATTCACATTATGTCGTCATAAAAATTGTGTTACAAGCGATGTCAGATGGGGTACAGTGTAGCAAAATGAAAAGGCACATTGTTACATACATATTTTGTTCAATTAACATATTACAAACGAGTATATGTTTCACAATGCAAATTTAATTACTCGAATAGCTCTGCATTTTTTATTTTAATATTTTTAACTATAAATATGAATGATAACATAAATAGATTGGTTAGTTTTTCCAAAATATAGGTTTGCATATCTTTTATGTGATGTTTACAATCACTCTTCAGATGATTAGCAGTTTTCATTTGTAAAACAAGCAAACAAAATGATGTCTCCTTAAGAAGTAATGTCTTTCTCTAACGCCCCACACCGAAAAATTGCACAAAATAGATGACGAGTAAAATGTTGTATCTTGACTGATACGTCAGTTAAAAATATGATAACAGAGGAAATATTGAAGAGGAAAAAAGCACTAAACCCTAAACAGAACGGAATTCCCAAGAAGCGAGCCAAAGTGAACCTGAGGCATAAGCCTACTGAGATTTAATCAACAGAAGATGAAGATTCACCATCTTAAGTGACAACATCTCTTTTCAGAATTGTAATAAGACATTTCTGCAGACAACAATTAATAATAGTGATTATATTTGGATACCTTAAGGACCATAAAATTCACTCTATTAGGGAAATTGTGAAACAGAACAATGTTGATTTTAAGTGTTGTATGTCAAAAGAAATTTCCATCGTATAAATTTTCACGAACAAATGAAATTTCCATCTTATAAACTTTAACAAACAAATGAAATTTATTCATTCGAAAAATCAAAAATCATTGCCAAACTTCCTATCCCAATTCCATCAGGAGGGTCAATGAAAAAAGCAGAAATGCTGCTTTTCAATGTGGATTTAATTTCCTGTCAAAATCTAAAATAAGCTTACAATTATTTAATCTTATTTTATCATCTACTTTATGTAACTGTATGCTACAATCATAGCTACTGTTTCCCTCACATTTAAAGCTGTTCAATTATACGTAAACTAATCAAAAGTGGAATTTAATTTTAAGCCTACTTAAGAAATCATTAGATATCTGTATATTTAAATTAAAATGAATTTTAATAAAATCCCATACTATCAATATTTACTGATGCTATTAAAATGTAACACTGTATCCCACAGTGTGTAACATTGTACCCCGACAGTAGGGTACAGTGTTACAATGTACATCACTACGAAAAACAATAAATACTGGAAATAAATGTTACTCTTTTTAATTTTAATGATATGTAAGAAGTCTGTAAGAGATCAAAGATCATTATAAGGGCTTTATTTGCTTCATATAGATGCATATCCTGATGTCCCAGTTGAAAATAAAAAAACGTGTAACACTGTGCCAACCTTGCCCATATATGTCATTTTATTTTACGAAATATGGACTAATATAATAACTTAGAATTAAAAATCATTTCTAAAAAAGCCATTTTTCAAGTACTGAAGAAGTTTAATGCTTTACGTTTAATTGAAAGCGGATTATTTTATAGACGATAAGAAGCAAAATAATGCGAAAGACGCAATTAGTGTCATGGGAAATTATTTTTCAGTGAAGGAAAAGTTATACAAAGAAAAAGAACATTTGAATTTAAATCATTTAGTTACGTTAATTGTATTAATACGTTTATTTCGCAATTACGAACGAACTGAATAACAGCTCTCAGCCATTTTTTCCAAAGCTTCGACGCAAAAAATTCCTGAAGAAATGTGATTATTGAATTGATCTGGGCAATTTATAAGTGAAAGAACTTGAAGAAAAAATGCTCGAATCTCAGCCTGAAGGCACATAGTTATAAGCCGAGGATTGCAGAATCTCTAATTGCTACGTATCCAGTATAATTGATTTGATTAATAGCATATATCGCTGAGTTGTGGAAAAATTGGTTTTGATTGTTTCGAATTCGATATTCTCTAGAGGCCAGCTGTCTTAAGCCTTCAGGGGAATATCTACTAGAAATAAATTTCAACCGATTAACTAAAATATAGGTTTTTAGATGTTTTTATATCATGAGGTTTTATTTGGTAATCAATGGGCAATGAAATGCGTAATGAAATTGCATACCAAAAAATGAGAATTACCATGGAGGACCAGCAAAAAAAATCAGCATCTTTACTTCAAAAAAAGATATATTTGAAGGTTTCTTGAAGGTGAATGCAGGTTTTTTGAAGGCAGTTAGATAAGTGCAGATTTTAGGCAGAGAAAATGCAGAGATTTTGAAGGTATAAAGGTTTCTTTCATTAGTACTGCAGTTTTTCTGGAATTAAATTTATAATGTTTCCAACTTCATTTTTCCTTCACATAAACTGGATTTATAAAGGAAAAATGCAGTAAATATGGCTTCAAAAAATTCCTTCATAAAAACTGCAGTTTTAATGAAGGAATTTTATAAAGACATTTTTCCTTCATAAAAACTGCAGTTTATTTGAAAGAAACATGAAGTTTGAAGTTAAAGTTTTGTTTTAATAAAAAATGCAGTTTTAATGAAATCAATTATCAACTAATATGTTTAGTGAAAATTAATATATATATCTTAAAAAATTTCTTTAAAACAAGTGAAAAATTTCAATAATAAAAAAAAGCAATTATTGCAGTTTATTTCATTTTTCAGTCCCACCATAAAATGTAACCTTGGAATTAGGTACTGCTGGCCAACCTTCGATTGAAATCTTTATTTCAACTCATATATTGTCTTTCGCTAACATACCAAATATATGAATTTAGTTTGTTACATTAACTCCCAACAAAATTAATAATTTGCATATATCTTGTAATTATAAAACTAATCTGTAATGAAATTTTTGTATGGGATGTTACCATTTTCAGAACATTTGCAATGCTAAATTCAAACGTGATGACAGGAAATTCCTAGCATATACCAATAATATACCAATAATATGTGATAGGTTTTTATATTATGCAATGTATCACCTAGTTGCTTATTTTGTAAAAGTATTAAATCCCTCTAAACAAAATTTAAACCATTTTCAATGGATTCCTAGTGAAAAAAAAGCATGTCCAAAACAGAGAAAAAGCAAACACTACATTAATTCACCACACTTTGATATGTCACAGCTTAATGGGTAGCACACTGAACTCCAGATCCCGAGTCCCATCATCTGATCGTAATTGAAAATTACGAGGTGTTGTCCTCGGATCTCTCGCTTCAGGGATTGATCGCGGACCGTTGTCAATAGCCCGTTGTGTAGCTCTAGTACGACGACTTTCTTTTTTTAAATAAAAAATATTATGTTTGCTCATCCCACCACCAGATGGCGGCACCAGTCATTCACCCTGGCAATCAGTCAAAAAACTGCAGGTTTCCTGCAGGAATTCTGTCCGAAATTCATGCAGGAAAAGTTTTTTTGCTGGTTTTTTTTCTTGGGAGATTTTTAATAAACTTTAATGAAGACAGAATATGACGCAGGAGGACGGTTCTTGTATTACTGTTTAGTTTCATACAGATATTCCCGTAGAAACCATTTTGAAAACATGCCATTATCTTTTTGTTAACCATATTTACTTTAATTCTTTAGAATTCAGGAAGGGATTTCTTTTCTTAACAATTTTAACTAATTTATTCTAATTTAATTTTTAAAAATCAGTTTAAATTATCCTTTTAAGAGAATATCATTGCTTTTAAATAATTGTAACAAAAAATACCTTAACCCTTCCAGTGGTTTAGTCGACATATCATTTTCATCAAGTTCGTCCAATTTTGCTAATGCCAAGATATCAACATTAAGATAGTGCCGATTGTTTGAAAATGAAGATATTAAGATACGGTCAGTTTTCTTCTAATGACGAGATATCTCGTCCATCAAGATATGGTTAATTTTTCCGATAGACGAGACGCCTTGTAGAGACAACCACCAGGAAGGTTAGTACCATTTTGCTTAAAAATATTCCTAGTAAATTTTTTGGTATAAGTCGTATCAATTTTAGCCGTTTAAAATTCGAAAGTACAAATAAATATTTATGAGCGTCAGAAACACGAGTGTTTAGAGTAATTTTAATATTTATAGCAGATTTCATCATGGTACTAGCTGCTCAAACAATAATTATGGCCTGATTCTACTTATACGAGTCCTTATAGATTTTATTTTATTAAATTTCAAAAATCTCTCAATACAATAGCGCCAGAAACAACCAGTATACAAAGTAGTTTCTGAAAACCCCTGATTGTCTGCTGGTATAAGTAATGGAAAATTTGACTGTATTGAATTTCAAAATTCCATTATGTATTAGCACAAGTTATGACATTATTCAGAGTAGTTCAGAGATCAACCCCTTTGTACAAGTCAAGGAAGTGGTTACACGAAACACTCTAATTCTATTGATATTAGACAAGTATGGCAGTAAACAATTCCAAACTACTGTTAAATGATAGCACACAAGAAACCATAGTATTCATAGTTGGAAACAAATACATCACATCTTACAAATCAAGGAACTAGTTACCAAATTAAAAATCAATGGTTAAAACCCACGCAAATGAAAAAAAAAGATACTTTTATTCCAATAAATTAATACACATAAACAACACATGCATCAACGTATTTTTAATCCTCGAAATGGTTTAGATGAGATATCTCGTCTATCAATATCTAACCGATTTTGTTAATAACGAGATATCTTCACATCAAGATATTGCCGATTTCTTTGAAGACCCCCAGATGAAGATCTGGTTAGTTGTCTACTTTCTTACACGAGAGGATATATCTCGATGCAGGATATATCTCGTTTATCCATATTTGATCAGTTTTGCTAATGACGAGATACTTCGTCTAGGCTAACACCAAGAGGGTTAACTGGATTAATACTGAACCAAATTTTTATTCAATTGGTTTGGTGATCAAACACAGAAGTGCACTGCGATAGACAATATCAATGGAGAGAGAGAGAGAGAGATAACTAATCATAAATATAATTATTTTCTATCAATCAAGTGGTTAAACATTACGTGGTGTTATCCTTGGCTGTTTCTCTTCAGAGGTGATCCCGGACTGTCGACAATAGCCAATAATGTTGCCCAAGTCCGACGTTAGCCGACCTTTCAGTCTGGTGGTTAAGGTGTTAGCCTCTAGATAGGAAGGTTCCTGGTAAGAATCGGGGTCAATGCACGGATGTTCATAAGCGTATGGTGTAGAGGCGGCTTTGTGATTGCACCTTCAATCTGTCCAGGCCAAAAGTCCTCACGTTGGGTTCGTGTGGAAGTTTGGAGAGTGGGTTGCCATCTCAGGTGTTGCCTCGTCATCTAACCATGGTTCAAAATTATGTGGCGATACACCGAATGGCTCAAGCTGGGACGGTGATAACTAGTTGAATATCTCGTCTATCAAAATATGACCAGTTTATCTAATGGCGAGATACCTCGTCGCTACAACCATCAGGAGACTTGACTAATAAAGGTTAGAGATAGGTAGGTATTTAATTAACGTCGCAGTAGACCAACACATTGGGACTATTGGCGACGGTCGGGATCAAACCCGAAGGGAAATATCCGAATTACGAGGTGTTGTCCTCGTTGTGTTGCTCTAGTACGACGTTGATTAAAAATTACCAAAGTACCAGTCCGACGTTAATTAAAGACAAACCTATCTCACAATCAAAAATAAACTATAAAATAACGAAATACATTTTTACTATTCAGTCAATTATAGAGGATACTTGATTGACTGTTACAAACTGCAAAAAAAAAACCAGTTAGTTAAACGAATACCGCAATTCACACATTGCCCACGCGAATAAAAAGTAATTTTTATAATTAAGCATAATCACTAGCTAATTTCCTTCATTATCGCTAAGGGGGATATTCTTTATGAAAATGACGTCATTATCATCAGGTGAATGTGCAATAACTGAAAACCGCGGCCTTCAATTAGGCTCCACCTGGATCCTTTGTGATTAATTCAACGAAGCCTCATGTTTTGTCACAAGAGATAAGCCGATTGTTAGATCGGCGCTCATTTAGGATTAGGATGCGGGGATGTTTTTTGAGAGTGCGCCCTTCTGCTAAATGCAGAGGGCTGAAGATTCGGATTTCGATAAGGAATAATTAGATACTTATTCAGGAATTACTCCGTCCCTCAGAGTAATCGAGGAAGTTATTGGATGGGTCTCTGGACTTGAGGAGCGCGGAAGGGTGCTTTTTGATAATTGAGTTTTTATTTAGATTGTGACGGTGCTAAAAATATCCGTGATGTTATATCGATAATAACAACTATGCTTTGGAGGGACGTGAAGTAATATTCGAACTCAAAGGTGTTTTTGTGCTATCTTTTTTACGATGGAATGGGGCATTCGAGTTAACTTTAATGAATTGTTATGGTACCTTATGGATGGTATATTACACTGTCAGAGTTGTGCTTTCATGAGCGTATCTCGTTTGCGCCATAATAAAGCTTGTTTGGATAATTTGGTTATTTAATCTGTGTATGGAGTGAATATTTTGATACCTGGAAACGACGCGCTTAAAATTTTTTAACGATTTCAGAATTAATATTTTGTCGAGTATTGGTTGATTTATTTATCAAAACAAAAGATTTTCACTCATTTCTGTTCCTCACGAATGACATTGGTATGCCATATTAGTTCTTTAAATAGAGAAGAGGATAAAGTTATTTAAATACAGAATGGGATAAAGTTCTTTAAATACAGAATAGGATAAAGTTCTCTAAATTTAGAATAGGATAAAGTTCTTTAAATACAGAATAAGATAAAGTTCTTTAAATACAAAATAGGATAAAGTTCTTTCAATAGAGAATAGGATAAAGTTCGTTAAATAGAGAATAGGATAAAGTTCTTTAAATACAAAATAGGATAAAGTTCTTTCAATAGAGAATAGGATAAAGTTCGTTAAATAGAGAAAAGGATAAAGTTCTTTAAATACAGAATAGAATAAAGTTCTTTAAGGGGACATAATACCTTTTCACCTTCAAAAAATCGATTTTTCAAAAGTGTTTTTAAAAAATAATTTGGAATGTTGGGAGCATTTTAAGACAAACTGCATCGAAATCCAACATAAATTACGCTTACAGTGATAAAAAACGTAAATGTCAATACTGACTGACCTTGTGATAGTGAGTCGAATGTAGTTAGTTTCGGTTTCGGAATGGAATGTATCCTCGTAATTATTTTATGGTCAGCCACTCTGCTGATCTATGTAATACATTTATTTAACAGGGAGAAGGAATTGTTAAACTCCACACAATTCTATTTTACACCACTCTTGTTTACAATTGTTATTCTTGTTATACTTGCTGCTTTCATGTACTATCTTATATTACGTGTGCTGTCTTAGCTTTCGAAAGACGTTGCGATTTTTTGTTCCTCTTTTTGTATTGATATAAATAGTCTTTTTATAAATCCTGCTAAAATGTCTAGCAAAGCAGATAGTAGACCTGGTGATTTTCGCAGAAAGAAACGTCATTTTCATGGGAATCAGCATTCCAAAGGGAAACAATCTGACGGTCCCACGTCATGGTGTGAGTATCAAAGCTCCCAATTTGACACAAGTGTTTCCTACATACACAAGAAAACTGTGCCAATACCTGTAATGGATGCAATTAAACATACATTTATCATTTAAATAAAGTTCTTTAAATACAGAACAGGATAAAGTTCTTTAAATACAGAATAGGATAAAGTTCGTATTCCAATTTAGACGTAAATACATAGTAGGTTTCTCCAAACGATGTATTTAAATAAAACTTTCATTAAATATGTCATAAGAATATGCTTAATAACAGCTGTACGTAAATAAGCCATTTGTAAAACAATTATCCCTGTTTTTTCACCGGATGTGAATAACAAGATAATGATTCGTTTTAGTTGCAACATCGGAAATCACAATTTTCAACCATGTTGTCTGTGTGTTATCTCTTCTAAATAGTCAGAATACTTTAACTATTACCATATTAATAACTACAGTAAGCCGAAATTGTTTTATAAATACACCTGCAGTAAAAAAACTGGATTTTTAAAATCAAAATTAAAAACAAAAGTCTATTAGGGTATATGTACACCTTAAGCGAGTAGCTTTCATCGCTCAAACTGAGTATTAAGTAATCGTGTTGTAAATAAAGTATTTATTTATCTGTTCTTATAAAAATATTATTCTAACGCATTTAATCAGCATTACTTTAAATTTACGAATTAGAAAAAATATCTTTCCGAAAAATGTGTTCGAGTTTTGAATCGGGGGTTTGGAAGAATTGTACTATAATGAAAAAGTAGGTGGGATAATATTTATGTTTTTTAGGTTGTGAATAGAAGCTTGTGTCTTTACTTTAACATAAAACATCAAAAAGTAACATAGAAAATGAATTTAGTTAAGAATATGCAATTATATAAATTCATGTCCTCGATTTGCAACAATACCGTTAATTTTATATCGTTGATTGCAAAATGAAACATATTATAATGCTCAAACTCTTTACTTAAGAATTTTAATTCTCCAAAATGGTAACTTTATCCGAACAAAAGTGCTTTGTGATATTATTATGGAACCTTGTTTTTAAAAATATTAAGGAACCCTTATTTTTAAAATGCCATAGATAAAATTGAATTTTTATGTCATTTTTAATAACTATACAAATTCTTGATTTAATGCTTCTTGAGTGCCAAAGTTTCCGTGAAAATCGTAAAAGTATTTTAATTTTATGTCCGTTGTAAAATAAATTTTGCCGCAACGATAAAATCAAATAGTTTCAGCCTGAAAAAGAAAGAAATGTAACGAAAAAATTGTAAAACTGTTTTCTAAAAACAAATCAGATTTTTCATTGCGATACTAGTATTTCACTGTCATGAAAAAAATTTAATAGCAGTTCGCTGCAAGATATTTCGGAGGTTAAATGCATTTAACAAAGATCAAAGATTTTTATCTCTTATCATAAATTATTGTTATGTCCTTGTGAAATTCAGCACTTTTTTAAGACTTTCACCATTTAAATTACATCGGTTGGTGGATACGCTTTTTATGTTTAGCAATTTAATTAAATGTTTTGCAGTAAAATGAGGTTTTAGGAATCCAATTTAGCAAAATACTTTCGTATACATTACATAAAATGTAAATACATATATATGTTACACACACTGAACTTAGAATATTGCATTATTTTGTATATATATATATATATATATACAGGGGTTGGACAAAATAACATGAACACTTGTGAAAAAATAGCACTCGAAAGAAACCTCTCGTATACTCCTGCCCTCTAGCGGTGAAGGGTGCATCCTGGCGGATGAGAAAGTACACACATTAGTCTGCTACTAGCAGTGATAGCAGTCGGATGCGAAATATATTTCTGTGTTGAAATTGCGTTATGGCTGACCTATCTGATTTCGAAAGAAGCAGGATTGTTGGGGCCGTCTTGCTGGAGCCTCAGTACGGATAACGGCCACCCTTCTAGATGTTGGGAGAAGTACAGTGTCGACTGTGATGTTTGCATATTTGAAACAGGGAAAAACATCATCTAAAAAGCATAAAAGTGGTCGAAAATCGAAGCTGATTGACAGAGACAGAAGGGTTTTGAAGCGATTGTGGCAAAAAAACACAAGACAACAGCATCCCAGATAACATCTGAGATGAACACACATCTACAGGAAGCAGTTTCATCAAAAACTATCCGGCGTGGACTGCATATGGAAAATATTCATGGTAGAGAGGCTATTTCAGAACCATTGATTACACCATACAATGCCTTGAAGTGACGAATATGGTGTCGCGAGCATAAAAATTGGACACAACAACAATGGGAGAATGTAATATGGTCAGACGAATCGTCGTTCACATTATTCCCGACAAATGGACTCGTTTACGTTTGGAGAACGCTACCAGAAGCCTATCAAGTTGACTGTCTTCGGTCTACGGTGAAGCATGGCGGCGGTTCAGTGATGATCTGGGGTGCGATATCACATCGTGGTCTTGTCCCACTTGTTGTTCTGAATGGCCGTGTTACAGGAGATGATTATGTAAGTCTTCTGGCCAATCATCTTCATCCAATGGTGCAAACTGTGTTTCCTAATAAACGACCAGTCTTCCAAGAAGATAATGCCCCCATTCACACCTGTGGAATTGCCCGAGACTTGTTTTATGAACACGACTATGAAATAGAACATCTCATCTGGCCCCTCAGTCCCCTGATTTCAATATAATTGAACCTTTGTGGAGAATTTTGGAAAAAAAGCTACACAGTCGATTCCCCCCTCCAAGGACACTTTCTGAATTAGGGACTTTTTTTCAATCTGAGTGGGAACGTATCCCTCTGAATGTTGTTTCTTTGACTTGTATTTATCAATTCCACGTCGGATATCTTCGGTCTACGGTTAAGCATGGCCGCGGATAATTATGGAAAAAATGTATTGGAAAAAAAGCGTTTTGCTGCGTATGTAAGTAGAAAACTCCATTTTGTGTTGTATGGGTCAGGCCCACTTTTAAAACAATGCTCTGCGTGACACACACATTAATATATAAAACATAAATAAATAAAACTAAAAACTAAAACCCTGAAAAATTAATAGTAAAAATCGGGGGAAACTTCTCCAAGTAATGCATTAATTTATTTCTAGTTACCAAATAACTTTTGAAAACAATTATTCTTCAATTATTATTTTTATTCAGTTATTCCACTGATAAGAAACTTAATAAGATATCTAAAATAATGACAGAAAGTAAATAAATTTTTATTGTATCGTAAGTTCTTTCTCAAGAGATTTACATCAGCAAAAACTTTCAAAGCAAGAATGAGTTTTTCCTAATTCTCTTTTATGTTTCCCCTTTAAAATTTAATTAGTGTTAAATCCATACACTTTTTCTACTCGAATTTAAAATTAATTTTATCGAGGTATTGAGCAAAAATTGAGTTAGTTGTGCCTTAGTGAGCCCTAATCACCAAGTTAAACTTATTCCTCTTTTCAAAGGGTACTTAATGTTGTCTTGGATTTTTTTCTTCATAAATGCAAGTTACTTTAATAAATTAAATTTATAAACTGACACGCACGAGAAGAAATTTAAATAATTAAATCTCCTAAAGTAACTTTTATGACAGGTTCTCAAGATCTTAAACTGAATATCCGGCTCCGTCACTTCGTTCATTATAGAATAACTGCATTAGTGTCTATTCATGATATAATTACGAGTAAGGTGACATTTTGTTACGTAGTATAATGAATTTAAGATAGCTATCATAATTGCAGTTTAAGGGAAGAAAATTCTGTTTTTTAATAAAGTGAAATGTTATTCAGAAGGGATCTCGTAATTTGTAAAAAACATTGAAAATAATCAAAATTAGTACTCTATTCTTTTAGAAAATATCTTACCAAAGTCAAACAAAAATATATTTTTTTTTAGATTATTTTCTTATGAGAAGGATTTGTTAATTTATTTTCGAACATTGAGATTCTAGAAAGTATTTGCTGTGGTGCACATTATATATGAAATTTATCTATTAAAATAAAATGTACGTACTTGTAAAACGTAGGATAAAAATTCAGATATACGTAAATTATGTTTCATTGTAATGAGTGGGGTACAATTTTGATTTCAGACTAGATTAATTAGTTGTGACACCTGTACAAGTACTGGAGAAGGTCGTGACCTCTTTTGGAACCTACAACAGCGTAGTGACCTTGTCTATTTTACGAAATACCTTGCATTTTAAACACATTTACAGTGAAGGTCAAAATTGGTGACAATGTCACCCAAGCATATTTTCACAGCTTCCATCTCTTGGGAAAAATCCTCGTTTTCTCTGAGTAAGTAATTACATTGGAGCATATTGAATTTTTACGCACCTGAGAGAACCTTTACAGTAGACATTTGACAATATTGTGTAATTCCCTGTCATACTGTTTCTAGTTTATAGAGTTCTTAGTTTATGACCATATCATTTCATGTGAATTAATAACACCGAGAAATTGGAGCAAGCAGCTCAAGAATTATGACTTGAATATCGTTTAATAATTATTATTGCTTTCTCAGTTTGCTTTATAAACTGAAATTCTTCCATTTCAGATCATCAGATATACTTGAATCGTACTGAAAAGTTTCTTTGGGAGTATTAACTGATGAGGTTCCTTGTCATTAGAAGAAAAGCGATTAGATCTGGATGAACGAGATATCTCACAGTTAGAAGACATCTGACTAGATCCTGATTTCGTCAATATGAAATATCGGATTTTGATATCTTTTCGTCATGAAGAAATTGGAAATATCATATTGGATTAGGTATCTTGTCTAAACTCCTTAGAACCGCTTAGTGGGTCAATAATCTCTGAGAATTAAACTTTTCTTTGTTTTGACGCTAAGATAGTTGGAGATCAAAAACGCTATAATTATCTTCAGATGTAGAGGTAATAAATTAGATGCTAGAGATAATTTGTGTGCGAAACTAGTTGTCCTCATGCAACGCAAAACTGATCATATAAACATAATACAACCTGTGTGATTGGTTAAACATACTCAACATTTGAGTAGCTTAATCTTGTAAACCGGGAAAAATTAGTTTGACTCACTAGGAGTCGAAAGATTTTCGAATAGTGCTGTGTTGATATTACCCAGATTTCTAAAAAATCCACGAATTCTTTAGAAATATCCTAATAGCCATTTTCTTCGGATAAAATATTTCATTGTAATGATTGTATTGGCCCATTCTCTGTAATAGCATTGCTTGGGAAGATTATATTGCCTCATTCTGTAAAATATAACTCACTGGAAAGATTCTATTGGCACATCCTTTAAAATATATCATACCTTAGAAATATTCTTTTGTACATTCTGTAAAATAGAATTCCGTGGAAATATTCTATTGGCCCATTCTGTAAAATGTAAATTCTTAGAAATATTCTGCTGTTTCTTTCCTTGGAATGGATTGGTGATTACATAGATTCTTTTGTTTTTCCCTTTAGAGGATAATTTCTTAAAATATTATGTCCTTCTTTCTCTTAGAATAGAATTCCTTGGAAATATTCTATCGGTATTTCCTTAGAGCATAATGCTTTTAAATTTTCTTCTGCTTATTCACTTGGAGAATAAGACTTTGGAAAGGTTCTCTTTGCACAATAAAGTCAGAATGTGTCATGAAGGAAAGTATACAGATTCCAGGATGGAATTATGCGTGGAACCCCTCAAAGGGTAGAAGATTCTAAAATATAGTCAAAATATAGTACTTACTAATTTTTTTCCGAAAACAATGCTTTATGTTAATTTATCTTCTAAACAATATGCATTGCTGTACTTTTATCATTCGTAGCATAATTTTAAAATCAATACATACATTACTTTGAAGTGAATTATTACTCAGCCAACTGATAGCTGTTGTCAACTATTCTGCGCATAAACTTTGTGTGACACCTGTCTTCTCATATATCAAACGTGAATGTAAATCTACATATTGGTATGGAAATGACCGTAAAAGGACAAAACAAATTACAACTGAATTACCTAATTGGTAATTTGCAATAAATTCTTCGAATATTTAAAAAACACCGTTACACTGTTTAGTAATAATACTTATTATAGTAAACTTAGTTTATTATTTATAATCCCAAATTAAATTATTAAAGCAAAAGGTTTTTTATTCCGATGAAATAAATATAATTCAGCAAAATTATAATCCTTGGGGAAAATATAATCAGGGGGAAATTATATAGAATTCCTATAGGTATCGTACAGGACCATAATAAAAAACCAGAACAGGATATAAAAGTAAAATAAAATGCACTCAAAATTTAAAATAGATAAATCCAGTAAATCGTGATTATATTTTAAGGGTGGGGTGGATTAAAATACGTGTTACTTTTAATTTTTCTAAAAAAATGGTTATACGGTTTTATGTTGTTGTTACTTATATCTCAAGGTCTAGATAAAGCAGCTAGACTAAATCCTTGAGTCCGAACACGTTAATAAAAACCAAAACACTAGATTAGGATTTCTTTGAAACTCGTCTAATAATACATATTCTAAATTACGTATTAACAAACTTATTTTAGATAAAATTCACTGTTGACAATCGAAGATGTGTAGCATATTTTAAAGTTTACCTCATAAAAACCGTGAGACAAGATGAAAGAGATCCCCGGAATTGGCTCCCAATTGCTCACAAAATCAAACGTCTCCAGCACTGCATCTTCGCCATCATTTTATTCGCAATATTTTCTCTCGGGGATAACGGATTCGGCAACAAAATATTATCCTCCAATAGCAAATTCTAATAAGTGCTCCATTGTCCAAACGCATGTTTTCTGCCGCATATCCATGCCCAGCATAATTCCACAAAGACAGACCCAATACCACACTCCCATTTACCATTGTGCCGGTATCTATTCATGCCGTGCCAGCAATTGCTTCCACAACTACAAATCTATCATGGGGATTTGAGACCCAAGTGACAACTTCATCGCTCACACAGCCCCTGTAACAACAGCCCCGTGTTCTCCCGCCCCACGGAGGGTTGCCCCAAAATGCGAGAGGTAGCGTGTAATAACATCTTTTGAATTCTTAATTTTGTAGTGCGCCTTCCTTCAGAGACTGGACTGGAAAAATGAAATATACAGCTGGTAGTTGTGTAGTCCCGGTGAATAAGTAACGCTATTTGTCTAAGTGTTGGGTGGTGTGGGACAATTAGCTGGAGATTTGTCACTAAATTGTGGATAAAGGTTTCGGGTCTTAATAATGATGAAGGAGGGTTCTTGGTAGAAAGGGCTGTTTATATTTATAAAGAAGGAATATGATTTAAAATGTGTGTTTGCCTTCGACTGGTAATTACTGTGCGATAAACAATCGATTTAACTTAAATTATTGATGGTTGATTGTGCAGTGAGAGAGATAGATCATCTCATTTGTCAATTATCCTATGTATTCTGTATGAAGACGAATACATGTTAATTGTTTATGAAAAGAGGGTAATTTATTACACATTTATGAGTTAGTAAAAGATGAATGATTGGAATAATAAATCAATTTTTATTTTTGTGCTGATTAATGTTAAAAAGTTTTTTAGAAAAGGATGTACTATTTGTGTTTGGATGGTTTGCTTTAGTGAGTTCTGAATCGCTTATTGATTTTAAATGCAACAATTTCAATTTTAAGTAACTGGATAGGTACAAGTGCATTTATGAAACTGTATCTTTGGAACCCGTGGTGTTATTTCCTTTAACCTTTTTAAAAATGTATGGTTTGAAAGTGTTGTAAGATCCAAAAAATGTTCGAATTTATTCTAGAATAATTAAATGATTTAATAATTAGACCTTTCCAGCATTTGAATGAATTTAAACCTTACTAAGTCCACAGGATATCCACAGAACTTCAAATCGCCATTTCACATTTCTAAAGTTACAAATATTTCTAGATATTAGGTATTTCCTCAAATGCAAATGAGTTGTTCAAGTGATTTGTGAGTTGATGCAATGTTCAAAGAATAAAGGCTAATAAATTACGATTCCTAAACACTGAAATGTTGCAAATAAACATCCTGGACTTATAAATACTAGTACTACTTCCTTACATGAATATTTTATTTTAGTAAAATCTTTCAAACTATTTAAAAATTAACTACTAATTAGTTAAATAAAGATTAGAGGTTTCGTAAGCAGCTTAAAGTAACGTATAACAGATATAACTGCTCCGTTTTAATAAAAAACTTGTAGTATTAGAAAAATTAAGATCAGTTTAGTACAACTTCATTGAATACTTGTATATTAAACTGATGTATAAGGCTAGTAGGTAGAAAGCAACGCCCACATTCAAATTTTCCGGACAACGTCCCATATAAGTTAAATCCATTCATCCCTTAGTTATGCAATCGTGTGTATTTCTTGTTGTGTTCAGAATATTTGTTTGTACCTACGAATTTAAATTCAATAACCCGATTATGAGATTGTAAACATTGTTTTGTGGTTAAACGTTGTTTTAATCTTTAAAAGCAAGTACAAACATTCAAAAACTATTTAACTCCGAGTCATGAAATTTCTGAGCAGTGTACTATTGGTTTAACCATGCAAGTGGTTTCGACGAGATACCTCGTCCATCAAGATCTGACCAATATTGCTCACAACGGTGAACCTCGTGCATCAAGATCTGACTACTTTTACTCACAATGGTAGATCGTGTCCATCAAGTACTGATTAATTTTGATCACAACGATATACCTCGTCCATCAAGATCTGACTACTTTTACTCACAATGGTAGATCGTGTCCATCAAGTACTGATTAATTTTGATCACAACGATATACCTCGTCCATCAAGATCTGACTACTTTTACTCACAATGGTAGATCGTGTCCATCAAGTACTGATTAATTTTGATCACAACGATATACCTCGTCCATCAAGATCTGACTACTTTTACTCACAATGGTAGATCGTGTCCATCAAGTACTGATTAATTTTGATCACAACGATATACCTCGTCCATCAAGATCTGACTACTTTTACTCACAATGGTAGATCGTGTCCATCAAGTACTGATTAATTTTGATCACAACGATATACCTCGTCCATCAAGATCTGACTACTTTTACTCACAATGGTAGATCGTGTCCATCAAGTACTGATTAATTTTGATCACAACGATATACCTCGTCCATCAAGATCTGACTACTTTTACTCACAATGGTAGATCGTGTCCATCAAGTACTGATTAATTTTGATCACAACGATATACCTCGTCCATCAAGATCTGACTACTTTTACTCACAATGGTAGATCGTGTCCATCAAGTACTGATTAATTTTGATCACAACGATATACCTCGTCCATCAAGATCTGACTACTTTTACTCACAATGGTAGATCGTTTCCATCAAGAACTGATTAATTTTGATCAAAACGATATACCTCGTCCATCGAGATCTGACTACTTTTACTCACAATGGTAGATCGTGTCCAGCAAGAACTGATTAATTTTGATCACAACGATATACCTCGTCCATCAAGATCTGACTACTTTTACTCACAATGGTAGATCGTGTCCATCAAGAACTGATTAATTTTGATCATAACGATATACCTCGTCCATCAAGATCTGACTACTTTTACTCACAATGGTAGATCGTGTCCAGCAAGAACTGATTAATTTTGATCACAACGATATACCTCGTCCATCAAGATCTGACTACTTTTACTCACAATGGTAGATCGTGTCCATCAAGAACTGATTAATTTTGATCATAACGATATACCTCGTCCATCAAGATCTGACTACTTTTACTCACAACGGTAGATCGTGTCCATCAAGAACTGATTAATTTGATCATAACGTTATACCTCGTCCATCGAGATCTGACTACTCTAACTCACAATGGTAGATCGTGTTCATCAAGTACTGATTAATTTTGATCACAACGATATACCTCGTCCATCAAGATCTGACCAACTTTGCTCACAATAACATATCGTGTCACCGATATATTCCCGATGTCTTGACGGTGAGATCAAAATACGAACAATTTTTTTCTGATCATCAAGATATTGCTGTTTTCTTTATAATGACGAAATCAAAATCTAGTCAATTTATTTATAATGACGAGTTAGCTCGTCTATCAAGATCTGGTCCGGAAAGTTCCTGTTTCGAATCCGGGTCAGTGTATGGATGTTTGTAAGCGTATGGTGTAGAGGCGGCCGGTGCAACTTAAATCTGTCGTGGCCGAAAGTCCTCACGTTGGGTTGGTGTGGAAGTTTGGAGAGTGGGGTACCAGCTCAGATGTTGCCTCGTCATATGACCGTAGTTTAAAAATACATGGTGTTGTCCTCTGATCTTTCTCTTAGGGGAATGATCCCGGACCGTCGTCAATAGCCCATTGTGTTGCTCTATGCGACGTTAGTTAAAAATTACCATTACCAAGATCTGGTCCTTTTTACTGATGACCCGATATCTCATTTGTTAAGATCTGGTGGTGTTCGAAACAACCACCAAGAAGGGTACAAATTGAAAAAGATTTTAAATTCTACTTTAGTTTTTACATTAAAAAAGTGTACAGTCTTAAAGTGAAAGGACAAAAACTTACGCATTTGTGAAAATCACACATTGTGTGTATAGGATGTGTATTTTTTATTTTACGAAGGGCATGCGATCTAAACTAATATTGGGGTCCTTAGTGCAACGTGGGTGAAAATGAATGGAATAAAATCTGGAAAACGGGCTCTTCACAGAATTTCTCATCCTATATTTTCTTAAAGATTTCGAAATCTTTATTTCCTGAAATCACAAGAGAAATAATTTCAACATCCCACATTGTATCCATTACCGATGCCAAAGACATAAAAAACGAAGCACGTAATTTCTGCTGCTAAAGAATTATTTTCGATGCGATAGGAGAATGAATGCTGCGAGTGTTTGAGCAGTTATGATGGATGATGATTCATCTCACACAACTCTGCATCAAAGCAGCGGTTCCTGCATCTGGGATCACCAAAAGTGAAAATACTCAAACATACCTTGTCGATGAGATCACAGACATCTCTGAGTATCTGGGGACTTGAACAAAGGTATTACACAATAAGGAAATGCATTGAAAGACTTATAGTACGCATAATTCAAAAGGTAAATAAATTGAAGATATAAACACCCCTCCCTCACCCCATTGGTATCATATTCTTATTTTTGGCAGACAAGAAAAACAATCCCGATACGCGAAGGATGACAACATAGCGGTAGTCAAGAAAAACCTTGCCTGTTAAAAAAATATTATATATATATATATATATATATATATATATATATATATATATATATATATATATATAATATTTATTTATATATATATAATACGAGCAGGACAGAGAGCAATGAAAAAGACGTCTTTATTCGACCACAGTCATCATTCGAGTGCTACAAGAGATGGCGCAACAAGTTACAATTTGCGTATCAACAAATTAATTATTCCTTGATCAGCAATACTCAGACAGATTTCATTGCCTTATATGGTATCATTTGATGGGACATCTTAGAGTAAATATATGAGAACAGATGGATCACGGCGTGGAAAGATGAATTTAGCTTAGCTTGCAAAAATTAATTATTTCTGATGCACTGGGCTACGAAACTGTAGAAGGCACGTGAAAAAATACTCGGAGGCGCCAGCCAACCTCGAGCAATTTTGTTATGAATCATTTTTAATGTTACATCCCCCTTCCCAAGAAGACTACATCCTATGCGTCTATAGGGTGTAGGACATCTAGGAAGAAGCTGTTAATGAAAACCTAAAATTTGGAATAAACTAGCAACCCTATAACCCAAAACTTCTATCTACCTATTTGCTATCCATCCATTGACATACACGCTAACATAAAAACACTTTTAACATTAATGACTCTTTATGGTAATGGTAAAGAGTATAAACGCAATAAACAATTAGAATATAGGATCCATTACAATAACATTAAACACAATAAGTGATTATCATAATAGAATTATCAATGAACATCAATACCACATAATAGAATTATCAATGAGTGCTCATTCATACCAAACTAGTTCACAATCATACCAAATCAAATACTGAACAAAATAATACAACCAGTTTACAGAGAATTCTGTTCTGAAAAACAGACCTAATGAAAATGAAATAATAAAAACCAATAATACTATAAACAGCATATTATAATAATCGTATAAAAAAACACATAAAAAATAAAAATATTTCCAACTATAATACATTAACTTGTGTGACCAGTACGGACTTCAGAATATCAGGGACCCAGGGGCTTACCCTAATCTCTTCATTTAGCTACTGTCGCGAACAAGTTCGAAGACCCAACATGAAAGTACAACATTTCTTATAAATCATAAAATGAACGTCACTGTAATTTAATTCTATACAAGTCATAAGTAAATAGCGCTAATATAAGCCAAGCTTTAAGATGCATCAACAAATACTCAAAGACCTTTTAAGTTATATTTCCTCATAACAAACAAAAAAAATTCACAAATTCCTTTTAATTAGCACAACTTGCTTTCAATTATTTCTACATAGAATATAACCTTGACTATTCTCTGTGTCTATTTATTTCTAATTCACATTTCACCTCCTTCAAGTATTAAGTAAAATAAACAAATCTACTCATCCTTATATTCTTCATTCACTTTTCAACTTACAAATATAAAATACAATTGAAATAATTTATTCTCCTGCTACGCATTTATTTCTTGAGCTCTATCTTAGGATACTTGCGAGATAAAAAACACAAAATACAATAATTTTTCAACAAAATCTCATTTATCTTGGTGCATGAATCCGGATGAATATATCTTTACTTAATTCCAATTAATTTATCAGAGTAATGTTTTCTCGTGATAATAATTGTATATTTAAGATGTTAATAGAAAAATATGAAACCTTATATGTGAAAAAGTATAACAATTCTCCTTCAATATCCAATTTCATACAAAAAAAACTAATTATAAAAAAACAAAACAAGTTTAACATTCATCACTGACTTCATACTGGCAAAGTTCCAAGTACTGAGTCCACAATTTTCCACATTCTAAATAAACATTTACTAATTTATTGTCTAACAGGTATGTTTGAAGATCTCTGAACCAATTGAAATTTATCAGCTGGATTAAAAAATCTTATTCTTGTAGAATGTACGATATCAGTTTTACTTTTAGTCAAATAGTTAGGCTTATCAATTTCAAATGTCACACTTGATAATTTTTTAATTATCGTATAGGGTACGTCAAAAGGTAAAGTTGATTTTCTGGTATTTGGATAAATAAAATTTTCAATCATTACTTTGTCCCCTTCTTTAAATGGAGAATCTAAAAATATTTTGTCATATTGTATCTTATTTTTTTCATGGTCCTTGATTGTTTTCTCATATGCTATTTCCCTAGCTTGTTCTAAAGGAGGGTATATTTCTAAATTTGGTAGAAGAAATTTATACGGTAAGAGAGAGGTACCATACAGTAAGTAACTGGGAGGAAATGAAGTTACTTGATGTGGTGTATTATTATATTCTGCGGTTGCTTGGTTCTAACAATTTTGGTCAAGGCGTGTTTGAATGTTCATTATTAATTTTACATCTTATCCTTTGTATTATTGCGGCTAGCACGCGTTCTTGCTTTCCGTTACATTGAGGTCTATGTGAAGAAGTCAGAAGTTAAGTGACACCATTATTCTTAAGGAAATGTTTAAATTTAGTGAAAGGGAAAACTGCATTTCTGTCACGTAAAATTTTCTTAGGCTTGGAAATTTGGAAAATTTGTTTCAAACAATTAATATAGGTATCGGTGGTAGCATTAGTACTAGCAAAAGTCCACACGTACCTAGTACTATGGTCAGTTACACAATGTAAATATTTTTTTGTTGAAGGATAATAGCCTAAACCTCCTATGGTATCCAGATACATTAATTCAAAAGTCTGTTTTGCAGGTGGGAGTGCCTGTAGTAAACCATATCTTTTTTGGTGACATTTCTTATTCAATTGACACACTTCACAATACTTTACATAACGAGACACATCAATGATTACGACTTTCTTACAAGCCTCACTACTTAATTACTCATAAAATACGAGCAGGACAGAGAGCAATGAAAAAGACGTCTTCATTAGACCACAGTCATGATTAGAGTGCTACAAGAGATGGCGCAACAAGTTACAAGTTGCGTATCAACAAATTAATTATTCCTTGATCAGCAATACTCAGACAGATTTCATTGCCTTATATGGTATCATTTGATGGGACATCTTAGAGTAAATATATGGGAACAGATGGATCACGGCGTGGGAAGATGAATTTAGCTTAGCTTGCAAAAATTAATTATTTCTGATGGAATGGGCTACGAAACTGTAGAAGACACGTTAAAAAATACTCGGAGGCTCCAATCAACCTCGAAGCAATTTTCTTATGAATCATTTTTTAATGTTACACACACACACACACACACACACACACACACACACACACACACACACACACACACACACACACACACACACACACACACACACACACACACACACACACACACACACATATATATATATATATATATAGTATATGTATATATATTTATATTTATTTATTTATTTATATACATGAAATCAATCTAAATGGGGCTGTGTTAACGGATTGGAGTAACAGATTGTAATTGATTGACTCAAATGTACTCATGTTGGCGTGGTGTGGAAGTTTAGAGAGTGGTATGTCAGCTCAAGTGTGACGGCGTCATGTGACCACGGTTCAAAATGGTGTTCTCCTCGGATCACCCCCATAATCCCAGAAAGTCGACAGTAGAAAGATGTGCTTATCCCCAATGCAACGTTGATTAAAAATACCAACTTACCTTATCCCAAAGGAATTGAAACAAGATATGAAATGTGAGTAACGAGACTTTGACATCAGTAGATGTATGTAATTAAAAAGTTTTGCACAGATGCCTTAAGATGTATGTACACACTAGAAATTCTACAAATCGACCAAAATGCATAAACTTCTTTTACTGCTCTAAAATATTTTTGAATTTATTAGCTTTATAACAATGCCAAGGTCTTGCAAGTATTTGAAATAGTTTTCTAGTTACAAGGATTTTCGTTAGGTACTCTCAGAATGAACAGACACCTTTCCAAAACTATAAACTCAATTTCTGAAGAAAAAAGTTTTTTCAATACGATGTTTTGTTCAAACAGTGTTAACTCAACAATAAATTAATCTATTATAGTTATATTTATATCATTATAATCTACACAATACAGTGGATGTTTTGACTTTCAATCAGAGTTATTAGTTAAGAAATAAATTTTTAATGGTTTTTTAAATGCTAAATTTCCAGAAAAAGTCTTGATTTTTTTATGCATCCTTAGAGAAAAAAGTTGTAACGAAAAAACTTTTCTCACAAGCAACTTGATTGGGGGTCAAAACGTGAAGAATGATATTGGAATAATTTCAAACTATAATTGTTTTTCTAGCGAAAATGGAATTTGAGATATCACTGTTCAGAAAACATGCCAATTAGCTTATTATTTATTATTCAGTTAATTAATAATTACTTTAATATGATTTTTTTTCCCTGAAATGGTTTTAACTATAAACCAATGACCTACTATTAAAAAAAACCGGATTTTTAAGTTAAAATTAAAAAAAGAAACTTCTAGTGTGTATGTACAACGGGGAGTTAGTACCTTTTAGACCTTGCGTTGCTCGCGAAAACATACTATTTTCGATACATCATAAATAATTGAGTTTTTTATATTGTAGTATAAAATTGATACACAGTTTAAAGATAATTGTATGACTTTTAAAAAACAGCAGTCATATTTGTAATTAAAAATATTTTTTTATATAAAATCTAGCAAAACTTATACAGAATTTCTTCGTTTTGAAATTTACCCACTTAACTTTCCCTCAAGTTTAAAAAAAAACTTATAAACGTAGAGTTAAGAAATTTTGTATGGTTATTCTAAAAGAAGATCTTAGTTCTCTGAACTATGGATTTGTGTATGAGAGCTATAGTTTTTTATTTATAGATCCATACATAAATAAAACATTTTCAAAGTTGACTTATTTTAATACTTTTAATTTTTATAAATATTTGTACTGCAAATATCACAAATTCCTTAGTTCACAGAATTAAGACATTCATTTGCTTCAATTTGGTGCAAACATTTGGGTTTTACATTGCATCTTTCAAAAGTTATCTTGTGGGAAAGTTAAGTGGGTAAATTTCAAAACGAAGAAGTTGTGTATAATTTTTGCTAGATTTCATATAAAAAAATATTTTTATTACAAATATGACTGCTGTTTTTTAAAAGCCATACAATTATCTTTAAACTGTATCAATTTTATACTACAATATACAAAACTCAATTATTTATGATGAATCGAAAAAAGTATGTTTTCGCGAGCAACGCAAGGTCTAAAAGGTACTAACTCCCCTTAAGAAAGTTTTGCACAGACACGGGTCTTTTTTAGTTTTAAATATTGCTCCTATCTTAATAGGCATGCGTTCAATAAAAAATACATCATACCATAAACAAGAGAAGTGGTTTTTCGATTCACGAGCAAAAAGTTTTCAATTCGAAGTCGCTATTCAGAATCTAAAGGTAAGGGATATGGATGCTTTAAATGCAATTAAAACTCGACTCTGTCTAAAAAAGCAGGAAAAGAGCAATTCAGAGCAATAGCAGCAACCCCCGAAAAAACCATCATTAAAAAAGGAAACTAAGTGGGATCTCCCCCGGAATTCCAGAAGAAGCTCGATTTGAATAACAAAAAGGAACTATAAAAAACGCTCAAAGGTGCTTTAAAGAACTCCACTGCCGATGCAAAAGAATGGAGACCAGTTTCTCTCTCCAAACATCAAGAACAGCGGAGTTTTATCTTCACTCTATTATTTACATTCTTTTTACTATAGTCCGGAACTTAAAAAATGACATTCACAATCCTTTCTTTGCAGGATAAATAAGTAAAGAACGAAGCAAAAGTCTCAAAAAAGGAAGAAATAGGTGACCAGGATTTTTCGAATTTCCTTCCACTACTTTTTTTTATAAGGCTTTTGTTGTTGGTGTGAAATTGGGCTAAAGCCTTCGTACAAAAGGTCAATCATGTGTAGCAGAAGGCGGCGAGAAATTTCTCTTTTAGAAAGTTCCGGTCGCTTGCTCGAAGGAGGACTGGCAGACATACCCCCTTTGGCCCCCTCGTCTTATTGATCTCCGACATTCCTCAGAAAAGGGGTCGAATAAATACTGAGAGCCTTATGTCTCAAGCGAAGCGTGAAAAACTCTCCAGAGCTTTTAAGAATTTATTATCCTCCATATACTCGTGTCTGTCTGAAAGGACTATAAACAGATAAACGTTTGTTGCGCTGCTAGTTTTTTTGTCATTATTCAATTGGATATGGCATGAACTTCATTTAAGAAAAACGTATTTCTACCAGTTGAAGCACACAGTAGAACACTGTGTATAGTAACTAGTGCCCCACTTTGTGTCTATAGAAAGACCCAATTGAACTACAGAGTTCGATAATGGACGGTAGATTGAGTAGTTTCTTTAGAAGTTACGCTGAAGTACCGAAATCCGTCCAAGATAATAGTCATGCTGCAATAACCGTGAATGTAAAACAGGAAAAGATCTGGGCGGTCAAGGACGTAAATATATCCATATCTATCTTCAAAAACAAACAAAAAACTATAATAAATATAAAAACCACAATAAAAATTTGTTTCGTCTTTTTTCAAAAATGAAAGTGCTGGTGGATCAGTGTTTCACCAGGAAAGAGCCTGACTTAGGCAACACAAAATGAGGTTTTCTACGTATGAGCAGCAATACGCTAAAAATTTGTTCATACACTCCCCCAAACATCATTGAAAAGTAAACGCACAAGACAACTTCAAAACCATTTTAAAAAGAATAAGAATTCGAAATAATTAAGGTCGGCGATACCAAGCCCAAAGATCATGACTTCTTCTAAATGACCCACCTTCTAATCACCCAAATGACCTCTTATAAATTTAATGTCCTTATTTATTTCTTAACAGAATGGAAATTGAAATTGTATGGTGAATTAAAAATTTTTATTAGTGATAATATTCCATCTATGGTTGATAATACTAATAACCATAAGGCTTAGCCATTAAGGACCCACATTATAAATTTATTATTACACCTGTTGCTAAAGCATCAGGTAACTATGCTTTTATTTGTAAAAAGCTTAATTCAAACTTTTGCTTGTTGCTTGGGTTTAAGAGTTCAGATACTTAGAAGTTTTGTAAACCTTCTCATATAATACTATTATTAAAAAAATCATATATTTAAAAAAAAAAAATTCCAATTATCATATTTTACCTTATATTACTATTAGTCCTAAATTTCATAAAAATGCAATTCAATTCCGATATATCATCTGTGATACTAATGCACACACACATATATATATAATTAAACCCGACTTTCTATCTTTAAATATATAAAAATTATCCTTGATGCTATTATTGAAGAAGGCTTTACCTGGATTACCTATGATAATAATGGAGTTTTGAATTTTGTAGATAATCTTATTAATGATATTCAAATCTATGATTTTAAAGACCTATTTACCTGCATACCCATAGGCAAATTGAGAGATGTTCTACACTTTTATTATGATTTTAAAAACTAATTAATATTTTTTTTAAGAAATGGGAGTATTTTGTTAAGCAATGTATTTTTAATAATTTTATTATTAATATGAGCGTATGTACTTACTCACTTAACTCATGTACTCAACTTAAGGGTTAATAAACTCCCAAGGTTTTAATATTGTCTTCCATTCTTGCTAATTTATTTTTATATTATTCTGAAAGACAAAACTTGTGCCTACATATAAATCCCACCTACAGATATATTGATGATTTAATTGTTTTTAATAAGAGCTACTTTATTAATATTTGGAAATCAATTCATCCAGATGACCTATATTTATTTAAAAAGTCCACCCACTGGTTGTTCCTTCACAAGTGACCATCACTTCCGGCCTTGTAGTTAAATTAATCTTTTGGGACTCTAATATTTCTAAACAAAATTACTGTAATACGATTGCTGGTCAAGTGGTGCGTTTCAGAAATATTTGTAACTCTGAATCTAACTTTTTTTTAGAATATAATAATCTTATTAACACAACTACTCAATAATAAATACTCGTTTCCTTTCGTCAAGTGGACTCGGTACCGAAAATCGGTCAGAATATCGACTTTGGGATTTTTGATCCAAATTATACTTTATATATTTAAGAACCTTTGTAACGAGGTTTCATGGTCCTACGCGAAATCTAAGATATCTTATTTTCGAGTATGCTATCCTAACTATCCGATAAAAGGACACAACTTAAGGGGAGTTGGTACCCTCTATACCGGTAACGTTAATTTGATAATTTTCATGTACCTTTTTCTAAGAAAGTTATAAAGATTGAGGTCTGAATTTTTTTGGAGATTTAACAGATGCTTGTTGCTTTACTGAAGTGAGCTTTTAATTTTAATTCATTTACTTTATTTTTAAAAAATTGAACGTGAAAGTCACTTTGTTTTTTTAAATTTCTTCACTTTTTTGGAACGAAAAAGGCCCAAACAAAGATTATTTTTGGAAAAACAACAAAATCTCATTTCAGTGTGTGCAAATACATTTTGAGAACATGTGGTAAAAATTACAGAAGTTTACATTGAGTAGTTTCTCAGAAAAAGTTACACAAGTAGCAAAAATTGTAGTTTTGAGAAAAACGTGTTTTAACGAACTCGCTTAGTCAGAATTCCACTCAATGTTGCTTGACTTGAAAAGCAATTTACAAACGATTTATAAAGTTCATAAAATATTTTTAAGGAACGCACTTTAACTTATAATCATATCTTTCGAATGTAATTAAAATATTCGGTAGCGTTCATTTAAAAAGTTCAACCTCAAAACCAAATAATATTTATGAACGTGAAAAATTATTTTTAAGTAACACATTATTATTACTTTTTATTCTTAAAAATTCACAAAAATTATCTTAACCCTCTGGCTCCCAAGATTTAAGAGTAGTATAGTATTGCGTTTGAAATAAATCATTTTTTATTACTCAAAAACTACGTCGAATGGTTAAAAATTCCTAAGAAACATGATGTTCAAGGAGGCATAATCTGGTAATAAATCATGCAGTGCGGGCTAAAGATTGTACAATTGATATGTGCGTGTGGACCCCCTTCCAAATAAGCATTCCTATGATTTTCAAAAATATCTTCTAATCCATGGTAGAAATCTATGCACCACCATAAACAACCCGCTGTCCATAAAGTATAAAAGGAAACTTACACCAGGGTTTCCTTTCACTATAAACTAGGTCACACCGAAACTAAAACCAGCAAGGAACAATGCTTTTCTTTCTACCGCAAGCCAACAAACATTTTTCTGTTGTTTTTATTGAAGAAATATTAAATCTCTCCTGGAACTTCTGCACCACGGGCTGTTAGAATTGGTGCCATTGGAGGATAGGCCGAATTCGGTCGATCTTCTTTTTTTACGCCAAGGCAATAAAGCGGTCTATTTGATGGGGCACTTGTGCCCCTTAAACTCCAAAACATCGCGTTTTATTGTCCACTTCCGAAAAAAATGCTCAAGCAAACAGTGTTGCTGCCTTTTACTGGATGTTTCTTGCCTGGGGATTGTATCCACAGTACACCTACCGCAGGCGTGCTTCGAGGGGGAATCAATATTTCTTTTAAAAACAATTATTAGCAAGTGCCGCGACCCTGACTTTACAATCGAAGTTTGTGCAATATCAAACAAATCTGCACTTGATCGATGTTTGCTTAAGAGATATCCATAAAAACTAATTTGCAATGTGAAAAAAAAAATTTACATTGGTTACGGTGTTTTAGTTTGAAGTTCCATTGAGTCACGTTTTGAAGTCAGTTTGTAGAGTTGAGTTTGGAATCGAGATGGGAATGTTTGTGATTACATCTGGTGTCTTGAATTTTATTGATATTTATGCTGAATTAAATAGGAAACATTGAGCACAAAACGACAAGCGCAAGCCAAATATGGCGTTTTCGATTCAATTTTGTTTACATCTTCGTTCTTTAGGAAAATGGAGTTGGAGGACCAATAAGAAATGACTTTATGCTGTTTGAACTTGGTTAGGGATAACAGAAAGTCTTGCCTCTTGGATACATGATGCGTTTTATTACGTAAGTAAGGGATTCCAGTCTTAAACATAGCTGTTATGTAAGCATAGTTTGAAATTGGTAAGAGATGAAAATGTGTCCTTCCTGTTAGATGTATTGACGCAATAGATTCAAGTGTAAGCATAGGGGCTAAGTAATATTATGTTGTTTGAAATTGGTTAGAGACAAAACTGTTTTCTATTTGATAGGTAATGCTCTATCAGAAGACTCGGTTTAAGACTGTCGGTCGAGAGTTTAAAGGCAGATTTTACGTAAAATTAAGTTGGCTTGAATCTGGTTTGACATAAAAGTTCCTTCCCATTGAAGGCATTGCACGCTCTATCACGAGAACTAGCATGCGTTACACATATTTAAAGGAAGATGGTACTTAGACTTGGCTTCTTGAAATTGGTTTGAAACAGAAACTCTATCATGAGAGTTTGTGGTATCTACAATTTTTTTTCTCTTTTCTGTTCTTAAAAAGCCAATAAAGACGTATCTGTATTTTATCATAATTTTCTTATTATTAAAATTTAAAGCTTATACTGTTGGTGTCAGTCATTAAAGGACCACTAGAACAACATAATTTTAATTCACGCACAAAAAATATTTAAAAAATGGTGTGTGCTGTTTACGGAGACACAACCGCAATTGTCCGGCTTTATGTTATTCGAGGAAGGATAAAATGTAAATGAATAGTTAACTAAGTTTAATTTTATATATGTTGGATGGTAATTGGAGGCGTTCAATACATATGTCATAGTAGTTACATCGAAGCTTCTTACAAAGACTAAATCTATACAACTTTTGTTCAGAGTAGTGGGCGAAAGTACTTACGTATTAATGTACTTTGAATTGAACACACGTTGGGTATAGCCGTTGGTGATTTTTTCTCGGTAACATTGACATTGAAATCACCGGTAATCATAATTGGTATATTGACATCTGGAATTATACTGGGTACAACCTTTTTGAAAGAATCTTTCAGCTATCCATCCAAGTACTATGACAGGCCTTAACGCGCTCTACCTTATTATACTAATATTACCGGCACTAGCGAATTTGAGCATTTTTATTTCTTTTCACTTTTTTTTCAAATACGATATACCTTTCTTACACTTCTGTTCATTATTCTTTTGCAAATTTTTTTTTTTGACAAAATTATCTTCATCTTGTTACATTTATCAGCAAGTTTACAAATTTTATTCTATCTGTTGTAATTGCTAAATAAAATTGTAGATCTTGTTATTTTGAACAGATACTAATTTCAATGGCACATCTCTTCAATGTAATGTTGCATAGGCCAAATACTTGTAATGCTCCATTTTTATTGTTCCGCTCAAACAAGATATTTCCTCTCTCGCCACTGCACACTGGCTTTAACTGCTATTTTAGGTACAAAAATAAACTGTCTCCATCAAAATTTAAAACATTAGATTATAATTCACAGATAACGAGATCTAACATCGAAAACTCTCAGCATTTTTTATTGTTACAGTCTTTGTAAATACTCTGTATACATCTGTAATCGTGCCCAATGTGGCAAAATGTTCAGAACTGATTTAAAAGCAAATAGAATAAAATGAAAAAATTTTGTCAGTGCAAAAAATTACTAACTTGTGTTTCAGAAATGTAAGTACGTGCTTCACGAGGCAGAAATGGCTTAAACGAATCTAATTCCAATATTCGTAAGTTATTTTTATTAATGTTTCACATTTACAACCGTGCTTTCCCACACTCGAAGAATTTCTTTATTATTTCATTCCAATTAATATTTCATACAAATGATCGCTGAAATTTTAACTTAAAAGTAGCTTGATGCTTTATTTCACTTGACTGTAATAAAATTTCGATGTAGTAGAATGTTCTACAATACCTTAGTATGTGCATCAACTTAGGGCATTTAAAGGGTTGGTTGTATTTTCATTTCTTGGTATTTTATTGTGAGGGGTATAATGTATTAATTTAAAGTTTATTTCAAGCAGAAATGTTCGTACTTGATATTTCATTATAATTTAAAAATAGCTAGTATGAAAAATTAATTGAAAAATATCCCGAGGTTAGCAATTTATTCTACTTTTCACGTCATTTGACAGAGGTTTAAAATTTCGAGGTATTATCCCCGTAACATTTCCTTCGGGATTTAACCCGAACCATCCTTAATACAGTGAGACGTTGATTCAATTACGTACCACTTCTACTTTTTAACATTGAATTTTAATATAGTTGTGTACTAAAGTCACCAGTTTGCACGTATACGATTTTTATGTTCATGAATTACAAAACAACATTTAAAAATTAAGTTTCGTAGGTTTTCAAATAAATCAAAGATCGATACTATGAATTTCACCAATATCTGGAGGTCTGATTGCTTGACTTCGCAGAACTTGTATTGGTGTCACTTCTTATGTTACTTTTCTATTTTACGCTGTAAAAATGTTTTATCTAAATGTCAGAGAATGTATGGATTTTTAATTTAACTGGATTGGTTTATGTGTAGCTCGGACATGTCTTTAGAATAAACGCTGATTAAAAAAGTAGGTTTAACCAACAAATTACTGGGGGATTAGACATTTTTCTTGTCAAAAGCTATTTTCACCGCAGGATATAATTGAATTTCGCTTTTGTACTTTAAGACTCAAGACACCGGAATCATAAATGTCGTCTCCAATCTTATCATTATATTTTATGGTAACCAACAATGGCAAGATGACACAAACGAAACTTTTTTTCTTCTGTCTCATCGTATCACCATTCTAAGATAAAGTAACTTATACAAAATAAATTTTCAAGTAATTAGAAAATTCTGATTTCTGTCTAATAATAATTGCAGTGTTGAAATAAGAATTAATCGCTTTAATTTCGAATTTATATTTGTATAATAATATATAATCTACAGGAAAATATAATTTTACATGATTTTATTTCTTAAAGTTATTTTCCTATGGAATGATGTTTTATCTTGGGCTTAGTGTCGTTCGTTCTTTTTTGGACCGCGCGCCGTAAAATCGCTATCCCCAACCTCATATACCAATCATGAATGGAATTATACAAATTAATATTAATTCTAAATGACAGTAATTCGTTAAGAGTTAAGGTAATTCATTAGAGTTAATATAATTAATCATAGAGATAATGCTTTTAATAACCCTAGGTTAATGTTTTTTTCCATATGTGACTTTTAGTTTTTAAGAAAAATAGAAAGGTTAACAACAGTGGTCAATAAAATGGGCACACGAATATGTATTAATATTTAATTCATATTTGTGTAATGATTTGCTTAAATAAATTCCAAAAATTTAAAGATACCTATTTTCTCACTCTAGCGATGATATTAGCGTAGTTTATTGTAATTGAAAATTTAAAAAATTTGTAAATCCATATCTGATTTTTATATTTGCATAAAAAAAGTATTTGAATTCTATTATAAGAAATTTCAAAAAACCCTTTATGTATCTTATATCATAAATTTTCAAAGGAAATATGATTATATTTCTCAATTTTATTATTTATTCTATTACTCAATCAAGAACTTCACTAAGACATCCACAAATGTATAAACTCGAAGAGGTTTTTCGTCACTAACAAACCAATGATGGATGAGTCATCTCATCATTAGAATCAAGATGTTATTGATAACCATCATTAGAAAAACGGTGATATCTTTATTTCGACATAAAATGAATGATTTGATAACACATTTTGATGACGATATATCTCGTTATTAGCAAAACTGATCATATCATGCTGGACGAAATATCTCGTACAAACCACTTAGAGGGTTGAATTATTCCATACAACTGAATAATTTGACACCTAAGTTCAAATCTCAACTACCAATACTGATGCTTGAAAATTTTAAAAAGGAAATTTAGGATGCTCATCCCAACGGTTTTAAGCCATACAGCATTACGACCACTTTAAGCATGCATGGAGACTTCTCACAGAGAATGCCTGATTTGCAGTCAATTCCAACATGCTTAACTTTACTAAAAATAAAAAATTGGTTATTTTGTATTTTTGAAAGAAATTTAGCAAGATATATACTCGAATACAAAATAGGTAGAAAAGGCTTCTTAAAGGAACTTCAACAACTGCAAACGGCGAAAGAAGTAAAGTAAAGTTGAGGTAGTGGCCCTTTCCTTGTAGAGGTCTCACTCCCTTGGTCAATAAACCCTATATCGTAATTGAAGACTCTCTTGATAAGCAGTTTTATGGGTATATCCTATCATCAAGTTCTCCGAACTCCTGGAGTAACTGATAGGCGAATTCGTCATGAAATTTTAATGAATGGATTTTCTACGAAATGGGTTTTTACTTTATATGAGGTTAGTGGGGATTCTTTAGGAGGAAGGCGTGCTGCTTTTCCACTCACACACAAGAGACTCCTAAAGATCCATTTTGGATTAGCGACTTCTTAATAAGGTTGCTTCTTTCTGAGGGTCGCGTTGCACATTGGAAATGCATCCCTCCGATAACATCTTACGGGGCTTGTAATTGTGTACAGGGTGTTTTAAAACATCCTGTAAAACTTTAAAGGTGTGTAGGGAACACTAAATTGAACCGAATTCACAAGGCATTCATCTTCGTTTTACTTTCGAAATCCCATAACTCTTAAAATCAAGTATTTTCAGGTAGGTTAGTGGGTAGTTGAGTTACACTGAAGCATCAAAGCAAGCTCTTCAAACATTTACAAGTAGGTAATGTGGATAGATGAATTTAGTTGCACTGAAGCATAAAAAAACCCAATGAACTATTTAAATTTTCCAGAGATGTAAGTAATTGATTTTATGTCATACTAGAGCAATACAACGGGTTATCAAATTTTTTTCTGGAATGTATAGTGTTGAATTTATGTTGCACAGGTTCAACACAATTAACTATTCAAAGTTTTTCAATGAGTGAGTAGGTAGTTGTATTTACATACTCTGGAGGTACACAGCTTACAATTTCCACTTTTTTAGAATCGTTAAGCAACTAGATACAAAACTATAGACCACTCATGCGATACGACGTTTAAAAATTTCCCGTCAAAGACTTTTCATAAGTGGTTTAGACTTAAGAGCTTTCAAAATAAGTTTTTAGTACTATATAATGCAGATGGTCTTTCATAGAGGTGGCGCTCTCATTGAAATGTCTATACAAAGTGATACTTCCCTCCTCTTTAATACTTCTGGTTATGCAATTGAATTTGGATTACTGATGGAGCGTGTGACCTCCGCTTAAAATCTGAATAGATTTTCCAGTCCGGCTCTCTCGAGAGGGCAGTCGAGTCACGTGTATTGAAAGAGTCTATCTATATATATAATTCTTTTACGTGGCACGCAAAAAAGACGTTATTTGTAATCGCGTTTTGGCAACACTGTACGATTGTTTGTTTATCGCGAAGTCTCGCGCATCGATTGAATTTATAGCGTTATCGGATGAAATTTTATTGAAAAAAAAAAGGAAATTTTAATGAGCTGTTGCAGTTAGTTTATAATATAAATCAAAGAAAGTGGAGGATCTTTTCAGGGCCATTTAAAAAACGGTTCTTTTCAGGGCCAACAATTATAGTTCAACAAGACGCTTGCACGACAACTTTTGGCAACAAACTCAATGAAAAAGTGTGGGTCGTTTGAGTGCTGGGAAAATGTACACACAAACAACATGCTGGGTGTTCAATTTCCAAAGCAACGCTCACATTTCGAGTCAAAATTTGCACAAAGTTTTCATTTGAATTCTGATTTTAGAGATACTGTATATATTTTTTCTGTAATACAGCAAATTTAGATTTGAAAAACATTTTTTTGGTAACATATTATGTAAACAATCCCTTTGGCTAGGACACGTGTCTTCATTGAGGCGAGCGAAGCGAGCATAGGTTCGCGCAGCGAACCAATGAGGATTGCGAAGCAATCCTCCGGAGGTTGGCGAGCGTTAGCGAGCAGGGGGCAGGCCCCCTAGTTCTTTAAATTAGGTGTGATGTGTTGTAACGTAAACGAAGCGCTGCCACAATGGCCGTCTTAGAGGGGATTCTGATTCTAAGATTCTTCATTTCCGAAAGCGATAGCAGTGATAACTAGTTGAAGCTGGGACAACCATCAACGACAATCGCCATTCATACTTTTGATATGGCAGTCCTAATAAGGCTTTCAAAAATCCACTTACTCAAGAGTGATCAAGGTTGACTGTCTTCCCGTTCATAATAGTTCCTTATGTTTGATACCCTTTCCCTCTATTTGATGAGTCTTAATGACCATGTAATTTACTTATTCTGCAGATAATTGTCGGTATTTGTTTAATAAATATTGTTTCTTAAATTGATGTTCACGAATACGATTAGCTTAGTCTTTCTTCCTGCTATATCTATGTGATTAGTCAGTCTTATTTGTAACCCAAAAAATATTAAAACCTCGAAAGCCAAAGCAATTGGACTCTTACAAGGTCTTCCTATAAAAACTATGGTACATTCTTAAACGTCCCTCGTACAAGCTAGAGACACTCTAAGGTGCAATCATGAAAGACATCAAGTTTTTATTTCCAATGGCAAGGCAGTACAATTGCAAGACAAATACAATTCAATACAATACAATACAATACAATACAGAGTACAGAGTTGACCGAGGTCATTTAGCCTTATACAAGGCCAGAAGTGATGGTCACTTATGAAGGGGCACCCAGTGGGTGGACCATCATTGTCCCTAACAAAGGACAGCACAATTTACATCCATGCTCTAACCCTGGATTCGAACCAGGAACCTTCCGATCCAGAGGCCAACACCTTGACCACTAGAACGGTTGGTCGGCTGAAAGACATCAAGTGTGTGAACAGATTTTTTACCAGCTCTTAATTTTATATTTTGACAGTAGATGCACACTTACGATTTCAAGTAGAAAAGTTGAAAGTTGCTACCAACAGTAATATACTTCACGGAATGTTGAGTATTTGAAGGAACTCATAGTATGGTCTTTCTGTTTTATATACCATTAGGGACAAACGAATCTTTACGTTCACGTTATTTATTCATTTTGCATTTTCGATGAAAATATCTATATGTACATCTGTTAATAGCCACTGCGTGTACAGCGCTGCATTGCCAGTGACAGTTCATTTCGGGGGGCTCAGGTGTGACCACTGTTCGCTGACGCTCGCCAACCCTCTGTGATTGCTACGTATTCCCATGTGGTTTGCTTCGCAAACGAACTTCACATTCAAAACCGTGATGGCCTTGAAGTGGCTATTATCAACAACGTAAATCAAAATATGGCAGAATCCGAAAACTTGGCATGGTTGCAAAGGCATTCGGACTAAAAAGTTTGTGAAGTCAGCGGTCGAAAATCGTAAAAACCTTGCCCTTCTTCACTGACGTCACATCCCGGAGGAGAGAAATAAATGTAAAAAAAAAAACTAATCAATTAATTTTAAAATGTTTACGATTAAATTTTAAAATGTTCTAGATTGAATTTTAAAATTCGCGCTGGACACAAAAATCGCAAAAAATTCGGAGGACTACCTGTGTGCCAAATTTTATTATTGTAAGGTCATAGATTCGTCAGGACACTGCGTACAGGACTTAGATACACAGAGAAACATTTCCTTCAATGATAGTAGAGATTAGGGACAAATGAATCTTTACGTTCACGTCACTTATTCCTTTTGCATTGTCGAAGTAGAAGTTAAAAGTTGTTACCATCAGTAATACATTTAACGATATATTAACTACTTGAAGGAAGTCATAGTATGGTATTTCTGTTTTATATACCGTTAGGGACAGATGAATCTTTACTTTCACGTTACTTATTATGAACATCTCTTACGATTATCGCTTAGAAGAGGAAGACATATCGGTATTTCTGTTTTATATACAGTTAGGGACAAATGAATCCTTACTTTCACGTTACTTATTATGTACTACTCTTACGATTATCGCTTAGTAGAGGAAGACATGTTGGTATTTCTGTTTTATATACCGTTAGGGGCAAATGAATCTTTACTTTCACGTTACTTATTATGAACATCTCTTACGATTATCGCTTAGAAGAGGAAGACATATCGGTATTTCTGTTTTATATACAGTTAGGGACAAATTAATCTTTACTTTCACGTTACTTATTATGTACTACTCTTACGATTATCGCTTAGAAGAGGAAGACATATCGGTATTTCTGTTTTATATACCGTTAGGGACAAATGAATCTTTACTTTCACGTTACTTATTATGTACATCTCTTACGATTATCACTTAGAAGAGGAAGACATATCGTACCTAAATGGAAGATGGTAATATTTAGGTATAATTGATAATAAAAAATGTTTTGCCTGATTTCTCTACTGTTTTGACTTTAAATAGCTATAGGAAATTATATCTAGTTTAATCTGCAGTTTCTGCATTTGAGGCAAATCTACTTTTTCACAGGTGTTATACTTATCAAATATATATCTTGGCCACCCATTTCACACGCCCATACAAAAAGATTATGTGGCTGTAAAACAGTCGAAACGTTTATTTGGTGTTCATATCCATAGCTTATATTAAATTCAGTTATGCATGTGTTTGCCGCCACTTTCTCTTTATATAGCTACCCACAGCACAAAACATGTTTATAATAATGTTTAACACAGGTTGATTAATCAACTACATATATTAAATAACGATTAAGGTAATTCGTTACTATCTATCTCTGCATTCTAGTAAAGGAAATAGGGATTCATTTAAAAAACTAGACTTTTTGATTTAACAGTACCTTTATATAAAATAGCATTCGCAACATTGAAATAAAAGAAACAGTACATAAAATAAGTAATTAGGTTGTGAAGAAGAGCGATTTTAAAATGAAAGTATACTAATTCTCTCATGACATTTCGCTTAAGAAAGCAAATATTTTTTTCTAAGCTAAAAGCTCTTCATATATCTGTATATGGTAAACATAAAATAAATGGGCTACGGATGGCGAAATTGTTACTAAAAAAGAGACTGTTTGATACAAATAAATGAGTCATGTTTCTGTGACAGCAAATGTGGGAAGGTTAAAAATAATACATGAGTTTAGAGTGAAAAAGGGTACAGAACTATTATTGTTGTTGTTAAACAATGGAAAAAACTGCATACTCTGAAAAATAGCATCTTGAAGAAATAAGTGTACACAGGATAAAAGCTTCGCTTTTATCCATGAAAAGAAAAATAGTCGAAGCATTCTTAAATTTGGAACGCCCCAATGCATTATAGCATGTCGCAAATGGAGAAACGCCCCTTTAAACATTTATAAAGTTTCTTATTATTCTTTAAGCATCTGGGTTTTTTTTGTTCATGTTTTTCGATAGATGAGTTAAGATTTTTTTTTAAATAAAGCTCGAATAATTTATTTTGTTTAATTAGTTCATTTATTATTACGATTGAAGGGTTCTGTATAACACAGAAATATTTCCCGCAGTGACAGAAGAATTAAAATCAAGATATTCAGTAGGATCAAAAGAATTTCTGCTTGATGTTCAAAAACTTTAGGTAACATGACCTATTGAATAGAGGGTAAGCCAGGGTACCAGGTAATAGAGGGTACCAGGGTCGTTCGGAAAGTAATACCCGTTTGAGCATGCGCACCACTGTGACAGTGGAAGGTGCACCAGTCAAGCAAAAAAAAAAAAAAAACACGAAGGCAGGGAAAGTACTTGTTACTTTAGCGAGAACAAAGCTAAGTAGTATTGTTGTCTTGTCCTTACGATAATTGATTCGGTATTTCCCTTTGTGTCCTGAGTTCTGTCAATACTTTTAAATGAAATAAATGAAGACTTAAAATTAATAGTGAAGGAAAGCTGGAAATTTCGTACATGGAAACTTTAAAAAAATGTGAAGGTCCCATATGTACGAAATTGTATTTACCTTTTCTCCTTAAGTTTTTAAGTGGTTCAAAATTGCGAGATTTGGTCCTCGGTTCTTTTCCTTAGGGATTGATCTCGGGCCGTCTTCAATTGCCTGTTAAAGTGTTACTCCTTTGCGACTTAAACTCAACTGATTTAATAACTAATACTAAGTTGTCAAATATGAATGTAAGACACATTCCTGTTAAATGTATCTCAATGGAAATCCTCTAAACTCTTCCTATCATCAACCCCAAAAACTTGCCAAGGAATCTTAAGTCAATTTCATGAATCATGTTCGCTTCAGATCATCAACCCGCAAAACTTGCTAAGGAATCTTAAGTTACTTGGACGAATCATGTTTGCTTCACTCGTTCAAAATGCACTATAAGATCAAAACTTTAGATAGATGTTCTGTGAACGCTTTCATACCTTCTTGAATTAAAGAGAGTGTGATCCCTCAAGTACTAATTTGTGAGAACATTGAAGATTCTGCACTTCCCCGGGGCAAAATGGGACGTGCTACTACATTGTACCCACTTTAAACTCCGATGTGAGATAATCCTTCCTGGAGGACTCAGGAAAGCTGTCCCGTAATTAAGTGTGATCTTGAGAAAAACCAATAAACTTCATACAGCCAACCATACTTCGACACATAAGAGACCAAGAAACAATCCATTTTTAGCCTACCAGTTTTGACAGAGATAAAATGTTTTTGACAGTTCCATCACTTGTGTTCAAAGTGTTTTGTTGAGGGGATGGTAAATTTTCAAAGTCACCGAAATCGATCAAAAAACCAATTTTTTAATTTTATCGTTAACAATTAATTGATAAATCAATTTATGCGAATAGCAAAAAGAAAATTTTCAAATCCAATCTTTTTTCATCGAGTTACATGTAGAACACTAAAGTTATAGCAGATAAGTATCGTAAGTAAATTTTATCTGATTGAGATTTGTTTAAAATCTTTTGATTTCAAAATGTTCCCTGTGCCATCTGGTTTTAATTAATTTGCAAAAAAATTTGTTTAGATAATCCTTGAAATTTGTTACATATTTCTATGTACAAATAATAAAATCATTATTCTTTCAAATTTTGGTTTTAAAAAACATTACTCAACGTAGGCATCTTTTCTGCAAACGTCTTTAAGTGTAATAATTATTGGCTTTACAATTGAGTGATACATACATTAGATGGAGTTAATTTGATTTATTTGAATAAGAACTATTACAAGAATTAAAATTTTGACAATATTCAATAGAAATTTAATGTACATTAGACCTCACAATTTTTTCGAATTGATCGAAATTTTAACTACGCTTTAAGTAATACCTTCCTAATGACAATATTTGGTAACCAAAATTTTATGTATAGATTTTGTATTAAAAAAGGGTAATTAGACAGGGCACTAGACTTAAAGGGTAACAGACATCATTGTAAACTTGATGCACCTATAGACAAGTCTGTTTTGGTGCTCTGCGGATATTCTTTCATACACGAGATCTATATAGACAGGGACTTACAAACCTACCATTGGGTAACATAGACCTTTGTAAGCTTGATACAACCATGTGCAGGTCTGTTTTGGTGCTCTGCAGATATTGTTATCTACACGAGGGCTAATTAGACATGAACTTATTGTGAGCTAAATAGACATTATTTATGAACCTACCGTCGAGTAACATCTTTGTAAGCTTAATGTGTACGGTTACACTAGAAGTTTTTATTTTTTATTTTAACTTTAAAAATCCAGTTTTTTCACAGAAGGTCATTGGTTTATGCTTAAAACTATTTCAGTGAAAAAAATAATATTTAACTAATTATTAATTAGATAATTAAGATATAATGAGATAATTAGCATGTTTTTTGAATAGTGATATCTAAAATTCTAATTTGTCTAAAAATACAATTCTAGTTGGCAATTATTTCCAATATTATTCAACATGTTTTGACCTTAAATCAAGTTTCTTGAGAGAAAAAATTTTCTGTTACAACTTTTTTCGCCAAGAATGCATAAAAAATCACGATTTTTTTTCTGCAAATTGAGGATTTAAAAATCTATTAATAATTTATTTATTAACTAATAACTCTGATTGAGGGTCAAAACATCCGCTGTATTATGTAGATTATAATGATACAAACATAATTGTAATAGATTAATTTATTGTTGAGTCATCACGTTTGAACAAAGCATCCTATTGACAAAACTTGTTTCTTCAGAAATTGAGTTCAAAGTTTTGGAAACATGACTGTTCATGATGACAGTACCTAACAAAAAGAACACTAGAAAAATATTTCGAATATTTTCAAGATCTTGGCATCGTTTGAAAGCTAAGAAATTGAAGAATATTTTGAAGCAATAAAAAATTAGACTTTCTGTTCGATTTTCAGGATTATACATCACATTAATACATTTATGGACAGGCCTAGTATTTTGCTACACGATATTAATTCTTCCACGAGACCTAACTAGACAGGACCAACGAATTTACTATCAAGTAATAGACATCTTAGTAAGCTTGATGTACCCATGTATACACAGTCCAGTCACATTAATGTGACCACCACTTACTTTCGACGTCAACGTGAACTAACCAATCACAAAAGGCAGATGAAAGCACATTGCAGTGAAGTGTATATAAAGGATGTCCCTGGGCATCGGAAAGCATTTCAATCGTTGGCGTAATGCAGAAACGTAGCGATTTATCAGACTTCCAAAAGGGCATGATTATTGGCTTTCGGGCCAAGGGTGGAAACATTTCGGAAACGGCTAATTTTGTGAATTGTTCGCGTGCCGCCGTGGTAAAAGTATACCATGCATGGCAAAATGCCACTATCCAAAATCAGCGGCGTGGCACATGTGGTGCACCACGGGCTATAGATGACAGAGGCGAACGAAGGCTACGGAGATGCGACGAATAGACGTGCAACTGTTGAACAACTGACCGCCCATATGAACCTAAAGGCTACCAAGAGTGTATCCTCAACAACGGTTCAGCGAACGTTGCTGCACATGGGTCTCCGCAGCAGACGCCTGGTTAATGCACCTATACTGACTGCTGTTCATGGGCGACGAAGGCTGGAATGTCCACGACAGTACCGTAACTGGACGTCCACAGAGTGGCAACAGGTGGCTTTTTCCGATGAATCACGATTTATGCTCCATCTGACAGATGGACATTGGCGTATACGGCGTGAAATGTCTGAAAGCAAACACCCTGCAACAATTTCCTGAAGGATCCCGGCTGGAGGAGGGAGCATTATGGTTTGGGGAATGTTTTCCTGGCATTCACTGGGTGCACTCATCATCAGAAACATAATTGACTCTCTTCCAGCACGTCTCGCAGCGGTTCGCTCTGCCAAAGGTATTTCGTCTGGCTTTTGACAGGTGGTCACATTAATGTGACTGGACTGTGTATATTTGGCTGTTTTGACGCTTTCGACTATTCTACACCAGGACCAATTGACCTAATGTCGAGAAGCAGCTGTAAAAGACAACTTGGTAAACTTGATATGCCCATGGACATGTTTGGTTTCCTTTAACAGCAGGTAGTCATTAATTTTTCAACGAAGTTTAAGTAGACCAAAGGATCGACAGTCGCGAAAGGTCAATTATTCCAATTGTTTAAAGATAAAGAGAAAGGATGTAATTGTGAAAGTTCGTTGACAGTTACATCCTTAACAAACATATTTGTAACTGCCATCGTCGAATTGTCATCAGAAGTTTCATATGGCATCTTTCACATCAAGGTCTAATCTAAATATATTCCTACAGCAAAAAGTGAATGTATGAGATGAATAATCTTTACATTGAACAGTTTACCCTTATTATCAACCCCGATAAATATATTAATATCAAGCGATTCTTTTTGTTCAGAGATTCATTTATCAGTTACAGTAATGTTATGATAATCAAGCTCCTCTGCACATGGTTTTAATAATGGAATGGGTATATCTGAACAAATTGTTTACTGGTCAAGGAACTCAAAGTTACAATTATACAACCTTTCGAACTGCTAATGAATACTCTGCATCGAAAATGTTTCTCGGGATGTTCTCTGCCCCCAAATAAATTATGAATAACTCTTTCTTCTTTAATAAAGTCATATTTCCTTTCTTCCGCTACACGTTTACTCAAATAAGATCGTTGACTTCCAGAGTCGACCAGTGCACGGACTATATTCCCCTCATTCGTTGCACCTCGTAAACGTACATACAATGTTTGTAAAAGAACTGTACAACAAGTGCGATTGCTTAAAGCTGCATCATTGATTACATTTTGACTATTACTTTCTCCTGTGTTTGTTTTCGATTTATGATCTTTAAATTTATCTTATTACACATAATATCATAATGTCTGCTAGTACACTTCTCACAATCAATCTTGCATCTGCATTCTTGAACTCTAAGACCGATTTTTAGGCATAGAAAACAACAACCCTTTTTTGCTAAAACTTTTCTTTTATCATCCCAATTCATCTTTAACGCGATTCTGCAAACTTGTGAATCATGCGTTCTTTCAAAAACTGAGCACAGTTCTTGTTTATTACGACGAGTATCAGCATTATCAAAAAGTCCTATTTCAGTTGGAAATTGTTGATCATTATTAGATGTCAAATAGGAATATTTCCCTTTACTTTTCGCATCTAAACCAAACTCTTCTTTTACTATTGAAATTCTTTCTTCCTCCCTCAACTTCTGATTTAAGAAAACTCATAAGAGCGGCCAGTTTATGTGGCATTTTCCTGGTTTCATTTGTTAAACTTTCTTTGTTTCCCATACTCGAATCATGTCTTCTTCTGGTAAAGAGCTTTCAACTAGGGGTGTTCTTCAATGTTATCATACAATTTGGCGAGACTTGTAACTTTAGCTTGATGCAAAGAATTGTAAAAAATTAAGTTTAACGATTCTCACACACATACACTTCTATGAGTAAATATTCTCTTCCGAATCTAGCTTTTAGACATTCAACTGCTTGTTCATAATTCTCAGTAGATGTGGGAAAGGAATCTACAATATATCTGGCACGTGACAAATATTGTAATTTATCCTTTGGTGCAATTTCCAAATCTTCGTGAATTTTCCTAAACAGACCCCAGAAACCAAGTCATTCCTTAACATCTCCTTTGAACTTTTAAGTTCAAATTTAAGAAGTTGGAACTTTTGCTGCGATACTGTTTCATTAAGTACGCCTTTAGTACCGTCATACATACTTTTAACATCGTCCTTAATAATTTTCTTAAATTTAGTCTTAAGTAGTATTTATCTTTCCTTATACTCTTCAAAAACTTCGTTAGCCTGATTAAAACTTTCCTTAGAACACTCATCTTGAACTAAAAACAAATCGACAATTTCTTTTTCTTTCAATTCAAGTTCTAACCATTTTCGTATAATTGAGCCATCAAAATTTTTATGTCATCAATATCAAGTTTCTCCTTTTGTAGACTTTCATATAACGCATTAGCAATTCTAGTGAAACCACTTCTTACAGGAGTTCGCATTTTCTTCAAACTCTCCATCATAAAATTGAAGTAAATGAATTCACTTATCAATCACAAACTATCAATTACAAATTCCAAGTCCTGTTGCGGACGTTGTTTAATATAGCAGATCATTAAAGTTAAAAGTTACCAGTTTTTCTTTCTGCTTATACTTAGAATCATTTCTTATAGTTAAGTTCAAGACAAAATGAAGAACAGTTAATTTAACAAATATAATTTAATGATATGAACTTACATAGGGCTCCCGACAAGTTAGAGAAAATGGATGTGGAAAGTCCATAAATATTTTAGAGTTCTGCAAGTGAAGAGATAACATGACCGTCTGCTTTAAGTTTCAGTTCGTCTACATCTCCAATCTCTGCATACTTATGACGTCACGCATTGCCACGCCTAAGACAAAACATCAGATCACTGGCGACGGCAAAGGATCAACACTGAGAAGGCTCCAAAGGTTGCGACACCTACATCTTGGTGTGGTAGATGAACCATGGAAATGTGGACATTCTTTTCTACACGAGAGCTAATTAGACTAGTACCTAAGATATAAACCTATGGTCAGGATATATATCCTTTGATATACTTTGTGCTAGTTCTTGTTCGGGATTGAATTTATGGCTTGATATTTTAATGCGAGAATCATATTCAAGAACATGACTTTTACATTCATATTACTTTTTGTTTGGTTACAAAGTTTTGTATTTTTTGTCTTCGTAAATCGTTTTAGACAACTTCTGCTATTTAAAAAAAATCAAAAAGTTTTCACTGTTTAAAAAAAACGACTTCATAAATATTCGAGGAAAATTAATTTAGTAATTTTGAATTATTGACGAATGTTTAGAATGTTTAACTGCTGTCATGATAACCATGAATTAAAACCAAAATATCTAAAAGCTCGTATTGAATAATTGAAGAACAGAACCTTCAAAAGAAGCGGTGCCTACAAAGTAGTGAATATAAATCTGCTTTTTGTATTCTAAGCATAAGGGCAAGATAAAAACAAAATTATCTAACAATTTTTCCAGTTTTACGTTTATTAGGATACGACTTATAACGCATGTTTCCTTCAGTAGTTTCATAAACTCAATTCCCAGTTGCATTAAGAATTATTAAAATTACTAAAATTAATTTACCAATCATTTAAAAATTCCACGACTGTGCATTTTTTCAAAGACAAAAACACTACAATAAAAAGAGAATCTTAATATTCAGATGGATTTATTCCAAGTAAGTCAAAAAGTTTCCCCGAACTTAAAACTTTGCAACGAAAAAAGGAGAAAAAAATAGAAGAATAAATATTACAGAATAATCAGATTCTCGACGCGAACCTTTTATCTTATTAATTCATGTTCTGGCACGCGGCAGACTTGCTCTTAAAGTGTTGCTCTTCGAGAAACTTTTCCCCCCTCAGGATGGCAATATGTTGTCCGCATCCCTCATCATCCATCATGATTTTGCGTGATGACGGATGAGTTACTAAAGTTAGAGTTTTTATTTCCCTAGTGGCAACGGTTCTGAAAGGTTTTCGAAATTAGTGGGGAAGGGATGGAGGCAACTGGTGACATTAATACAGTCACTTTGAACTGAAAAAAAAAAGGTTCTTTTAAAACGTTTAATTAGGGAATGGACACTTCTTAGAGGGACATATTCCATAGGGGAATACGTAAGCGAGAAAAAGTGATAATTGTCTTGTAGAAACCGCGTTATTGCAAAGAAAGTAATTTAGAAATCAGTTGTAATTATCAGGAAACAAAAGGAATTTGCTTCGCTAAAAAAATAGTATGGAAACATAATTCAATAGCTCATTGATTTAGATAAGCTGAAATACTTTTGTCTATGCACGTACTTCAACTATCAGAAACACAGATTGTGAAAATTGAAAGAATACTAGTTTAGAATATTATAATTAATTATTGTTAAAACTTGAATGCATAGAATATCAATCATAGAATATCGTTTGGAAATTTTAGTATTGTACAAGTAAACGGTTTTATGTTATTGTAATATGCCAGCAAATTGGTTGTTTATGAATCGGAGAGGATTAGATGTTTGTGTATTGATATAAACACACACACACACATCAATAATATACATGGTTTTAAAAATACTATGTACAATATTTTGGAATATTACATTAGGCTTTCTAGCTTTTTCAGCAACTTAAACCAACCAAAATCAACTCTACCAAAGAGTACACGGTTGAGAATGGCAGCATCAAATTACTCATCTTCTAGAATTTATCAGTGATTGAATTGTATAAATGTTGCAATAAGTTGACTCAATGCTGATTGTGTGACACCATGAGAGATGTATTATGATTTTGAGATCACAATTGTACTTCCAGGTACATGGTAGTGCAATCGATGCTTACGACTGTTTAATTGTTATGTTCTACCAGCACCAGCAAAGCAATTTCGACGCGTCTTGTAAAAAGAAGGCTGACCGTGTACGAAGGCATTGATAGGACTAGAAGCATTGTATATTATCACAGGGTTTCACATATATGTTGCAAGTGATTGTCGATTCAAAATTTTATCGTGGTCCTTCCATCGAAACCATCTTCAATTTGTGTCATTATCGTTATCTGGCATTTTTGAAAGGAGCTATGTTCATCACGTCTACCAACATCTAACTACAACGGAACGTGTAAAGACAGTTTAACTTAAGCCAAACCCAAAAGTATCACTACTGTATCTACTACTAAACTGTGAGAAAATATTTCGAATGGCAGCTACGTTTACAGAATACGGTTACAGTTACTTTCCATTCAACGGTCATATTTTATTCGAGATCTTATTGATACATATCCAATATCTAAGACAAAGAAGGCAATTTCTTGGATATTTCTAAACTACTATCACAATCACATGATCGTGAGAACGCAAAATTTACAGAAACCCTTGAGGTCTGGGCTTGAGCATTCGTATGTATTTCGGAACTCATCCAAGGGATTTTTTCTGTATTGATTCATGCCACGTATTTCGAAATGGACATTTATCGTGGCAGACCGGTATTTCGAGAATACCCGATCTGATCCCTAAGAAAAGACATAAGACAAATAGAATCTAACTTAACTTATTTTATTGATTCCTCGGCGCGTCTAGGAATCCTTCTTTTCACTTAAACTGAAAACAAAAGAAAAAAATATTACAATAAACTTTACTTTTCACGAGAACAGACTCTTGAAAACAGCGGTTTTTCAGAAGAGAACAAAAAAAAGGAAACGTATTCGTAGCTTCGTTTTTTCGTTGGAAGTTAAACTGGAGCCTCGAATAAAAAATGCAGGATGTCTAAACACGTCTGGAGCATTCTCTTCCCTTTAGGTACGATGAAATGGAGGAGAATGTTCCAGATGTATTATTGAGAGAAGTGCAGTCTCGCATGCAAGATTACGATAAAGGGAAGCTTAAACGGCACGACAAATAAATGTTCAATGCCCACATCCGTGTAACTAAATATAACTTTGTTTTTTAGGGAATGGTCTACAGTAGAATATAAAAAAAAATACGTAAGTGTTTGAGAGTATAAATGCTTGTATACGTACAGCACACTAGGCTTCAATGGAACTTTATTTACTGAATCGTAGAGGTGGTGTTATATATATATATCAGAATTGGAGGTTTTAGCACACTGTAACGTCACATGTATGTGCTATTCATGTTTAATAAGTAAGTAGTGAAACGTGTTTTACTGAATTGTTTTAAGTTATTTGCATATTCATAGTTTTATGACAGGTTTCTGCCACTCTAAAGAAGGGTTAATGTTCATTTGTTGATTATTTACGTGATATGAAACACCTGTTTTTTCGTAGGAGCCCTTCCTGTCGAAACCTATAATAAAATGGTTGAACCAGGGCCGGATTTAAGAGTATGCCGCCTATAGGCTAAAGCAAATTTGCCGCCCATCTAAAGTTCATATTTTCTTAATACATTTGTTTTATACAATAAAAGGATAGAGTACATTGGTGTTTTCATCTTTTTTAAACATTAAGTTTTTTTTGTTTGTTTCAGAACACGTTCTTGTTCTTGAAGTTTCAGTTTTGTTCGTTTTTTGTATTCAGCGCCGCTGAGTCTTTTTACCGTGACTCATAGTAGCTAGTAGGGAATAGCCGACTTGTTAAAAACTGTACGTTATGTGTATTGGAATACTCTAAACTATAATGCAAAATTGTAACAAAGAACACGAACACGCCTCGCTCTACGCAATCATCAACGATCCCATTGTGCACACCGAGAGATATGAATGACAGCGTCAGACTCAGACAGACTAGACTGACACTACTGACAGCGGAGCCACTGGGTCTACCGCCAACAGCGTTATCAGATCGGCTACAGTGTTGTCAGATCGAATCACTGCGCTTGTTCCAGTGTTGTCAAACCAAATTAGATTGCGCTACAAGAAAGTTATAATACAATATTACGTGCTGTGAATTTGTATTATGTAAAAGTTTTAGAAAGTAGGCTATGTAGAAGGACTAAAATATATTTTTAAGTTACATGTATTCTTAAATTCGTACGGAAAATATTATTAACGTCTGAAATACTTCATTTCAACTTTTGAATAAATTGCCAAACTGCCGCCCCTGAAAAATTTGCCGCTCTAGGCTGCTGCCCACTTAGACTATTTCTAAATACGGCCCTGGGTTGAACTTATAAGTTCTAACGTTGAAAGAAAATATTGAAAAGCCGAGTATTTGCAAAAGAAATGTGCATTTTAAAGCTATTGTCATGTTCACTTACGTTTGATAATATTGCGTACTGGATAAAAGTTCGATTGAAATAAAAGACAATGTCTGATAATGTTTCATGCTAGTAGTATCCAAAAAATTTTTTAAACTTGAATTATATTTGAAAACAAAAATTCATATATTAAAATTAGTTGTACTGTAAAACCTTGGAACGAATTAATAAAGAATGAGCTTCTGGTTAAATAATTTTAAAACAAATAAATCAACCTTACTTAAATCAAATATATGTACCTGAATGTACGAAATATATATTGCTATAAATTATATTTCCGACTTTAAATAATTTATTTATACAGATGATATTCCATATTAAGGTATAAGGTTATATTATAAAATCTGCGTATTTGTATTGATCGTTATTTTATATCCTTATGAATAATAAAAATTATCATGTTCGTGAATAAATACAATTTAAAAAGGTATTAAGAAAATATACAGAACAATTAATAAAATGTGTGTTTAACGGATAAAATTACATTAATAAAGGAGAGTATTTTACAAAATAAATACCAGTTTTAGAATAGTTTCCAACAAATATAAAATTAATGAGAAAAATTATGAAATGAAACTATGTAGAATGTTTCATAATTACAGTCATTGGTCTTTATCTCAGAACAATTTAAACGATGTTAATTATCTGAGGAGAGTATTAGCTTATCTCAAAGTCATACAACTATGCATAGTTTCGTAATAAAGTTACTTTCTCAATACTCTGATAAAGTGGAGATGTTATTTAATTTAGTAGATTTCAGACTTCAATAGATGGGACATTGCAAGGACAAATAATTTTTTTGAAAAATGAATCTTTGTGAAAGGATTTTCTTTTGTTTTTCATAGAACATCCTTTTTGTAAAGGACTCTCTAAAGTAAATATAAAAGTGCATCCGGTTACGAAATAATTTAATTTATTGCCGTTTTAAAGATGTTTACATTAATTTTTAATGTAAAGGAAATGCTGTCATACAGCAACTATGCATAGTTTAAAAATCAAATTTACGCAAGTGTATCATACTGATGCTGTGTGTGGGTATGCTGTAAAATTCAACATAATATCGCTGGTATCTGATCAGAAATATCATATCTTTTTGTGCACCTATTTTTCATTACATGGTTTTTCAGTGTAACGTAGGCAGCCTACACGGGGAAAAAAACTTATTTCTGGTTAAGAACTAATTTATTTTATCGCCGTTTTGTCGATGTTTGCGTTCAGTTTTAATATGATAAGCTATCACACAAAAGTATGCATACTTTCGTTGTGAGGTTTCTGTTTAAAAGGACTTTTAAAATGACGACATTTGATTTAGTAGATTCCAGTGTATAGGACATAGTAGTGCAATATATAGAACAAACTAGAACTTTAAAAGAATCGAGAATAAATTTCTTCATAGAATTTTCACAAGAATTGTAAATGTTGGAATATCAAAAATACCAACAGAACGAAATTAATTAGGAAATAATTAATTAATAGTTTTAGGATATCATCTAGTAAAATTGATGTTATTACGAAAATACTGACTGTTGGATAATACTTAACACCTACACAATTTAGTCAGTCATAAGAAGGTAAATATAACCTATATCAGTGCTTTGTGTATCGAGGAAAGTATAGCTTTTAACTCGATAAGAGTATTTAGTAAATAACCCAACAGAGAAAAACATATTTTCCATGTAAAATCCTTCGACACTGCTGCATTGCTGCAGTATTATGATATCAAACCCTCATGGGTAAGATAGCACTATACAAAGTAGTTGTACAAGTATTTGGAACATAGTGAGGGTATTCACATCCCTGGCTTTATCAATATAAATTTAGTATTATAAAACTATATGTCATTATAATAATTTTAAGATATTTCTATGCTTAATGTATGTCAAGTTTTCACTTTGATTCACAGCCACATCAGTGAGTTGCCTCGCCTTGAGAAATAACGTTGCTCTATGGACATCTCTTTCAAAAATAACAGAAACAAACATAGATCTTACTTGAATCCTTGGAGAGAAATAAGATAAACAGGTCGTTACGACTTATTCTCTGAGAATCGGTTGTCGAGATCATTTTTTGTCCTGGAAGGACCTGTGGCAAGATGGATTGCGTAATGGGCGTTAAGAGACACGTTCATGCTCTTGATGATGTCCTTAAGGACTCCATCCCCTTTCCTTGCATCGAATTACAAGGACACTTACGAGAGAGAAATTGGAAAGATATATATCTCAATAAAGAAGACGTTACTGATGGTATAACTGAATTTTGAAGTCAGTTTTGGGAATTCACAATGCAAACAGATTGCATTATTCACTCCACGTATATCATTATGTTCACGATGCGTTTAGGTATCTAAAAAGGATTTAAAGGGGTGCTCCTATATTTGTTAGTAATGCGCAGACACTCCTTAACTACGAGTTTGTTTGAGTACAGGTTGAAAAACACCAACACTGTTCTTGTCGAGCCACTGGCTCTATTCATCATTGTCCCAAAACCTTCCTTACCGGTTTTGGAGATTGCTGAAAATTGTCGAAGTTATTCTGAGAAAAGTGGATTTTGAGATCCTACTCTGTCGTTTAAGGACCTGCGGCAAGATATTGTATGTAATGGGCCTCAAGAGCCATACTCGCACTCTTGATGAAGTCCTTAAGGACTATATCTACTTCCCTTGCAGCGAATTACAAGGAAACTTGAGGTAGCGAAATTGAAAATATATATATAGGACGTTACTGATGGTATAACGATTTTGAAGCTAGTTCTGGAAATTCAAAATGCTGACTGATTGCAACATCATTCACTTCCCGCTCGTTTATTAGTACGACCTCGATTATTTTGGTTAAGTAGAAAGGATATGAAGGAGAACTATTATATCCTTTTAAAAATTCAGTATGGAGAAGACATTGCCTGAGTGGAAGTTTGCTTGAATAAAAGTTAAAACCGCAAAACCCGTCACCCGTATTCACCGGCAACAACTATAAGGCATCACCATTCTCCAAATTGGTTTTTACTGGTATTGGAGAATGCTGAGAGCTACAATCACCGAAGCATCATCATCGCTTTTTTAAGTTGTGGTGGTTTATTACTATCATAGCTTTAATTGCACTTTGTCTTGAACGTTAAAATTAAAATATCAATTTATTTGATGGATGACTGTTTTGTTTTAGGGCGCAAGGGCTAAATATGTTCAAGCAATGTTTATTTTTTATGAAGTATACGTACACGCACAAGGAAGGTTTTTATTAATGCTGAAAAAATGAATACACACATGCTAGTTGCAGGAATACAACCTCGCCACATACAGCTCGTATACTGCTATATCAGTGGGGAAACCCACTCAATTTATACGACCTCAGTTACAGCAAATGATGTCTGTAGGGGCCCTTATACCGCCGAAAATCTTATCTTGGCATCATTTTTTGAACAAGGTCTGATTAAATAAACATTAGTAACGAAAATGTCAAATCCACGAAACGCGGTTCTTTCATTCTTTTTATTTCCATGATTGATGTTAGAAAGTGTGCTGTTTCTGGATTTAAAAACTAATTTTAGTTTAGTATATAGTTTATACGCATAAAAATATAAGATTCGATTGCATGTCGTCCTTGAAAATATTTTCATGTTCAATTCCTTAATGCTCCAAACACATCGATACATTTATATTGAAGGTGTCAGTACGTAACTAGTACCTGATTTAATTCGAGTCTTATAATTGTATCCCACGAAGGAAAAAATTTAAGATCTTATCTTCAATTTTCACTAATTGTCTGGGGTTTTTTCATAGGAACACAAATAGGTTACTTTAATTCAGTTTACTTTGTAAAATTTAATTTATTCGCGAAAAGTAAATAAATTTATTTCTAAGAATCACAATTTGTTTTTCAATTTGGTAAGATTCACTTTGACTTCCACATTAACTAATCTCTTTTTGATTAACGAAGTTTTCAAGATGAAAGAAAACATATTCAATTATTCCTTCAAAGAAAAGTATTTAATTGGTTGATGTTTCTTAACTCATTTAAATGTAATCGAAATATAAGGTATGTATAAAGGTATTTTAAATATTATTATCTTATAGTAAAATAACACTTTTCTGAGCGTAATGTTTAGTAAACCTTGTATTAAGTAAAATAAATATATATTTAATTTGGGTTCATGTTCCTGAACTCATTCAAAATAAGTTTTGTTGCCTGCCCAAAAAGAGTATTTATTTGGCGCAATATTTGGCCCAAAATTTGTACAATGTGTTCTTTCTTTGCGCCATAAAAAATTAACATAAAATGTATTTATTTTAAAAATTCTTTACTAAACGTTATAAGAGAATAACCACATATTTTGAGATAATTAATTGGAATGGATACATTTATCAAAATAGTAACTGCTTATCTGTCTCATTGTTTAATAAACGCATTAAAGGTTTTGGGTATAAATGAGGTATATATCCAAACAAAAACAGTTTCAATGGTATAGTAAAAATTGTATATACACACGCAGGCACATTTTTAGCTAAGACACACACATTTTCATACGTAAATCAGTGCAAAATAAGAAATGACATTAGCACTTATATGGAATAATCAAAGCAAAATAAGTTTATCAACTAAATTATGTAACCTGTAAACAACCGAATTGATAATCTAATTTATTGTAACTTTGAATTTCAATTCTACTTCAACAATACTTTATAAAATGAGAGAATTAATTATATACGTGATGGAGGTATTGAAACTACTTTACACTAGAGACGGATATAGTGCTGTAATGCTATTTGTATTCAATAGGGCAGCGTCCTCAAGTAAAGTTTTTGAGTTGACGATCGTTATGTGCTGTGCATGTTATAACTAAATAGTTCTTGACAGATTCCCTATATCACAGTATAATCACTTGAGAAAATATTGATAATTTCATTAATAATTTAATAGTTTTCGAGTGTTATGGGGGATTGTACACTTTTACAGTCAGTGTCACGATAAATTGAATCCATCTAACAGAACAAATATATTTACGTCATAATGTCACATGATCCAATACAAAATAGGCCGTACGTCCCTGTACAATGAGTAGTCATACAACCTTCATAATAAAAATTAAGGAGTGAACTTTCCGGAATTAATCGTAGTTATTTTGAAACTGTGTCTTAGTGGGTGTGTAGCCGGCAAGAAAACGGACTTGGCATTCATCTGGACAATGGGGACAGATCTCGTGAACATAATCGGGTTCAAGGCCTGTTATACACGTGTTCCTCGATGAACCTAAAAGTTAAAACAGCACCTCTGGAGAACAATAGCATCGTCCTGGAACATCGCACGTGGAGAATCGATTGCACCCCAATACCTGGACACCAGAGGCAAAGTCTGTAAGGAACACTCTCCTGAAAATTTGCCATCAAATCACATTTGACCACTCACAACAACCTTCGACTACAGCAAATATCTACCTATATAGCATTCCTTCTGTGCAATAAAATATAGGTAGTACTGATTGTTATTGTATTGAATGCTTGAATGTTGAATTCGACTATTTAGAGCCATATTGAACATAAATTGTTACAGAAAATATTTTTCTGTATAGTATCATTAACGAAACTGATCAGATCTTGATCTCGTCATCTGAAAAAAAAATTAGCAATATCTTGATGAAGCGATATCTCGTCATTAACGAAATTAGTCATTGATGGACGAGGTTACTCTTCGCAACCACTTCTTGGAATAATAACGTGAAAACAATCTGCAATGCTTAAATGGAAACTCATCTTTTACTATCCACAACAAAATGAAAAGGTAGCATCAATCATCAACTCTAACGCTAAATCAAAACGGTATAATGTATAGGATACTTTTAAACTCAGCTTTAGATATACGACCTTCTCACCTTACACAGCAGAATATCTCACTATCAAGCAAAAAAAATTCATCACGGTTCGGATGTATTCAAAAAACTTAAACAAATTTCAACAAAAGCGTTGGAATATTACTCATCTCTTTAAGCGAAACCTGGAAATATCTTAAGAATCGAACCGAAACCCATGAAATTGCTTTTCAAGTAATACCCACCCCTCCCACATAAAACCCTCGTAAAATGAATGAACAATCATCCTGCATTTCGTCGCGATTTCAAATCCCGCTTTTGTATACGTCTTTTGATGACGACTTCCCAGACTTCTGGTGAAAAACGCCGGCCATAATGATCCCGTTAAATACAGGTGACGAATTTTGTTCATTGGGACGGAAACGAGCCTTGTTTTTATAACAAGCAGCGAAACGCGTTAGAGGTATATGGGATCTCGATTCCAGAATCAATGGTATGGCCAGCATTACGAGAAACCCGGTTAGAATTCTATTAGGTTTTATTGAGCGCAAAAAATGTAAGTTTTTAGAGTTGGAGTTAACGAATCCTTGGAAGTGCATTTTTCTGGCCTCATAAAACTGGCAGATATCATTTTTGTTGCGTTAAGAGGACTCGTAAACTCCCGGGTACTTGGTTTTTATGACGCATGATTTTTTTTTGTTGGGGAGGAAAATCATAATGCACTTCACCACAAATTTTAATGTAGACGCTTGGGTTTTGGTGTGCTGGGGTACTTCTTCGGGTTGCCTTAGCTCGTATCGATGCGATTTGAGCATGGCTTGCGCTGCGGAGAACTGAAGAATTTTGTAATAAAACCTTTCACAAAGTTTTCTATTTTTATGTGTTGTTCTGCTGGAGAGTTTTCTTCGGGTCACATGGCAAAACTTGCTCCGGGGAATAATTTAATTTAAGAATTTGTTCATTTATTGGATGGAGAGTTAAAAATTTTTTTTTTGACAAAGTATTATAAAAAAACGTCAATCAATAAATAAAACAATAATGAAAAACTAAATACATAAACTAATAACTAAAGATAAAATAAATATTCCAACAATAAATATAATATAACTAAATGATAAACACATACAAAATAAAATTAATATTAAAAAACTATTAAACGCATAAACGTCTACTTAATAACACTAAAGTTAACCTAGTTAATACATAGTTAAAGTAACATCATCATCATTTATTGAGATTTATTAAAAATACAATTTAATTAGGTTTACAGTAACAAGATAAATTATTTGGGCCATAATGTTTTGTTAGAGGGATTTTCAGCTTAAACAAAAAGACGATCGGCAAAGTTTAAACTTATGCTATTAAAATGTTAACACATGATACATATTGGACTTACCTTAACATGTATTGTTGATGAATGTACGAAAAAAAGTTCATCAGTTAAAATGCTAGATCTGGCGTTTTATCTAATATGTTTTGACCAACCATAATACACGGCAACAATAATATGCGAATTTGGAATTCAGTCTTTCGAAATTTGATTTCCGAAGTGAATAGTATTACGAAATAAGCCACCTGGTATCATTTTCAAAACATGTACAGGAAATATACTTATGTAACAGAAGCAACCCCACCCCTATATTTAGCTTATATAAATGATTCCCATTAGAGATATTTAGGATTACAGCCTTCATCTGAGTAAGAAAACTGTAATTAAGAATAATATCTTCAGCATTACGCAGTTAGTAATCCGAATGCATCCACTTACTCTGGCATATATGGCGCATGTATAAATTATTAGCAACGTTGATAATACCACCTCCTCAAATTATAAAATTGGACTTTAATTGTTCAGTGAATTATTTCCAAGCCATTTGAGGAACATTCCTGCAACTTTATACAAATTTATTAGACGACATTGTCGGTACTTAGGCTTAGTCGATAAACGCAGATCCTTAAAGCCTCCCTAATAAATTAATGTAATTTATTCGGGAGCCATAAATTGTTATTTGGATGCTGAAAATGAAGCATTCTGTAGATATAAGAGTTTGAGAATTCTTACTTTAAAATTAATCTTTCTGGAATCTTCCATTAGTCTCTACTAAATGAAATGCTCACTAAAGCAATTAAAAGTCCATTTATTTCACAGTAATGTTGTACCTGGTATCTCACCTCTGTTGTTAATACAATTAATCGAGGCTGCGGAGTTCGTTAATCTTGTTTTAATTAACAACAATATGGCTTGTCTTTAATGGAACAATCTTGAAGAGATATTGCGTAGACAAAATGTTTGGAAGCCAAGCATAATATGTTCTGAATTATTATGAATTAATGTGATTTTTTGACTGAAACTCTTAAAACTCTGCAATTATTTTAGTGTTCAAAATTGACTCGTTTAAATTTGTTAAGTTATTGCATTTCACAATGAGTATTGCTATTTTCTTGATTGTATTGGCTGCACCACAAGTGTTTATAATAAGTAAACGTTTCTTGAGTAAGATCGATACTTCAGTACTAAGACATTTTTAACAAGTTATTCAATATTTTATAGTACATCATTAATATTCACTGTAGAGAAAAGTTCTCAGATAAATGTATTGATTTTTATGACATCTCTTTAGCCGAAAACATTCTGTCTACATTTCCAAAGGATCTATTTAAATATTTAGCATCACAAATAATGTTTACTACATCGCCAATGTAAGACAAGATTTATGCCTAAGATACATATCCACTTTCCTCCTAACACAGTAAAATTATTCATTCGATTCAGAATAAGTTCTTTGATAACCATTCGAAAATGCTCCTGGAAGATCCATAAAGTTGACTTTCTTTCAAATTTAAAGATTTTAATGTTGCCCAAGGGATTGGTGTTAGTGCAGTTACGTTGTATTTTTAGAGTTACTGCATATGTACTTCAGATAGAATTTGTGATTAAATTTTATAGAGAGTTACAGATCACGGCCTATGCCCAATGAACCAACATACCGCAATGACGAATTCATGATAACTGGTATTAAAATTGATGACTATATAGCTTTCGTTCATCAGGGGAAGGTGTCGAACCTTGGGACAGTTTTAAACAAATATTTTTCCTGAGGCTATAAAGTAGCTGTGCAGTTTGTTTTTTTCACATCAACTATTTGCATTCACTACTTTTGGAAGAATTATTTATTTGTACCTCGAACACTAAATGCTGAATAAATTGTTTTGTTAATCTATGCAAATGTCCCAAGGTTCAACGTGCTGTTGTACCTTGGGATACATGTTGTTGTACCTTGAGATATATGTTGGAATATATGTTGTACCTTGGAATACATGTTCTACCTTGGAATACATATTATTTTTAGACTGTTTGAAGTAGACTACAAAATAAATTATTTCCACAAATACTAAATTCCTTATTTATAAAAAATTATACACAGTTTCAACATTTTATCTTTTGGCAACACTGACGCCCGCTATTTTAGTGTTTGTATTGATCTGACGTAGTGGAACCAGTGGTGGGCCTGTCAACACAACGAAACAGCCTAATTTATAATAACTTGCATTTATATTAAAAAAAATAAGTACGCAGTATATTACAATAGATTTGCATCCCTGTGTCCTGGGCAAGGCAAAATAGGCAAAAAATTCAACTGCCGTGGCCCCATAAATGAGAACTACAAAACAAACACCTCTACTCAACTCGAGCTCTTCAGCAGATCTGTCTGTATCGTCAGATTTTTCATGGAGAATCAGTTAAAAATCACCCGCACTCAAAACCAATGGGACGGCTGTCGAAGACCATCTGCGCGGCTCGAGCAGATGAAAGGGTATGGAAATTTTTAGAAAACATACACTCCAACGAAGAACGCGTTATAGATACAAAGCAAGAAATAAAAAAGAAATGTTAGCTTGTTACTAAGAAATTCTGCGTGAAAAAAAGAAGGCATTGTATCGTCAGACGAATTTGTTAGATTTTATGAAACTATCGACATCGAAATAATTTTTTTTACTTTGCACATTATTTTTTAAATATTTTGATATTTAATTTCTTAAAAAAGAACTGCAATTTTATTAAATAGTTTTCTTCTAAACTAGGGTGTTTGTTAGTTATTGATGTCAATTAAATAAAATTTATATGCAAATTTATATGCCCCGACTTACGCAATTACGGTATTAGTGTATTTATAAACCCAGACTAGTGTATCAAAGGACAAAATAAATTGTTGTACCTTGGGACATCCCTAGGTACAACATATAATTTATACAACTGTCCCAAGGTCCATTCCCCATCACATTTATTTTGTAACGTTAAAAACATTATATACGTTGTAGAAAAGGGTTAATTTTGCTTCTACTTTTATGTGGATCTGCTATTCTCTTTTCATATAGACATTCCATTATTTTTATATTTTGTACTGTGTTATTTATTACACAATGCCATGACATTTTAACATTCTTCTCACTCGTATATTATCTCTACTATTTTAAAGGAAGTGTTTGTCTGAGTGTCTGTGTACGGTGTGTACTGTCTTGACTAATGTATGGCACTTAAAATAATGAAAGTTAAAATAGTACAACCCGGATATAAAAATTTAATATAAAAGTTTACAAATTAATTGTTAGTTTTTTTTTTACAATTCTTTCTTTCTACGGAATGTGACGTCACCCGAACCTCGAATGAAGTAGGAACGAATTTTGCGGTTTTCGACCGCTGACGTCAGCTTTTGCAACCATGCCAAGTTTTCCGATTCCAACGTGTTTAAATTTACGTTGTTGACAATGGCCACTTCGAAACCATCACGGCGTTGCATGTGGAGTTCGTTCAAGAAAAAAAAACAAATGTGAATACGAAGTAATCACCGTGTGTTGGCGAGCGTCAGCAAGCAGTGGTCACACCAGACCCCACGAAAAGAACTGTCACGGGCAAAGTCGTGCTGGCCACGCATAGTCTAGTATACAATATACTGATAGTTTCTAAGTTATTAAATTAGTCTATTTCATGTTTCTATTATTAATGTCAGCTATATTTATGTATTTTCCCGTGTTTTTCAGGCCTCCTTGCATATACTATTCGGTGTTTTTATCTTTCATTTGGATAAACATAAGTTTGATGCTTTTTACCTCTATCAGGGGTTCACACTTATTTTTACGTTCCGGAACCTTTCATACGCGAATCCAAACCATTTGACCTTCTTGACCTGTAGAATCTTTCCAAGGATTCTTCTATCCAATTCATGTGATTATGTATTCATTATTAGGTAAAAACTCCTAAATTTCATGGTAATCTCTCATAACGGTAAATCTAGGAGGTTAATGTTACAAATAGTTAGGTTGGATTCAGTTTTAAATCATCAATTATTTAAATTCTTTTCAGAATTTTGATTATTTTCTCTTTTTTAATTTTAAGTGTTACTTTTGTTGACCTACATGTTTGGTTTGTTTTCGTTCAAAGACTCATTTTAACATTTGTAGTGGATTTAATAGACTTTTGCCATCGAATGTGTTTGGATTTTAAACATTGATGATCTGAAGGATATCGCATCTGACCGTAGTTCAAAGGTACGAGGCGTTAAAGACGGACCTCTTCTTTCGGGATTCATCCCGGAGCTTCGGTAATAGCCCGTTATGTTAAATCAGTGTATCGTTAATTTACTACCTCTTGATTTCGTTGATATATTTTTATTTTTGATCTTATTGATACGTTAGATTTTTATAGCATATTTGCGATATTGGATCTTGCTTCATAGAACTGTTGGAATCGGTAAATATGGTTGCAGAAAGAATGCACTTCAGGAACAGTAATAAGAACTTTAATTAAACAATAAGTTAGTTACATGGTTCGCCTCACTTACATGCGAGTAGCGTCTGTTGAGCTTAGTACTTAATGGCCGACTTTATATACTACTCTGCGCTAAGGCAGAATGGAGCGTCATCTACTGCGTGAATACTACAGAGTATCCCTCCAGTGACAAAGGAGCGATAGACATAGGTAATAATGAATACAACACAGATAAGCAAGACAAAATAACAAAATGAGTTAGTTACATGGTTTGGTCTCACTTTCATGCGAGTAGCGTCTGCTGTGATTAGTACTCAATGACCGATTTTATATACTGCTCTGCGCTAAGGCAGAATGGAGCGCCATCTACAGATCTACAGAGTGAATACTGCAGAGCATCCCTCCAGTGACGAAGGAATGATAAACATAGGTAATAATGAATACAACTCAGATAAGCAAGACAAAATAAGAAAATGAGTTAGTTACATGGTTCGACTTACTTACATGCGAGTAGCGTCTGCTGGGATTAGTACCCATTGGACGACTTTATATACTGCTCTGCGCTATGGTAGAATGGAGCGTCATCTACTGCGTGAATACTACAGAATATCCCTCCAGTGACAAATGAACGATAAACATAGTTAATAATGAATACAGTACAGATAAGCAAGACAAAATACGAAAATGAGTTAGAAACATTGTTCATCTCACACGCGAGTAGCGTCTGCTGAGCTTAGTACTCAATGACCGACATTTATATACTGCTCTGCGCTAATGCAAAGTGGAGCGCCATCTACTGAGTGAATACTACAGAGTATACCTCCAGTAACAAAGGAACGATAAACATAGGAAATAATGAGTACATTACAGATAAGCAAGACAAAATAAGAAAATGAGTTAGTTACATTGTTTGTCTCACTTACATGCGAGTAGCGTCTGCTGAGCTTAGTACTCAATGACCGACTTTATATACTGTTTTGCGCTGAGGCAGAGTGGAGCACTATCTACTGTGTGAATACTACAGAACCTAAAAATCGAATATAACCACAGTTTGAACTTATATAAATGTCGAAGCAATAAATAAGGATGCGAAAACAAAAGAACCGTGTATAATGCTGGTAAAAATTTAATTACAAACTATAAGATTTTTACTGAGAAATTTTTTAATGATATTGTACAAAAATGATATTTGCGTATAAAAACAACGTTCAGTTTTATGATTAAAGCGTGATTTTTATAATGATCAGATATTTAAATTTTTACTTCAACCTTCTATAATATAATCAAATGTATATTTATTTGACATTCCTTACAAAATTCATGAAATTGGAGACAAAGTAAACTTTTAATGGAGGTTTCATCGTGAACACTATTAAAATAGATGGATTACCCAAGGGAATTCGAATGATCTCTTTTAAGTTAAGATAATTTATATATCGATGCATGTTTTTAAATATTATTTTGATTCATAGTTATTGGTAACTGAATCACTTTACAATTTTTAGAAAAATGGAAGAAATGCTTTATTAAGGACAGTTAATTAGTCAGAATGAAACAAGTGTAGATGTTTTATAGTAAGTTTTGGTTTGTCATTCTACTGTCAGTTTATACTCAGAAAAGATATCTCAATCATGTATTTTAACTAGAACTTAAAAAACACATCACCTATTATATGTGTATATTGTCAAAACATTGTTCATCTCATAATGAAAGTAACAAAGGAAAAATAAACACCAAACAGATCTTGTCATTTTAGAGAAATATTTGGTTTTTTGCTTATGTCATTTTTATTCACTACACAAAGACTAATTAGAGCCCATTTTTAAGGGTATTTTAATAATGTACATAAAACAAAAAATCCAATCATCAATCCAATGCGTATATTAAGGTGTATGTACGCATTAGAAATCCTGAAAATCGAGCAGAAAGTCTAATTTTGTTTTTATTGCTTCACAATATTATTAAAGTTTTTAGCTTTCAAACAATGCCAAGATCTTGCAAATCTAAATAGTTTTCTAGTTACAAATGTTTTCGTTAGTACTGTCACCATGAACTGACATGTTTCCAAAACTTTAAACTCGATTTCTGAGGAAACAAGTTTTTGCAATGGAATGCTTTGTTCAAACAGTGTTAACTCAACAATAAATCAATCTATTATAATTATTTTTGTATCATTATAATCTATATAACACAGTGGATGTTTGGAGCCTCAGTCAGAGTTAGTAAAGAAAATAATTTTTAATGGATTTTTATATCCTAAATTTCCAGAAAAAATCTTGATTTTTTATGCATCTTTGGCGAAAAATGTTGTAAGAGAAATTTTTTTGTCTCTAGCAGCTTGGTTGAGGGTCTAAACATGATGAATAATATTGGAAATAATTACCCACTAGAATTGTCTTCCTACACAAATTACAATTTCAGATATCCCTTTTAAAAAAACATGCTAATTAGCTCATTGTATCTTAAACAACTAATTAATAATTAGTTTAATATGATTTTTCTCCCTCAAATGGTTCACAACATTGTTCTGCACTTAGAAAAGGCTTCATAAACGAAGGAAAACTTCAGAAACGACACTAATCACAGTCGTTTTATTGTGATTATAGTTTCGTCACTCATTTCTGGTTATTCAGGAGACATCTAGACTACAATTTATATGAGATATTTTATTCATATATCTCACCTGGAACATTAAAAACTATCACGTATACACAATGTGTATTCCAACAAACATATTCCTTCTGATAACAAAGGCCTCATTAATAAAAACGAGCTAATCAGAAGCTCCTACCCCCTCGCAAATAACTTCCGGAAGAGGGAAGATACTATACTATAATACTATTCTACACATGGCAACGGCTTCATAAACGAAGGAAAACTATTCAGAAACGACACTAATCATAGTCGTTTTACTGTGATTCGTCACTCATTTCTGGTTAAACAGGATACATCTAGACTACAATTTATATGAGATATTTTATTCATATATCTCACCTGGAACATTAAAAACTATCACGTATACACAATGTGTATTCCAACAAACATATTCCTTCTGATAACAAAGGCCTCATTAATAAAAACGAGCTAATCAGAAGCTCCTACCCCCTCGCAAATAACTTCCGGAAGAGGGAAGATACTATACTATAATACTATTCTACACATGGCAACGGCTTCATAAACGAAGGAAAACTATTCAGAAACGACACTAATCATAGTCGTTTTACTGTGATTTGTCACTCATTTCTGGTTAAACAGGATACATCTAGACTACAATTTATATGAGATATTTTATTCATATATCTCACCTGGAACATTAAAAACTATCACGTATACACAATGTGTATTCCAACAAACATATTCCTTCTGATAACAAAGGCCTCATTAATAAAAAAGAGCTAATCAGAAGCTCCTACCCCCTCGAAAATAACTTCCGGAAGAGGGAAGATACTATACTATAATACTTTTCTACACATGGCAACGGCTTCATAAACGAAGGAAAACTATTCAGAAACGACACTAATCATAGTCGTTTTACTGTGATTCGTCACTCATTTCTGGTTAAACAGGATACATCTAGACTACAATTTATATGAGATATCTTATTCATATATCTCACCTGTAAAATTAAAAACTATCACATATACGCAATGTGCATTCCACCAAACATATTCCTCCTCATAACAAAGGCCTCATTAATGAAAACGAACTAATCAGAAGGTTCTACCCCCTAGCTTATCCCTCCAGATATCTCAGGCCCCTTCCCTTCCAATACCACCAAACGAGCACACCACGCTTTTCCCACAAACATCATGCTTTAAATTGCTCAGCATGCTCTATTCCCATCTTCCCTTTGTCCGTCAAGCGCCGGAGCACTGCAACAACAACAACAACAAAAGGACCTGTGCCGCCAGAAGTTGATCCCGGAGGGTCACGTGACTCATTTATTCGGGATCTGGCATCGGGGTGTGTATGCTCGCGTGCGGTTGCAGTCAGAGCGATGAGGGAGACGTCCCGGACTATCTCTTGTCATCCTTGGGAAAGATGAATGGAGTACAATCTCCGCAGCACGCTATGGCTGTGCCAAGTCTCTTCAATCTGCAAGAAGAAAAGGGTTGCTTCGCAGGCACAAGGTGGGCTTTCTTTCGGCTCCTTCTACGAAGGGGAGTGATTTAGGGATTAATTTCTGGATAAGGTGGATACACCGGAGTTCATCACTCAAGGGTGCTTTTGCATTTTCAGCATCGCTTTCTGTCTGTATCCAGACAGCATAAAATGGTGTTTTCTACGTATGAGCAGCAATATGCTATAGAAGTGCTCAAACACTCTCCCAGACACCATTAACCTTTACACTGCAGAGCATAGATTTTTTCAATCGTCTCCAGGAACGACTTTTCTCCTGATTCTCCGAGCTCCCATACCTAATTACCTAACTTGAGCAATAGGGCAAGGAGTGGCCTTTACGACTAACGTTTTTTTTATAGTATCGTTTGGTGTGAGAAGAGATATCACCTTACGACTTTCTGCTTCTCCCAAAGCATTGACACCTGACGGACGGCAGGGTAGGGGGCCAACTAACAAAAGAAGGTATCCTCTAGAAGTTCATTTAATGACAGCTCGTAAATAGTGATCGATGTCACTGGTCACTTAAAAGGTGGATAACATACACCGCTACCATGCCGACGGTGTAAGCGATATTTTAGTGCTAAAAAAAAGTCAATCTGCCGCATCGTAAAGGTTAAAAATCAAACTGTACAGTTTTAAATCATGTGAAGAACTAGGAAAAAGTACATTTTCAAACTATAAAAAAGGAATAAGAAACCAAATACGAAGTAACCCACAATTGCAGCTGGGAGACCGGTAATACTTAGCCCGAAGATCGCCATCAAGTGTCAAAATCTATATTGGCCAACAAAACTAATATTATGGACGACAGTTAAACATGTCGCCTTAAAAATATTTAAATATAAAAATTAAAAAAAATTTCGAGAAATATTTCTGGGTAGATCTTAAAAGCTCCAAAGAATCCATTGCTTGAAGTACTGTTTTATTTTAAAACTTTTTTTTGTTTGAGAGATGAGACGGCATGCAGATATAGTCAGAATATGAAAAGCGTGATCAACTTTACCCTGCTGGGTTTAATTATAATGCTTTATATATAATAGAGAGGAGTGAACATAATTTAATTTTAAAATAGTTCTATTATATTTTTATCTATGTTATCTATTTTATTCTCCAGTTCCAGTTGTACTTTCTTAACAGATATAAACACTCAACCAGTAATTGCTGTTTGCATTGTCATTTGGTGCACTTTGCAGCGTGTCCTTACTTCTGTTTTGGGGATTAATTCCTGGATTCCCCTCAAAAAGTGTCGAGTAATTATGATAACCGAATATATTTTCAATCGGATTCACCACTACGCTACAATCAGTTTGTCAAACGGGATCTGGGAAAGAGGGTTAGAAGAAAGGGAACGTCGTTTGTTTACGTTGTGAGGTGTACTGGGCTACGTCAAAATAACTATCAAATTGAAATTTTTACTGTAAATTTTAATTGTAAATTGTAATTGTAATTGTAAATTGTAATTGTAATTGTAAATTGTAATTGTAATTGTAAATTGTAATTGTAATTGTAAATTCTAATTGTAAATTGTAACTGTAAATTGTAAATGTAAATTGTAATTGTAATTGTAACTGTAAATTGCTGCACATGGGTCTCCGCAGCAGACGCCTGGTTAATGCACCTATGCTGACTGCTGTTCATCGGCTACGAAGGCTGGAATTTGCACGACAGTACCGCAACTGGACGTCCACAGACAACTAACAGGTGGCCTTTTCCGATAAATCACGTTTTATGCTCCATCGGACAGATGGACGTTGGCGTATACGGAATTGAAACTTCTGAAAGCAAACACCCTGCAACAATTGCCGGAAGGATCCAGGCTGGAGGAGGGAGCATTATGGTTTGGGGAATGTTTTCCTGGCATTCACTGGGTGCACTCATCATTGTGGAAGGCACGATGGATCAGCACATGTACGCATCTGTCCTTGCAGACATGTCCACCCCTACATGCGAATTATTTTTCCTCAGAATGATGGCATCTACCAGCAGGACAATGCGAGGTGTCATACAGCTCGCAGTGTATGTGCGTCGTTCGAAGAGCACCAGGATGAGTTTACCGTACTGCCCTGGCCAGCAAACTCACCGGATTAAACCCAATCGAGAATCTGTGGGACAACCTCGATCGGGTTGTTCGAGCCATGTATCCTCAACCACGTAATCTAGCGCAGCTGGCCACGGCATGGTAGAAGGCATGGCTCAACATCCCAGTGAACACATTCAGAAACCTAATTGACTCTCTTCCTGCAAGTCTCGCAGCGGTCCGCTCTGCCATAGGTGGTTTTTCTGGATTTTGACAGGTGGTCACATTAATGTGACTGGCTATGTACTTTGTACATTGAGAAGTAAAAGAAAATGGAAATTTATAGAAGCTCTTGACGATTTCGGTATTAACCAAATAACATAGGAATTTGAGATTCCTTTCTGTTATTATTCATGACAGTAAATTTCATACAAAAGACTTGCATTTAATGAGTGGGTGTTAGCAGTCGAACATATTGAAGTCCAAATTCTAACGCAATATCTGCATTATCTTTTAATATAACTGGACTACATTAACGGACAACGAGTTCAGGGATGTAAATACATGCAAACTTTTACTTCTGAAGTAACAACGTTTTAAAAATATCTAACGCGAGTGACTGAAAGTGATGGTCTTTGGTTGGATTGAGTTTTTGACCTAGCAACTCTCCTGTTGCCAATCTACCTTTGTCCAATAAAGCAGAAATAAAAATAGTCACCAGACAAAACTTTAACGTAGGCATATAAAACCAGCAAAAATCATGCAACTTTTACTGAGATTTAGACAGCTAAATTGTATTTATACTATAATATTTTCTTGTTTCCCCCACTGGTTCTCTTTATCGCCAATGCTACCTAAGTATCGGAAAAAAACATTGGCTTCAAAGTGCCTTATCTTTATCTAGATAATTATATCTATGCTTTTTCAGTATAGATATAATTAGTATAGATATATGCTAAGCAAAGTTTTTGTAGGGAAAATGAAACATTTCTAAAAAAAAAGCAACTAAATTCAAAATAATTACATTTAAACGTTACAATGAGATCTTAATTATGCAGACATTTAAATTGATTAACTTACATTTGTAATATCCAACACAATATACAATCATCGGTGCCTTCCAAAAATGAATAAAAAACGTAATGAATATATTCTAAAAGTCTGTAACTTATTTAACTACTAATTGCTTCACTTTTATGAATAAGAAACATTTAGTGATTCAATTAACCAATTTGCAACTTTGAATGTTGCATTGTATTAGTTGGATTACAGTATGCGAAATACGTAGAATGATCCCGCTCTTAGTTACATTCCCTGTATTACTGATCAATACTTATGATGCGAACATTGTTGAGAATTTAAGTTCTTAAAATAAAAGAAATACATTTTTCAAGAAATTTTCCTTCGGTTTTTTATCTCTTACTAATTACCTTTCTCATAGTGAAAGATAGGGGCAAGCCCTTAGAAATTAAGTTTGTCGACAGTTTTTTTTCCCAAAATGCTAAAACATATACTCAGAGAAAATTAATTAGGCAATGTAAGCCTTAGATTCCAGAACCTATGATTTATCTGAAAAAATATCGGACTTTTTTCTATTCGAATTTTCACTGCATTTCTTAATTTTGTCGCATCATTATACAATGCAGTCTGATTTTTCACAAAAAAATGAATGTCAAACATTATTTTAAATTAATTTAAGACTTCTTCCCTTTACCGTATACATCGAAAATGAGCTGGTTTTTTATTTCTTCTGGAAATGACAGATGACGCACAGCCTGTACAGTTTTTTTTTCTCTATTTTTGAGGGGAAAGTTTAATTGAAAGGCAATAAATTTACATTAGCTTTGTGAAATATTATCTGCATAAATAACACAGGGTATTATCAAGTGCCACATAATTAATATATAATCTTTGCGAATGAGATGTTTTCATTAAGGATACATTTAATAACGGAAAAGTAATTAAAGTGTTGATTTTGCTTTCTTGGTTACTTCTCCCCTTGTATCCTAAAGGAAGTTTTATTTAAATTGATATAACACACATTCTTCTGAATATTGTTTCATCAGAGAAAATAATGTAGAACCCTAGGATAGGTTATAAACAATGTTTAACACTTAGCGTGCCTCTTTTACTTTTTCGCTAAAATGTTTAAAAAAAAAAAAAAAAATTACATTATAATAATAATTTTAATTAATTTAATTTTATCATAAGTAATTATAAAGTGTAATAATTTAATACCACATTATTGCATGTAAAAATCATATGAATAGACATTTGAGTTACGTGGTATACAAGTCTATTCACTATATAGGGGACATAGGGGTACGTTTGAAAGAAAGCTAATAGTGTATGGGAAATTAACAATAGTGGGGAAAGTTAAGGTGAAAGGACGTGGCTTTCGTATCTGAATCTGTCCGCTATTGTTCGGTGTTCTTCGAGTACATCACACTTGTGTGAGAGGGGGTTGTTGTATTTTGCGTGCAAAAGTAAGTATATTTGTTGTTGTTATTTTGCTTTTTTATCCAAAACTATACTAGTTATCGTTATCATTGTTTCTTTACGAAGGAACTTTTGTTATCGGAGTTCAAATTGGTGCAATTATTTTTTTATCGTATTTTATAACAACGTTTGAACGCATCGAATTTATTTATAACTGGGACAACATATCGAAATGCATGACTCATTAAAGTTCTTGGTTTACATCTAGTTAACAGATTTGTATGAAAGTTTTCTTATTGCAATTTATGATTTAGAGGTGTAAAAAGTTTCTTAATTACTCCATGAATTAATTATATGCATAATTATAGTTTCAATATTGTTCATTAATTAGTTATAATAATTTTTAAAAAATCAGTGATTACTTTAACATTGCGACTTTTACGCTTAATACTGATTACAATAAATTTGTAAACAATTTTAAATTGGGATAATGTATTAAAACTCAAGACTCATTCACTTGATTGGCTTAATTTTACTTAAAAGATTTGTACATTAAAGTTCTCTTATAACATTTAATGATTAATTTCTATTCATAAATATCGTAATACGTAGTATTTATTGATTACTTACAACAATTTAATGTATATTATTGTAAGAATTTATAGTAAAACTGAGAGACCAAGGGGACATAAAGTTACTTGTTCCTAGTAGGGATGACACATCGACAGCAAAACATCACTGTTCAAAATTAATACATCGCTGTTGACCAAAAATCATCAATGTTTTTTAAACAACTATGTTTTTAAACACCTGTGTATTTAAACTTTTTTTCCCCATTTCTTAAAACTAGTTTAGCAAACTGATACATTAAAACTCGCCGAGGGGGGGGGGTAATTTAATTTGTATTCTTTGCCATGTTTATTAATTTATAAGTAAGACTTTAATTAACTGTCAAAACAAAGTCAAAAGGATTAATAAGAAGAATAACAAATCTTTTATTTTCAAATTTAGTAATATTAAAGAAAATGATGTTTACAGCAATTTGATATAAGTACGCAAAAACGACAGCAAAACATCGATGCTCAAAATTAAAACATCGATGTTGATAATACATCGACCAAAAACCATCGATGTTTTAAACATCAGTATATTCCCCCCCCCCTTTCTTAAAACTGGTTTAGCAACCTCAAAAATTAATGTTCGCCGGGGGGGGGGGTATTTATTTTGTCATTTGCCGTGTTTATTAATTGATAACTAAGATTTTTTAAACTGTCAAAACAATGTCAAAAACATTAAGAAGAACAATTAACCAATTAACAAATCTTATATTTTCAAATTGAATAATTTAAAAGAAAATAATATTTTCAACATTTTGAAAATGGTATTACGAACTATAAGTTTAATTAGTTAGCTACATAATAATGATTATTGCTAGTTACTATTAATTATTTATAAACTTATGGGGAGTAAACATAACAAACCTATTTTTTATTTACTGTAAATAAAAAATATTGGGGCCTATAAAGATTATAAGTCCCTATATTTGTTATTTAATGTTTGTAAAAAAAGAAGTTTGTCAAATTTCTCCACCTTAAGCCGACTTCTTTTTTCACTAACTATCCCACCAGTTAGGGAAAACCTCTTTCTAATGCGACGGATGTCGCCATCACTGAAAAATAGTTGCACGGTTAATTTTCTTAATTTATACTATGGTGCTTTTTTCATTCAAAATAAAACATCGACAACGTTGAAACAACAATGTTAAACAAACATGGCTCCGAAAATCGATAGTACATACATCGATGTTTTTTATAGATCAATGTTACATCGATGTTTTGAAAACATCGACATAAATATCAATTCCCTATTTCAAATGGGACAGATGTCGCCATCACTAACAAATACTTAGTTGTACGGTTATTTTTTTTAATTTTTACTATGGTGCTCTTTTCATTCAAAAATAAAACATCGACAACGTAAAAACATCGATGTTAAACAAACATCGGCTCCAATAAATCGATGGTAAATACAGCAATGTTTTTATAAAACATCGATGTTTTAAAAACATAGACATCGATGTCGCATCCCTACTTTCCGGACCCTTCACCCTTGGCCACTTTGGTCTAAAAATAGGTTCAATTTACTGATTATGAAAATTAGGCTACTTGGTTATTTTTTAAATTTTTATAATGGTACTTTTTTCATTTAAAATTAAAACACCTACAACGTAAAAACATCGATAGTATAAACATCAATGTTACAAAAACATCTGATGCAATACATCAATGTTTTTGTAAAACATCGATGTTTTGAAAACAACAACATCGATGTCGCATCCTTTGTTCCCACCTCAAAGCAATTTTATACTCAGCTGGGTATTAGTAATAAATCCATTTTGGGCACCGGGTTCAGGTGGCATCAAATTTGGCTCTTGTGTTATGATGACTATTTATTTGACCCGACTGTGACAAAATTAATAATAGCTTATCAGTTACTTTAATACAAATTTAGAACCTTATACACCATCCCAGGTGCAGAATTATACTCAGCGTTCTGCAACACAACTCAAAGCAATTGCAACTGTTTTGCATGCGTTTTGTCCAAATTTTGAAAAGTGCAGTATAATCAAAACCAGACGTAAAACGCTATTATTGTCTAAATACGTATTACATATTTATAATAAAAGATCGAAATTAATTAACTTACTTTATTTTAAACCAACGCATACTTTCAGAATTTGCAATTCTGTCGATAACTTTTGTAGTTAAATATTTTGTCATTGACATAGAATATGTGTTAAAGTGTTTGTGGTGATTTTGGGTGGTGTAGCGAGTGTGTTCTGTAGCTAGAAAAGAAAAAATGGTGTGACAAGGAGCTTGCTTTGCACTGCAGAACATCGTAACTTTTAATAAAAATAAATTGGCCAAAATTTGATAAAATTATGGAAAAATTGCTCCTCAAAGACTTTGTCGCAGTTTTAAGCACTTTATGCTATCCGGCACAGCAGTAAGTTGTGGTAAACTATTAACAAACAACGAATTACCAAATTTATTGATTAATGTTCTTGTAAAACTGATGAGGATAGAGTTTACAAAGAAGTACAAAAGTATTTCATTATTTTAGTTCTAGAGACTAAAACTTGCAGCTAAATCACAGCAGAAGCCAAAAAACCGAAATCCCCACTATTTTTTCTCATTTAATCTATAAAATAATGCACTGCTGACAGAGAAATATAGTTTCCATATAGCAAAGCGTTCTGTAAAATCTGAAGACAAAAAAAATCAAAAAATCATTCAATTAATATTTTCGAAAATTTAATGAAGAGTAAAACCGAAATGTAAAAGTAAACCTTATACAAGTATTAGCTGCTAAATCGTACAGCCAAATAACAAGAGAAAAAATATCATTGTTTCCAGACAAAACTCATTCGATACGGCAAGTGTTGCTCAAATACGGGTAAAATGTATTTTCCAATCGGAGAAGAAAAGTGTTATAAACTATGTACTGCAAGTCAATGGAAGTATGTAGAATGCATCTATCAGTTACAAGAAACAAATAGCATATCGAATTGATCAATACCGCAGACTTATCTTTCTTTAAAAGATAGTTTTAAAACTAATTGCTTGTGTCTTTAAAGTGCGATAATTCAAGGAATTAAATCCTACAAAGTCATTTTTAAACTCTAACAGATAAAAGCTATGAATAGCATCAGTGATCGATGCTCTAATACTTAACTTTAAATGTACAGTCCACAAATTTACTACTGATTTAATTATGTGAGTTACATAAAAATGGCATGATTAACGAATGCTTTTCAGACACAATAGAACATTTAGAAAAAGTTCGCAAGCATTTTTAATCCAAAACGAAGGTTAAAATATTCTATTGTATTTTAGTTTAAATCATGTCTGGATACACAAATAAGCAAAGTACAATAAATTAACTGTAACCTGAAAAATGTGTCTTGTTTCATGTTTAGCAGCCGGATCACTGAAGAAGCAAAAACTCCGCCTTTGTTTCGAGACAAAAACATTCCATGTACTAAAGCGCTGTTCAAACATGGAAGTGTGGTTTTCATTTGAAACTATCTCTGTATTCCTCTGAAACTGTGCATTCTTTGTTTCCAGACTGTTGAATTTACACAATGGTGGATGGACATAAAAGACGATGCTGATGCTTTATTTACTTGTTTTATCGTTGCCCTGCAACTAGTTTTAACATTACTTTCTCTCATACATAATACATAATCAGGTATTCTAAACAAAGCACTTTAGTTGTTGCTGAATGTTCTACGCTATTGTTCCCTGATGTTTTTCGTTCTTTTTTTCAACCAAATCGTGTTTGTGAATCACAATGAAAATGGCGGCCAACAGAAAACTTTTATTTTGGGATTGGATTGGAAACGCAATTTAAATCCTTGAAAAAGATCCATTTTTTTTCGTTTCAAGTAGCAGAAGATACACAATCGGCTGTTATATTTAATGAAATTCAAAATGGGAACGAATAGGGCCTTAGGATATAAAAATTCTAGCTCAATTTATCTCAGATAAGTATCACATAAAAATATATTTAATGAAATTTTTGCTTTTAGTTATCAAGCACTTTTAAAGGAAAAGAAATCAAATCTGTTCATTAATTTAGAATCTGAAATCTGGCTTAGTAAATATTTCCGCTTAAGAACCAGCATGAATTGCTACGCGTCTTAGAAGATATATTAATTTTAAATTAGTTTTTCTAAGGTAAACATGTATGAAATTAAATTAAGGAAGCTTCATTAAATCTGAAATAGCAAGCAAAAGCCTATCACTTTTAATATTTTGATTTTTTTTGAAGGCTAACAAATCGCGATTTATTTTAATGCATGCAATTTTTTGAAAAAGTGATGCATAAATGTGATTTTTATGCTACAATTTTTTTTATTCAGCGGTTTTTTTTAAATTTTTACACAAAATAAAATTACGATTCCATATGAAATGTAGCAAATTTAAAATATCATGAGAACAGATTTTCAATAACTTTTGCAAACCAACACTGAACTAAGACAAATAGGACAGATGGTTAATTTAAATTAAATATTAGCTCTTCCGTACTGTGTTTGCTTTCCCTTAAATATTGATAAGCAAATCTTTACACTTATTGTTATTCTTGCTTTAAAAAATTTTGTTTTCTTTATTCAACTTACTGAAAAATTATATGTATATAGTTTATTACGTGCATGAATTCTCTTTCGCGATAGAAAGAAAGAAAGAAATAAGAAATAATGGTAAATAAGAAAGAAAACAAGCTAAAAGTTCATAATTTTTAGTTAAAAATAGTTAAGATCCCATTAACAAGTACATGAATTTTTTCGTCTCCTTACATTTTGTGGAACAACTATTGACTCATTGTTTTTATCTCTTCATTGTTGCCATTTAGCAAAAGAATATGAATAAAGCTAAATGTATGAATCAAAACATTATTACAAATCGTTTGGAAGACAAAAATGAAATTTGCAAAGTTTACTTTTAACTATTATCTGATAAAAATTAGTCCTGGTTATTTATTCATAACATTTGATTTATTAAATAAATTTATTGATTCGATAATTTTAAATACTGATTCGTTTGATATTAAGCACATTTTCAGCTATTTGTTAAAGCCGTTTTGTCTTGGGGTTCCAGCTTACCAGCTCGGCCACAAAATTACCGTAGGCTGGAGCGCATATATTGTTCTTAGGCTGTATAAAAAATCGATCAGATACGCCCCCGAAACATTTTTACCAGCCACGTTATACAGATACAGACGTCCAAAAATGTTTTCCAGGTGAATCTGCCCAAGTAGGTTTATCTGGAGCGCTGACCATTAAAGTTACAAGATGTTCTTTGAAAAGAAATCTAATTCGAAGACTAATTCCTTTTAAACTAGCAAATAGGGAAGCCTAGCGTTTATTCAAAAATAGCTACGTCGAAATTTGCGCAAGCATATATTAATATGCATAGATTCCGGTTTATTTTAATTTCTTGCTTTTCAACAGCTCACTGATTTATAGTTTTTTTTAACGAAATCATAGCATTAGCCACTTTGCTAACTATTTTAAAAGCTTCTTTACCATTTACTTAAAATACTTGCTAAAATCAAAAATGGATTCTTGTGACTCAATATACTTGTATTCCTAAGAGCTGATGAATATTATACGCCTTTAATTTCAATTTAGAATGAATTATTCATGTAAAAACCCGATAATTACATTAGTTAAACTTTACGTGCATTTCAGTGCGAAGAAGTTAATAAAAAGACCCGGATATTTGCATAGCTTTCAAAATACATCATCATTATTTTCTAATTATGACGGACTTTTTTATATAACTTTCATATTATGACGGAAATCAAAAAGGATTTGCTACGCTATACAATTTGAGAAATTTAACAATCATTATGATGATTAAATTGCATGGGAAAATAAATATTAAAGAAATGAAAATTAGCTAAACCATATTTTTTAATCAGAAGAGTCTTACGATTTTAAAATATGCGGAGAGGAATTTTTTCGGTAAACCCAAGTACAGAGAAGTTTAATTCTTTGATATATTTCGTAGATTTTGGTATGACTTGTCATATCGTAAGAATACAGTTACAGCGTTTAGATTACATAAAAAACTGACAACAAACATCGCCGAAAATGTGATATTTCAAATTAGTATTTCGTAGTCGGAAGTATTTATTAGTTTGTGATAGTTTGGGTGTGTTCAGGTGTACAATGAAAAACCTTCTTCTCTACAACACTAGTTTCCAAAAATTAAGAAAAAATCACAAAAATAGCGATTACTTAAAAAGTTACATCTAAAATTTAATGAAACTGAGCCACAGTATACAACATATAGTAAGGTATAAAATAACATGAAAAATAAAATATCAGACAATTATGGTGTTTTAGAAATTAGTAGCACATGTATAAAATTAGCAACGTGAAAGTGTAGGTTTGGATTAGGAAAAGTATCTTAAATATGGAGTATGATCATCCCTAGAAGCAATGCACTACACATAGCGATGTGTGATATTGTCAATTATGCGATCGATGAGTTGGCTGAGAAAAGCGAGCCATTGCTCTTGCAAATCAGTTGTAATCGTGGTAAGGGTCTGAGTAGGAGGATTGAGGGCAGCAACACGTCTTCCTAAAGCATCTCAAACATACTCGATGGGATTCAAGTCCGGTGATCGAGCTGGCCATTTCATGCGCTGAATTGTATGGTGCTGAAGATAATCTTCCATGATGCGAACCCTGTGCGGTCTAGCGTTGTTGTCCTGTAACAGGAAATCATTACCTATTGAACCAGCATAAGAGCACACATGTAATCTCTATTGTCGTGAGCATTCACGGTTTCACGTGGAAGGACATGGAGGTATGTGCTTCCACCCAAAGAGATACCACACCACTGCCTGACACTGCCTCCTCGTACGAATCAATTTCACGAATGTTTGATGGTTGATAAAGTATTCACTGTTCTTTCCAAATCAAACAACGCCTACTATTGCTTTAAAGGCTAAAACCGGGACTCTTCCGTGAAGAGAACAAGTCTCCATTAATAAGCAGTCCAGTAGACTTGTTAACGTGCCCACCTCAAACGTTCCCTCATGTGACGTGAGTGAGCGGCACACATATGTTTGATAGCCTTGTGTAAAGACCACCTTCGTGAAGCCTTCTACACACGGTAGACGTTAACACCAACCTTCCGGTGGCACCAGCAAGATATGCTCTAAGATGAGATGGGGTTGTGGTTCTATTCCTTCGTGCACATAACCACAAATATCGATCATCGGCGCTTATCGTAGAGCTTGGCCGTTCTTGAACCTTCAGGATGCCAAAACCAGTGTTTTGAAATTGTTGTCAAAGTCTATGAACCATAGGAGGACTCACATTTAGCCACTTCTGTCTGATTTTGACCTGAATCCAGTCTCCCAATGGCTTTAGATCGCAGTTCAGCAGGCAAATGATACATTGATGCCATTGTAACGAATGGGTTATCCCAGATAACTTATCTCACTTTCACAGTGCTATTTGTAGCCGCACTCTCAAGAGCGCATTTATTTGCTCCTTACAGATGAAGCAATCCTGTTACAGCGCCACTAATTTGCATTTTGCAGTTTTATTCAACATCTTTTATTTAACAAAATATGCAAATTTTGTATGGATAGGTTTCTTTTTGAACGAATTATCGTTCTTTTAGTGATGTTTACTTAATTTTTGGAAACCAGTGTATTATTAAAGGAAGTGTTTCTATGTGTGCCTCATGCAGTGTCCTGCCCAATCTATGGCACTTACAATAATGAAATTTGGCACACAGGTAATCCTAATTGTTTGTAATTTTTTTATCCAGGCCGAATTTTGGAAATTTAATCTAGAACATTGTTTACTTATTTTATTAGTTTTCCACCTTTCATCCTTCTTTCCGGAATGTGACGTTCTAGATTCCTCGATTGAGGAAAGGAGAGGATTTTGCGATTTTCGATCGCTGTCATCACATTTGAAGAATGGACAGATTCTGCGTTTTTCGTCCTAATGCCTTTGGAACCATGTCAAGTTTTCCGATTTTAGCTTGTTTTGATTTACGTTGTTGATTAGTAAGACTTCCTTGCTTCAACTATATCCCGGGATTTGATATTTTCTATCTTCGCGATCGTTAAAGATAGAGAAGAAATTTCAAGATATTTAAAATCTGCGGAAAAGTTTACACAAGATCGATACCTTAAATATGATTTTCTTAAAATAAATAATTTTTCAATGGTAACAATTTTTAAATAGTCCAGGTCTGAATACTTTAGGTTAATGGATAAATATAATAATATTTATCTTGTTCTATATTTAAGAATTGTGTTACAAAAGTAAAACTAACCACAGTTATAAAAAAAAAAGTAATATTTGTAGTTATTGAAAAATTTTTACATATATTTAAAAATTGTTCCAAACACAATTTTTCAAGAGACACTGCTGATGTACCACATTTTTTTTTTCCAAAATGCGTTTATTACGAGGATATTAGCTTTATTAAATAGAACAAAAATTTATGTTCACATTTCATGGCATTGACTTATTTCTTAGTTTATATTTCCATTTGTCAATTCATTCCTTAATTATTTTATTACCTTGACATAGAAGCATGTACCATTTATGGATCTGCCAGTCAGATTATACCATTGGAGGACGAATTGAGGATTTTTTATTTATAAACTTGAAATAACCAGCATTAAAGGAAATAATTATTGGAGAATTAGTGTAGCTAGCAATACATTAAACACAATTCAAATTCGGACGAAAGCAAATTTAAATTTAAAATCATATCATGCATGAGTTTATTATTCCTAATTCCGGCAAACACAAAATTTCAAAACCTCAAGTTTCATTAATACAATTCCGACTAGCAGGTGACGTATACTCAGGGTCAAGTTAACTTGATTATATTGTAAAACAAATAGGTAAAATGTCTTTCAGGCGTAAATGCGACAGTCTGATTAGTAAAGAGTTAATCTAACAATTCCATACTTCCCACGCGTTGAAGATATTTTATTCGTTGAAAGTATTATGAAACTAGCAGTCATTAAAATAGCATAATTAATTAAAAGAAATACAACACATTTTCATTCCATACTCTACACTTCTTTATTTTAAGTTGGAAGTGTTTCAAGGTAGGTAGGTATTTTAATCATTGGCGGTCTTAAGGCCCAGGGCCTAGGCAAATAGGTCCTATTGTTGCTTTATTATCACTATTTTTTAAATAGAATGCAAAGCTGTTGTAAAACCATATTATATTTTTAAACACATTCATTCTATTTAAAAAATACGAATGTCACAATCACCAATTTTTTCTTTCCTCTTTCAAAACATATTTCAGACTTTTATTCTCAGATTAGCATAGTCAGAAGTTCAAAAATGTATGTTAATGATATAAAACAGGCGAATGCACAAAACACAGAAAAATAAAAAAGATATTATGCCAGCATATAGAAGAGAGTAACTAGATTTTAATATTTCTTACGAGTTACTCTACCTCGTCTGATTTTTGCGTTTTACAAAAATTTTAATGACATTAGTCAAGTTAAGATCATCACATACATCTCTTTCAAAAGCAAGCATAGCAACGGATGTATGACGAGCTTCTCATGTTGTTCACCGTAAATATATTTTTAACCTCTAAGCGATGAAAGAAAGTTAGGTACTTGCTACACCTATTGCTAACGTCAAGAATAACCGAAAAAGTATCTCGAGTTCACTGAAGGAATCTACAGTGGAATTGTTGATTTTTATGGGGTTATCACCATGAATATGAATATTCTCATTCTATAACATTTTTGGATGCAAGAACTCAAATGTCTCACAAACAGTTTTAAAACCTTCTAACCTTTCTTGAAGTTCTGATATCATTCCATCAAGGGAATTGTAGAACACTCTATTACTGCAGAGGCTGTTCACACATTTTTAGACAATGTATATTGTATTCACAAAACTAAATTACATAAAATTCTTGAGTTTTAAATGTTATATTTTATAGCCCTTATTCTGAACTATCTTTCGACACCGTAATTTCCAGGATAATAATGCCTTTTGAAGTGTCAGAAGAGGTATTCTATCCCATTCCTCCTGAACAGCTTTCCAGAGTCCTGTAAGGGTTGTGGGGCGACGTTTAGATAATGCAGATTTCAAAAGTCCGAAAGCACAAAAATCCATAGGTGATACATTGGGAGATTTAGCAGGGATATCAGTGAAGGGTATGGCCTTGATACCGGTTTTTTGTTCCATTTCTTTTAGGAAATTTACAGTGGATTTTGATGTGTGACTGTTGGCTTTGTCTTGCTGGAGTTCCACAGATTGATGGCACTAGGGTAAAGTTATGGTATTTCATTCAGAAAAATTGGAGATAAAATATGTTCCTGATAGTATTTGGAGTTAATCTTGACATTTTTTTCCACTCTCTTTATTTTTAACTTGCCATTATATGAAAAACCAGCAACAATCATGAATCCCTTAGAAAACATTTCTTCCGATTCTGTGAACCATGTACTTAAATTTTCTTTCTCTCCTTTTATGATGACAAATGGCTCTTTTTTTGCTGCAATCATTTAAATACACCCATGATTCATCTATTGTGACAATTTTTTTCCATTTTTCTTTGATAAGTGTTTCTCACATAGAATTCGGCAGCGTGTCGTGCGTTTAGCGATATGCTTTGGAGAGAGACGATGCACATTGCGTTTTTTCGCTTTCTTAAGATTTAAATCAGCGTTCATATTTTTGTTTACAGTGGACACCGAGCATTTTAATGATTTTGCAACTGTCATTTGACTAGGGGGATTTTCTTTTAACATTAATCAACGTACCTTTGCAATAGTCGAAGATGTCCGTTTCTTCCTTGGATACTTGTTTGGAATTTTTGTCCCACTTGAGGCTCCAATTGGACGTTTTTTTTTCCTTTCTTGTTGATGATATTACCTATCGACGCTTTAGATATCACAAAACCATGACTCTCACATCGTTTTTGGACAACAGAATATGAATATTTCTCTTCGGAAAGAGCATAAATATAGCCTTCGAACCACTGCTTCGTTAATAACGCCATTTTGAATAAAAACAAACCTCTCAAGCCGCAGACGATAATTTTGACTTTTAAAAACATAGTACAACTGCAGTTATTTCTTTTGCAGCAAACGATTTTTTATTACCTCTAACCAAAATCGTCAAAAAAATGTGCGAACAGCCTCTGTATAACACGACACTGCATCAGCAGGCCGTTCATCAATTTAGAGCTCCGTCTAACTTTTTTATTCCATAATAACCACTCTTTCTTAGAACTTTTTAAAATGTAAATAAACTCAGTTTTCATAATTTTCAAATTTCGCACAACTTTCAACAAAAAAGATCAATAGTCTTAGCTTGTAAAACTCGGAAACACACATCTACTATAGATAATACTTTATACCACCTAGTGAGTTCAATACAGTTTTTCCTGCATATTGACTGCATCACTAAATTCAGCATTAGTATGCTTCCCGAGAATAAACTCAGCCAGACAATCAACAGTACTAAAATTTCTCAGAACAGCATCGACGACTGACAAACGAATCACTCATCATGTTTTTGATAGACTTTCAAGTTGGATTTATTTTCTTTGTTTTTCTGCGACTGTTTGTAGCATCAATATTCGCAGGTTCATAATAATCATTTCACATCATTAGTCGAACACAAACTCGTCGGATCTAGTCTCTACCTCTGATTGTACATCGCTGAAAAATGCCAAAAGCACTTGCATTAAAATGACTGTATTTTTCAGCCATAGAGAGCGCAATAAATCCCAACTGCAATTGAATGCATTAAAAATGTATACACTGCTTCAACATGATCATGAAAATTCACAATTTCAATTGGTGTATACAGTTCTCCGCGCTCATCTGTTGCTTTCCGCTTTTCAGTGACATGCACTAACACTAGGTTTAATTGATGAGGTGGGCAGTGAACGTAAGGAAAGTAGCAATTAGGGTCATTTAAGATCTTTAACCCGGCAGGACGCGCGCCTCCTGAGGGAACGTTAGGACGCGCGGGGGTAACTGAAATGCATTCCTACGCTGTTAAAAACGTATTTTTTTTTTGTCGAAACCATAATGCTTTTGACTTTAAGACATAAAGAATGTTTTGCTTAAAAAACCTAATTTTCTCCATTACTTTTTACAATGAGAAATAATAGGTAAAATTTTATCATATTTTCTTTTTATTATTTTATTTCTTCATATTATATCAATTGGTACACTCTATATCACGTCAGTGCAAAAACGAATTTTAATGCTATTTAATTTAAAATAATAGATGTATATACATACCAATTTTCAGTTATACTTGGTTTTTATGGAGACAATTACATATGGAAATTAAGTGTTCCTTGCAAACAAAATTTGTACACAAACTGCAGGGGTTCCAGTAGTTTTTATATCCTTATTTCTTCCCTCTGAGACAAATGATTTAAAACTAATGCTGCGTCTTGCTGCAATCCATAGATAGATGAATGAGTTTCTTTTCCTTTACATATTTTCATTCAGCAGGGATTTGCCTCTTATCTTCCCGCATTGTTCCAACGAGTGTAATTTTTTTTAAAGTAGATATTTTGTAAGGTCATAATTGGTGTACCAATTGTCAACGGTGAGGTTTCGACCCGATTTGTACAAAAGTTTCACAAACCTTTTCACTATACCGCCTGCTGAGTTCGAGATTTTATAGGGTCCCTCTGGTTTGACATCCAACGTACACTTCCATATTACTTGCGTAAAATGTCCGTGCATCCACTACAGCAAATATTTTGATGTCGTATTTTGCGGGTTTCTTTGGCTTATATTGGCGAAAACCACAACAACCGCGAAAAGGTTCTAATTTTTCTTCAATAGTAACTTATTCACCCAGTGTATAATGTTTCTGACAGTTCATTACAAAAAACTAACTAAAGTCCCTTATACCAGCAAGTTTGTCAAATAACTGCCTCTGCGTCCTGTCATTTATACTGTCAAATCTCATGCAACGGAGAAGAAACAAAAAACGTTTATTAGACATTGTAATGCTGAAAATGTTGACGAACTGTCCGTATCAGCCACGCGAAGTAACTGATCTGTAGAGCAAACGTAAAGACGCGCGGGGTCATTCCATGACCCTAGTAACTGACCAAACTTGGATTGGGGGACGAAAAATTCCTGAAATACCTATTAACTACTCACAAATGGCAGATGAGCGTGACAAACTCAGCTACTGATAAGAAAGGAATTAACACGCGGCTAGTTTTCTAGGAATCGGGGTGAGCAAGGGCTTGGGGTCATAAAATGACCCCCGGGCGTCCTGCCGGGTTAATATGGCTTGTACGCCACCTGATGCTCCACTCATTACATTGGCACCATCGTATGCTTGTCCTCGTATGAACCTTTTATTAAATTGACTCCTCATAAAGTATTTTCATTAGCATTTAAACTATACCATCATCACTGGAATCATGCACATGGTAAAATCTGAGAAAATTTTCTCCAATGTCAACACTTTTGGACTCTTGATTTAAACAAAGTGGATTGATACTGGTAGCTGATGTATGTTACTGATATCAGTGGTCACAGCAATCACTGGTATCATCAATCACTGTAAAAACTTTGATTCTTTACATAAACTTATTATTTCTGATTTCACTGCTGTAGAAAGAGACATTATTTGCTCTTCCCTCATTATGTCACTAAGCTATTTTATTCCGCTCTCCCTTGATAAATGCTTGTGAAATATGGTATCGCGTGTTGAAATAAACTTAAGCAGCTTTAGGTAAACGCCGCAATTTGAAGCTTCAATTTTACTTCCGCGTCCTCGAAATGGTAAACACAGATAACCCATAACCCTATTAGATCAAATTGAACAATTAGCACCTTCTTCCAGCAATTTGCCTTTTCTTGCAATTGGTTTTGTAAATTGCTATCTACCTATTTTCCTTTCTGAAAAGTATACCAAACGACCATAGCAAGTTTACGGTTGTTACCTTTAGAATGTTTTGAAATACTGTCCTCTCAATGACCAAAATCTATGGATGATGATGACCAATTTGAACATTCTGAATCTGCACCACCAAACAAACAACATCCATGACAGTACGCAGAATGCTAGCCAATTAAGGAGAACATCAATTCCAATTTTGTTTTTTAATAAGCTTTCTTTTCCTCTGTGCTTTTCATGTTCCAATGTGACAGTGATTATGCGCCAACACGTTATAATTTCCTACATTACCCATGGCCCTAGGGCCTCAAAACAGGGAGGGCCTCGGCGTCAAGTGACGCCCTGTACGCACGCTAAGACCGCCCCTGATTTCAATTAACGTCTTACTGCAGTAACACAACGGGCTATTGACGATGGTCCGGGATTAATCTCCAAGGGAAAGATCCGATCGATTCAAGGACTATATGTTTAATGCTGGTACTGTGTAGTAAAATACATGTAATCATGTTATATTAGGAGATTCCAAGCTTAGCAACTGATTTTAAATATACACCTGTAATTCTTGCGAAACACAGTTTGTAAGATGAAATCATTCAGTTACATCATTTTGGGTTGTGTTGCTCTAGTACGACGTTAACTAAAAATTACCATTACCGTTACCATTACATCATTCTGCCTATGTGTAGTGAAGATGAGATTGGTATTAAAAGTAGGGATTGTGAAAATAGTTCAGTCTTTATGTACTTAAAAAATGCTTGTTTTATAAAAAACAAGTTCTAAGTACTTTTATAAGTTTCATTTTATCTCATCTAAATATAAATGGCGAAAGTGTTTCCGGTACGTATTCCGAATGAGAAGTCACTTGGAACTTGTTTAATCCGATTTCAGGACTTCGGCAATAAAAATTCCAATGGATTGATTCCGAATTCATACATGACACTTGACTGATCAGTGCCTGTTAGACTAAATTCCAATCACCACTTAACAACATTTCAATGTGACATTGATACTTATCATGCCAGAGCATTTGGGTAGTGGAAGTTAAAAATATGCTTTCCACCTGTTTGTTAGATTGAAATTTCAATCTCATACTTGTTTTTCAAACGAGGATCGAATCTTCGAACCGAATTTCGTCAACACCCTTTATAAGCCGAATCTTCAAAACATGACAGAGACGTGAAGAAATATCTGACACTCTGTCGTTCTTTTATTCATTTTAAATTTAAGCCGTGCGGTACCATTGGAAATGGGTTCAGAATTTTACAATTTCCACCTATGAATATCAATTTCGTTCAAGTTTGATCGCAGATGTCGTTTTATTAGAGAGTAAAGGAAGACCACCACGTATTTACATATGATAGCGAAAAGTATGCAGATAATCTAGACATTCAATCTGACACACTGCGAATAGTAAGTAAATATTTACACTCTTTTATATGTTAATAAAAATAAATCTATGGTACGTATGGTAATCTATGGTATGTATATCTCATACAACATGAGTATCCATATATGATTCATACATATATGTATATTATTATTCGATAAACAATTTGTATCCATTTAAAAATAGTGGTACCGTTAGAGACCTCCAGGTGTTGACGGTGTAGTTTGGTCATACTTTTATTTTTGCTGGTTTTAGTGCTTGTTATGATCAAAACATGTTGATAATGTCTATGAATAAATTTAGACATACATAATAAGATTGGCCGAAAACACTTTTTTTCGATATCGCTATTGTAATAGTGCGGAAAGGGTTCTTTCTGGGTTCAATAAACACACTGTAAAATTTTTTTTGATTGGATAATATCTTCTGCCCCCGCATAGTACTTGGATTTTGGAAATTTGGGTAAAAATTGGCAATTTTTACTCGGCGTAGGAAATATAATTGTTTTTCAATATTGCAATTCTAATAGTGCGAAAGAGGTGCCCACGGGGTTCAACAAGAAATGCGTAAAAATATTTTTTCGATCGAATAATATCTTCTGTTTCGCATCGCAATTGAAATTTTGCAGTTTTTGAAGAAAATTGCACATTTTTATGTGTTATAGAAATAAATCAAACACTAAAAATAGATGGGTACAAGTACTGTTTATTGCTGTATTGTATTTTATATTTGATTATATTGCCTGGAAATTATTAAACAATAGCTGAGTTGCAATATATTAATATAATATTTGTTAAGAATATAGTAACAATATAATGTTATGACATGTCAATACCAAAAGTTTACTTACACTTAATCAGCAGGAAGAGGCTTGAAATCAGCCATATGGTCGAATTCAGGCGTAAAGAATCGGGAAAAGAATGTGGATCTAATGAACCCGTCTCTACATTGAAACCCATAAAACTTAGCGGATGCGTCTGTCTCTAACTTGACACACCGCCTGTGTGTGACATGGGAAGTGAAAAAGTCAAATTCTGGATTTTTCTTATCACGCAAAATGGAACTATATACGGCAGTGTATATATCACGGAGGATTGGTGGAGAAGTAATAGTAATTGATGACCAGTCAATCAATTCCGTATAGTCAGCAGCTTCAAAATTCAGTTTTGGTAGGAGAAATACAAGTACTGACTTTTCATTGTAAGATGCCTCTCTAGACATAATTATACGTCGTGCAGCAAGTTTTATGATGTGCGGTCTTTCATCCTTCAACATACACATCACGATATTCTTAGGATGATCAAAGAACGAATTTCTACACATTACTCCATCAACGGTCCTTGAGGTCTTGAGATAACTACCTGATCTAGAAATAGTATTCCACACATACTTAGCTCCATCTTTCAGGGAATGTTTAGACTTTATATTAAACCAGTTTGGAGTGTAAACTTTCATAAGAGACTCAGCGATTTGTTTCAATTTCAAAGAAGGATCTGGAGAGCTAACATATAGTCTTAGAACTATGTTCGCTGTTGTTAGACAGCGTGAATGTGATAATGGACCAGGACTGCGTCTAGCCAGTTCATAAGAACAATTACCCAATCTCACCGCTTGATATATTTCTATAAGTACACTTGATCCTTGCTTAAGTCAAGTCTATCAATTGTTGACATATTACCCACTGCAAAAGTTTACCACGTTTCAATTCCAAAAACCAAATTACACCGGATTTCCATTCGGTATTAACAGATGTGCAGTCACAGCCAATTGCCAGAAGTTGTGAAAGATCTCTTGTGCACCCTTCAAAATATCCGTTAATAGTCGCGGAAATCTGTTTTGCGCTGCCAAATGATGGACTCAAATGAATAATGTAACTTGAACCCGGTTCTTCAATAAGAGATAAATGTTCCTCTTTTTCTTTTTTCGTACATCTTTTAGTATCTACTCTCTCTTCTATCAATGTATAATCTTTACGACCATCGATATACTGCCGATGCAACGGTAATGCCAGAATTTCACTTTAAAGATTGAAATTTTAAATCCTTTCTAACTTTAGCCTTTTCAATTCGCAGTTTGTTTTTGTCAACCACCAAATCTCAGTTGTTTCTAGTTATGAGTCCGACATCGTAAAGAACACTTAAAGCAATTAAAGCCACAGCCCGGTCCGAGACTCCAAACCTGTCGGCAACCATAGCAGTTGAAGGTAGGCCAAGTCCTATTTGTGATGATTTAGATACAAACGGAATTAGTTAATTGTTTGTACTTACGATCAGATAGAGAGATTAAATGGTTCGATGTCGATAGTTTGTAAATGTCCAGATTAAAATCTACTTCAGATATATCTGCAGAGGAATGTGAAAATAAGTGCACTTTTCTTCCAAAGTAGCAAAATTTCAATTGCGATTGGGCGGAATATATTGTCCAATCAAAAAAATATTTTACACCATGTTTATTGATCCAAGAGAGAACCCTTTCCCACTATTAGAATAGCGATTTGGAAAAAAAGTGTTTTTTCGGCCCACCCTAATACATTATTTGATGATAGAGCTTACTACAGGCGTAGCAGGGTGTATATCATGGAAAGATAGAGAGTTAAAATACAACTATTCAACTAAAAATCCTGCTTTTCCCTAGATTTTAGTGATTGCAGCTATTTTTTATTCAATTACATATCGTTAATTATAATTTATATGAGAAATTAGATTTACATCAAATTCTACTGAATAATAGTTTGATTTTCAGGTCAACGCTCAAAGAGACTTTTTGCGATTTGATGAGTAGTATTCAGATTCAGTGAATCTATTTTTATACGCCTGGCATCGCAGTAATCCCAAAGTTGAACTTTTATGATAAACAAGTTTGGTTAAGGGGAAGGAAGGATTTGTTTGAAATCCTCATTCTTCATGGGTACAATACCATAAATGGCAAAAAATAGTGAAAAATTGGAAAATTCACTGGATCTTCCAAATGATGTATTAACAATGCAATGTGACAGTGACAGTTTTATGCAAAAAAATTATGAAAATTATCCACCGTACTGAGGTTATTAAAATATATTATAACGGCAAATGTACAAATTGCTTCCTCTAGTATATTTACTACACCAAAAACTATTTTAGAACTGCAAAGTACAGCAATGTTTGGATTACGATAATGTGTGAAAAAATATTTTTATGTCAATTGATTTGTTGACTTTCACACTAAACCTGTAGTATCTGGAATAAATAACTAGTATTTTGAATCTGTACAGTAAATTTCGTTCTGTTGCATAGTTACATAATTTATGTATCTAAATAATTCTCAAATTTGATGTTCGTTATTTGAATAGGTATGTATACAAAACTTATACAATCCTAATTTTCCCCATTTTTCAGTTTACAAATCTGTAAATACATAGTTACCATTTATGCAGCCGTTGGAAAGAAACTGCATTACTCCCGATTTTGCATCCTTTAAAGCAGGCCTCGAAATAGATTTTTTAATACAGGTGCACCTTGTGCACTTAAGTTTTTAAATTAGGTGCACAAGGTGCACTGTATACACCTAGTGGGAAAAAATTAGGTGCACAATTATATTTTCATGTGCACAGTGCACCTGTGCACCCGGGTATTTCGAGCCCTGCTTTAAAGCCTATCGGTACCATATCGCACCCCGGAAAGAAAAGTGACTCCAGTCAAAAAATAAAAATATTGATGTTACGTAATTGAAAAATATGTATACGGTGCCCCAACGTATTATATTACTATTCTATAGAATTTAATACAAGTTACCACCACAAATACTTGCCTAAAACTTAAAAGATGATACGATTTCAACATAAGTTTTATAGTATCCTTGAGGTTGATGTTTCTCAAATTCTGCAATTTTGAATTGTGTCACTTTTCTTGCAGGGCTGCGATATGGTACTAAGCATTTTAGGCATCATCATTTATAATTCGCAACAAAAGTCATTTTTGGTGTTAATAATATCGAAAAACAATACACTAAAAGGAAATTGAAATTTGAAAAAAGAAGATAAATTCCGGCATTTCAGGATGAAAACATTTTAACAAATACTGTAATCCCCGAAGAAGAAGGAGCTTTTTAATATATGCATGAAACCCATCCTAGAAAAGGTTGCAACCAAATTCCAATCTACAGATCTCCTCCATAAGCCAAGAATCCTCTACATGGCCAAATCCGCTGTTTAATCCACTTGATTATTGACAAGAGTATCTTTTTCTCACCGAATGAGACTCGCCCTCAACTACCTTCTTGAACCGGAAAACAAAGACAAAAGGAAGGGGGCGAAGCCAAACAAACAAAAAAGAACAGAATACTCTAACGAGAGTGAAGAAGGAATTTGTGTCGGTTTCTGTTTCCTTCTGCCACTTTTTTTGTACCCTGGAGTTTGAGACAATTTATTCCATTAAGGCCTTCCTGCATTTTTCCCGGACGATGTTTGCTGCTGTTTTGTTTATATTTTTTTGCAATCCCATGCCCCGCGAGACACCGGAAATTCCGGTTTACTCTCACCCCTTTCAATCTGCTTTAATTTTTCCCACTCAGCGGTGCTGGTAATTCGGACAGATGGTTTCTTGTTTATTTGAGCTGCGTAACTGGCTGAAGCTATTTCCGGCAATCGACTCTGCTTTTTTTTATGGTTGCTCATTTATACATTGGTTGGAATTAAAGCAGTTTCGATGCTTGCTAGAAAGTAGCCGCGATGCTGAAACGGAAGAAATCTCATTTGTTATTATTATATTGCTTTTTGTACGGAATTTCTTTTCATTGGTATCATTTGAGAATGATTATTGAAAGACTCCCCAGAATTTTGTGATGGCAACATCATTCAAAAATCCTTATGCCAAGACTCAATTATCTGACTAGAATGATTATATTCCTTATTTCATGTGTATATCTTTTGTTTACATTTTACATACAATTAAACTTTTATAAGAATTCCATTGTAAATATAGAAGCTTAATTTGTAAACTGTAAAAATTTTTGGTGCATACTAAAATTGACCATGTGTTAGCGAATGAAATCTTATGAGTTGTGACTATGATGTTATTTCTGTGATACCTTTTCTATTTGAGATTGTTTAAATCAAGATTCATTTTACATACGACTAATACACGTATATTTTTATTTCTTATTTTATTCTATTTTTGTTGCTTATCTTCTATTTATACGAAATGCGATTAAGCTTTTGTCAGAATTTATGTGTAAATACTTATTTTTCTGCAAAGACGTATACATATTTACGTCTATTAACCCCCATGACACGAAGATAGAGCATGGTATAAATAGTTGAAATATCAACATAAGTCTAGATATTTTGAAAGTTGTTTAGCCTTCCAAAAGGGCACATGCACCTTTGTAAATGAAGCACTTCAATTTTCGTGCTTACTGAAAAAAAGAACCTGCTAACAAAAGGAATCTAATTTGTTGTCGTCATTTGTGCACGAAACGACCATATTTTATGAACATTATAAATATTTATATTTTTTTTAACACATATTTCTTAGTCATACATTTGAAGAATGTAAACAGTTTGGTTCTCATGACAAATGGACCAGTATATTGAAACAGAATAACAAATTGTTAAAAGAGATTATGTTACTTGAGTAAAATCTTTTTGTTGTTTCTGGGAATGCTATATCATTCGAGATTACCATATTACAATTGTCAACTTATACGAAATATACATTTTTATTTTTGGTTGATAGAAAATTGTTATTTACGTCATTTACATTTATACATTTGTAAGAGATAAAGCAGTTTCAGTGTTTACCAGAAAGCGAACACGCTAATGCAAAGAAAGATATTTTGTGTAAAACGTTTTTGTAAACCAAATGACGCCTTTTCATGACACTGAGTAGTTCAGCTCAAAGTAATAAATGTTCATCATCTTCTTTCTAATTTTGGTATTAGCACATGTAATATTATAATATTCTGTAATTAATTCCAGATATAATTTATTTCTTCATAACCCGTTGCAGAAAGTTAATCTGAATTCAGAAATCTGCTATACAATTACAAGTATTACTAAGGTTTTTAAAGTCCACTTAAAACGCCACTGCACCATTGGTAGAGGACAAAGACCGAGTTAACCAACGTCCAGTTCTTTAGAGAAGACCAGGCAGCATTGTCATGACTAGGGTTTCCAACTTTCTCTGAGACAATTCCGGGACATATTGTGCAAAACTGAAACATTGATAATGTCACTCAAAGTGCTAAAGGTCGTATGTCTAAAACCTGCATTTTTCAGGATAGCAACAAAAAGCGAATTTTTTACTTATGATTTGATACTATTATTATGTATTTTTGGTTTTGTTATTAGTTTATTGGATCAGCTGTTGACATAAGATTTTGCACCAGATTGGAAATCACAAAATGTCACATGTGGTAATAATAAAAGGAAAATAGAATTTTTAACATGCGATCTGTTGCATTTAGAGTGATGATATATAGTATTCCCTCGGATAGTAGGGAAGGAAGGACGTTTGTGGACACAAATCCATGTGCAATAGATATAATTATTTTGGAGTGTAGGTGCTATTAGTCGATAGCACGTTTCTCTGAAATTTCGGGACAGTTTAACATTTAACCGGGATTCTGAACAGCAACGTCAATTCCGGGACTTTTGGAAACCCAAGTCATGACATAGAACTGGACACACTTAAACCTTCAAATGGTTTCTACGAGATATCTCGTCATCAGGATATGACCAGCTTTGCTAATGACAAGATACCTCGTCCAGACAAACACCTGAAGGGTTAGGTTATGCAATATATGGTAGGAAATAAGATTAAACGAGATTGTCACAACTGTCAAGGTAACAACATGGTATATCTTGACCATTCAGGTATGCCATGGAAGTAAACTCAAGATGATTGTTTCGTTTGCATATTTTTGAAGAAAGAACATCTAAGAATCGAGCTTACACTGATCCCGGTGTAAGAAAGAGATACTTTCCACTGAAGCAGTTATTTTTTTCCTTGGTATTCAGTCATAAAAGTCATATCCAGCGGACAGTCAATGACTTTTAAAAGTATTTGTCATGTATTAAAACATCATTTTTTAACACAATTTAAAGCAGCTGTGATTTCGAAATAGGAGGTAACAACCGTAATTGCACTGAAGCTTTCAAGTAACTGCTTTCAAGGTAATTAATGAAATATACAAAGTAAAACCTTCTAATTAAGTATGGAAGTAAAATTCATTGATGGTTCCTTTATGGAAACTAATCAGGAATTATTTCAGGAACTAAGAGATAGAATCTAAAAATCAGACAACTTTTCCCACTTTAATCACACTTTGTAAGCTAACTTTATCGCTTTATTTTGTTGAAAAAGAACGCTCGGGATACAAATATATTCCCTAGAAGTACAGAAAAAAATTGCATCGAAATATTCGAATGAATTCACAAGTTTTTCCCTTCCACATTCTCTTTCTTTGTTACACCTGAGTTCTTCGTTTTTTCAACGGCTCAGCAATAACGGTACCGTAAAATTTTACGGTAAGATAAGCCTCTACTACGTTTTTACAATCCATTAACTACGTATTTCACAGCGATTTCTGAGAGAAAATAGAAAAAGTTTGCCCAAGCCTTTACTATCAATCAAGTCTTAGGAATTCTCCGATCAAGCATATGGATTCTCATTTTTTGTCAATGGCTGACTTTTTCCCCCTTCGCAGCTGCCTAGTTGTTTTTTCCCTCTTCCCTTCAGTTCAGTGAAGTCAGCGAAAATGTAAATTTTTTGCTTCTTTGAATTAAGATGAGATTGTGTCAAAAATAACTAATTGCCAGATTTCTTTCCACTTCGTTATTGATCTTAGTAAATGCAGTGTGACGGTTATTTTTGTGTGAGATTTAGACTTAAAAAAACTTTGTAGATTCTTTTTATGTTATAATGCTGGGTGTAACGTTGTTTTTTTTAAAGGTATTTTTTAATGATAAACTATAATTATAATTCAACAAAGTTAAACTTGTGTCATGTTTGCCTATCTTACACAACCTTGAAAAGATAATATTTTCAAAGTTTCAAACTTTTCTTATTAAAGTTAATCGAACATTGAAAGAAAAAATTAATGAAGTGTGAAGTATTTTTAAGGTAATTAACGAAGCATTTTAAAGAAAAATTATGAGTTGAGAGAGCTTTCATCTAGAAAATATTGATCGATTAAACATCAGATGAGTTACTTAAAAATGGATTTTATGCATGAAGGAACCATTTTTTTGCTTCGGAAACTGTTCCATATGTTTTAGTATATCGAGTCCAAACATTATCAAAACAGCACTAGTTTGCCGTTGGAGAGGATTTAGAAATTTTTGTAATTATAATAATTGCGATTAACTTATGATTAGTTTTAAAAATAACTCATATTATATTTCCACTGAAATGTGGTAAATTGCACAAATCAATCATATTAAGACGTAATATACTATCTTGTAAACTAGTTTATTTTGAATTGTTTGCAAGACGTAATGCAAACTATTAATTTTATATTTGTTACATTTTTGTGTTTGTGGATGGGTGAAGGATAAAATTTTGGAATTGAACTATTCATTTTTGAAAACTAGATTAATTTTTATCAACAAGAACTTACTTTTAAACAATCAAAATAAAATCATTTTAATATATTATTTTTTAATATTTTAAAATTAATATTTGAAAAAATTATAAATTGGAACCTTATTATGTAATGCTGGGAATCGATTCAAAATGATTTCTATTATAGTTATGCAAAATATGAGCTAATTCCGATAATTTGTTTTTTAACTACATTAAAATTTCCTCATTATTGAGATTTTAGGGGGCAACCAAAAGTTTAAGAAATGTTTCAAAAACCTTGGATGATAATTCTCGGATAATTTGCTCTTGCATAGTAAATGATAAAGTAATTTTCAAATAGTTTTCACATAGCTAAAAAATACGTTTCAAACTGAATTTAAATTTGAAATTCGGGTAGCAATAACTACAATTAATGTCAATCTACAAATAGCGACTTTCTCTCTGTCAGGATCATCCCTGATACTGATACCAACTTTAAGATTGAATATATCAGGAAATAAAGGTAGCAAAATCATGAAATTTCATATTTCGACTAATTTAACTATGCAGAATATGATTATGGTGCCAAAGTAAGGTGTTTCCATTGTAAATTGTGTTGTTTGATATGAAGACGTCCCTGTATGCCATTGTTTTGACTTTGTAGAGGACGTTGTTTCGTTTTGAATGATACCTTTGAATTTGCTCGAAATAAAGCAGGTGGTTCTTTTTGTCCGCTACTCTACAGTGCGTAGGTTTGCGTAATCTTTACATATTCTTCAAAACTTATATTAAAAAAACGCCCATAATAGCATAGTTTATGTCACTTTTACTATAATTTATGCTCCCTTTAGAGTGCGTAAATGCCAGTGCTCGTAAATCTCAATGAAGATGTTTTTCTTCTAAAATGTATCCCTCCAAGATAGAATAGTGTCATAAACACCATTATTTGTCAATTATTTTTACATAAATCTATTCGAATTAACCCTCTATCTCAATTCTATCTAACAATACCCTAGAAATAAAAAAGAGCACATCTGCAATCCGTAACTTCTATGTTTCAATGCATTGTAATGTTCGATTACAATTTCTCTTTAAACATAGGAATAAATACGTAGTATATGAATGGCTTATATCATGTGTCTGAACCAAAGATATTTTTTTTTTAGAATTCAACACAGCTTTTCAAAATTGGTTTGATGATAATACTAACGAATGATATCTACATTTTAACCATTGTGTAAATCTGATGATAAAAAAATACCTCCCTTAATATTTAATCATTATTAACTTACAGTACCGTTTTAACATAAACTATTTTCACGAAATGTAACTTAATAACAAAAACTAGTTTTACTAACACAGTACTTTTATTCAAAAGGAGTTTCATCATTTCAACCTACATTTTAAAAACTCTTTTCATGCTAATACTTGCGTGTGAGATATAAGTATTTACCATAGTCTAAAATTGATGGATTCATTCAAACTAACATATTTTGTACTGACAAACCTGAAATATCGGTATGGGTGAAAACAACTGAGTATTGCACCAAAAAATCGAACTTCAAAGATTTGATGAAATCGTACTGTGTATACAGGAAACTCTTTAATTCAGTCTACTTACACGAGGAGTTCAAGATCTCAATTATAGAACTTAGATATCTTTGCGTAGCTATGAACCTACACTTCCAATTAATCTATAAACTGTTATTCTAGGAAGTTTGTAGAGTGAATTGATTTCACGTAATTAAAACAGGAACTTTTCAGAGGCGTGGATTTGTTTAACGTGGCTGATTTCATCACTTCACTTGGTACCAAACATTAGTATATTGGACTTCGTGGAAACGTGCAATGTATTAAAATGCTGGATTAATAATAAACTTTGTTGGTGCATAGTCATAAATTTAAATATTCGGTGCTTGTTTTTATAGTAATCTAATTAAAAGCTTTTAATTTTTTAAAATATTTCGTAACATTAAATTATAATTAGAAATGTTACTTGCTATTGGACAATTTTCACGAGATTGATAAATATGTTTTGATAGATTAAATTTTGAATTTTGTTAATTTATTACAAAAATTTGAATATAAATTCGAATTAACATAACAGTAATATAAAACGCAGAACCCGCTTTCAAGTTAGCTCATACATTTTTTATAACATCATATCATATTTCAGGAATCTGTGGACTTCCAAGTTATTTATCGGATAGTTATGTTATAATACTTTCAGATAGTTTCTTTTTTATTGAAAAGTATATGCATAACGTTTAAACCAAAATTATTTAATCAGTTGGAAGTTATTGCACGAAACGTGCTCTGAAAAGAATGTTTAAAGTCTCATTCGGATAAAAATTGATTACGTAGTCTCTACTACACTACGTGTCCAAAAAAAAGTTGCAGCTGAAATTTAAACATTTAAGTCTTGGGACTATGGTGATTCGATGAGTATTGCATATATTTGCTTAAATGTTTGCTCAAAGCAAGATCGAAATTTCGTGATTACGTCATATTGTTGCTTAGTTCGAAGTAAACATGGCTGAAAGCGGTGGCTGTGGTCGAGGAAGTGATGTCACAGTTTCAAAAAGGGGCCAATTATTGGTCTGCACCAAAGTGGAAAAAAATGTAAAGACATAGTTGCAATGTGTGGCATAGAATTGCAAACTGTTCAACACATAATTAAATCTTGGAAAGATGGCGGTGAACCATCCTGAATGAACGTGACCGGCGCAAGAAATAGACTGTACGACCTACAGAACTCTTCAATAATGGAAAGAAAACAATTTCCAGAAGCACAATGCGACGAGAACTTAAAAAAGTGGGACTAAGAGGCTGTGTTGCAGTAAGGAAGTCTCTTGTGAGTGCCATGAATCGAAAGAAAAGACTGCAATTTGCAAAGAAGCACAAAAATTGGACTGCTCAGCAATGGGGAAAGGTCATGTGATCCGATGAGTCACGATTTACGCCTTTTCAAAACGATGGACGCATCAGGGTTCGAAGACAGCCACATGAGACATTGGACCTTACACGTATCGTTCCCACTGTGCACTTGTCAGGAGGCAGTGTACTGATATGGGATTGTTTCTGTTTGGCTAGACTGGGCCCCACAACATTGTGCATCAACAAAATGAAGTCTGCGCAGTACCTTAACGTCTTGGATGATCAGGTTGTGCCAGCAATGGACTTTTTCTTCCCTGATAGCAGTGGTGTATTTCAAGATGATAACGCCAAGGTTTACCGGGCTGGAATTGGGAAATCTTGGATCGGTGAGCACGATAGATCATTTACACGCATGTTTTGGCCACCGCAAAGTCCAGACCTCAGTCCCATCGAGAATCTATGGGACGTACTCGAAAACGGTTAAAGGGCTCATTCCACTCTTCATTCATCCATCGAGGTTTTGGGAGACCTCTTGTTGCAACTGTTTCCGAAAATACAAATGGACACTGCACGGAAGCTCACTGCATTAATGCCACGACGAATGAAAGCCGTTATTCGTGCTAAAGGTGGTTCAACGAAATATTAAGGTATGCTACTTTTTTTTGGACACGTAGTGTATTAGAAAAGGACGTGTTGGTGTGCGTCTACGCATTGTCCTGACGAATCTATGGCACTTACAATACTGATATTTGTCACACAGGTAGTCCGAAATGTTTGCAATTTTAGTGCTGACCCGAATATAAAAATTTAACCAAGAACATTTAAAAATGAATTTAATGGATTTAATTATTATTGATTTCTATAGAATATATAGCAACACTATAAAGAGATTAAAGGTATTAAATTTATTTTTTTCCGTGTTTCCGTTTCATTTTCGGAGGAAAGATTTTTCATTTTTCAATATGGACGAAAAAGACTAATAAAATTTTAACTAGAGTTATGCAGGTGTTTTTCTATCTCTTAAATCGTTAAAGATAGAGATAAAATTTCAACAGATTTGAAATCTGCGGAAAATTTCACATTAGATCGATACCTAAAATTTGATTTTTTTAAACAAATAATTTTTATTTTGTTGCTTTTATAATTTTTTCCATACGAATATGACCTTGATTGCGTTCGAGAAATCACAGATTTAATTTCCTACGCTCGAATGATTCCAACGAAGGAAAGCAAGACAAAATGAAAAAATTTGACTGTCATTGTTTAGTTCTGTTTTGTAAATTCTGAATCGTTAAAGATAGATTGAAAATTTCAACGGATTTGAAATCAGCGAAAATATTACACCAGATGGATGTCTTATACATCTGATTTTCTTGTAATAAATAATTTTTTCAATTAAATATTTATATTTTCGCAAGAGATTGTGACGTCACGCCGATTGGATCTCTTCGAAATTCGAATTTGGCCACATTTGACAATGACGACCCCCACCACAGGCAACGCTGTGATGGCTGTTTTTCGTTTGGTTTGCTTGGCTGCCCAAATGGGAATTCGTAGCAATCACTTGGGGTTAGCGAGCCGCGATCACACCTGACCTCACGAAATGAACTGTCATGGGCAACGCCGTGCTGGACACGCAGTATCTAGTAAACAATATACTTATGCACTATATTTTTAATGGTTTTGAATACATATAACTCCCTTAAAAATTATTAAAATTGAAATTTTTTCTGATTTTTGCTTTAATATAATATAATTTTTAACGCTAAAATTTAAAAAACCTAATGTTTCGTCGATCGCTTTTTGCAAATTTTAACGTCTACTGCCCCTTATGATGCGTATGTGCGACATAAGACTAGATAATATAACATTTCTGCATTATTTGTAAGCTAAAGAATAAATCAAAGCATTTATTATTGTGATGTAAATATAACAAAAGTATTTATTTATGTGATTAAGTTGTACTAGTATTCACACATACTTTGAACACATATTGTAAAGTGATCGACTGTTTCTGGAACTTTGCAATTTGCACACTCGATAATTAAGTGAGGTTTAATGTATTTATTATTAACGAGAATACGGGAAGTTTTTTTTGTATGAAATTTTTGATAATTGGACATTGGTTTGGACTCTGTAATGGCCAGCCTCGTATGCAGAAGCATGTTCAAAAACTGTCATCAGTTCTTGTCAAGGAACAATTTTTTCCTCGCATGATTCTTCATTCTCTATGGAGAAATCTATAGCAGTTTTGTCTAGACTAAATACATTCCAAATATAAAAAAAATCGACGCACCAAAAAGCAGATGTAGAATCGCGATACAAATTGGTGGATGTAAAGAACATACGTAGAAAAAAAACCCATTTAAATTTCAGAATAATTGAAGGATTTTTTTCAGAGTTTGACCGTTACAAAGGGAGGAAGTCAATAAAGAGTTGATCCACCTCTAGCCGGGATGCGTCACCCGGCGTGGCATAGACTGAAGAGGTTCCAGGATGGTGCCCTGCGGAATTTATTGCCGAAATGTCTCCAACTGTCGGGCTAAATAGTCAACATTCCGGGATTGTTGCAATCGACTTCCCAAAACGTCCCAAATTTGCTCTATGGGAAAGATATCAGGAGACCTAGCTGGACAAGGAAGTGTTGGGAAAGCTTGAAGACAATTCATAGCAACACATGCCGTGTGCGGCCGGGCATTATATTGTTCAAAATATGTCCGGGGGTGGTAAAAGGAACTGTAACACAACCAGTCTTAGAATGCCGTCTATGTACTGCTGTGCTGTAAGTGTGCCATAAATGACTACTAAAGAGGTCCGGCTGTCAAAAAAGGTGGCACACCAGACCATAAAGTCCTGTTATGAGCATGTGTGGCATGGGATAGTAAGGGCCGGATCCCCACGCTGCCCTGAACGTCTCCAGACACGTCTGCGGTTGTCGTCAGGTATCAGTTTGAAACGGGACTCTTCACTAAAGACTATACGTCTTCAGTCAGCGCCGTTCTAAGTTGATCGTAGCCGGCACAATTCCTTCTTAGTGCGTTTATTTGTGTTATAGAGTGCATATTAAGTACAGTATGAAACTTTTGCGAATCAATATATTATTATAAACCGTTTGACATAACACTACAAGTTATTCAGAAAATTTATACGGCTATCGCTTTCAAAACATTAAATTTTACTTTGAATGCATACAAATATCGTTGTTTAGTATAACATAACTACGAAGTTTCACATTTAAATATATATTTCCCCTTTATAGTATTATATAAAACAGCTATTTTAATGAATACATGAAAATATTTTCAAGCATTAAAGAATAAATGAATACGTGAAATATTTTCAAGCATTAAAGAATAAAGAAATACATTTGCTAAACATCAAACACAATAAATTATAGTTGAATAATGCGATGTTCTGCGAACAAACATTAAAGTAATCATCATGTCTAGCATAAATCTCATTATGCAATTTTCCACGAGTCTTTCATGCAGTATCGGAACAAAGAAAATGTCGAATGTTCTCTTGTTAAAACTCAAAGTTAGAGCTTCAGAAATCTCACTCAAAAGTCACGTTTAACGAGTTTCTGAGAAAATTGTATTTAACTGTTGAAAAATCAAACCGTGTTCGCTCCAACTAGACAAATCGCTTCTAAAAGAAAGCACAAAAGAAACACACAAAAGCGCTTAAAAAAACTCTCCCCGCGATAACTTTAATTAAATACTTTTAGGATTCTTTCCACTCAAAACTAAGTCGAAAACTTTTCCACCTTGACGACCGGTAAAATATTGGGTCTCAGAGTGATAAAAAAGAAATAATTAAAACTTCTAAATTGAAGGAACTCTGGAAGATTTTGCTGACAAGTATTTTTAAGTGTCTGTTTTTCTGCGTTCTGGTTCTAAATCGGGATATGGTATTAACTCTCACAAAGAAAATTCCCTGAGCTTTAAGATTAGAGCTTTCTAACTTTATCCACTATTTTAAGCAAAATATAAAGATATTTCTAGAAATCGTTCTCTTTTTTAGGTGTTAATTTGAGATTTCTTTGTAGCAATAGAGTTTGCGAAAATTTCAAATTCAACCTCTCAAGTACTTGATAGCTTACTTGTGATTCAAGACTCAAGTTTTTGAAATAACTTATCTTACCACAGTAAGAATCTAATAATTTTTAAAATTTAACTCTCTGAGAGTTATGCACGTATTATGGCGCCATGTAACCTGTCCTGTAATCTGTCCTGAAAGACGCCAATCAGTGTGATCTTTCTTTGCCAGTAGAATCATTCCAAAATTCCCTCAATTAATAAATATTTATATTTAATAATTCTGTACTTTGGGTAAGATAATAATTAAACACACTTTGTTAGAAAATTTATGACACCTAGAAGAGCAAGATATTTTAAAATTTAAATATGTGATTTATAACATTTTAGTATGTTTTTAGGACCTTAAATATAAGTAAAAAAATTTAAATAATTTAACTTCTTGAAAGGTGAAGATATATTTATGAAAGAATACCGAGAAAATAAATATGTGTTTTTTTTTACCATAAACAATTACAGAGTAATAAGTCTACTTTAAGTTTCAACAATCTCTGCTTGTGTGATACATGCCACAGCTTATATTCTTAAAGCAATATTGTAGTTATTTTTTGGGATTATTTGAGAACCATCCGTAAATGAATTATTAAGGGTTTGAGACGTTGTTTCAAATTGTATTCCACTCTAGACTGAATGTTTTATACTATGGACATGTATATAATATTTAATAACGCTAAAAGTTGCAACAATACTTAATTGTTTAATGGATGTAGTTTATGTTCTTGCACTTTGAGGTATTAGAAACTTTTACAGTCTTGCAACTGCAGTTAACTTACCATAACACTTAAAACCAAAACATACGGTAGTACTGTTGTTTCAAGCAGCCTGGCAGAAGTCCCCATGTTATTGTAAAAGAAAATAATTATGTTTCATTTTTATGAAAAGTACACATCTCCACAAATTCACTATGAATCATGCAAAAGAAAATAAGTATATTTCATTTTGCATGAAAAAGTACACATCTTCACAATTTCCCCTTGAATCTAAGAATAAAATTAGATGGCATGCTTAAAAAAATAGCACAGCAACTTGTCAGGCCAGCTATATAAAAATAAAATCAAATCTCAAGACTAGACATAACATTTATTTACATAACAAAAATTGTATACATCATCAAACGGACAACATAACGATTGCACTCTCGCTTCTTAGCACAACAGACGCTAGCAAAACGGGTCATAAGTACAGAAAAGAGCACGAACATGTGTCCTTGGAAACAGCTTATAAACAGCCAGTTCTTAGTTCCGATTAGGGGAAAAGACAAAAACTTAGGTGTTGTGCTACAATACTAATTTATACATATTTCATTAACATGCAAGCACAGAAATTAGCATTATTTGAATACTGGTAAACGGTAACAAATGGATAAAAACAATATAAAATGAACCACTACCGGATTCATTCGGAAATTTTTCCCCTTCCTACAAACGTACCTGATTTAAACTAAGGAGCCATAAAAATTTGCTAAACATGTCGCTTGTTACGTTAAAGGACAATCTAATAAAATGCATAAACAGTCTGATTAAAAACTTAGAATATACCAATCACACACACAGAGCATGAAAACAAAAATGCGATTACTCGAAAGTAGCTATTTTGTACAGCAGGATTCAATTAATTAATCAGGATATTCTAACTATTATTTCACTTAAAAAATTATGTCATATAGTAATACAAATACATTTATAAAGAGTAAAATACCACCATATTTTCATCCGTGCTTAGACTTTCAGGAAAAGTCTAATTACGTTACATAATTATTAAACGTATAACAAGCTATAACGTTGTATTACGTTATAGCTTGTACTAATACCTTAATTGTAAGCCTAGTCTTACATACGTATCGAAAGAAACTCGTGTGTTCTAAGATAAAGGGTTGTTTAATAAAACAAGGCTATTTGATCTCAGAATAACATAGCACTCAAAATGAAAGCAATAACTTTGCGTACATTTGTTGTTTTTATACATCTACCTAATGGAATAGACTTATCAAGTGCGCTCGAGTTCATGTCATTTCTCCCGATAGCAGTTTCAAGACTTTCGAGTGAAAGTTACATAGTATTGGAGGAAAGCAAGGATCCTGAAACAGGGCTAATGTATGGGCGTGATAAACAGCAGTAGTTTGAGCTTTGAGAAACAACCCTGGTCCATTCACAACCCCAAGTGACCTATACTTCTGAGATCTTACTGAATAGACTCCTCCAACATGTTATATCTTCATTAGAAGGCAGATTCTTCTGAATGTGAGACGTAATAATTGTAAAGTTTTCTTGTTTATTCATTCTCCCTCTTGGTGCTCGAATTTTCTTAGTAATCTCTCTTTTGTTTGTAAACTTTCCTTTTTAATCTCGATTCATGCTTTTAAATTGAAAGAAATACATAAGTAAATGTACTAATAGCCCATACATGTTGTCATACTTGCATTCGTTAATCCTCAAAGAGGTATCGATGAGATATCTCGTCCATTGAAATCTGACCAGTTTTGGTAATGATGACGTATCACCAAGATGTGGCCAATTTTTGATCAACACATGAAGACCTGGTCAATTTTTTCTAAGGATACCTCATCGAGACAAACACTAGAAATATTAAAAACATTATTTCACCAAAACGATATTTGTTGTTGCATTCGGTTGATTTTTAGATGTTCCAAAGAACAAAATTCCATTTTAATTATTCTGAAAACTTTAGACTGTTAGTAAATGAACAAGAATCACTGCGACTATAAAAAAATATGAATAACTATAAAAAGTTTAAAAATGCAATACCCTATTTCACAAAATTTAGACGTTTGCTTATTACCAGAGATAGTTGGAAGCTCCAAAGGACAGTCTAATATTTCCATCATTCCTGAGAGTAAGCTTCAATTGAACGCAGAACCTTTGAAACATTTTCAGGCATACAATTTGTTCATGGAAGGCAACATTCCACTTCAAATAAACAGTGTGATTCGTGTGATTGGACTTACTCAACTTCCAACAATTTCTTTGTCTGCTTACGTCAAGTTTCTGCTTTCAAGTGCAAATTTCCAGCCCAGAACACTTTATTCGCTAATCGAGTCGGGATGGAAGTCTCTTTCTCCAACTGCAAAAGCAACTCACTTCCCAGCTTTAAGTGAATTCGAGACAAAAGAAGGTTCCGAACAACGTTTGGCAACTGCGAATTACTTTATGATGCAGATATCCTCGTTCCCATGCTAATGCTAAAAGAGTCCATGAAAACAGAGGCGTAATGGAAAAGCCCTCGCTTAATCGAGAGATTTGTAAGTATGAGGTGGGTCGAGAGTATCTGATGATTATGCTAGAGAAGCTTAGGCGTATGGAAAATGGGAGTTGAAATTGAGAGAGAACATTTGGTTGAATAAACAATTTGGGGGCCATTCACAGCCCTTTGCTTTTGAGGGAGAACGGATTGTGCATCTGCAGGACTGAAATTATGTACTTGTTTACAGGGACAATAATTTTTAATATCAGTCTTAATCATCGATATTCATTTTAAATTTTATTAACATTGTAATTTCGTTGATTGAATTTTTCTGAAAAAATATTTCTGCGTACTTTTGAAGCTCATTTAATAATACACCCAGATTTCGATTATATTTCACATAGTTTCATACTCATAATTGTAATTATAAATGATTTTCTTTATTCATACATATTTATACACAATTATATAAAGACGTAAATAATAATCATATGCTCAACGCTTTGTTAACTATTTTATGTTATCTCTACCAGTGTAATATAAAATATTTTAAGCAAATAGCTACTTTGAATACTAGCAGAAAACATTCTACAATTGGTTAAAAAAAATTATAAAAAGTTTACACTTATTTATTGCAGCTCTATTGACATTTCTAAAACTCCTCGTTTCATTGTATATCTTATCTACCTTTGAATTGCCTCAGATATAGTTTTTTTTAATTTCTCATTTGGATAAAAGATCGTATTGATAACTTTAATTCTGATTACACTTTTTTACTTATGCCCACTCATTCAGACGAATAAAACTTTCATATATTTAGAGAACAATTTGCTCTAGGATAGCAAAAATTACCGTTAGACAAATAAACCCATTCGTATATGTCACACTATATGTGTTTAATTGTTTTTTAAATTTACTGTAATAGTTAAGAAATCCTAGGGTAAAGTGTTTCTTGGAATATCATATCCACCAAATTATAAAAATATCTAAAATAAATATTATAAAAACTTATTTTTTGGCAACAGAATTGTTTACACAGAGTGGGTTTCGAAGTGGAAAATTAAGTATTGGAGATAGGATGGCTGAAACTGGGCGTTTAAAAATGTGACACTTTGGACGCTTATACCTTTGAAACTCATGGCCAAAAGAAAAATAGATGTTATTCTTATTTTTCACACAATACGGTATCATTATGAGCATAAAAAGTAATTTTTATTGATATTTAAAGTAATTTTGCCTTGACAGTAAAAAAGGTTTTGCAAGTTCTCACTATCTTACTAACAGCTTTCTTACTCTCAGTTAAAAATTTTAAACTATGACGGATATGGACAGATTTTACTAATATATAAATGTTGATATGAACTGAAAATATATTCATCATAAAATTATTCAATAATGTTTTTTCATTAAAAGTGTTTAATGAAGGCGTAAAATTAATGTTTATGTATTTATCAAAATTGCTTATTCATAATATTATAAAAATTTAATTGAAGTATTGAAATCAACCTGAAAGAGAATGGGGGTACCTCGTTTTTACAATCATACATCGATGTGAAAAGTAAAATGCACTTAATGAAAATAATACCATTAAAAATTAAAGAAAATAATATTTTATACCATAAATATAAATTATAACTTTAATCATTTAACCTGAATTCAATTTAAAATTGCTTTTTGAGATTGACAAGGGGGGGGGATTGGATCAAAAACCTCAATAAAGATTTATATTTCGGGTGCATTATTTTTGAAGATTAGTTACAAAACGTGTGCTTTAACCAGTTAACAAAATGCTAAAGTTGATGGGTTTTTTATTTTTTGTTTAAATGTTCTCTTTTCAATCAATGATTTTTTTCCAAAAGCATTTTATGTGTCTCAGTACAAATAAGCTTCTTGTTACAGAAAAATAAGTTAGATAAAAAAAACAACACACGCAAAACTTCATTTTTGAATAAAACAGTGCATAAACGTGCCAAAAAATGCATTTTTAATCAGCTACGATCAATAATGACTTTTCCTTGCTCAAACTTCGAACCAATTCCTGGGAATCACATCAAACTGGAAGTGCCAACATTTGAAATAAGAAATGCTCTGAGAGGACGTTTTAGTGTAACCAAACAAATGAGACGGTCTGCTAAAATTTTACTTCTGCAAACCAAATTATATAACATGAGACATATAAGGTTACCTTAAAATGCAGCATATCATTTATTAACAACATTTTGTGTTTAAAATAATTGACGCTCAACTATAAACAAATAATAAAATATTGACCGATCAACTATCGTATATCAATTTGTAATTTATTCTTTGGAATTTTTATTCGAAAAGTGCTGAAGTCCAGTTAAAAAAAGAAGCCTACTGACGTCATATTTAGAATACACACATTAAATACTTATCAACGCAGAATCACTATCGCAATCTATATTTAGCTACACAAAAATTCATGCCACAGATATAGTAAATTGAAACCTGGAAGTTAACAGCTTCTACATTCATACATTAATGTGTTAAACATAATGACACTTTTGAATAGTGTTGCCCGGAGATGAGTATCAGAAAAGAGAACATTTGGTAAAACTATTTAAAAAGAAAGGACGAAAAAAGCACGCATTGTTAGTGTATAATTGTTAGGCATCGAATAAAAAAGAGTAATCTTAGAAGAATATTGGTATATTAACCATTGTATGAAAGAAAATCTGCTGAACATATTACGTATTTTGAAAAGAATTATTAGTAAAAATGCGAGAACGAATTTCTAAATAAATAAAAACACTAGCTATTTATTTAAGTCTTTTTTCAAAACATTGCAAAAAATAAGAATCCAATTTTTAAACATTTAACAACAAAATAATGGTATATACTTATCTAATTAATGAAAATTAAACATTTTATTTTTCATACTTGTTTGTGCGCAGCATTCATAGTTGAGTTATCCACTTCGATTTAATGCTAACAAAAAGGTGTCTAGGTTAGCAGTGCGATTTCCTTCCAAACTAAAAAAAAAAAAAGGCTGCGAATCGTCCGTTTTGTTATTCTTTCTGATATACACTGCTGGCCACCCAAATTGCAACATCAAGAAATACAAGAGATATCACAGCAAAATTTATTTTGTAGATAACATGTTGACCAAGTATCAAATGATTAAATTTATATACTTCTGTGAAGTGTGGTTCCTGCAAAAATCAGTAGCCAGAGAAGCCGCCATTGTTGGAGATCACCGCTGCCACATGCCTCGGCATTGATTCAAAGAGACTTTGGATGTGTTCTTGGGGTACAGCAGACCAAGCAGCTTCCACGCGTTACCAAAGTTGATCTGGTGTGGCAGCTGGGGATGTAATCTGGGTCAATCGTCATGGACCACATGTTTTCTATCGGCGAAAGATCCGGAGAGCGAGCTGGCAATGGAAGCAATTCAATCTCGCGAATGACGAAGAACCCTTGGACAATGCGTGCCACGTGTGGTCGCGCATTATTCTGTTGAAATATGGGTGGGGGCAAGCCCTGAAGGCAAGGAAGAACAACTGGCTCCAACACCTCGGAGATGTAGCGCTGGCTGTTTAAAGTACCGGCAATGCATACTAGACGAGTGCGAGAGTGATATCCAATACCGCCCCATACCATAATACCCGGTGCAGGATCAGTGTGGAGTTGCATAACGCAGCTGTTCATCATCCTCACTCCAGACTCAAATCCGACCATCGTGGTGTTGCAGACAGAAGCGTGACTCGTCAGTAAAGACAATTTCATTCCATTCTGCCGTCCACATCCTTCTTTCATCGAACCATTGGCGGCGGTGACGTCTGTGGTTCTGCGTCAAGGGTAGACGAAGCAATGGACGTCTTGCGGACAGACCACTCTGCTGTAAACGGAGTCGAATGGTACGCGCAGACAGACACTGGATGATGCGTTACAGACTGAATGTGCTGTACTATGGTTCGTGATGTGGCTGAGCGATCCGTCACTGCCATACGCACAATTTTCCTGTCATCACGTGAAGTGGTGCACTGAGTTGGATGCGATCGAACACGTCGGTCCGCCGTACCGTCCTGCATCCAACGATCACATAACCGCATTACAGTTTTTTGGTTTCGTCCAACACGACTACCGATTTCCCTGAAAGATAATCCACAATCTCGTTAGGCCACTATCCTTCCTCTGTCGAACTCGGATACTTGATCAAAAGATGATCGCTGTTTTCTACGAGGCATAATTGATCGTTTTTTTTTAAACCACAAGAAAAACACAACTGCCGTACTTGAAATCGTCGAAATCTCCAAGCCTTAAATAGCTCTTTGAAGTGGCGCCACAGGCGCGCGTGATGTGCGTCTGCGCTGAAATTCTAATAATTTGCATACCTCACCTCCGCTAATGCATGTTGTAAATTTCATATTATTTGCATGCTTCCTTCAGGGTGTTGCATTTACGGTGGCCAGCAGTGCAATATAAGAACAATATTTCGTATTTTTATTATTCTAATACGAGTATAAATTATCAGTGGTAATCTATTCGATCTCCTAATGAGACGTTATAACATGGAAATCACTATACACTAGAGGTTGAACTTTCTATTAGAAATTGATGCGTTTTAATACTTGTTCAAATTTCGTACAATGTACTATATCTAGTACGTATTTGAATAGATGTGGTATACACACACACACACACACACACACACACACACACACACACACACACACACACACACACACACACACACACACACACACACACACACACACATAACGATAGAGTAGGCAATGTGAATATCGTATATATATGTGCTTAATGCTTGAAATGTGAAGTATATTTTTAACGCAATCCAAGTTGATGAACAAAGATAGGGAAAAGTGAACAACCGAAAAAAAGAGAAAAAAAAAATCCAACTTAAAAAAAGAGAGTGAAAAAAAAAGATCCGAGGTGAAAAAGAGGACATGTTCTCTTTTAAAGAGAATTTCTGGCAACCTTACTGTTTGAAAGTGAACTCCACTTATATGTTTTATGTTAAAAATATAAATTCTAACACGTGAATCTGGCAATCATTATTCAATTGGAAATTTGAGGTTGATAACTACATCTCTTATGATAAAAATTGAAATGACCGATACATTATCTGTATAATTATACATCGTTTTCCTTAATGTTTTAATATATATTGTTACTTATTTTTTAATATATCCCTAACGTTATACCAATATAAAACTATTAATTATTAAGAAAATATTAATTCTATCTTATATTTTATTTTAAGAAGTAACTGCAGCAGTTTATTATTTTATTTAATATATATCTATATGCTTTTTAGTCATTTGTGTCTGTTTTTCTGTGGCCTTTCTATATGTTTATGCCGACAATAAATGTGAGGGGTAATGTGACCCTTCTGTTGTGAATCAGTGTAATGCAAAATGATTCCGCAAACCACCCTTGCAATACATTGGTGAATAGAGTAAGATCACCCCCTTTATGTTGTGAATCAATGTAACGTAAAATGATTCCCAAATCCACCATTACAGTGTCGTGATGAATAATATTGGTTCGGCGTTAGAAAAAATACAATACATAAAAGAAAAAAAATCAACATCATCTATATAAATAAGAATGGAGTGTTTGTTTGTACATTCAATATTTTCGACGCATTTCAAGTTTTCTATCCGTTTTGGACCCTTCTGATGCCGAATCCGCCTTTTTCTCGTTTGGTGTCTGTCTGTCTGTCTGTCTGTCTGTCTGTCTGTATGTTGTGCCCTATACACGTCCACGCGGTTTAAGATATTTTCATGGAAATTTGCATACAGAGAGTACTTATCTTGATTTAGTGAGTGGAATTGGTTGCGAAAGTCTGTCTGTCCGTCTTTCTGTTCTATGCTCGATTTTGTGTTTGTGTGTTTGTGTAGGCATCACATGAATTGTATTCCAGATATTTGATTGCATTGTATTTTATTTTATACATTATCTAATAATTTAGTGAATGCAATATTAAACATTTCTTTATAGTTATATTTAGACGAGTTTCATGCTAAAACACCTGAGTAAGTATACTTAAATCAACCATAATTTGGTAGTTTTGGAAAAATTGGAATGTCTATTGAATATTACGATTAATTCGATTGCTTTACCAGTACTGCTGAAAAAGTAATTATTCTTCAAATTTTTTTAAATTTTTTTTATGGAATTTCATTTCTGATACGTCACATTTATTTCGAGTCTTATTTTTATTCTTTGCGCAATGAAAACGATTTCCGAAAATTTGGGACAGACGATATTTTTCAATGAAACGAGAATGAACACGATCGCGCGAGCAGTGATATTTTTTCTGGTTCTTTCGCTCTGAATTAATTTCACATTTCTAAATTTTGTACACTTTTAGTTGTAAGTTGTGGCAACTGTGCGAGATCAAGAGATAAAATTGAATCACAAATTAATATCTTTAGAACAATTTCTTCGACATCTTTTATTTTGTTCTATTTTACTGTTTTCTGTTTTAAATATTTATTATTTGTAATAATTGTGTTTTCCTTATCATCACACCCAACAGCACCACAAAGTATTAGACTTGAAAATGTTAGGTAAGTCAGTATAAATTTTCAGTAAATTTTAAGTGTAGTTATGCCGTTATTTAAAGAATAATGCCGTTATTTAAAGAATAATGCCGTTATTTAAAGAATAATATCGTTATTGAAATAATAATAATGTTTAAAAATCCAAACTAGAACTTTTTCCAACATTAAAAAATTCGTTGTAGTAATGACAGGAGAAGATTACAAAATTTCACAATGTCGCATACCGGAGGCAAGAGTGCCACAGGTAAAAATCGTAATTTTAATTAATTGAGTTGCACATGAAAACAACTTAAGAAAGGGAATTCCAAATCTTCCTATAAATCGTCTTTTATAGTAGTAACCTTAGTATCACCTTTCGTCTTTTTGAGCTTTGTCATACAGCAATTGTGCGATGTATGTGAAATGTATTACATGAATGGATATGCATGTGTAGGATTTGTGTCCAAAGTAAGTTGTAGAAAATATAAAGATGGCGAAAGGTGTTAAAATAAATTTTTACTCTACAAAAAACGTAAGTCATTATATATTTTGATTATCTCTTCAATCTAGAGTAAACGAATTCAAACCGAGTAAGGTCGGGTATTTTGCTAGTCTATAAATAAAACGCTGCATAAATGTACCAGAAAATAAAATTTTTAGTCGCGTAGCGATCCATAATGGGTTTTAAAATACTCAAACACGGAACCAATTCCAGGCTAAGAGACACACAAAAGCTGTAAGTTCCGACATTTGAAATAAAAAATTGCCATACGGAATAAAATTAATGATCAGGTCAATCGATTTTCTTTCGCTTCACTTCACTTAAACACCATTAACAGCAACCTCTCATGTCATTTCGTTTCTTTCTCATTTCTATTTCTACTAGAGAAAAAAAATAAAGCCCATAAAGAATTGATGAAATCTTAAGCACCTTGTTTTCTTCAGCCCTATAGAAGAAAAAAATATAAGTGCTTAAAAATATAAATAAGAGAATGGAAACAAAGAAAACGCTGCCAAAAAAATAGAAATCACAAAAACACAAACACACAAAACGAAAAAAATTCCGATCGACGAAGGAAATGTTATTAGAAAACGAAACAGCTTGGAAGGCTTGGGCTGAATAGCTGAAACAGCTGCGTTGAAAGATGCAGCTGTTTCCAAAGAGGTTAGTATTAAACAGAGTGGAAGGTTCTTGTGAAAATAAAGTTTCAAAGTAGCAAAGTTTAACGAGACATATAAATGACGCTGGGAATACTTATGCTTTACAAAGTTTATTCGACATGTTTTGAACGCTTAATGCTAAACGTTTGGTTTTCAATGGCGACTTCCACGTAAAACTAGAATATCCTACTGTAAAGTTCTTTTAAACAGCACAAATTGTTTTTTTAATACTTCCAAAGATGTGTCTACTAAAAGTACATTATGGAATGAATATAAGATTTTAAGTATTACACATGTGTGGTATAGAAATTGGTACTTTTCAGATATTGTTATCTCTTAGACAACTGGAAATTCATTTTTCATTATTTTAAATTAAATAAACTTCTATTAAACTATTAAAGAACTTGGCACAATTCATCACCTGAACGCATTAACTAGGTAACTGAATAAAGGGTACTTAAATAATTAAAAGAGGAGGAATAGTTTGCAAAAATGGCAATTAAATTATTGAAGTTGAGATCATAAAAAAAATATAATTCGATGTGATGATTGAAAAAAAAAAAAAATTATATATATATATATATATATTCTCTATACAAATCTACACCGTTTGACAAATCTACATGAAATTTGGTACACTTATGCTTTAGAAGACTGCGGGAAAAATAGGCTATTTCTTATCTGTCTTTAGACAAATCTGTAGCCATAAAAATTAGCACACAGGTAGTCCTAAAAGTGTCCTTCGAATCCCCAATTTTAAACTCTAAAGTTTTTTTTGTTGTTGCAATAAATGGACATGGTTAAGTAAACACGTTGTACAGGGTGTGTGTATGAGTTAACACAGGGAAATGTCACGATCATATCTTAGCTGCCGCGGTAGAGAACACGTCCTACAGAGTTAATGTATTTGAGTTAACACAAGGATATGTCGCGGTCCTATTTGACATTCGAGTAACACCGGGTTATTCAGCTAGTAATAAGATCAAAGGTGAGAACTTGCGAATGTAATGTAACGTTTAATTTTTACAAATCCCGTATTTATTTGATGATCAATTATAACTACTGGTGATAAAGAATATTCCATTGCATATCGTTTAATAAGCAATAATACTCAACAAATTTGTTGATTGATTATTTTTAGGAAAACATTGTGTCGTTTGCTTCTTGAGGTAAAGTGACACTTTTAAGAACAAGATATTATTTAAAATTATCCATAGATAATCTCTTTTACCAGTAGATTCAAAGGTAAAGCATATTTTTAGTTTAAAGATGTATGGTTTCAAACGTATTACTTAGCACCAGTGTGTTTTGCGACGTGTAGAAATAAAACTTGAAAAGCACACTATTGACATCACTTTCGTAATACGTACAGGAAACACTCTCCAGGACAGGAACACTACTATCCATATACATTTAATTTTAATTCCTCTCATATAGGCATATGAAATTATCATTTTCATCATGCAATAGTGATTTTCTTTCTACCAGAACAATTGTGTATTTATAATTCTTGAAATATGTGTCGAAACGTTGGAGAAATAACGCAGCCTGTTGTACAAATAGCTGATTGATTCTCTCAATTAGTCTTGCAGAACCCAATTGTTCTGTCATACATCAGTACTGTCATTAACTGATTCTTCTACGCTAAACGAAATATATATGATCTTAAAATCTGCATTTTTAATTTATATTTTTAAATGGATTCTGTCAAACAGTAGATGTAAAAACAAATTTCAGATTTTCAAAATAATTTGAAAGATGACATGAAAGGCTAGGTATCCGTAATATTTTATGTGTCTCAAGGAACTTTAACCTTTGGGGAAAAGGAAGGACTAAATTATTTTAGATTATATGGCAAATATACCAATCATATCTATCTTCAAATAATTATTGTAACGTAAGTTACAGTTTAATTTCTTCATCTGTGTATTTCGCTTTTGCACCATCTAGGCTTTCTCTGTGTTATGTCCATTTACTTGACATTGTTTTGCGTAATTTGACTAAATCTGGCCCTTGTGCCCCCAATGCATTTAACCTACTACTACAATTTTGATAAAAGCGTCAACGTTTTACTAACAGTTTAAATAAACCCAACAAAAATATTCTAAGTCCCACAAAATTTAATTTATGCTGAAAATGTTTCGATTAAATAAAAAAAATTTCGACTATGTAAGTCTTTACAAAAACCTACTCCACACACAACTCTTCGAAGCTCACTCCCAAATGACTAAATTATACACCTATTCTGCCCCTCAAAAGCAAAGTTTTAAAACTCCCCTCGAACAAAAGCCAAGTTAGTAGAAACCCAGTCGCGTCCTGGAACTTTCCCTAAGCCTTTAACTTTGAATCGATCATAATTTTTTCTTTATAACTTCTCCTGAAACCAGTGATGAATGAAACTTCGACTAGACCTTTGGATTAAGAAGTATGGATTATCTCGAAGGCGTGACAGATTTGAAATGAATCAAATTCACTCTCTGCTGGGCGCTTTCTTCTTCTTTCCCTTTTGATTTATGGCGCCCGGGTACGGAGTGAGCGATCTCGAAGAATAGGAATTAATCCGAAAAGAAAAAGCTCCAATACTTTCCTCTTTTCTCAAGACGCCATTTTGAAAAATGTGCTCTTGAAGAATCGTTGAACTCTTTTGTGCGGGGCTTCTGTTCTAACAGGGCTGGTATAAATAACAAATATTGTATTTACCTTGAAACTGATTTAAAATGTCATTATCAATTTCATGATTTTGTTCTCTACTATTATAAAATGAAGTGTTTGTCTGTGTCTCTGAACTATGTGCAGTTTCCTGACGAATCTATGGCACTTACAATAATGAAATTTAGCACACAGGTAGTCCTAATTTTTTGTGTAGAGCCCGAATTTTAAAATTTAATCTAGAACATTTAAAAATATTTTATTATTTTTCCCCTCTTTCGATCATTTTTCCGGAATGTGACGTCATTGAAGAAGGAGAGGATTTTGCGAGTTTCGACCAATGACGTCACAAGCGTTTTTCGTCCAAATGCATTTGGAACCATGCCAAATTTTACGATTCTAGAGTGTTATGATTTACGTTGTTGATAATAGCCACTTCGAGGACATCACGGCCTTGCATGTGGAGTTCGTTTGCAAGGCAAACCAAATGGAAGTACTTAGCAATTACCGGTTGTTTCCGAGCGTCAGCGAGCAGTTGTCACACCTGACCACACGAAAAGAACTGTCACGGGCAACGCCGTGCTGGCCACGCAATGGCTTGTAGGAACCAAAGATAAGAATTAAACGATATTATTAGGAACTATAAACTAAGAATAAGAAAATGACACTTTCAGCTAAACCCTCCTGACTGTTGTTTGGAGGAAGTCATTGGAAAATGTCCCGAGGCATTAGAAAAACTTGAAGGGCGAGATATCTCATTATTAAGGAAATCTGATCACATTTTGATCTCATCATTAGCAAAATTGGTCAGTTCCTTTAAAGTGATATCTCATGGAAGCCACTTTAAGGATTAAGCCATTGTGCTAATCATAAAATGTGAAAATATTCGAAAAAGGAAATGGTCAGTCTAAGAGAATTCAACCTTTGCCGTAGAAGCTCAAATAAGTCCAGTGATTCGGATTTAAGGAACCTGCCACAGATCATCTTCTATTTATTTAATTCAAAATTAAGTATAAATTTCTTCCGAAGTTAAAATTTTTTTCCTTGGCATTTTTATAAAATTACGTTTTAGGGTTTAATACCTCAATTTGTCTGTAGCATTATGTATTTTAATTGATAATAGTACTTTATTATCTGTATAATTCTCCATTGATGCCACGTAAAAAGAAAAGTTAAATTGTACACTTAATGAATTTATTACTGAACTTTTTTTTAATTGCAACATGACCATAAGAATAAATGTATATTTTCAATTCATTTCGATTAGAATTATTCTTTAAGAAACATCGTTACATTGCATACATTTTATGATCTTTTAAAATTTCACGCTGAATTAAACGTTTTTATGAAAAGAGAGTTGGATATGTTCTAAAGTAAGATCCCAATATCGTGTTTGCACAAAACAATTAAAACTAATTATCATAAAAGTTTATATTGTGTGTATGAATATATTCAAAATTAAAAGCTTATACTCATTTATCCTTTTAATGTTAGTGTGTATATATATAATTTATTCATGAAGGGTTTAAAAACCGGGTAGTCATGAAGCAGCTCTCTTTATATAAAACCTAAATTTCTAACGAATCAATATAAAATTTAGAGATTCATAGATTTCAAGGCAAGCTCTCGAGAGAGGTATGTAACTAACAAGAATGGTCGAGGATACAATTAACAAAGTTAGAATAGCAACAGCCTTTTTATATCTTAACACAATAGGTACAATGTAAAATCCAAAATGGCGTTGGAAGTTTTCCTTTTAACGACTGAGTAAGCGCAGTCAAAGAAGATGAGTGTCAACGACAAATCAGGAAAGAAAGAAAAAAAATGTAGCAAGGATACTGCACGTAATTTGCATAAATAGTGATCTCTACTATCACAAAATGCAAATTGGCAGCCAATCAAAAATTTGTATAAAGATAATCTTGAAAGTATATCCGTACTGAAAGTAAATCATAAAACGATGTTCTGTGTGTGTTTATGATTTGTTCAATGTTAGACTTGTGCATTTGTGGATGGCACTAGTGGGAGTGTGTGGTGTAGGTTAAATGTTACATGCGTCAATGATGACCCTAATATCCCGCATGCAAAGTGTCATCACCTGTAAAGGCAGCCACTTGGAACAGTTGCAATACAGGTAAAATGCTATGGTTTTTTTGTTCCTTTTCCTCTGTCGTCTAAACTCATATTCTTCGACAATGATCTCTTGCGCAGTATTTTTAAGGCAAAACATTATATATATGTATATATATATATATATATATACATATATATATATGTATATATATATATATGTATATGTATATATATATATATATATATATATATATATATATATATTTATATATATATATATATATATATATATAATATATATATACTAGAGGGCTCCGCCCCCTGCTCGCTTACGCTCGCCAACAGGCCAATTTAAAAAATAGCTATACCGTAAGAAAGAGTACATTCTGAGGTATACTGCGATATTTTCAAAATTAAAAACTAATAGTAATACGATATAGATATGACAGTTTTAGTTTTGTATCGGAAATTATGATCTGAAAGTACCGAAAATTGTATGACCAACTTTTAATTGCATCGATTTTATTTATTAACCAATTTGAAAAATAATTGTACCATAAGAAAGAGTGTAATGTAATGTATTCAGTGATGTTCTCAAATTTAAAAAATAATGTTTTTGCTGTAGATATAACGATTTTAGCAGAAAGTAGCGAAAATATCCAAAGATTCCGAATTTTGTATGACCAACTTTTGATCGCATTTAATTTAATTATTAACCGATTTCAAAAATAATAGTACCGTAAGAAAGAGTACATTCTGAGGTATACTACGGTATTTTAAAAATTAAAAACTAATAGTAATAAAATATAGATACGGCAGTTTTAAAAAAAAGTAACAAAAATGTCCCGATTTTTCCCGAATTTCAAAAAAATATTATCAAGAACCAAATTGAAATTTAAAAAAAAACTCGACGAGCTGCAAAAATGTACGTTAAGAGGTACTTTTAAAAAAAAACTCACGACTCAAAACTGAAAATTTCTATGTGTTTTGCTCACTCGCGGAAGAAATTTCGCTTCTTCAATTTTGACACTTAATAAAACCTAAACTAATAGCCGCATCGGAAAAAAATCTTAATAATTATCCAGGGAATACGATGAAGAACAAACCATGTTAATTTCATTTTTTTCCGATCAGTACTTTCTCGGGAAACCGTCTAAGAATCGAGCTAAACAACACAGTTTTCAATCCTGCGGCGGCATTAACATTTTTTTAATATATATATATATATATATATATATATATATATATATATATAATGTTTTGCATTTTATTTATTTATTTATTAAAAAAAATTTTTTTTTTTCAATAGCGGGTACAAAAGACAAATCTGAAGCTGAGCAACAGAACAAAAGTAATGACTAAAGGTAACAGACGAAAGTCTATGGACCCATTCAGTCCCTCGCTTCCCAGTAATGTTCTCACAAAGTTGTAGCAGAGAGCGCATTACAGTGTCGCAGATGAGTACAGTCCATGAGTTACTAAAGGTTGCAGAGCTTGCAACGTGGATCGTCAAGGAAGCCTATGTGATGTAAATGCCTTGCAAGGCAGTCGTGACCAGTAACGAGGCGTAATTCTGCTACGGTTTTCAATCTTGGCCAGTCAGAAAGATTTGGGATATTTTTCCACCAGGATTTCTGGGAATTCTTTAATGAGAATCGGAATGTAAAATATGATATTACATAATATTATTAAAATGTGAATGTAAAACATAACATTACATAATATTATTCAAATGGGAATGTAAAACATAATATTACTTCCCCATTATGCGTTTTTCAGTGTGCAAATCACATTCCCACAAGAAAAAGGTGTGATATTTGAAGTTTTTTTTTAACTATTTAAGAAACCAGGTGGGATCGATTTTTGTTGTTTTCATAATTCTATAAAGCGCGTATATCCAAATCTCTAAAACTCAAGTTTGATGATGATTCGTTGAGTATAGAGGGTTACTGAGGGATTCGAACGCACAGAAAGCTACTTTATGAGACGCCCCAGTATCCAACACTAATGCAACTATAAAACATCTTAAGAAAAAGTAAAATATCATTCGGTATTCAACCAGCGAATTCCGAAAACATGTTTATGAATAAAAATACAGTTTTTTGGTGCATTCTGTATCTACTTCGAGAAAATTTGTTTGAGAGACGCACAGTTTAACACATTCAAGTAAATTAGACTACAGTTGAGATTTGTATTTTCTTCTCCATTCTCCTAGAAGTTAATTATATTCTTCTTAAATATTAATTTATTACGACACGAAGGTTTATTTCTTGTGTCTCATTTCTAGGAAAAGCAATTTTCATAACCGGGAAATTCCACGATTCTTTGAATTCACTCGCATCACTTTGAACTGTATTTAAATTGTTCTTGGAATAAATGGAATGTTATCATAAGGAAGTAGAAATATCCCTTGAAATTTCAGATTAATTCACGGAGATTTCGATTAAGATTTCGCATTGAATGGAGTCGGATTCTGTAGCACTAGACGTAATCCTTATAATTGAAAAAAAATTAAAAATCTGCATGCAAGATATATATATATATATATATATATATATACAGTCCAGTCACATTAATGTGACCACCACCTACTTTCGACGTCAACGTGAAATAACCAATCACAAAAGGCAGGTGGCAGCACATTACAGTGGAGTGTATATAAAGGTTGTCCTAGGGCATCGGAAAGCATTTCAATCGTTGGCGTAATGCAGAAACGTAGCGATTTATCCGACGTCCAAAAGGGCATGATCATTGGCTTTCGGGCCAAGGGTGGAATCATTTCGGAAACGGCTAATTTTGTGAACTGTTCGCGTGCCGCCGTGGTCAAAGTATACCGTGCATGGCAAAATGGCACTATCCAAAATCAGCAGCGTGGTACATGTGGTGCACCACGGGCTATAGATGACAGAGGCGAACAAACGCTACGGAGATGCGTTCGGGCGAATAGACAAGTTAGAAATATTTTTTTCTATTGAATCAGTCTCTGAGGATAGCAATAAAAAAAGCCCAAACTAGACTTTTACTAATCATAATAAACATTAAATTTATCCAACCTATAGAATTGATATATTTTAGCAAATTTTCAAGTATCGTCAATCATTTATAGTCTTTATAGACATTTACAATGTTTGGTGTGAAAATTTCTGTAGGTATTAGCTATTTGACTTGTATGAGCTCAACTAAACCTGTCCACTTGAAATGTACGAATCTGATTTGACAGATTTCGATGGTATATATTTACTCATTCATGATTGTAGTAATGTAATTGTTTTCCATTAAATAGTCACCTTTGTCGTTTCCAAAACCTTTCAATACCAGTTTTACGCGTTATGTGCATATACATATCCCAATATGAACAGTATAGTAAAGTGTGTCCATAAAAGAATATCCCAGTTTCAATGGTATATTATAACATTTTAATTTAGACTATTTACAACCAATCATGTATCAAATTTAAATTAAACTCAAGTAGTTTTTCTTACAAATGTTCAATATGTGCACCTTTAGTTATACCGCACACATCCAATCTAAAGTCCAATTTCTACCGTAACAGAGGTGGCTTACCTGAATATGTTGAAATAATGCCTCTTTCCCCAATTAGTAGAGGGTAAACCTGTAAAATTTATTTGGAAACAGGATGGAGCCCCTCCTTATTGGAATCTCTTTGTACGAGAGCGGTTGAACGTCGAAGTCCCTGACCGTTAGATTGGTCGTAATGGTCGAGACGACATAGTTCTTTTTCGCTTGCCTCCACGTTCACCTGACATAACGCCATGTGATTTTTTCCTTTGGGAATTTGTAAAAGATCGTCTACGTTCCGCCGCTACCTAATGATTTGCCAGAGTTGATACACAGAATTGAAGAGGCTATTGCTTCGAACTTGTTAACCAAAGTGTGGGAAGTATTGAACTTTAGGTTTGCCGTATAACTTAAGATGTACGTATTGAACATTTGCAAGAAAACTATGTGAGTTTACCTTCAATTTGATACATGATTTGCTGTAAATAGTCTAAATTAAACTGTTATAATATGCCATTGAAACTGGGATATTCTTTTATGAACACCCTGTATATTAAGCATTTAACTAACATTTAATGGATTTTAAATATTGATAAATTAGTATTAAAAGTATCATTGTGCTATTGTAGCATTGAGTCAGAGAAATTAAAAATATATATAGTTTATAGAATATTGCATGTATTCCACGAATAGGTTGGATGATTGTGTCGTATAGAGTATGGGACAAACTTAACCATGTTGTGCCAAACACAAAAACATAGTTTATAGAATATTGCATTGATTCTACGTATATGTTAGATGCTTGGATCTTAAGGCGTAGGGGACAAAGTTGACTATGCTGTGCCAAACACAAAAACATAGTTTAGAGAATATTACATTGATTATACGAATAGGTTGGATGATTGAATGTTAAGGCGTATGGGACAAACTTAACCATGTTGTGTCAAATACAAAAAACATAGTTCAGAGAATATTGCATTGATTCTACGTATAGGTTAGATGATTGGGTCGTACAGCGTATGGGACAAACTTGACCATGCTGTGGCAAACACAAAAACAGAAACATCAAGAACGAACGCATACAAGTAATTTCACTGACAAAAGAACAAAATACACCCTAGGACGAATAAAATAATTACAAATAGAATACTTAACGGTCTGAGAAACAGGATTTTCTCTATATAGTAAAAAGAAATTACGCCGCGGCCTTAGGATTGAAAACTCGATATGTGACTGTCTCTAAAAAAACTTGAAACATTCACTTACACTTCGGTTACAGGTAACTTAAAATATCTTACATAGTCACTGTTATATAGTGCGTTGAAATTGTATACTTACACTGCTGGCCGCATAAATTGCAACACCAAGAAAGACAAGAGATAACACAAAAAAATTTATTTTGTAGATATCATGTTGACCAAGTATCAAATGATTAAATTTATAGACTTCTGTGACGTGTGGTTCCTGCCAAAATCAGTAGCCAGATTAGCCGCCATTGTTGGGGATCACCGCTGCCACACGCCTCGGCATTATCTCCACGGTGTCTCCAGACTCGAATCCGACCATCGTGGTGTTGCAGACAGAAGCTTGACTCGTCAGTAAAGACAATTTCATTACATTCTACCGTCCACGTCATTCTTTCATCGCACCAATTTCGGCGGAGACGTCTGTGGTTCTGCGTCAAGGGTAGAAGAAGCAATGGACGTCTTGCGGACAGACCACTCTGCTGTAAACGGCGTCGAATGGTACGCGCAGACACTGGATGATGCGTTACAGACTGAATGTGATGTGCTATGGTTCGTGATGTGGTTGAGCGATCCGTCACTGACATACGCACAGTATGCCTGTCATCACGTGAAGTGGTGCACTGAGGTGGATGCGATCGAACACGTTGGTCCGTCGTACCCTCCTGCATACAACGATCACATATCCGCATTACAGTTGTTTGGTTTCGTCCAACACGACTACCGATTTCCCTGAAAGATAATCCACAATCTCGGTAGGTCACTATCCTTCCTCTGTCGAACTTGGATACTTGATCAAAAGATGACCGCTGTTTTCTACAAGGCATAATTGATCGTTTTTTTTTTTAAACCACAAGAAAAACTCAACTGCCATACTTGAAATCGTCGAAATCTCCAAGCCTTAAATAGCGCTTTGAAGTGGCGCCACTGGCGCGCGTGATGTGCGTCTGCGCTGAAATTCTACTCATTTGCATATCTCACCTCCGCTAATGCATGTTGTAAATTTCATATTATTTGCATGCTTCCTTCAGGGTGTTGCATTTACGGTGGCCAGCAGTGTATTTATGAATCACCCTGATATAGTCTGAAGTTTGCATTTTCAAATTTTTGTTCTGATCAATCCTACCTTTAATCTGAACTATTTATTTTAGAAACGAACATATAAAAACTTTTTTTAATTCTAAGGTTTGTCCTGTTCCTGCTACAATCCTGTACTTAAAAGTTACCAGTAACTAATATTTAGAATATACATTAACATAAAAGAAGTTTGCTATCGCGCGCACGCATTTTCAAGTATTATTTTTTATCTGATAAAAATTTAATAACGGAAAACCTAAAATCTCCAGTATTTATATTTACTTTTGTTAGAAATGCATACGAACTATTTTCTCTAAGAAATAATTGCAACATATGATTTAATTTTGAATTTAGAATATTGTATGTGTCGAGGTATATTACTAATCGGTAGACTCAAAAACCTTAATCCCTCCACCGCATGCTGTTCATAACAGTACCTCTTCTGATCTTCTGAAGAGCTTTCAAAAGCGAGGAGCAAAGCTTCACCTCACCATTAGTCATCACTTGCATTAGATTTGCTCTACAAATGCTCAACATAATTCAATAGTCTAAAACTTCAATGGCAGCTAGTACCTAAGTATAAATCTAATACTTGAAAACTATGACTAATCCCTTCAAGTTGTAAGTGATGCAGGTTCAATACCCGTAAAGTACAAGCCTCCCTGGGTGTATTTCTTGCGACATAAAAACTAAACCATCATCATCGTCACCATGACTCATCCAATATTAATTTTAATTGATAAAATAAATAGGAAGAAAGTATTTACTTCAAAAATTAATTGGGAAGTAAAATTACAAGTTGACTTTATAATGTTTTGTAATTAGAGGTACATAGCAAATCCTAGACTTAAACACACGAATCCTTACGCTTCCACCAGTCATATTACGGATGAATAACTCTTTAGAAGAGTTTTGAAAAGCGTTGAACAAAATGTGACTGCATATTGAGTCTTTTATCATCAATCTTCAGATGTCCAATATATAATTCAATACACTAACCTTTTAATCATCTAGTACCTAGGTGTAAATCTAATATTTGAATATCAAGACTCTCAACCAACATTAATTCGTATTAATTTAATAAATGGGCACGGAAACTATTTACTCTAACTTTAAATTGTAACACGATAGCATATGAATTTTAGAAAATTTTGCATTTTGAGGTACATTGCAAATCGTAGAATTACAGACATGAAAATTTGTAATTTCACTGCTTATGGGTGAATAATTCCTTATCACTGCTTACGGGTGAATAATTCACGAATCCTTACGCTTCCACCAGTCAGATTACGGATGAATAACTCTTTAGAAGAGTTTTGAAAAGCGTTGAACAAAATGTGACTGCATATTGAGTCTTTTATCATCAATCTTCAGATGTCCAATATATAATTCAATACACTAACCTTTTAATCATCTAGTACCTAGGTGTAAATCTAATATTTGAATATCAAGACTCTCAACCAACATTAATTCGTATTAATTTAATGAATGGGCACGGAAACTATTTACTCTAACTTTAAATTGTAACACGATAGCATATGAATTTTAGAAAATATTGCATTTTGAGGTACATTGCAAATCGTAGAATTACAGACATGAAAATTTGTAATTTCACTGCTTACGGGTGAATAATTCCTTCGAAGAGCTTTCAAAAGCGAGGAGCAAAGCATGGCCACACCATTAGTCATTTACCTCCAATTTCCATTTGTCCAATATTATTCAATACACTAATCAACTAAAGCATCTGGTATAAATCTAATACTTGAAAGACAATACTCAGCCAACATAAATTTAAAATACTAGGGGGCTCCGCCTCCTGCTCGCTTGCGCTTGCCTACGAAAATATCCAAAGATTCCGAATTTTGTCTGACCAACTTTTGATGGCATCGAACTTATTTATTAACCAATTTAAAAAATAACTATACCGTAAGAAAGAGTACATTCTGAGGTATACTGCGATATTTTTAAAATTAAAAACTAATAGTAATAAGATATAGATATGATAATTTAAAAAAAAGTAACGAAAATGTCCCGATTTTTCCCGAATTTCAAAAAAAATATTATCAAGAACCAAATAGAAATTTAAAAAAAAACTCGACGAGCTGCAAACATTTACGTTGTGATGTACTCTTTAAAAAAACTCACGACTTAAGACTGAAAATTTGTATGTGTTTTGATCACTCGCGGAAGGAATTTTGCTTTTCAAACTTAGACACTTAATAAACCCTAAACTAATAACCGCATCGGGAAAAGATCTTTACAGTTCTCCAGGGAACACGACAAAGAACAAATAATGTTAATTTAATATTTTTCTGATCCGAACTTTCTAGGGAAACCGTCTAAGAATCGAGCTAAACAGCACAGTTTTCAATCCTGCGGCGGCGGTAACTTTTTGTAATATAGAAAGATTAAATAAATGGGAAGGAAAACTATTTACTCTATCTTTCAATGGTAACAAAATCATATTGAATTTAGAAATTTTTACGTTTCGAGGTACATTGCAAATCGTAGACTTAAACGTGGACTTTTACGCTTCCACTGTAAGCTTCTTACGTGTGTATAGCTGTTTACAAGAGCTTCCAAATGCGAGGAAGGGCAGGGGAGTTAAACGTGACCACTCACCACTAGCCATTAGTCTTCAATGCATCCACTTCTTCCCCAAGCGCGCGTCAAGACGGTTCTATTCCCAGGGAGCCATGGCAACGGTAAGAGATTCAATTGGGCCACATTCCTTTCTCGCACCTTAATAGAAATTTACACCTCTCGTTAAATCGGATCGTGTTCTTACGGGGCGGAAAAGTTTCCCTGGAAATTAACTTATTCAAAGTGCTTATTCGGTCCCTTTTCGAGGGGAGCCTTCTTTCCCGTCCCGTCGATTACTTAAGAGGCGAGTGTGTCAAACTCATTACTGCGATATTCTCTCGCCCGCCCTTGTTGATGTGGGAGTGAAAGGAAGTCGTCTTGCAAGAGAATGGGGGACCTTATTTCCAGTTTGTTCGTTCACGGATAGCGTCTTTTATTCGGGCAAGGAGGGAGTCGGAATCGCTTGTGGATTCAGGGGAGTTTAAATCCAGTTTCGCAAATCGTGTTATGATTGAGTTAGGCTGATGGAGGTTTTTCTGTTGACGTTGAAGGATTGGCAGTAGTGGTGGTTAAAGATGGTCAGTATTTCTCAGTCACAAGTATAATTAATTACTAAAATTCCAAACTTGCATCATTTATAGGATTATTGTTTGGCAAAAATGCCGATATTGCAGTTTCAAGTTTTGTTATGGTTAATGTGACCAGATGATTCTGTTATCTCAGATCTCTCTTGTTGATGTAAGAGTGAGTGGGAAAAGAATAGAGAACCAGCTTTCTTCATTTGTTCACTCGCAGATAGTGTCTTCTATTTGAAGGATGAGGGAGTTTGGATCGCATATCTGATTAAAGGGATTGGATCCGATTAAAGATTGGCAGCATTTCTCAGTGCCAAAAGTAATTACTAAAATTGCATCACTTTTGGGGTTATGGTTTGGCAAAAATGCCGATACAGCAGTTTCAAGTTTTGTCATGGTTAATGTGGTCAGATGATTCTGCTATCTCGTATCTCTCTTGTTGATGTGAAAGTGGGTGGAAGAAGAATGGAGAACCAACTTTCTTTATTTTTCACTCGCAGATAGTATCTTTTATTTGAAGGAAAGAGGGAGTTTGGATCGCTTATCTGATTAAAGGGATTGGATCCGATTGCAGATTATCACTATTTCTCAATGCCAATTGTAATTACTAAGATTGCATCACTTACAGAGTTACTATTTGGCAAAATTGCCGATATCAGTTTCAAGTTTTGTCATGGTTAATGCGACCAGCTGATTCTGTTATCTTAGATCTCTCGCTCTCTTTTTGTTTTGCAGAATATCGGGGAACCAGCTTTCTCCAGTTAGTTCACTCGCAGATAGTGTTTTTTATTTGAAGGATGAAGGAGTTTGGATCGCAAAAGGGTTCAGAGGAGTCTAAATCCAGTTTCGAAAATCGAGTTATAAGTAAGTTAGGCTGATGAGGTTTTTGTGTTGACGTTGAAGGATTGGCTGCATTTGTGATTAAGGATTGTCCAGATTTTCTTAGTGCCAAATATATAATTACTAGAATTGTGCCATTTATTGGTATTGTTTGACTAAAATGCCAATATTGAAAGAAATTTTATCGTGTTTAATGTAACCAGATGATTCCGTTTTCTCAGTTCTTTTATTGATGTGGAGGTGGATAGGGTTGTATCAGAGGAAAATTGATAATATGGTTTCTAGTTCATTCGCATGATGATAGCGTATTTTATTTGAGTTAGGAGAAAATCTGGATCTCGAGAGGATTCATGGGAGTTTAAATCCATATTCGCCAATTGTGTCATGATTAAGTTACATTTACACGGTTATTCAGATTCAGTGCGTATCTGTTGCCATTGACTGCATTTGTGATTAAGAAATATCAGTACCAAATATAATTACTAAAATTGTATTATTTATACTGTGATTGTTTGACTACAATTCCAATATTGAAGTTTCCGTTTTTATAATTTACTGTTAAGTTGTGATTCTATTACCATAATCGTTCTCTTGTGGATAGTGTGGTCTTCGAACATTGATGAGATTGAGGTATCTGCTCTCCAGTTCATTCACGTGAAGATAGCGCCTTTCACTTGAATGAGGGGGGAGTTTGGAACATGGGATGTTTCAGGGAGTTTAATTTATCTTTAATAAATTATTTTATGATTGAACTTCGTTTATAATGCTTTTCAGTTCGGGTGCATTATCACTGAAGAATATAGTGATGTTGGTTAAGGATTTTTTTGTTGACTGCCTTGTTTTTTTTCTTTGTATCAAATATAAACATTCCGATTTTCCGAGAAGAATTATATTAGTTTTATACTACTACAAATCCTATATGACTAAATTGACAAAATATAGAGGTTGAAAAATCCAAGGAAGGATTAAGTAGGTCAAGGAGTCTACAACTGATTAGAAGTCAGGGATGGAAAGTAGTAGGTTGCATGATAGAATAATATTTACATGTCCCTAAAAGGGATAGAAATTCATAGTGTACTAGCCACTACGGCTATTTCTGTGTGGTCAGGTGTGACCACTGCTCGTTAACGCTCGCTAAACCCCAGAAATTGCTACGTATTCCCATTTGGCTTGCTTCGCAAACGAAATGCACATTCAACGCCGTGATGGCCTCGAAGTGGCTACTGTCAACAACGCAAATCAAAACAAGCTGGAATCGGAAAACTTGGCATGGCTCTAAGGCATTTGGACGAAAAACGCTTGTGACGTCACCGGTAAAAAATCGCAAAATCATCTCCTTCTTTGATGATGTCTCATTTCATGGAGAAGAACGAAACGTGAAAAAAACTAATAAATTAATTTTAAAATGTTTTGGATTAAGTTTTCAAATTCGGGCTGCACACAAAAATCGCACAAAATTAGAACTATATGTGTGCCAAATTTCATTATTGTAAGTGCCATAGATTCGTCAGTACACTGCGCACAGTATACAGAGACATATATAAACATTTCATTTTATAATAGTAGAGATGTGACATTGCACGTCTTATTTTTATATATAACTGACCTATTTCAGTGTACGTCTACCTCGTGGACACAACCCCTGAAATCTCGGTCTGCAATGGACGCATAACCCCCCACAAAAAGCCGTTAAATAGTCGCTGAACCCAGGGTACGGGTACGAGAGGAAGCTACCTGGCCGAATAACTGTGAAAAACAAACACGTTAAGATGCCAGAGTGGTTGTCTACTTGGGGATCTAGGCAGAAGAAGAAGGAAAAACTGCAACTAAACATGACAGAGTGAAGGAAGAAACGTTTCCGAGCACATTAAGCAGGCAGGCTTTCTCTCAACTCATCTCTTCAAAACAAAACTTATAAAAGCCTTGAACGTCCAGATTCAATGGAGAGAAGTCGGTTAGTTGGTTAGACTCGGATGGAAGCAGACTAAACACTTGATTTTTCGTGCTGTGCGCACTACGGTAGACGGGGTAATGCGGGACTCCGATCACCATCCCCAGGAAAAGATGCATCGCCTCCTCCCCCCCCCCCATTTTGACGTGAGGTAGATATGTTCACCTCCCTGTGCGCGATCGAATGTTCATATCCCCGATTAGATTTGAGGCAGATAGATTCGCCTTTCACTACATTCGCGTAGTTTTCCCTCCCTTTTTTTTGGTGTCTTGTGATATCATCAGTGCTTCCCCATTGCACCACCGGATATACTCCTCGTTAAAATAAAAGATTTTGAATATGGAAAGTGCTTTTGGTCTTCCTTAGAGGTATGTGGTTTTAATTATTACTTCCTAGGTGATCTCATGGAGCAAACGAAGAAAAGGACTCCTGGTTATTTTCATTTCTTTGTATACCACTGTCGATCATTCCTTTTAGGCCAAACGCGATTAACGCAAAGATTCATTCCAAATTAATATCTGACGGTATTACTTTAATTTAACGCCACATCTAACCCAAGTACACACGACAAGAGATTAATTGCATTATTTGTTAAAACGCCGATTTTAAGGATTCCATTTCCTGGAAGCCCCCCAATAAATAAAATGTCTATTCTCGTGCGTTGACTGTTGACATTGAAGGATTAATTGACAGTGATTAGAGTCTGTTTTTCTGTGTTAGACTAGTTTTTCTCTGTACCAAATATTAATTTCTTAATTTATGGAAATTTCAGGATAAATTATAATTATTACGGTACAGTTTCAAAGTTTTAAGCTTCATTTATGTAAGCAGCTTTTATGGGAAATCCCTGTATTTATTCCCTAGTAAAAATTTTAGGGATAAAGTTCATCGGGATATTTTAAAGCTGGAGTTCAGCAGAACATATAAAATGAAATGTTCTTAAAAGGAAATAATTAAGCAAAGAAATACTGAAAAGTACAATGCATATCTTTTCATCCGGTTTTACCGAAACAGTGGTAACATAGCGGTAATACTGTTGAACTATTAAAAGCTTGATGCTTTATTAAACGAAAATATCAAATAGCAATTTTATTTCAGGTTACACAAATTGAAGAAACGATAGATCCAGTGCTTAGCTCAGTTCCAATATCTATTTAATTATTCCACTGTTTTCAGTTCTTTTGAAAAAACGGCGGATTTTAGAAAATTGTTTTCATAAATTCAAAATTAAAATAAAAAACCCATATCTATTGAATCTGCATTTAAGAATGCTTATTTTTTCCAATTTAAAGTTTCTTGAGTGACCAGTGTAACAGCAAATTATCGTAAGCCCCAGACGTTGTCTTCAATCACACGTCCATAGAAATTCCAATAAAATATCAAAACAAACCTAAAGACGTTCATTAAAATGCCCATTTGATAATTCATCAACTGCAGGTAGAAAATACTTTCAAAGTTATAAAATAATTTGCTTACATATAATCAATATAATGTGCATCTAGGATGAATGATATCCAGTTAGTAGATGCTAAAGAAAAATGAAATAAAAAGTACATTTTTGCTATTCCGGTAATTGTTTGCCGGTCGTTTATAGCATTAAGGTTAAATTCCTTATACGAGATTGACTCATCGTCCCCACCCTGAGTTAGTGTGATAAATGGGAGATTGATTGAAAAGATTTGATGGCAGTAACGGTCAGTCCCCTTGATTCGTTTTAAAGGGTCGTAAAACAGAGATGGGAGATTGGGGTCAATGCTTTAAGACACCCGTAAGAGTTTTTTTAGACTAGAATGCAATTTAAACAACGAACTCGTTTATAAGTGAAAAATCAATACCCGCTTAAAGTTATAGCCCATAACAATTCAGGACCAGTAAGGAAAGTGCACCAATTCTGAAATTTTACAAAAATTGCTGTTGTAGGTTTTTTTTATTAAAATGTGTATTAAGGGTTATTTCCCTATTCATACCCATAAAATAAAAATAATAACTGTGTATTTTAACCTTTAGACTACCACCGGTATAACAGTTGTATCTTGATCTCGCCAAGATGGAATTTAGACTACTTCTAGTACAGCAGTTGTACCTTGAAAGTTATAAGAAAAGCGCCAGTTATAGTCATAGGTTAATTTATAAGATTAAATTATATACGATAGGTTATTAGCTTCATTAACCCTCCTGGTGGTTATCTCGACGAGGTGTTTTGTGATTAGCAAAGACCATCAGATAAGACTTTATGGAGGATATATCCATTATCAAGATAGGCTCAGTTTTTTTCTTTTTCGTGAGACCAGATAAGTCGTCCATCAAGTATCACAACAAATGAGCATATCTTGATACTGACATAAAAAAATGGTCAGAATGTTGGTGACGATTGCACCTGTCATCGCACAACTGGTGATAAAATGACTAACGATACATCTTGTCGAAACTACTTGGATGCTTAACGTCGCACTGGAGCAACACAACCTCCATACTTCTTATTCTTATTATTTTAACACGAATCTAAATTCGCATTGGTTATCTATTTGATCTTATAATTAGACGTTTTAGCATGGACATCAATATACACTAGAGGTTAAAATTTCTATTATACATTGATGCGTTTTAATAATACAAACAATTTTCGTACTTGAAATGTGAAGTATATTTTTAACGCAATACAAAATTATGGTAATGGTAATGGTAATTTTTAGTTAACGTCGTACTAGAGCAACACAGCGGGCTATTGACGACGGTCCGGGGTCAGTCCCTTAAGGGAAAGATCCGAGGACAACACCTCGTAATTTTGAACCACAGTCAGATGACGAAGCAACACCTGAGCTGGCACCCCACTCTCCAAACTTCCACGCCAACCCAACGTGAGGACTTTCGGCCACGACAGATTTAAGGTGCACCAGCCGCCTCTACACCATGCGCTTACAAACATCCATGCCCGGACCCGGATTCGAACCAGGAACCTTCCAATCTAGAGGCTAACACCTTAACCACTATACCGGTTGGTCGGCTCCAAAATGATGAACAGAGAGAACAAAAAGTGAACAACCGACAAAAAAAGAGGACGAAAAAGATATGCCTTATAAAAATAAAGTGAAAAAGAGAACATGTTCTTTTTAAGAGAACTGGTCTGGCAACCTTACTCAAATGATACATATAGGAAAAACCTTTAAATGTAGTTTAGCGCTATTTTAGAAGGATTTTGAGTTGAATCTAATTGCTATGGGTTAATCAACAATTGTTTATCCATTTTGAATTCGTTATTTAGAATTTGTATTGCCGAAGTTCTAAAATCATATTAAAAAAACAAGCGAAGTGAAGTCACTTTCGGAGACACAGAGGAAAATTGTTCCACACCGTAGAGACACTACTACCACCTATTTAGCTTGGCAAAAATAATCCCTCATACTTTCATAGATTAACGTTTAATGACTGATAAGACATAAAGAGACAAAGATATAAAATATGCACCTGAAAAAATATTATAATCCGAATTTTAAAACTGACAACAGCGAGAAGAATCACTTCCCGATACTGTCAAACGCGTTGAAATAGTTTGGGAATTTGTCACATGCGTAATATTTTGGTTTTTAGTAGTCAAATTTGAGAGTAGTGTGTTGTGCGTGGTTTTATAATTAATGTATGAAATTAATTATAAAACTATAAAAAAATTAGTTTATAATTAATAAATTATACTGCACGATACATAATGATATGTACAGTTAAATTTACTTGTTAGGAAGTTGTAGTTACAGCAATAAATCGCAAAGCTATCGACAGTCGCCTTTTTCAAACTTTACTCATTTAACCGAGAATCTTCTGCGTCAGTAAAACGTATTTCATGTATATGCCCTTCCTTGACGTGTCTTGTGGTTTTTGCTTATTTTGAACAAATAAAACGCAAACAAACTTTAACTGAGTTTTTGTAGCATAAATATTTGCCAGTTAAATGAATGAATAAAAACCTATTGAAATCTATAACATAAATACTTTGTTTATAGATATTTAAGTAATAAAATTATTTTAAGAAATATAGAAGTTAAATTGTCAAAATCATAAAATATAACAAAAATTAAAACATTTGGTAAATTAGTATGAGCGTGCGTTCAAGAAAATAATACGAATACAAATTTAATTCTGAATATATTATTTTTTTAAATATTCTAATGTACTCAACTGTTATTTTTTTGCAGAAACTTTCAATGAGACTTCCATTTATAGGTTGTGGCGTCGCAAACACCGCCACTGACCTTCGATTGAGAATTCCTTGACCCAACCCTGCTGATGAATGTCGCAACAGCTGTCCTGTTTGTTTTGCGATGCAAGTGAGATGTGGCTGGCTGAATGGAAGGGGGGGGGGTCTGGCGAAACAGAGAGATCGGTTGACCTTCGATTGAGAATTCCTTGACCCAACCCTGCTGATGAATGTCGCAACAGCTGTCCTGTTTGTTTTGCGATGCAAGTGAGATGTGGCTGGCTGAATGGAAGGGGGGGGGGTCTGGCGAAACAGAGAGATCGGTTGACCTTCGATTGAGAATTCCTTGACCCAACCCTGCTGATGAATGTCGCAACAGCTGTCCTGTTTGTTTTGCGATGCAAGTGAGATGTGGCTGGCTGAATGGAAGGGGGGGGGTCTGGCGAAACAGAGAGATCGGTTGCAGAGCTCGAAGAGAGCAGATGGTGTTTGTTTTGCGGGGATCGTCTATGAGACCGCGACTGTTGAGTTATTGCCTGTTTTGCACCACCCATGTCATAATGATGCAAATTTCTATTGTAATTAGTGTACATAAATTATTTGCAAAATAAATGCAAGTTATTTGTAAACTAGGCCGTTTCGTTTTGTTGAAAGGCACACCACTCGGCCCACTACCTTACAAGGTAGATACTCTATGAAAATTAATTCTATGGGTCTGCATGACTTGTGATTACCAAGTAAGGCCTAAACTGTTTTGTAACGAAATAATATAGCTTGATAAGTTTTAAACAATACACAATTAGCCTGAATGTAAAGAAACCCATATTACCGACATAAAAAAATTACTCTTCCAGTAAGTTACAGACTACATGTTTACGCTTGCTTATAAAATTAACTACTTTAGTTGTAAATGACGACAAACTTGAAATTCACAGACGAAATTTCTTTCCTTGAAGCCCCATCTCGTAAACTTCATCACCTCTTAAGAAAATATTAAAATACTCAAGAAGATATTAAATTGCATTAGTTCTATGCTCTTATTAGAGGATCCGAAATATTTTTCTCACGGTCCTTCTTGAGGAAGAAATTTATTAAGTTATTAAATTAGAAAAAGTTTAATTAACTTTGATTACCTTAGAGTTATAAAATTCTCCCGAAAGTCTCGACGTTTCGCTTTATTAGCAGTGGCTTGGATATAAAACTTTTTACAGCAAACCTTCTGCGCAGAGTTCGAGTTTATTTGAATTTTCATTAAAGTATAATTAAAAAATTAATTAAGGAACTTTTTAAGCCAAAAAGTGATTATTAGAAGCATAATTGAATATGTGTGAGAGGGTCGAAAAAAAACAACCAGGAAATGCTTATTCTAAGCCACGATCTCTAAGACAAAAGAAAGTAAAATTCCGAAAGTTTGGAAGTCAATTTTTTGAGAATGCCGCAGTTTTCGTTTATAGGAAGATGAAAAGTTTATCTTTCAGTTTCCATAAACAAGAAATTCTGTTAGGATAGAACAAAAAATGAATATATTCTGTGCATTGTTTACTTTAGGCATGGATCGATTCATACAAAACAATTTGCGTTTTAAAATATTATCTCCGCTTTTAACCCTCCAAGTGCTTTTGACTAGGTATCTCGTCATCAAATTATTAACAATTTTGTTACAATTGCGAGAACAAGATCTCATCAAGATCTTTGCTAGTGACGAGGAAACTGTGTCGAGACAACCAACAGGAAATTAAGAACATTCTTTCGTTATCATACTTGTTCGACAATGCTGTGCATAAGAGATGAGCTTTTGCGTGTGGATTTTAGAATAAAGCTATTGGCATGCATATGGGACGAACTTTTTTGCGTGGATTTTAGAATAAACCATTGCTTTATTCATGAGACGAACATTTGTGAGTAGATTTTAGAATAAAACAAACCATTGCCATGTATGCAAGATGGACTTTTGTATGTGTATTGTTTAATAAAAGTATTGTCATGTTTGTGAGACAAACTTTTTTGAGTGGATTTTAGAATAAACCATTGCTTTATTCATGAGACGAAAATTTGTGAGTAGATTTTAGAATAAAACAAACCATTGCCATGTATGCAAGATGGACTTTTGTATGTGTATTGTTTAATAAAAGTATTGTCATGTTTGTGAGACAAACTTTTTTGAGTGGATTTTAGAATAAACCATTGCTTTATTCATGAGACGAACATTTGTGAGTAGATTTTAGAATAAAACAAACCATTGCCATGTATGCAAGATGGACTTTTGTATGTGTATTGTTTAAAAAAAGTATTGTCATGTTTGTGAGACAAACTTTTTTGAGTGGATTTTAGAATAAAATCATTGCATGTTTCTGTAATGACGAGATACCTGATCGGTCAAGTTCTGGTAAGTATTTTTGTAATAACGAGGTATCTTGTTCATCAAGATTTAGTCAGTTTTGCTAAAGACGAGCAATATATACGAGACAACCACCAGAAGGGTTCATTTATAATATATATATATATATATATATATATATATATATATATATATATATATATATATATATATGTATGTATATATATATATATATATATAATTCAAATACCACTGACTCACTCATCACTGTATCTCAAGAACTACAAGTCCTAGGAAGTCCTGAAACTTTACAGGGTGATTCTTCTTATACAGTAGGGGTGCACTAAGAAAGGATTTTGAAATCTAGCAAAACAGGTCTCAGAATGTCCTCAGCGTACCGCTGTGCAGTAAGTGTACCTCTAATGACGACCAAAGGGGTCCAGCTATATAGGGAAATGGCACCCCAGACCATAACTCCTTATTGAGGGCCAGTGTGGCGTGCAATAGTGAAAGCAGGATCGGTACGCTGCCCTGGGCGTCTCCAGACACGTCTTCGATGATCGTCAGGACACAGTTGGAAGCGGGATTCGTCGCTAAAGACTATACGTCCCCAGTCAGCATCATTCCAGCCTGATCGAGCCAATCACCACTGTAATCTGGCTCGACAGTGTGCAGGCGTGAGTGGCAGGTGTCGTAACGGTCAGTACGAGCGTAGATTTCGCTCTCTCAGCCGTCTGTGAATGGTCATGGTGGACACTCGTGTGTGGGTCGCACGACTGATGGTTGATAGCGATGAACCAGGCGCTGTGACAGCTGATCTGACAATCACTCTGTCCTCGCGATCTGTTGTGGCCCTACGTCGACCACTACCATCATGGCGCTGAAATCTACCATTGCCCACCCACTCTTGCCAGTATCTTCTAATCGCCGCATCGCTTCGACTCACATGACGAGTGATTCTCCGATTTGCCCAACCTGCCTCTTTCAATCAATTGATACGACCTCTTTCAAACTCTGAAATTTGGTCGTAATGAGCTCGAATCCTGCGGTGAGGCATTTTTTCAGACGTTAAAATCTATCCTAAATCGCAATGCAGCAGAAATTTTTAACAATAGTTCAAGAACAACTCCTTATATACATCTGCTGGATACGCAGTTCCGATGCGCTGGAGATCGCACTATTCATTTATTGGACACCAAATTTTAATCATTTGCATATTTGGTCAAAACATTTTTGCATACGAAATTTCAAAGCAATCGGATGATTCCTTCTTGGTCCGTCCATTTTTTTGTTATAGAGTGTATAATAAAAATTGTCTCTTGATGTTTCGGTGAAGTAAACATCCGCTGTCTTCAGGACATTTTTTAAGATTTTACCTTGCGGCTTGTTCGAGTATAGTTTTTATCTTGCATTCTAATATTTTCAATTGTTAAATATCTATATAAAATGCTTTATAATGAATATTCTTGAAGTAATGTTTTATTAACAATCAATATTAAATGAAGTAGACGTAATTAATAATTGTGAAGAAAAATATACACTCATTCATTCCATCATCGTCTAAGTGATCATATCCGTAGGTCTACCAATTAGTTGGTTCTAAGTTCATTTCCCGATTCGGGAGCATAAAATGTGTTGGTTTGGGGTTTGCACCACAAGGTCCATATTTAAAAAGCTGTTCCAAGCACAGGACAAATAACTTTCAACTGTGAGAATATGGATATGGGATGATTGTCTTTGCTTCAGTACGAGAAACGAGGTTTTAATTACTGACAGCTCGTTAAGAATAGATGTCGCCACTTTTAAAGTTGATGTCTGAAGGTATCAGCGGTCTGGTATTAGAACAATAACATCCTTTTTTTCTCCAAACTCATCTCCAAATTTTCACACCACCCCAACGTCAGGGTACGTTTCGGACAAGTTTGAAATTAATATTGACCACAATATGAATTTTAAATCAACAATTCCGTCAATAACAATGATTGCATCTACCATACAAAATCAGATACATGGTGCTTAGCTTATACCCTTATCTTCAAACTGCTATTTACGATTCCTCCATAGAGAAAATAGTTAAAGGAATAAATTAATCCGTATTTGTAGTTTGCTACCTTTTGTTATTCTCATTAAAGTTAAATCACTAATTCCATCAACAGCAATGATGTCATATACCATTAAACGTCAGACATAGTGTTTCGATTATAAACTTCACTTCCACTTGTCATTCACGTTTCCTACACGAGAGAAAATATTTAAAGGAATAAGTATATTCCCAGTAATTATTTTCTGTTACATTATTTGCATTAATTTCAAATCAACATGATCTTATGAACCATGGAACACCAGATAAGGTATTCAGTTAATAAATTACGCTTACTGCACTACACCCTTTCTCCATAAGAGAAAATACCAAAACAAACAAGTATATCCGTGATAATATTGCTCGTATAAATTTCAAATCAACGTTTCATTAGTAGTAATATTATTATCAACGTTTCGTTTCGTTAGTAGTAATATTATTATCAACGTTTTGTTAGTAGCAATGTCACTACCAAAGTTTAGTTAGTATAGCAATGTTATTAGCAACGTTTCGTTAGTAGCAATTTTACTGGCAATGTTACTATCTACCATGAAACATCAGGCATTGTGTTCAGCTTAAAACCTTCACTTCAAACTTCGATTTACTCTTTCTTCAAGAGACAGAAAATATTTAAAGGAATAGAATAATTACGAGTTGTACTTAAGATAATTATTATTTGCACACACACACATCAACTTCAAATCAACATTTCAATCAGTAGCAATGCTGTTGTACGCAGTGAAATATCAGACATTGTCTACAGCTTATAAACTCCAGTTCTAACAGTGATTTATAGTTTCTCCGTGAGAGAAAATATTTAAGGATATAAGTACATAAGCGATATTATTTTAGGTAACATTATTCGTATTGATTTCCAATCAACATTCTGTTAGCAGCAAAGATGTCATCAACCATGAAACATCACACAAACACAGCGTCCACCTTCACTTCAAACTACGATTTACACTTTCTCCACGAGGTAGAAACTAGTTAAGGGAAATGAACAAATCCGCATTTTGTTACCCGATTGATATTTGCCATGTAAAATGCAGCAACAACTCAACCGCCACCACTGAAAGCAACGGCGGAATTATCTCGCTTTATGCAACCACTCGAAGTAAACTCTATTCCCAATAATTTTCTCCTTTCCCCAACAATTTGCCTGAGAGGTGTTGGGAGTGATTTCGAAAGGAATGTATGCAAGTGTAAGAAACGCAAATCTGATTTTCTTTTGTGGGCTCCCCAGTTGAAAGTTCGTTGCGGAGTTTACCATTTTTGAATTTCAAATGCAATCCCCCGGAGTTTCTAAATCAGCTCCGGTAAACACATCTCCCGATACTATACTCGCTCTTGCTTTTAGACAGGTTTTTTTCCCGCACTGAACAAGAGCATTGCAGCATTTTGCTATTATGTTCTTGTTTGTGTTGGTTTTTTACCTAGTGCTCGAGGTGATGAAGCAATTTTAGTTCTGCAGGTAAGATGAATGGCTCTACTAGCATCAAGTGGAATATGATGTTTTGCATGTATGTAGGTATAAAAGGTAATGCTGTAACAGGTGTCTTATATACTTTTACTATTCTGTTTCAGTACCCTGGCTTTAATCATAGCAGAGAAAATGTTTTGAAATTTATATTTAAAATATAGTTCTCTAAATAAACACTTTAAAAACTACCTATGTTTTCCTGGTGCCTTTTATGATATCCGTGTATTCGATATCTATATGTTTTATATTAGATTACAGTTGTTTGAATAGAATTTTGACTTTTGTGCTTGTTTTTTTAAACAAATTTTGGAGCTAGTGAAATAAGTTCAGTTTTGCTGTCAAATCAAAAATTTCCATCACAAGGAAGAATACCAATCGTACTTGCATGTATTTATAATTGGCAATAATGTAGGTGTCTACACCTTTACGATCCTATTTCCTACCTTTAATAATAGTAAAACTTTAATACATATAATATATATTTAATAATAGGAAATAAAGTGTTCAATGTTGTGAAGTTTACAATACATAATCAGCTTTAGCTCAACACTTTTTCTTAGGTTTAATTAAATAAGTATTGGCTTTTCATTGAATAAAGATTGGATTTTATAGAATTTAATAATTCTTTACAATTTTTTGCGAGCGTTTACATTATTAAGTGTGTGTGCCGACCAACCGGTCTTGTGGTTAAGGTGTTGGTCTATGGATTGGAAGGTTTCTGGTTCAAATCCGGGGTCAGGGCATTGATATATATTGTGCTGCCTTATGTTAGGAGCAATGAAGGCCGCCCATTGGGTGCTCCTTCACAAATGGCCATTGCTTCCGACCATTGCACAGTATATGGATTGAATTCCAATATATACGGTCATATGAAAAAAAAAAAAAAACATTATTAAGTGTATTAGACTGCATAGTTTTTTGTGAGTCTATTTATTTCCTGCCCTAAAATAGACAGTACAGTTCTGAAATTCTTAGATCTAACCATAATGCACTATGGCGCTAATTTTTGAATTACTCAAAAAAAAAAACTCACTTGAAACTTCGTTTTGATTTAACCATGTATACCCACATGCACTACCCTACAATAATGGACCGGACGCTACCGGATTTGCATAAAATCCGACTATTTCTTTGGGGTGTCTATCGTGGTATGGTCAGGAACTTTTGCATGTTGTTCCTGGTCAATTGAACACAGACGCCTACATGAACATTTTGGACCATCAGGTTCTTCCTACGCTCTGGCAATTTATGGAATGGACGAATGTTACTTCCAGGACGACAGCTCTCCATGTCATGTTACAGCCTCTGTCAAGTAGTGGTATCAAGATATGGATGTAAAACGTCTTCCCTGGTTTGTTCATAGTCCAGATCTAAATCCCATAGAACATTTGTGGGACGTGTTAGAGCGACGCTTACGGACCAGGAAACCACGTCCGAAATCTATAGCTGACCTGGTGACATTCTTGCAGCAGGAATGGACACAAATACCCATAGCTGTGTAACCAAACATTGTTGAATGTATGCACAGAAGGGTTGCTAGTGTAATTGAAACACGTGAGGGACCATCCCCTTTTAAAGCATGTATTCTTTCCCTTATAACATCGGATTTTGCTGTCCGGTCCATTATTGTAAGGTATTGTATAATAGACGTAGTTTTTGAACTCCTCAAAGTGCAAATTGAACTTCCCCACTACGCATCTTGCTTGGATCTAAACATACATACACTGCATGGATAAAAGTATTTTAACATTGCATGTTTTTCAGAACAAAGTTCTTTACTATTCTTTTTAGAAACGAGTTGACCCTCCTTTTGCTTGTATTATATCTGCAAGACGTCGAGGTACACTTTACATAAGTTCTCTGTAATTCTGTGCAGGATTAGCTCGCCATGCCTCCTGCAAGGCTGTGAGAAGAGATTGGTGTGAAGATGGGGGTGCGTGGAGGGGTCATACTTGTCTCACCAGTTTGTCTCACGTGCTCCATCGGATTGAGATCGAGGTACCGAACAGGCCAGTCAAACAAATTCACCTCATTTTCATGAAACCAGTCCAACACAGGTTTTGCGATATGACATGGAGCACGATCCTGTTGGAAGAAAGAACCGTCATCGCCATAGTGTTGCCATAGTGTAGGCAAGGCCGAATTATACAGAACGTTGAGGTCAGCGTTTATGGTACCAGTTCCATAAAGCAATGGGCCAAGTCCCAACCAGCAAAACAACCCTACACTAAGATGAATCCTCCTCCGAATTTGTGCAGTCTGCAAATACTTTTGCCCATAATGTATATGTACTGATGCAGTTCTGAAACCCTTGAAGGGTAACCTAAAAACACCTTACCACATTCAACATTCGCAAAGTAAAATACCAGAAGTATACGCAGAATTCAGGAAGTTTATGGACTCCTTGAAGTCCAAATTGAAGCGCACCCATTAATTACCACGTTTAGATATAACTATACACATGTGCACAATGGAAGCAGCTTTTGGTCCTTGAAGTGCAAACTTTAAACGTCTTCATTTTGATCATGTAAGTAACCACATATATCTTTGATTACTTATATGCTATGTAATACATAATGAGGTAATTTCTAGAATCCTTGAATTACGCACTGAAGCTTCAAATGAATTCAGATCTAATCATACGTATGGTTAGAATTGGGAACAGTTTTGGGACCTTTAGACGTGCAAACTAAAAATACAGCCATTACGTATCACGCTCAAATCTAATCTCCACTATAAATGCAATGGAGGCATTTTTTGGACCCCTTGAAGCGCAAACTAAGTGCTACCCATTTCGCATCACACATAGGTAACGATTTTTGATTTGGGAGTGTTGCAAAACTCAACAATTTCCCCTTACGTCCACAAATAACGCATGGATCGTTGCTTCGTTCACACGAAATCAATATCCGTGTATTTATATTCAGGCACTTTGAGCGATCGATATACATTTAGAAACCATTCTCCCCGGCCATCTTTGCATAGCAATGCTTCCGAAATACCTGTATTAGCACTCCAACGCCTGTCACACACCTATAGGTATGCGTGATGACGGACAAAAACACCTCCTCCCCAACCGAAAAAAAGCGTGAAATCTGGCTTTTTTGTCAAGTTTTTGAATAAAAGATCATTTCGACCGCTCCCCAGTTCCTTCTTTTAAATTCAACCCCCATCGCTTGTTTACTGAAGGCTACCAAAGAGGAAAAGTAATTCTGCGAAACCCCAGCAACCTCAAAAAATGGCGAAGGGAGAATACATTAAAATATTCTCCCACCGAGGTCACACAAAAAAGACGGAACGATCTTCTGTAGTAGACTGTTTATATTTTCTTTCGAGTTCCATCCCATGGGGAAGTAAAAAGGACACTCCAGAAATACCCCACATCCCACGGAAGGGTCGAAATCGAGATCGTTTATTATTATTATTGTTATATTTCGGCATACCCTCCGAGGTATAGGAGAAGGTCCTGGAGACTTGTACAATTTATACTTGAGACAGGCTAAGGAAAGTTGACTTTTGTTTGCTAAGATAATAATAGCCTGCATGGCTTGCTCTTCGCGGTGCCGGAAGCAAATTGATTTTTGGGGTTGGGAAGTAAAAACAAATTTCGACGGTTTATAAGGAGGGAAATAAGAAAAGGAAATGGGACGAAGTTGGTTACAATTCTTCGCGATCCCTTGAGATTATTTATTTTTTATCAAATCGAATCACGTGAATATAATTTATACGTCGAGGTATGGGACTGGAGTGGATTTTTTTTTCTAATTTTTTTGGAATCAATCACGGAACGAATCAAAATTCACCCGCAATAACTTCTTTCACAATCTCGTAACATAATCGAATAGTGTATTAGGGCACTGTTTGTTAAAAGTTTTTGGGTTTCTATTTTATCTGATCCTGGAAGGGAATTTGATATTCCGTGCAAATCGACTCTTTGGTCAGTGTATTTTGGCACTATAATTTATATTTTGATGTTATAAAACCATAAAAAAGGTTTTTTTCCCCCCCAATTTGGAAGAATTAAAAATACACTACTATGTGGATAAAATATTTGGACACTATAGAAATACCGAATAGGATCCATCTTATTGTGGGTTTGTTTTCGTAGTTACGACTCTGCCCATTGCTTGATGTACCTGGTACCACGAACGGCAACGCCATTATGTCTGTTATCCAATAGGCTACGAATTCGTAGCCTATTGGATAACAACAATCACTGGGGGTTAGCGAGCACTGGTCACACCTGACCCCACGAAAAGAACTGCAACTGGCAACGCCGTGCTATCCACGCAGTGGCTAGAACACTATATGGAGACTGCAAAAATTCGGAGGAGGATTCATCTTAGTGTTGAGTTGTTTTTTCTGGTTAGGACTCGGCCCATTGCTTCATGTAACATGTACCATAAACGCTGACGTATACCTCGACGTTCTGGATAATCCGGCCTTGCCTACATTATGGCAATACTACGACGATGATGGATGTTTCTACGAACAGGATAGGTCTCCATTCATATTGTAAAACGTGTGTTGGACTGGTTTCCTGAAAAAGAAATGAATTTGCTTCAAGACCCTTGGGGACCCAACTCGCCAGAAGGCTTAGATTATGGTAGCCGATCTCCAAGGAGAATGGTCTGATTCTCAGCAAATGGCAATTGCTGGGTGGCAAAGCTAAGCAATGGTCTGATTCCTGACCTGTTTAGAGCCTCGATCTCAATCCGAGGTAGCACTTCTGGGACAAACTACGACGAGTACGACACCGCCACCCAAGCCTATTTTAAGAACAATCTCTTCTTATAGCCTTGCAAGAGGCACGACCAGCTATTATTGCCCAGACAGTTACAGAAACTTGAAGACTACAGAAATTGTAAAAAGTATGCCTCGACGCGTTGCAGCTGTAATACAAGCAAAACCAGGGGCTACCCGTTACTAAATAAAATAATAAAGTAATTTTCTTCTGAAAAACAGACACTGTCCAAATACTTTTGTCCATATTGTGTATGGGGTTTTGGATTAATGTTTCTTTTAAACATGGTATGATCATATTTAACTAAAGATTCTGCAACCAATAACCTCGGAATTGACGAATTTAAGATTGAAATTGTGATACCTGTTCATAACACTAACAGATGCACATATTTCGTATTTTCGACATTAATTTAGCTCGTTGTAAGTTTGTATTGTCATTGCTTTTGATGTGAGAATACGTCATTAAAATCGGACCAGTACTTTGGGCATGCATGAAAAGTTGAGTATTGGAAAATAGCATCACAATTATTTTGTCTTATGATTTCAGAACTAGAAGAAACATCCAGAAGTTAAATATAGTATCGTGTAGACAAAGCATTACCGTCCCTGACACGATCTTTTACCGCGTGGGCAAGCTAACTGAGAGAGGAAGGGGTCTCCAATATGTTGAAATTCTACTGTGTTGGTCGAGATTTGGGCCAGTGTAACTTTGGATTAGGTGGAGTGAGGGCTACGAAATTGAGGTCATTAGAAAGCTATCATAAGCGGTCCCCAACGTGTTTAAATTCTGCTGTGTTGGGCCAGATTTGGTCCCATGTAACTTTAGATTACGCGGAGTGCAATCGTAGATAACGCGTGCATGCGTGAGTAGAAGTGCTCTCATTTCGTTTGAGGAATATCAAGACAATATAAATACTGTTGAAGTACAAGATGTCGGTTCAATAACGGAAGTTTGTAACTTTTGTGAGGCGCACTTCTGGGAAAGGTCTTTCGGTAGTTTTACAAAATGTAACCACTCTAAAACTTTCGACAGCAAAAAATGTATGTGTGGCTCGAGTGCTGAGAAAATGTACAATACACACAAATAACATGGTGGGTATTTGATTTCCAAACTAGCGCTCACATTTAGAGTCAAAATTTGCTCAAAGTTTTCATTTTAATTCCAAATCCTTCGAGTTCTGATTCCAGAGTTACTGTATAACTTTTCTGTAATACAACAAATTTATATTTAAAGAATATTTTTTTGTGGAATTCACTTGGATATTTTTTTTGGTAATTTTGGTTCACGCAGAGAACAGAACCAATGAGGATTGCAAAAAAATCCTTCAGAGGTTGTCGAGAGTTAGAGAGCAGGGGGTGGGCCCCCTAGTTTATTTGAAAATGTCCTACATTTCAAAACCTGAACTACATCCTGGTAAAGTATCACGCAGCCACATTCTAACCACCTTACTGAAAAATTAGACACTAATTGACGGTAATGGTGTTTTATGCAATGCATCCGATACGGATAATTTTTAACTTTAAAAAGTTCCACATCAATGGACAAACTGTCGGTGATTAGAAACCAAATTGCATGTTTTTTAATAATGATTCACAACTGTTAACTCCAATTATGCTATACTGGCTAAAATCTACAAAATTTAACTACATCTGCAACGTTAAATTAAAATACTAAAACGTACATAAAAAGAACATTTTGTGTAACAATATAATATATTTTGATAAATTATATTTTAGTATGTCTGTTTAAAATAATATCTAAGCTACTTTGGATAAACGATGCATATAGTTACCTGAACATTTGAGGTTTTAATGCGTTTCTCAATTCCCTACTTCAGCCATTTAAACAAAGCCCATAAACGCCTCGCAGCAACATCCTATCCGAGTATCCCATGCCTGAGCTAACTGAAAAATTGCATACTAATTGACGGTAATAGTGTTTTAAACAATGCCTCCAATAAGGATAATTTTTTCAACCTCAGACAAAGCTCCTCATCAATGGAGAGAAAGTCGGTAAGTAGTAAAGGCATGAAAACCTAATCCAAAGGTAAAAGTTCTCGACAAAACTAGTATTTACTTCTTCAGGAAGACGCCATTTTTATCTCACTAATGACATTGCCTGAAACATTCTCATCCACCGGTCGATGATTAGAGAATGGATTTTCCATTAGTGAACAATGCGGCCTGTTTACTGGTCTATGAATACAACAGGAAATTAAAAGGGAACAGAAAAAGAGGCGCGCTGTCTTTTACAACAGTTATTTGAACAGGTGTTGCCTGAGAACTCCATTTTCGTATTTATTCTGCCCTAATTAGGTAGTACTCGTTGCCGCGTATAGAGTTTCAATTATTTGATGAAAGTTTTCGTTGAAAAGTTGGAGAGTAAACAAGATCTTCACATAGACGCATACCATCAAAGTAAACCATGTAGCACTATTTGAGTACTCCAATTTCAATTTCCTGGTAACAAACAACTTCACATGTCCTGTGGAAATGCAAGCTATGAGGTTAAAATAGACTTTGGTTGTCACTGTGCGGTGATAGAATTACCTTCAAATTGATCATTTAAAAGAACTAGGCATGAAACGTGTTTACTTTTCGGGAGACTCTACGATATTCAATTCCCTATTAATACTTTATGTATAAGAGGGGAATTTAATAAAATAATAATTAGGATAAATGATCCATCATACGACGGATGCATGACAAAATTTATTTATTTTGGTCAAACTTCATTGTCAGAATGCGATGCAATTTACAAGGTTGGTAAAGTAATTATAAATGAGTAAATGATTAAAATTTGATACTGATATATGCAAACTTTATTGAGATAAATTTAAAAAAGTGGTAGCTTTCAGTATGGCGTATGATCACCATTGTTCCAAATGCAGCCTGCCAGTCTGGAACGACACCATTCCAGACTTTGACGGCGATGCAATGCTGTTAGGCAGTCGTCATAACGATCTACGTGAGTTTAGTCCCACGTCGTCAAGCCATCGACTAATGAGGCGATCACTTATTTAATGATCGAGAGAGGTTCCCATTGCACCTTGTATGTGTGCAACCTTGGCTGTTGGATCAGTACGCGCATGTCTTACAACACGTCTATCCTCTCTCGGTACGGTTTCTCTAGGCCTTCCTGAGCCTGGTTGATGCTGGCATGTGCCTTGTTGTATCCACCGCTGCCAACAGCATGCAACAATAACATCACTACAACCAATATGTTGCGCAATCCGTCGATTAGACCAACTACCTTCTCGAAGGCCAATGACTCTGTCTCCGGCATACTCCCCCAGTTGTTTAAATTACTTCAGACCTTTTTCCGAGGCATAACTCAATGAGAAACAATGTAATCAACATGATTTTTCTAAATGCTGCCCTGCTCATGGAAATTCTGGAAATTTGATAATTTTCATCTCCAACTCAGGTGTACCACACCTCCAAATTTCATTTATACCGGTTTAATCCTTCCAGGTGCAACTTTCTTTTGTGTTAGAGTGTACCTAGCTTGAATTTGTGGCTTTGTTGCTGTTTACGCAGTCGAAACTTTATTCCATTTTATTTACGTTTAATGCAAATATTCGACTGTTTTCTACTCTAACAGTGCCACATTTCTCCCATCGGAGCTTTTGGTGCTATTTGTTTTCACGGAATTCATCTTTTCCTGTCATCAAAAGTTTTAACAAGATTACATTTATTCTATTTAGCTGAAAATGCATCTGGACAATGAACTTCATTTTGAAACCATCGTGTACTTTAAAATAAATATGAATGCGTAATGTGATATATCAGTAGAGAGGTTATTCATTTATCTGTAAATTAAGACCTATTTATTTCCTCTTGATTGGACAGGTATGTAATTACTATAAGTGTTTGTGGGTTTTGTTTGAATGATTAAATATGCTTCGAAAACTTTTATTCGACGAACCAATTAGTGACCTAACTTGAAACTTTCAGATAGCAAATACAGGTATCGTAGCTTTAACATACACATTTTAGAAAAATTAATATAGGCTCATTTTGTAATTTAAGGTCAAATAGTGTGACCTTATAATCAAAAATATGTCATCCGCTGAATTCTGTAACATATTAGAATCAAAATAATAAAATATTGAGTGTGAACATAATTACTCTAGCATATTTTACCTACAAAAGGAGCCGTACATTGGCCTGATTAGAAATTTAAGTCATCAAACGATACCAGATGTCTATGAGTACTATTTATATAATAATATTTACATCTGCCATCTGTTAAAATCTGTCATGACCGCCTACTTTGGCATGTTATTTAAGTTTGCAGTCTGGGGTGCCAAATTAGTTCAAAACTACGAATTGTCCTGAGATATTTTCCTTCGGAATTAATTCCAGACCGACAATAATATTTCGTGATTCTTCTCATGTGTAACGTAAATTGAAGTACCTATCATTTAGTAAAATAGCACGGTACTGCATTAAAAAAAAACTGAAACATCTAACGCATTATATCAAATTGCGATGCAATGAAAATGGGTTGGGATTTTCCAGTAGGAAGATCATAGTATAGAGTCGATGGGTAGGCAATCAATACATGACTGTCTATTGATTGATCTCCAATACCTACATAGTGAATATGGTGCTTTATGTTAAATTCACTTCATAGCCTTCATTATCAGAACCTAATAAATAGCTATTTATTGAGCAGCGTTTTTGAACTGCCGTATGCACAAATGAAATACATTTGAAATCATTATACCTGCAAAACCATGTTGTAGTTTCATTTTATTGTGTGATAATATATTGTAATCGAATTCAGATATATGGGTTGGCTGCATTGAATTTTATAGCGCAAGGACAATGTATGACCAAGCAATTCGCACATGAGTTTCATCAAAATGCTTACACTGCTATCAAATTCATAGAACCACAATTTTCCACACGTTTTTAATGTCTCGTTTTCGATAACTTTTGACAGGAAGGATTTTCTCGTATGCAGTAGATACTTTCAGAAATGGAAATGAAAAGAAATGGAATGGTCCCCTTCAGATGGATTTAATTTCCGGTCTAAAAATGAAATGTGCTACTATAACGAAGCAGACCTATATTTTACTAGTTATTCTTCAACAAATAAGTAAAGGAAAACTAGCTGAGTTTTCTTTGAAAACATTTATACTGTTAGTAAACACATTTTGACTTCAAAGTAAGCTGTTCCTTGTGTTTGTGGGCTGTAGAGTGAAAAGACAAAATGTAAGGCAGCTTTGGTTATGCTACGTCAAAACAAGTAATATGTTAAGTGACATTTAAGAAGCTGAATTAAATAAAAAAATTCTTTATAGCAGTTTAAAAATACACTACCTTACAATAATGGACCGGACAACAATATATGATGATACAAGGGAAATAATACATGATTTAATAGGGGATGGTACTTCACCTTCTTCAACTACACTAGAAACCCTTTTGGGCATACTTTCAACAAGGTTTTGATACACAGCTATAGGTATTTGTGTCCATTCCTACTGTAATAATGTCTCCAGCTCAGCTGTAGATTTCAGACGTAGTTCCCTGGCCCATAAGCGTCGCTCTAACTCGTCCTACAAATCTTCGATGGGGTTTAGGTCGAACCAGGAAAAACGTTTCACATCCATATATTGATGTCACTGTTTGACAGTGGATGCAACATGACATGCTGCGTTGTCGACCCGGAAGTAATATTCGCCCATTCCATAAAATTGCCAAAGCGAAGGAATAACTTGATTGTCCAAAATGTTCATGTAGGCGTCGGCGTTCAATTAACCAGGAACAATATGCAAAGATCCCAGGCAAAGATCCCAGGATATAAGAAACATTAGTTTTATTAAGTCAGTACTCTGTAGTCCCATTTTTTGCAAAATGCTAAACATACTTCTGTTCCTAATACTACCGTAGTAGTAGTTAAGGCTGTAGTATCTTTAAGTCCTGCCTTTTGAATTAAATGTTAATGATTGGTAGGTTCGTTTTTAAATTATGGCACAAGGATTATAGTTCACAAAGTTGTGACAAATACAAATCAGACAGCAACAGTAATAGCAACGCAAACAACGGTTTATTGTCACAGCAGGGATAAATATAATGAGACATTAAAGTACGTGGAATGTAAAATACCTTAATTACAAAAAATTACCTAACTTTGAAATACTTTTGTTGGACTAAAGCAGACAGAAATGATTATACAAATTTTGCGTTACATATAAAAAAATGTCAGCAAAAATAAATAGCTTTAAATAGCAAATAAAATGAAAATTATAAAAGATAGAGTAAATACGGAAGAGTATATACACACACAACAGTTAACCAAGGATAATAAAAAATATTCATGTTCAGGAAATTAATCATTGATCGCTGTCAGATACAATTTGCATAAAGTAGAGGAGATTTATAACATCGAGAAGTTTTCTTTTGTTCTTTTAATGAGTGTCATCGAATTTCGGTCATCAATTTGAGAGTGAAATATCAAATATAATGTAATTTTCCCACGAACGGCACTGGACATAAACGTGCAATAATACAGCAGTGAGGCTACAACACAATATCCAGCTTTTTATTGGACGTCACACAAAGAGCTAATTTCAGCCATTAAAGTAATTGCAAAACATGGAGTAAGTGGAAGAAAAAGCTTAAAGGAAAGCAGCAAAAGAAATACTTATAAAAATATTTAGTGCCAAAAAACATGTAAACCTCTTTTTTATCTTCCCTGGCTGAAATGAAAAGAACTGAAACAAAGAAAACCTTCCATACTAGGTGAACCGATAAAGAAAATCAATATAAAAAGTTTGCCCGCAAAACCGACTTTACTCTGTGTGCGGTTCTTTAAGTTGGTGCCTTCTTTTTTTATTCTTCTCTGCTACGCTTTTATAAAAGGCAAGAAAAAGTTTCTTTTTTCCAAGATAGTCCGAAATCCTTTTGATTCTTAAAAGCAATCGATCGTCTGAATTAATAATCTAGTTAAACATGTGCTTTTGGAACAATTTTTTTTTGTTTAAGAACGCCGTTATTGGCTGTCCTTCCGAATTCTTTTAAGACACGTCACATTTAATACACTGATTCGAAAATCTGGATTGGAACATAGAAAAGAACTTTCGTTTTCCATTTGCAGATATTCTTTTGAAATATTTATGAATCGAGAAATCTTTTTGAACTAGATGTAAGGTGGATTTCGCCCAGGAAGTCATATTTTGATTATTAGATGTCGATAGTAAAATTATTTTAATGTTAAGTAATGACTTTTATGATAAAAGAGCACACGTTATCGCATTATTTTCTGAAGAGTCAGATGTAAGTAATTTTCGAAAGTATTTTTCTGAATCATAATGCTTCTTGCATCGCGTAAAAGTTTATTAATTTAAGATCGATAATGCTTTATGTTAGAAATTTTCTTTCAATTGGTAGTTGGTAGGTTTATATATCGATAGGTAGTTAAATTTACAACACACTGGACACAACCAAGAGCTTTTGACGACATAAGGAACAATTGAGGACAACACCTCATAATTTTCAACTACGGTCAGATGATGAAGTCAAACCTGAGCTGGCATCATACTCTCCAAACTCAACGGTTCAACGAAGATATTTGAGGTCAGGCCAGATTTAAAATGATAACTTTAATATAACTATTATTATGAACCACATAAACACAGTGATTCTTGATTTTTTTAAATTTGGAAATAGCAACCTTTCTGTTGTTAATACCCAACCTTTCCAACTGGGCTACCACTGTACGCCATTCAAGAATGAAAAATACTATATTTTAAACATTCAATCATAACTGATTTTTAAAAATCAAACGAGCCCGGAGAACTTGTATTATAAAAGTATCTTTTGCATATTTCTTAAAACATACTAATGTTAATTTGTTAATGAAATATTTGCTAATGCATCATATCTGCACATAATATATATTTAAAAATCATTGATTTAGAGCAGGAACTGAGAAATTGATAATAGTTAAAGTTTACCTCAATGTAATTTTTATATTAAAACAGAACCTAAGCATTTTGTTGATGTTATACAATTTTCGAAATTATAAAATGACAATGTATTTCTCATCATAGTTATGAAAACTTGACAACAATAGCACTTTTAAGGGTAAAAGAATTATATATATATGTAAAAAAAAATTTAAAAAAAAATATATATATATATATATATATATATATTTATATATATATATATATATATGTATATACATACATACATACATATATATATATATATATATATATATATATATATATATATATATATATATATATATATATATATATATATATATATATATATATATATATATATATATATATATATATATATATATATATATATATATACAGGGTGGTCCCGAATTCATGGTACAAACTTTAATGGTAGGTACAGGACATTGTAACAATGATTTATTGTATAGGAATGTATAGTCGCAAGTGACGCGGTGAGGCGAAAACAGGGGAAATAACGGCCGAAAGGAAAAACAAAGATTTTATTGAAAGCGTTGTTGACAAGTGTCATGTTTACAGTAATTGTTCAAAATTGCGTCCACCAGTATCGATACATGCTTGACAGCGTCGGTGGAGCGATTGGCGTACACGTTCAAAGATGCCTGGTATTTCACGCACACCTGCAGCAGCTACAGATAAGCGAGCGACGAGATCCTCATCTGAGTCAACTGGAGTCTCATAAACAAGATGCTTTAGATGTCCCCATAAAAAGTAATCGAGGCTCGATAAATCGGGAGATCGGGGTGGCCAAGGGACTGGTCCACCACGCCCAATCCATCGAGTACCAAACGTGGCATTCAGGTAATTCCGTACATCAATGCTGAAGTGTGCTGGCGCCCCATCGTGCTGAAACCACAACCGATGCATCATGTTCAACAGCGGCTAGACATCTACTGCCCTCTACCGGCAATGATACCAACCGATCACTCCATTTCTCTTTCCTTTTATTTCCCCTGTTTACGCCTCACCGCGTCACTTGCGACTATACATTCCTATACAATAAATCATTGTTACAATGTCCTGTACCTACCATTAAAGTTTGTACCATGAATTCGGGACCACCCTGTATATATATATATATATATATATATATATATATAATTTAAAAAATTCTAAAGTAAAAATTACTTAGTCTATATACACAAGAGAGAGAGGAAGTATTATCATAAACACAAAGGTTTTTCGCTCTTATACAAGCAATCAGAAATAAATTTTATTATCTTAAATATTTGTTTATATTCTACTATTAGGGAATTTTAATTATATGGCTTATCACTGCATTGCTTTTTGTCCTCAATTGCAGTTAGTTGTTTGGTTGGTTTTCATGATTCCAGTGCCACGTTGCACCAAATAGCGTCAAGCACACATACATACACACTAGAAACGATTTACTGACACGTTTTACAAGCACCGCCTACAACTGACTCACAGGTATGCGTAATGGACAAACTCTCTGAGTATCGATTACACAGTTACCAATTGTACTAAATAATAAATAATCGTAATGCACAGTAGGTGTTAAGCTAAAAAAAATTTAATTTCCCCTTTTTATTCCATCAACAAAATCTCCAAACCTTGAGCGGAAAGGAAATCTAACTCCACGATCATTACTCCAAGTCACACAACCATGAAAAAAGTTAACCTTCCTATCAACAAATATTTAAGCTTCAGCAATCATAACTGTTTTTACCAATCACCTAAGCCTTTTTACAACATCCTTTTCTTTATTGAACCACTTAAGACTCTCAGGAAACCCACTAATCGGCAGATAATTTGTTCTTCATTCTTTCACTCTTCCGTTTCTTCATCTGATGAAGAAGTGGATATTCTGTTCCAAGATCTTATCTATACCACGTAAGATAATCCATCCTTCTGAAAAAGGAGATAAAAATGTTCCCAGCTTTTACCTGTGAATGTGATACGTATGTCTAGACGAAATGGTTTCAGCAGCAAAACGGAAAGTGGTTTTTTGTATGGTTTTCAGGCTACGTTTTGCTACTGGAATATTTATTTTTGCCATTGAGAGAATATTTTCGGATTTCGTAACTTTTCATTTATCAATAAAGCTGAAATGTTGCCTGTTCGTTTCATCATAACGGAAAGGAATTCCATGGAAGCGCATACAATTTTTTGGTTATTTGTTAAGGTCTATTGTCTGGTTTTATTTTCTTGCAGCGTCTTTATTATGAATTATTATTGCTCTGGAATTATTTTCCTTTGTGTTATTTGAAAATATAATGCCCATGAAGGAATTTTGAAAACTTCTACATTAGTGATATTGTACAGCATTTTGCTAACAGTAAACTGGAATTTAGTGCAAGAGGGGTATATGAAAGCCTAGAAAATTGATATTCCCTTGTAAAAAAAATTGCTAAAAAGAAACATGTGTAGTTAAAAATATCCTATTTTCAATGCAAATCTGAGTCTTATTTTAACATCCTTGAATTTTACCACGAAAAGTCGGCTACAAACCTGTTATGCACAATCACTTCAGCCTCTAATGTCTTCTACGTGTGATTAATTAACGACATTTGTTATGTGCAGTGAGTATCTTTAACACACACTCTTCTCCTTTACTGCATGTATCATTTTTTTCCATCTGAGGGTAACTGTGTACTTGCGCATGGCTTTACTACTCTCATCATTCTTTAATATTTTACAACTGCGTAAAAAGACGAACTCCAGCTTTGGATACTGTACAGAGTGGCCACAATTGGGGGCAATATTGGACTAGTTTTTAACTCCGCAAGTAGTTACGACAAGACATCTCATCCATCAAGATCTGATCAATCTTGAAATTGACGATATATACTCTGTAACAAACAAATCGACGCTCCAAGAAGGAGCTGTCCAGAAGTTGTGCCGGGCTCGATCCACCTGGAACGGCTCTGACTGGGGACGTATAGTCTTTAGTGACGAGTCCCGGTTCCAACTGTGTCCTGACGACAACCGCAGTCGTTTCTTGAGACGTCAAGGGCCGAGTGGATAGAGTGCCCTTCCAATCGCACGTCACAGATGCCCAAAACAGGGCTTTATGGTCTGGGGTGCCATATCTTTTGATAGCCGGACCCCTTTGGTAGTCATTTCTGGCACACTTACAGTACAGCGGTACGTAAACGACATTCTACGACCGGATATGTTACAGTTCCTTTTGCGACACCCAGGACTTACTTAACTTAACTTGACTTAAGAGCTACGGTATCTCAGTCAGTAGAGCGTCGGGCTTGCATCGGAAGGGTTGTGGGTTCTGTCCTCAGCGGAGCCTGCAATTCTGATGGTTGCGAGATCGGTGCTTAGACCTGGCTAAAGACCGTCGTGTTCGCTAATGGTGGCTGGGGCACGTTAAATAGGTCGTGGTCACAAAGTCCCTCATGTTCCCATACCAAATCAATACCTCTGGGGGTACCTGATCAGGGGGTTATCGGCCTATGATTGGGATCTAAATTACGATACGTGTGAGTGAATGGATGTGTGAAAGGGACCTTCCTGTAAAACGGATGTGTCATGCATGAAGAAGTCCAACCCTCCGGGGCAATGGCACCCACAATTGGGCCATATGTGGCCCGCACGACAACAACAACAACAGGACTTACTTTTCAACAAGATAATGCCCGGCCGCACACGGCACGAGTTGCTATGAACTGTCTCGAATCTTTCCCAAAACTTCTTTGGCCAGCTAGGTCTCCCGATCTTTCTCCCATAGAGTACATATTGGACATTTTAGGAAGGCGATTGCAACCATCCCGGAATGTTGGCCGTTTAGCCCGACAGTTAAGAACAATTTGGTTAGAAATTCCGCAGGACACCGGCAACTTTTTCAGTCTATGCCACGTCGGGTGACTGCTTGCATACAGGCCAGAGGTGGACTAACGATTTATTGACTTCCTCACTATGTAACGGTCAAATTCGGAAATAAATCATTCAATTGTTATAAAATTGGAATCGTTTATTTTTCTATGTATGTTCTTCTCATCCGTCAATCTTTCAGACCATCAATTTTTATTGCAATCGGACAACTCCTTCTTGATGCGTTGATTTTTTTTAGTATAGAGTGCATCTCAGTTTCAAGATATTTCCGATTTTCCGACGATGACGACATTAAGATCTTATTAGTTTTCTTCTCAGTCTTCGATCATTGAAAAAATGTTGAATTCTCAAAAATGAAAGAACGAGCAAGCGCGTCTAATTTTAACTTTCTGAGTATATTCTGAACTGGACCAATTTGACAAAAGACGTTGGAAATATAGCAATTAAGACAATAATGATTTATTTAGAAAAATATGTAAAATATACTACGAAATGTAACAGGCACCCCCATTTTGCTTTTTTAACTCAAATAAACAAACACCAAATAATAAATCAAATTTTTAAAATAGAATATTAATTCTGATGTTACCAGATATTGACTAACAAAATTACGCTTTTACAATCAATGAGTGTTTTTGCTTGGGATGTTTTCGTGTTCCTTTATAAGACGTATTATGTGAAATAAAGTACTTGAAATATTTTTTAATTAATTAAATGTTCATAAATTATTTTTCCCGAGTGGAGGAATAAATCAATTCTAATATAAAAATTAAATTTTCAGGTGTTTGGATAATGTTTTATTTTTTGAGTTCTAACCGTACGCTATGTTTACTTTTATCACTTTACTGAACTGAAGTACTCAAATAATTTTTTTTATAATAGGTACTTACTTAAAAACTATCGTCCTAAGACTAAATATTATCAGAGTGTTTCATTTAAAACTTTTATCCCAAGTACTATACTTTAGATTAGTACTGTGAAGTACTATGTTCTAGACTTTCGAATTGTATTTAGCCACATTTGAACAGCTAGGATAAATAGAGCGGGGGTTAATATGCACCCACAGGGATCTAGAGTATACGAGTACCAAATTTTGTGGGGATCGGTCAAACTGTCTATATTTGCATTGAAAACAGTCAGAGATACTGACGCCACACGCACACAACTCTTCTTTATAGATCGTTACAACTACACCAAAGGCACAAATTTGTATTTTTCGCGATTTTCACCTTAGTGCATTTTTTAAGTCCCAGTTCACAAAGCCACCCATAATCTTGATTCTTAGTGGAAATGCCAATTTTTATGAAAAAACAACCTTTGAGTTGTAACTCGATTTGTCTCTAAGAATCAAAACTTTTAATGCGATTTTTGTAGGAACGTCCATTTTGCAGATTCGTGAGTTTGGTGTGACTGTAACAATATATAGATACGCAAGATTTTATTTTGCTTTCGATCCTATCTTCTGAACCTTCAGTTATCAGTGTTATTTTGGTTTTGAATTATTGTAAAATAAGCATTAAAAATCATCAAACTTTGGAAAATTACAATATTCTTTGTTGCACTGCAAGTGATTTTGGCGATATATATCGTCCATCACATTGTCGAATTTTGATGATGAGATCATATCTGATAATTGTTTTGCTAAGGACGAGACCTATTGTCGGTATATTTAGTTTGACGATATATCTCATCGAGACAGCCAATGGGAATGTTAACTTGGGGCTATATAATGATTTATATTTTAGTGCTTTTGAGGAAATTAAAGAAACAAGACGAAGCTATTTGACCTAAAAGGTTTTCTAAACCTATGTTCTTGATTTTATTTTTGCTTCCTATCCTATCCTCGGCACCCCAGTTAAAACTGCAACTTGATTTTTGAAAAAACAAGCTTTGAAAAATTAAGAATGAATGTGAGAATCGAATCTATATAAATACGAATGGAGTGCTTGTTTGTACATTCAATATTTTAGACCCATTTCAAGTTTTCTATCCGTTTTGGACCCTTCTTATGCCGAATCCGCCTTTTTCTCGTTTGGTGTCTGTCTGTCTGTATGTTGTGCCCTATACACGTCCACGCGGTTTAAGATATTTTCATGGAAATTTGCATACAGTAAGTACTTATCGTCATTTAGTGAGTGGAATTGGTTGCGAAAGTCTGTCTGTCCGTCTTTCTGTTCTATGCTCGATTTTGTGTTTGTGTAAGCATCAAATGAATTGTATTCCATATATTTGATTGCATTGTATTTTATTTTATACATTATCTATTAGTTTAGTGAATGCAATATCAAACATTTCTTTATTGTTATATTTCGATGAGTTTCATGCTAAAACACCTGAGTAAGTATACTTAAATCAACCATAATATGGAAGTTTTGGAAAAATTGGAATGTCTATTGAATATTACGATTACTTCGATTGCTTTACCAGTACTGCTAAAAAAGTAATTATTCTTCAAAAAATTATATTTTTTAATGGAATTTCAGCTCTGATACTTCATTTATTTCGAGTCTTATTTTTGTTCTTTGCGCAATAAAAACGATTTCGGAATATTTGAGACGGACGATATTTTTCAACGAAACGAGAATGAACAAAATCGCTTGAGCAGTGATATTTTCTGTTTCTTTCGCTCTGAATTAATTTCACATTTCTAAATTTTGTGCACTTTTAGTTGTAAATTGTGGCAACTGTGCGAGGTCAAGAGATAAAAATGAATCACAAATTAATATGTTTAGAACAATTTTTCCGACATCTTTTATTTTGTTCTATTTCACTGTTTTCTGTTTTAAATATTTCTTGTTTTAATAAATGTGTTTTCCTTCTCATCACACGCAGCAGCACCACAAAGTATTAGACTTAAAAATGTTAGGTAAGTCAGCATAAATTTTCAGTAAATTTTAAGTGTAGTTATGCCATTATTGAAAGAATAATGCCGTTATTTAAAGAATAATGCCGTTATTTAAAGAATAATGCCGTTATTTAAAGAATAATGCCGTTATTTAAAGAAGAAGAATGTTTAAAAATCCAAACTAGAACTTTTTCCAACATTAAAAAATTCGTTGTAATAATGACAGGAGAAGATTGCAAAATTTCACAATGTCGCATACCGGAGGCAAGAGTGCCACAAGTAAAAAAATATTGTCTTGTTTACTATGAGTGCGGGAGCACTCTCCGTAAATCGTATTTTTAATTAATTGAGTTGAACATGAAAAGAACTTAAGAAAGGGAATTCCAAATCTCCCTCAAAATCGTCTTTTATAGTAGTAACCTTAGTAACACCTTTCGTCATTTTGTAGCTTTGTCATACAGCAATTGTGCGATGTATGTGAAATGTATAACATGAATGGATATGCATGTGTAGGATTTGTGTCCAAAGTAAGTTGTAGAAAATATAAAGATGGCGAAAGGTGTTAAAATAAATTTTTATTCTACAAAAAACGTAAGTCATTATATATTTTTATTATCTTTTCAATCTAGAGTAAACCAATTCAAACCGAGTAAGGTCGGGTATTTTGCTAGTCAAATATAAGAAGATATCAAAATCTGAATTAATATTAGTATTGCATTTAATTAAAAATGAATAAGTAAACTCATATGATGTATGGTAACAAACATAACGGAAACGAACAAAAAAATACCTAACAACTGTGTTCAAAAATTACATATACGGAAAGATCGTATATATAAATAAAAAAAAAGGAACGAAATTTTAAAAGGAATTAAAAAAAAAACTTCTTTAAGTAGTAAAATGTAAAATAAAGTTAAGAGATTACCCTTTTCAATGGAATTTCAAGTTAATCTCGTTTTAACAAATTACATTTCGAAGTATTTTTGGAAACATAAGAGGCAAAAAGAATTCATAAAAAGGGTAGAAGAAACACACGGAGGAAATAAAGGCTAATTCCTGAAAATAAACAAAAGAGAAAGGGGCATCGAAAATGATGCTTTTGATATTTCCTGGCTTACAATAGTCCCTCAGGGACATCCCATGTTGGTTAACAGGGCGATTATAAAGCGATAGCAGGGTTTACTTTTTTTTTAAATATTGAGCTCGTGCTTATTTTATTCTCGTTTTAAGGACAAAAAGAAAAAAAACGTTAAAGTGGTTTGGTAACCTTAGACCAGTTTAAAAACACTAGAACAAAAAAAAATTGAAAGCAAGTCTTTGACATAACTTTACTTTTAACGACTTATATCGTTAAAATACGAAAGTAATTATGGAAAAGGAAAACCAAATGTTTTTCTCCGATTTTATAAAAAAACTACGAAGAATTTTCTGTTTTAAATGCATTGCATATCACGAAATTTCAATTGGTCGCACTTTTATCAAATAAGAAATCATTATTTATCACTAATCACAATGTTAGATTTGAATTTATAGTAATCTGTCTCATATTTCTAAGTAGAATATGTTATTCAGAGTAGAGTCAAATAATTCAATGAGGATTATTGACAATTTTTATGAACACATTGGCGAGAGTTTCTACAGGCATAGCCTCAACATAAAATGTATCAAAATAAAAGGAATTCTAATCAATCTCTCGTAGTATATTAGTTTAATTTGATATTTCTGTAATCAATAAAATAATTTACTGCGTACAACTGTGGTGTAAAATATATCCACGTAACATATGAAAACCGATTTAACTTAATTTATTAGTTATAGTTAATATCTCTGTACTCGACAAAAATAATTATATGTACTACATGAAATACAAATACATAAGAACTTTCTATTATACTCTATTAATTAAATATGTTTTTTCCAATGGCGGGCACTGGACTTTTTCCTTGGCCACTACAAGGCCGGAAGCGATGGTCACTACTTACAATGGCGGACACTAAGAACTTGTCCTTGGCCATTACAAGGGCGGAAGTGATGGTCACTTGTGATGGGGCACCCAGTGGGTTGACCATCATTGACCCTATCAAAGGAATCCACAATTTACATACATGCCCTGACCCCATATTCGAACCAGTAACCTTCCGAGCCAGATGCCGACACCTTGACCACAAGGCCGGTTGGTATATTAATTTATTAGTTGGTTAATATTCTTGTACTGTATAAAATAATTATACGTATTACGTCAGTGTGTAACAAGTTAACAGAATGTACAAGGTTTTTTCGGAACCTCTACTTTCCTTGGAATTTTGGGGGTTTATGAACTCGTGGACTTGGTCTAATTTAAAGAGACCATGTCGGGGATTAGTAACAACAACACGTCAGTGTGTAAAATTCATTCCAATATAGCGGCTTACAATATATCTTAGTTGATTAGTTTCAGTTCATGCCTGTGTACTCAATAAAAAAATTTATTTACATAACCCTAGTATGATATGTATCGAATTTCAATCGGCTTATCTTAGGGACTTAGTTTCAGTTAATGTCTTTGTATAAACAAATATATGCGCTGTCCCAAAGTAAAATACGAGTACATCAAAGGGAGCTATTATAATCGCTATCTTTTAGTTATTAGTTTTAGTTGATATTCCTGCACTCGATAAAAATAATTGTATACACAAATCTATTGTGAAATGCCTCGAAGTAACGGATTACACTCGGAGTTTCTCTCAGTTGATTAGTTTTAGTTGTTATTTCTGTACTCGATAAATAATTATATGCACAACGCTACAGTGAAATTCACCTAAACAACGTATTTCAATCGATCCCTCTTCTGCAACAAAGAAGTTAACTTCTCAACTATTCCTAACATAACCTCTGGAGCGCGTATCATTCACGTTTACGTTCGAGATAAAACTTCTCCCTTTTTGATTTTTCAGATATCCTTACTCATTCATTTATCACCCAGAACAAATTATTGTGCTTCAAACAAACAAGTTCTTTTTGGAAAGAGCTCTCCCCGATTCTTTCTCTACAACAGGTCCATTAAAAATTTTCCATCTCAAAGTTTTCCACTTCCAGTTGATGCAGTATTCCCTGGACAAGCAATAATTCAAGTAAGCGCAAGAGTCTCTTGTTTTGTTTGTTTATTAGAATTAATTCAAGATCGGTGTTGGCTGGGATCTACTTGGAAGTTGCTCACTTCGATGACTTTGTCCCTGATCGTTAGTTTATCATTTTTCACTCCGCCTTTGCAAATTCCTTGATTACCCGTCATCTGGTTCGCTAGCTTTAATACAGCACAAATTTTAGTTGAAAGCCTTTGAATGGGAGTTTAGGTTTAAAAAGTCCGTCTCAATGCTTTGATGAATAAAATCGTACGCCTAAAAATATGCCCTCGTGGTCTCAATTCTTCAATTCTTTGGAGGTGGTACGTGCTCGGAGCATTATTTGTTTGATTCACGAAGAAAACTTTGTTCTTTTAATCTTCATTTGAGGTACGACAGTAATAAATTGTCGTGAAAAATGAATTATTCGAATATTTCAAAACTTAACTTGTAGAAGGTAGTATGTACGTAATGCGATTTGAAACTATTGCACTATATTTTTCTGAGGAGAGGTGTAATAAATTAATTCCAAAATCAATTAGGAATTTTTTTAGACGTGAAATTCGTCTTTAAAATCAAGACAGTACTGAGGGTATGCATTAAAAGTTGAGCGTTACAATAGTTTTGTCTTATGATTTAAGAACAAGAAGAAACATACTAAAGATGAATATAGCATCGTCTGGGCAAAGGCCGTCCGTACCTAACATAAAACCATGCAGATGATTGGAACGCAAAACTTCGTTCACCCAGAGCTGTCAAAACGTTTGATGAAATTCAAAAGCAGTTACGAGCGTGTGATTCGTCTCGGAGAAAAATCGGGATCTAAAGCGTATCTTAAAAAACGATTGGACAAGCATAATAACCTGACGGTTATTGCTACACTTTACAGAGACGATATTCCTCCAAGTGATTATTTTCAACTGCAACAATGCAGGCATCATCAGTCTCTGTTGAGTGCAGTTTTTCAATGTTAAAGAGATTACTGGCCAAGGACCATTCAAAGATGTCAATGTTCTTCAGTATTTAATTATGTATAATAATACTTTTGTATGCCACTGAAATTGTCAATACATTCTGATTTGTCCCCTTTTTATACGAATAATTTATTTTAGATATTAGTTTATCAAAACTGAATGCAACTTTATTTCATCAAATGCAAAATTAGGGAATGATAAATGCAACTTATCCCATTTTTACAGCAACAAAAAATTTGCCCTAGTAATAAGTGTCATTCGAAAGCTATCACACTGCGCTACAATTAATATTGGCCCATAATCGGCCGCGAGAAATTTATGATTGTACGAACAATTGTAATAAATATGAAATTTCAGAACGAAAAGAAACATTCATGCAATAAATATGATGCCGTTCCGTTCATGGCATGACCTTCGAATCGAGTGCGCATGAACGCAGAGTACGGAGCGAAGGACCGCAATGTATAGAAATTTTAAGGCGATGACCGAGGTTTGGAGCAGTGCAACTTTAGATTGCGTAGGGGACTGGGACTACGTAAGTGGTATCATTCAAAAGCTGCTGAACTACGCTGCAATCAGGGGCCTTGACGAAAAAAAAATATATCATTCGATATTAGCATCAAACTGACTCAACTTTAGATTTTGAACTGTAAATTAATAGTTAAATATACGCACAGGAAACAATCGCTCAAACCTCCTTCCTCTACTTCATTCCACAATCCAACATCAGGTCCTAGAATTCACGTCAAAACTGCGGTGTTTCTCTTCGTAGTACAGGGGAATTGTGAACAACTTTACGTAACCTTGGTCGACTATGAAGGTGTTGACACGTTACACTTCGCATGCATCCACACCTTTTTGGTTCTAACCTAATATTCAATCACCGAATCAATGGGGATGAACTGCAGTGTAATATGTCTTCCCTTGATCATGTTAGAATTTATTGTAATTTGAAGTCTGTAAATCGAAGCTGATTAACTGAGGGAGGCAAATGTAATTGCCGCGATTGTGACTTTAGAGTCAACAAATATAACGATTTTAGTTTATTTTCTTTCTCTGATAGCCTATCTATAAAGCAAGTAGCAATTTTTATTCCAATTGATGAAAAAACAGAGGTTGTAATAGAAAATTACTGGCAATTCATAGTCTAAAACCATGTTTTGTAAAATATTTCTTGAAATCCTGGGAAGAGCAACAGGAATGTAAATTCCTTTGAATATTTTAATCACATATTTACGCCACAAATAAAATTCTTAAACTTATGGTGACTAATAATACTCTAAGAGGAAGATTAAAAGGAAAATCTCCTTGATTAACTTTTGAAGAGACGTTAGCAAAAAACAGAGACTGCCTAGTCACAATAGGGCATTATTTTTTTGGTATTTACAATCAAGATAAAGGTTTTTCTCTTTTACGATCTTGGTAAGAAAAAAAAAAGATTGGGAAAACTGGATATAATGCCAGATTTTAGATTTTCTTTATTCACTTAGATAATAAATCTGGATAAAAAAACTCAAGAATGACTATTAAGAATTTGTAAAATTTTACAAAAGAAATTTTAAATGGTTAGCAAGTTATTTGTTATTATTGTAATAATGTTAACTGACTTACTTAATTTTTTGCAAAATTGAACTTTATATTTAAAATTTCGCCCTGCGTAAGAAAGTATTTTAATTACATTATTTTAAATTAATATTAGTGCATTTATCTGTAGGAATTTATACATTATTACGGAATTGATTTTAATATGGAGTATAGTTTATAGAAATATGTTTTATGCAAATTTTTGATTGTTTGAAAATAAATTATTTTCAATAATAGAATTTTTAAATATTTAAAATAATTTTTAGATATATTACCATTGAATTTTGTATTATAATTCGTATTTCCATTTGTGTGTACTTCGGGCTAAAGGATTGTGTCTGTAATAGCCTGCTGTGTTAGAAATAAAAAGATCGAATAGTTACGCAATTTATATACATTACCATAGTAGACTCTTAAAACTAGTTATAGTAGCAGGACTACATCCAGGTAACAGCTCATAATCTCCAAGTAAAGCAACATGCAGTGACGTCATATACGTGTTTCTTCGGAATGGCCTCCAAATTGATCATCAACGGCAACTGTTCTTTGTGTTCTGACGTTCCAAACGGAGCTTCGAAAGTTCTTGTGAGGAGCTACGAACATGCAAAAATAAAGAACAAAAAGAAGGAACGTTTTTTTTTTTAATTTTAGATTCATACTAGATTTCTGCTTTGTAGGCTTCGAACGCGCTTACTATCGAATTGCGTTAAATTATTGTTGATGTAAAAAGGTTAATGTCTCTTGAGTTGTAAATATGTTATATATTAAAGCAAGTTTTATCCATTTTGATGTTATGTCTACATGATATCATTACTTACGAAAACCTGGCTTTTGGAACAAAAAAACCCAGCCAAAAAGTCATTTCTAAACAATTTCCATTGCTTTTGTAAATTTTCGTCTGATTGTATAAGCATTTACTCAAATTGAACGCCGACCTTTAAATCCAATGTATGCATTGGCTCTATTTTCATTTCTCGCATCTGAATTCAGTTGCACTATTTAAAACCAAATTGTCGAAGCTCTCAGATTGATTAGCAGCGGAACATATTCCGATCTCGTTCCCTTATCTTCGCACGACCGCAGAACCAGGATCGCAAACTCCGCGGCCGAAGATCCCAATCAATGGGATGAGTATTTTTGCTCGAACCATCGAGGATCCTTTCAGGATCATAAATCATCCCACTGGGCGATGGTATCGACAGCCGTATTCATGCTCGGCAAACCGCAACAGATGAATATGACGCTGCAGAAAAATATTTTCTCACAAAAGATGCCTTCAGCGGTGCTCACTTTAGCGCTAATTGGTCGGTTTTTAAATTAGCCAGAAGTAAGTAGCCTATTAAAGTGCAGGCACTGGCAAATGGCTTCGTGAAAGGGCCGCGTCCATTTCCCCGGTTTTTTAAGCCTTTCTTTGTTTAGTCGCTGCTTTACTTTGTTTTAAATGCTTATGCATGTGTAAGGCACACCGTTTTGGAATTTTTAGTCTTCACTTTAAAGGAAAGGTGGGAATTTAAAAGCAAATTACATGTTTTAGTATTAGTATTGGGAATAGTTTTAATGAATGTCTCACTGGAGCAACACAAAGGGCTATTGGTGACGGTCCGAGGACAACACCACGTACTTTATATTTTAAGCAGAGACCAAAGTTTGGTTAGTCGAAGGTACATATGAGTTGTCATGCTGTTTTATTTGCTGTAAGAGCTAATCAGGACTAACCAGGTTAACGAGGCTAAATCAGGACTAACCAGGCCAAACCAAGACTTATGGTTCAAAGTAGATTTAGACTCACTACGGGTACCCATGTCTATATGTATACGATTCAGAGACTGTCGTGTCTACTGGCTATTAGAATTATTAGGAAAAGGTAAATCATGTTTTCTGGATGAATTTCTAGGCTAAATGAGTCTTGAGCTGTGCTTGATATTATTACCTGAACTAACTCCTTATTTGCAATGAAAATGTGACCTGAGAAAATATAGATTCGTAATCCTTACACGAAGTATAAGTCGTGAACTGAAATATGACCTAAACATGTCCCGCAATGCTCATACAACCTTGATAGTTTAATCCTCTTCGTGACACGGTATTCCTAGTAATGTTGTATTGCTTTCTTCTAAGGTACACATAATAAGTGAATAATCATGTATATTAGTTGAAACAACCGTAGGGAAAATTGTATTTTAAGAAAGTCAAAACTGGTTGAAACCATGCAGGGAAGACTACAGGTTACAAATCGGATATACGAGTGTGAAACCAGAGAGAGTAAACATAGATGGAAAACAAATTTCTGAAGGTTTAGCTTGAAACGGAATTCCCAAATGACAGCAGATTATTGCTGTATCATAAAATTAAATATTACGAGCGAAAATAATGTGCCGATCGCAGATAAGAGAAGTGCCCATTACATACATAACAGGTATACAAAAAAAGTTTAAAATTATCATACTGCATGGTTTTAGTGCAATGTTGCTTTTTCGCAATGTTTTGACACATGTACCTTTCGTTGAAAGAAACAAAGTTATTTCGCCTGTTGTGCAAATTCCGCTAAACGGCCATGTTAGTTTTTTAATCCGTCTCACAAAGAAACAAAGTGATATTTGTCTGAATTAATCAAGCTGAAATTGTTGCTAGTTTAAGGCAGTGTTGCTTTTTAACACATCTATTCATCGTACAAAAAAAACAAAGCTATGTTGTGTAGAGTAAATTTCGCTAAAATAACATGGTTACATGGCATTGCTTTTTAATACGTATGCCATTCTCAAAGTGAAGCTAAGTTATATGTGAATTAATCGTGCTGAAATTGCTAAATTACGGTACAATGTTCTTTCTAGCAAATACACCCTTCCCAGAGAGCAATAAATTGAGTAAATCTTGTTAAAATAATTGCATTGTCTCTTTTGTTTACAGAGAAACTAAGAAACTTGAGTTAATCCACTAAAATTGCTTTACCGACCGATTGACGGTAACACTTATTTCCAATGTGCAAGCATCAAATATATCAACTACGGGGATATCGCTTTTATAAATTGGTTGTAGAAACGGATTATAAGACTTAATCATAAGGGTAATACGTAAAAGTATATTGAATTTCTGTAAATATTAATGTTCGAAAATACTAAACCCTGCGAAAACCAATTGGGAACTGAAGTAGTATAAACGAAATGGGATTATATTATGTCTGAGGATATTTGCTATCTGGTAATCAAAGTTATGTAATCGCAGTGCCTTCATATTTATAGCATTAGGAGAACATACAAATTGTACTACTAAAATTCACCAAAAACTGTATCGAATATTACTTGTTGCATTGATTCTACAATTTACAAAAATGCTTTAATTGTGTAATTTTTTATTCATTGCACATTAGCTGCATCACCACCAATATCACACATGACTGGCGTAATCCAGCAGTCAGCGAACGCTGGTGATCCAATAATCCATGCGCAAAACATTATCCATTAACATACCCATTGATTCATCCCAAATTCGAGTACTCCAGCTATGACTCTAAACAACACAAAACCACCATTCCAAACCCAATTAAAAAGGAATTAAGATCGTTAAACTGTGTGTGTGATCAAACTGTTCTTAACTACGAACACTTGATGCAGTTCTTCAGATATTAAATCTCCGATAAAGTGATACTTAACATCGCTGCCTTAACTGGTGCGGAAAATTTTATTTCAGCCTCAATCGATGCTATCTCGCGCTCGCTTATCCCTTGAGATCATAACAATATCGAGTTTTGGAGGACAGAGATTCTGAACTTTAAGTGGCCCTTCCCTTGAGTAAAGATGAAGGGGATAACTTTAAGAATGAGAGGGGTTACAAGCCCGTTTAAATTAGCGTGTCCGATTCTAATCTGATTTGTTTCCGTAAGAGGATTGTTATGAGTTTCCATTTCACGTAATTGGTCTACTTTGAAGTGGATGGTATCTTAAATGCAGCGATTCATACTCGCTTTAATTTGTTCCCTTGGGGTATAAGCTTCTAGACCAAGCGGTTACGTTACAAATTAACCCTAAGTACAGATATGTTACACTTTTATAGACATGGAGTCGTTTTGATTTCAATACTTTTTATTCGTATTTACACTGTGTGAAATCCCGTTGAAATTTGTTTAGGAGCGTCACATAAAAGAAATCCACTTAAAATAGGACTACTATGTTTTCAGTTAAAAGAATGATTTCAGAGCTATGTAAGAAAATTATTTCACAATGGAATATTGTGTCGGATTTAGGACTTTTGCAGTGTTATGCTCACAATGAAACTATTTTAGTGCTGGGTTTTTCCTGAACAGAATATTTTTGCCAATATTCTATTGTTTGTAATGGTACTTACGGGTTAAATGAACATGCAAATATTTCGTTTATTTTGAACAAATGGTTTTCAAAATGTCATTTAAAAACTCTGACGTGGAAAGGAACTTATAATTGAATAGTATTCCAAACACACTCCAAGTTGTTTCGACTAGATATGTCGTCCATCAATATTTGGTCAATTTTAATAGTAAAAAATATATACCGTTCTTTAATATCTGGTCAATTTTGGTAATGGCGAGACAAGACAGTCTATCACTGCAAGTGGAAATGTAGATTTAAGTAAGAACAATAAATTGACCCTTGCCCAGAACTTGTGATAATTTGGTTTTATTAGAGGTAGATCACTACAATGTAGTTTTTGACAGGAAGTTTAACCACCAGGAGGGTTAAAGGAATGTACCTTCCCAAGAAAGACCCTTGACGGAATAGGGTACACTTAAGTCAGAAATGTAAGACAAACAAGCGTGTCAAAGCAAATACAAACAACGTTTTAATAAGCCTATTTTTTAGATTGACATTAATTGTACTCTTAGTTTCACTTGAGTAGCTCACAGCTGCAACCACGGTAATGCTTGTCTGACAGAGTCGACACATGAACTGGTCAACTTTGAATCGTCATCTCGACCACATCCAGGTGGCACATGTGGACAAACAGCCTTCTGTGAATATGATTTTATGTTCCTGATTTTCAAAGGAAATTTTGGAACGCTATATAATGTTTTCTGTTAACGTGTGTTATATTTCTTGAATGTCTTGAAAATATTCATACTGAGTACTGTTGATAAATTACATTGGAAAATATATATTTAATTCCATAATATTACTACTATAATTCCATGAATAATTAAGAGACTACATATTATCTTTCCTAAGAATATTGCCAAATTTATCATATTTTATAGCAGAATGTATCGAATTAACATGCCCACAACAGTAAACATTATAATTGAATACTTTAAATTTTAGAAATCAATGCAGTCAAAGAAGTTATAAAGGGAATAACAATTTAGAGATGGTGTTATCGATAGTGATATAGAATGAATAATTTGAAAAGAGATTATTTGATAAGTTAATTAAATTACTTTTCCTACATAATTTTTGTTTTAGAGTCTTTAAATATGTACTTGGATATTTACAACTTAGACTAGTTTATCTTCTGTTATTTGACTTTAAAAAATCACCTTCAACAAAGTTAATTTACAAAAGTACATTTGGCTTCTCTTATTTTTTTCTCAGTTATTCTTGTTTCTGTAAAGACATTTTATGTATTGAAGTTGCTATTCATATTAGTTTAAATTTTCAGAAAGCAATTATCCTGGAGACTATTTAAAAGTGAGCCTATTATTATGCACACAGCACAGAATAAATTATTTCCGGTTATTTAAACTTTTATTTCCATTGGGTAATTATCATTTATGTAGACCCTCAAAAAACAAACATTGTGTCGGAAGCGAAATAACAATTTTAAGTTAAAAGTTTATTTAAACGTTAAGTAGCATCTTACACAATTTGAGTATGCATTTACTACCCATTTTCAGTAGCGCGCATTTTAATATTATTTATTTATATCGTCAGAACCTTTTTAGTACATTTAAACTAATTTTGGTTTACGCATATGCATTAGACCTAGACCTATACAAGCATTTCCAATATCCATTTACTGATCGAGATTCAAACACAGACTTTGTTCAACCGAGGATAAAATGTTAGCTATTTATTACCAGATAAGCTATTTTTTTAAACACAATCCAATCAATTGCAAACAAATAGTTGTATTATATCTTATATCTATTTTATCACCTTCAGCGAAAATTATCCAGATTTTAAATCTACCAATAATGATTGGTTTGTCATTTGAAACGACTTATTCTAGTAATCTTCACAAAGTGTGGCTGCGCACTGAATAATACATACTCTCTTGATGAGCTATAAAAACCTCAATACTTTGTACTTATAATAATACCATTTTAAATTTTTCATCATTTGGTGAATTATTTTGAATATATGTATAAACTATTTCACTTTTTTAAGATCAAACAAGATCCTTTGGACATTTATTTTTTAATTTACCCATGCAACAAAATGTTTAGTGCGCCTGATTCCTATAAATATGAAATGCACTTCATAAAAGGATAGCATGGATTATAAACAAAAATTAAAAAAATAATTTTACAAAATATTTTAATTTTTCTAAATTTCTATTCATACAGCTTTTGCATTCAAAAATTTTCCTTCAAGTGGTTTTCATTGTTTTGTACATGGATTTACATGTAATGCCGATATTTATTTACTAAAAACATTTCCATTACAGGCAGTGTGGAGAACAATAATAAAATGTTATCTATGTCTTAAATGAAATATATTCTTCTAGATAATTATTTCTCTCATGCCCACAATGTTCTCAAATATGCTATTGAAAATAGCCACACAATGCTTGGATGCTTTATATTAATTAAAAAAAGGACCTAATCATTTTAAATTCTCTATAATCTTAAAAAATTGAAAGAAGTGGAAAATGATTTAAAATTTTAAAATTATTAACACCTGGTACAACTAAGAAATTTTGTGTACCGTTTTTTTCATTAAGCCTGACCAATTATTTACACACATACTAATTAGAAGACTTCCAGTGAAGACTTTGCAAGTTACAAAAGGGGTATAGTACATGTATAAACCACTCAAAAGGGTTTAAAGAATTTGCATATATACCTCTGACGGAGTTCACATTCATGTATCCTTTCAACAACCTGCAGTTTTGCCTGCATAGGTTCTAACCAGTTTTCATCTACTCAACCATTAGTATATTTCACTAGATTCTTTTAATCAATTAAAGTGAAAAGGTATTCACTGTGGGGAAAACAATTCAACACTACTAGGACTCTAGTTAAAGTGAATTATTGGGATACGTTTTCATTGTGTGTTGGATGCGTTTTGATTGTGTGTTGGGATACGTTTTCATTGTGTGTTGGGATACGTTTTGATTGTGTTTCATTGTGTGTTGGGATACGTTTTTATTGCGTTTCATCGTGTATTGGGATACGTTTTAGTGTGTGTTGTTAGGGAAATGAAATAGTACATTACTTCGACATCTCGTGACACCTGAGAGGGTCCAAGCTGTGAAATTAACACGGCAACACAAAATGGCATTTTTGGTCATTTTTAGATTACTACGTACCCTTAATGCTATGTATTTATACGGTCCTTGGATTTTTGGTACAAACCTTCAATTTAAATGTATTTCTACATTCAGCATAATTCAATATCCCAATACGCAATCAAGTTTGAAACAAACGGGAGTATTCACACCTCCATTCATAAAGATTCAGTGATCAAATGTTCCGGACTGTAGTTCCAGACATTAGCCAGGCAAACTGCCGAAACCATGGCTGCAGATTTCCATGGGACTGGATGCGAAGATAATCAGCAACCTCGATAGCGCTTCGCACCTGCCACAATTACTTCAACTCCTCAGTATGCGGGGCACTCACTCGATTTAATCAGTTGTTAGACAAGATAATACCTAGATGAAGTCGATTCAAAGGGGTTTTAATGGCTTACGCTACAGTGGCTTCGCTGGCTAATGGCAAATACTCCACTCTTCACGGGGCAACGGTATCGGGAATATGGCAGGGTTGCGTGGATTGGATGTTAATATGCAAACTGGGCTTAAGAGGGATGTTAGTTGGTTCACCGTGTTGTATAATGCCTCGTGATACATTGTTGGTTTTAAACTTTTGATCTTCCAGCATGTGGCAAGGAGGAAAAGGGGTGAGTGCGTTTTATGTTCGTTAACGGGGTTCTTTCTTTCGAGTTCAGAACAAGGAACTTAAATGAACAAGTATATTTCAACCGAAGTACATTGGAATAAGTACAGTATAACCTTATATGAATCCAAGTTCTTGATAACTCAATTTTTGTGTTGATTAATTTGTTAATGTTATTGGTTTATCTGAATAATAACTCTTGCAAAAGGTATATCAATATGCTTAAGTTATTGTCAGATTAACCTAAGTCAAATCGTTTATATTTGTTTACTCATAATCGGCTATGTTCATATTGTGCATGCATAAAAATATACTTGCATTGTATAATGCAATTAATGATCTATGGAATGGCATATATTGCTCTACCACACACAATTGCACTCATAGTTCCCATCGTCACCTTAGTGCGTTCGTTTAGAATTTTCATACAATATTGAAGCAGTAATTATAATTTTGATATAATAAGCACATACACTACGACTTTTACGAAATAATTACCTCATTCCATACCCAGTTTCATATGTACTTAAACTTTTAAATTACTCTCTATATATACCCCCAGTTCACGGAATTACCTAGTGCTAGCCTTATGATTATTATTCCTTATAATCTTCCCACATCTTTAACAATTTAAATATAACTCCCAAAACACCATTTTTCAAGATACCAGTTCTAGTTCTAGCATTCAGATGGCGATATAGATTATATTTTCCAGTGTAAAAAAATATCTTCCTGGAGCATAAAAATACACTTAAAACATCGCAATGGAAAGTCAAGGGTTTTATAAGCCCTGTCAATCAATCCGCTTTTTGGGCTCAAAATTTCTCAATTCTGTAAATCATCTAAACTGAATTCCCTCATGAAGTTTCCGTTCCGTTGAACACAAACCAAGAATATAACTACTTTCCTGAATCCAATGCAAATGAATCTTAATGCTCAGTAAATTTATTCGGATGTACTACCTATTTCCCCCTTTACAAAGATGCTGTGATAAAATTTTACAAATCTCAATGAAAGACAAATTCCCTGGAATGTTATGGGTGGTCCGAGTAATATATTATACTAGGGGGCCCGCCCCCTGCTCGCTAACGCTCGCCAACCCCCGGAGGATTGCTTCGCAATTCTCATTGGTTCGCTGCGCAACCCTATGCTCGCTTCGCTCGCATCAATGAAGACACGTGTCCTAGCAGAAGGGATTGATTACAAATCAAAATTTGTTGTATTACATAAAAGTACAGTACCTCTGGAATCAGAATTTGAATGAAAACTTTGAGCAAATTTTTACTCGCAATGTGAGCGCTGCTTTGGAAATTGAATACCCAGCATGTTGTTTGCGTGTACATTTCCCCAGTACTCGAGCCACCCATACACTTTTTGACTGAGTTTGTTGTCGAAAGTTGTAGTGCACGCGTCTTGTACTATAATTGTTAGCCTTGAAAAGGACCGTTTTTTAAATAGCCCTGAAAAGATCCTCCGCTTTCTTAGATTTCTATTACAAACCGCAACAGATCGTCTAAAATTAATTTTTTTCAATATAATTTCATCCGATAACGCTATAGATTCAAATGAAGCGCGAGGCTCCTAGTAAACAAACAATCGCACAATGTTGCCAAAACGCGGTAACAAATAACGTCTTTTTTGCGTGCCACGTAAGAGAAATATATATATAGATTATTTCTCAAAATACATGTAATGACTAAATCACCTCACATACACTCTATAACAAAAAAAATTGACGCACGTTATGAGAAGGCGATTGCAACCACCCAAGAATGTTGACCATTCAGCCCGACAGTTGGAGACAATTTGGCAAGAACCTCCACAGGACACCATCCGGGAACTTTCTCTGTCTATGTCAAGCCGGGACAAGCATCCAGGCCAGATTTGGACCAACGTCTTATTGACTTCCTCCCTTTGAAACGGTGAAACTCTAAAATAAATTATTCAATTGGTCTGAAATTATAATAGATTGTTTTTCTATTTATGTTCTTCACATCCACTCATTTTCATCTCAATCGAATAACTCCTTGGTGCGTCATTTTTTTTGTTATAGAGTTAATATCATTCTTGACTTCCTATATTAAATAAATTTGATTGCATACCGGTCAGTACTCTAAATTCTTTAGTGGGATATGCTTAGAAAGGGATCACTTTAATAGTACTGGATAGCATTTCCTTGGGATATAACTATTTTTCTTCAAACCTCGATATCTTGATTTGCCATCAGTGTTATTTAAAAAATAAAAATGTGTGGGTTGTGGAGATTTAAAATAAACTGAAACTTTGTTTTGTGTCTGGGTCTAGTTATCTACAAAATTTATCAAAAACGTGACTTGAATCAAATCAATTTTATAGATAAACATTCACTCTAACAATAAAAAAACGTAATATATTCGTTCCTCTAACCCAGATCTACAGTAGTAATTCTTGCGTATATTGGCCATTACTGTTATTACTGTTAACATCGTATTACTGTTAACAACGTATTACTGTTAACAGAGTATTACTGTTAACAGCGAATACTGGCACCCACAAGATCGTAGACTTTTAATATTAATATAAGGGTCTTAGAGATATACACTACCCTACAATAATGGATCAGACGCCAGAGGATTTGCATAAAATCCGACTACAAGTAGTCGGATTTTACTTTTTTTGCTGCTTGGTTGGGTGTGTTTTTTGTGGTATGGCCTGGTACCTTTGCATGTTGTTCCTGGTCAATTGAACACTACGCCTACATGAACATTTTGGACAGTCAGGTTCTTTCTACGCTCAGGCAATTTTATGGAATGGACGAATGTTACTTTCATAACGACAATGATTCATGTCATGTTGCAGCCTCTGTCAAGCAGTGGTATCAATATATGAATATAAAACGTCTTCCCTGGCCTGCTCAGAGTCCCAACTTAACCCCATAGAACATTTGTGAGACGAGTTAGAGCGACGCCCAGGGAACCCCGTCCGAAATCCACAGCTGAGCTGACGACATTCTTGAAGCTGGAATGGACACAAATACCCATAGCTGTTTATCAAAACCTTGTTGAAAGAATGCCCCGAAGGGTTGCTAGTGTTATTGTAGGGTACCATCCCCCTATTAAAAGATGTATTATATCCCTTGCACCATCACATCTTGCTGTCCGGTCCATTATTGTAGTGTAGTGTATTTTCGAGGATCTTTCATCCAAGAGAAAAATATCCCTTAGTTCATAACCATTCGTTATTAATTTCATAGCTCTTGGCCAGTATTTGTACAGTTCCCCATACAGTAAATTCACAAATGCTACTTCAACACTGACATGAGTGCAATTGATACGTCTGATAGGAATTTTATCAATAAAAGCATTCTATTAAACTCCTACATTCAAGCGGTAACTAAGTATTTCAATTCAAAACACCGCTTTCCTCCAAGGGGATTAATCACCTCAAAGCAATCCAACACCTGTGGTATTTCTCTGTGTGTAGTGAAACCTATTCCCTAGGTGTGCAACTTCTCCCCTGTCCCGTACTTGTAAAAATATTTGTACATTGAATTCGCAAATGCTGTTTCAACACTGCCATTAGTTCAACCGATGTATCTAATAGTCATTATAAGAATAAAAGCGTACCTATAAATTCCTACATTAAAGCGGTATCTTAACATTCATAAAACATATTTCCAATTCAAAACACCTTTTTCTTCCATGGGGCTTAATCACATCAAAGCAATTCAATTTTTGTATCTCTTTGAGTGTTCTGAAACCAATCCCTTAGGTGTGAAAATTATCCACTACCCTGTACTTGTAAAAATATATGTACATTGAATTAAAAAATGCTGTTTCAACGCTGACACGAGTACAACTGATATATCTAATAGGCATTATAAGAATAAAACCGTACCAATACACTCCTACATTCAAGCGATATCTAAAAATTCCATTAAACATATTTCCAATTCAAAACACCTCTTTCTTCCTTGGGGATTAATCCTCTCAAAGCAATACAACAATTTTTGTATTTATTTGAGTGTTCTGAAACCTATCTCCTAGGCGTATAAATTTTTAACTCTCCAATACTTGTAAAAATCTCCGTACATTAAATTGCATCCATGTGTTGCGGGAATTCAACTATAAACGTTGTGAACTGCTGATAACAAATGCTACTTCAACATTGACATGAGTATAACCGATACGTCTGATAGGCATTATAACAATAAAGGACTATCATTAAGCTCTTCTACATTCAAGCGGTACCTAAACATTCCAAAAACATCCTTCCCATCCAAAACACTGCTCTCCTCCACGGGGATAATCCCCCTTTCTTCACCATCGAATAAAAGGCGCAATCGCATGTTTCCCAGCGAAGCGTTGATAACGATAATGGCGCAAATGATAATGATACTGTGCTGGAATCTCTTAGCTCTCCTATTATCCCATCTAGTGAGCATCCGAATCGATAGCGTGGAAGATCGGTATTCAATAATAAGTTCCGTTGGGATCGCTGTGGAATTGCTAAGCAATGATCTCTCTCTTTGCTCATTCCCACTACCAGGTCTGTTTGCAGATGTAATATTCCAAAAGAAACAATGGGGAGCTTTGATTTTCGCAACACATTTCGAGACATTTGCACCCCATTGTCTGTTATGACGGAATTCAAGTGGATCTAAGTGATGCTGTAAATGATGTATTGCCGATTTATATTGCTCCCTACAACAGATTGGGCCCATGAGAGACAAAAGGTTGCAATCACTTTTAACCCTTTAAGTGTGAAGAGATTTCAGAGAAGAGTAGAATTGCTTTTACTCCCACTTAATGAGTAAATAACCTCATCTATGGTGGGTTAAGAATCCATACCTTATTTCGACCTTTAAAAGGATGATATTGCTCATTTCTTTTGAAGTGAATCCTTTGGAAATATTGTGTGTTCTTCCTTAGAATAGAATCCTTTAGTACGATTTTGTTGGTCTCATTTTCTTAGAATAGTACCCTTTAGTAACAACGTGTTGGTCTCTCTCATTACCTTAGAGTAGAATCTTTTAGAGTTTATTAATCCTTTTCTTAGAATAGAATCATTTGTAAAATTTCCAAGGGTCCTCTTTCTTTACAATAGAATCCTTTGTAAAATATCACGGATACTTTGCTTAAAATGGAATATTTTGTGAAATTTCACGGGTACTTCCTTACAAAAGAATTCCTTGTAAAATTTCCATGGGTTCTCTCCTTAGAATTGAATGCATTAAAATTATTATATTGTTTATTTGAAAGTTAATCCTATGAAAGGATTGGTGTTGCTCATTTCCTTAGAATAGAATCCTTTAGTAAATTTTTGTTGGTCGTTTACTTAGAATCCAATCTTCTTGGAAAATATATGTTCGCCCTTCACTTACAATATAATTTTTTGAAAATTCAATTTTTATTTTCTTAGGTAATTATTTGGTAATTGGTAATTTTTTGTTAACGTAGTACTAGAGCAACACAACGGGCTATTGACGACGGTCCGGGATCAGTCCCTTTTAAGGGAAATAACCGAGGACAACACCTCGTAATTTTGAACCACGGTCAGATGACGATTTTCTTAGGATAAAATATTTTGGAATTATTCTGCCGTTCTTCGAATGACGTGAATCCTTTGGAAAAAATTATATTAGCCAAGAATGTTAAGGTGTATGTACACAAAGAAAATCCTAAATATCGGAAAGAAAGTCTAAATTGTTTTGATTGATTCAAAATATTCTTCAATTATTTAGCTTTCAAACGCAGTCAAGATCTTGCAAGTATTCGAAATAGTTTTCTTGTTACAAGGGTTACAATGGTTCATGGTAACAAGTCACAACGAACAGACATGTTTCCAAAATTTTAAACTCAATTTCGGAAGAAACACTTTTTTTGCAATATGATGCTTTGTTCAAACAGTGTTAACTAAAAAATAAATTAATCTATAATCATTATTTTTGTACCATTATATTCGATATAATACTGTGAATGTTTCGACCCTCAATCAGGGTTATTAAAAAATAAATTTTTAATGGATTTTTAAATACTAAATTTTTTTTTAAATCTTGATTTCTTGTGCATCTTTGGCGAAAAAAGTTGTAACAGAAAAACGTTTCTTTCTAGCAACGTGATTGAGGGTCAAAACATGAAGAATAATGTTGGAAATAATTTACAATTACAATTGTTTTTCTATACAAATTAGAATTTGAGATATCACTATTAAAAGACGTGCTAATTAGCTAATTAAATCTTAATTAGATAATTGATAAATAGTTTAATACATTTTTTTCTCACTGAAATGGTTTTTAGTGTAAACCCAATGTCCTACTGTGAAAAAACTAGAATTTTAAAGTTAAAATAAAAATAAAAACTTCTGGTGTGTACTTACACCTTAAAACTGGCTAGAAGTAATGCAAGGAAGACCGCAGGATACAAAGTTTAATTTTGCGTCAGTACTCCCTCAGAGGGTAAAGCACTGGGATCCCATTTCCCATTCTGTCAACGAATAAATCCTGTTACTTTCTCATTTTATGTGAGTTGGGAAACGGAAATCAATACTTCACTACTCAAAGTTCTTATGACACTCAAAGGGTAAAGTTCTACACCCATAGATTAACTCAACTTAATATTTATTCAGTCGTTTATTTAGGTAACAGATATTTCATAATTATTTATCTGTACAACAATTATATACTTTCGATTTCCAATAGCGAGTTACGATAGAACAAATAGCCGAAAAACAGGAACTCATACGAAAACAAAAAGAAATCAAAACAAGGTTATAAGATAGAAATAATATATATATATATATACAGGGTGGTCCCGAATTCATGGTACAAACTTTAATGGTAGGTACAGGACATTGTAACAATGATTTATTGTATAGGAATGTATAGTCGCAAGTGACGCGGTGAGGCGAAAACAGGGGAAATAACGGCCGAAAGGAAAAACAAAGATTTTATTGAAAGCGTTGTTGACAAGTGTCATGTTTACAGTAATTGTTCAAAATTGCGTCCACCAGTATCGATACATGCTTGACAGCGTCGGTGGAGCGATTGGGATACTCCGCGCGATACATTCGTAACGCAGCTCTGCCGTTACCATTTGCACGGCCGTACATGTAATGCATGTCTGCTTTTTCTGCATACGTGAAGTCACCCATCGTCTACGGCAGCACAATTGTGAATGGCGCTTTTCCCTACTGCGATGCATCATGTTCAACAGCGGCTAGACATCTACTGCCCTCTACCGGCAATGATACCAACCGATCACTCCATTTCTCTTTCCTTTTATTTCCCCTGTTTACGCCTCACCGCGTCTCTTGCGACTATACATTCCTATACAATAAATCATTGTTACAATGTCCTGTACCTACCATTAAAGTTTGTACCATGAATTCGGGACCACCCTGTATATATATATATATATATAAATTTAAGAAATATAACTAATTAGTTTTCTATTGCATGCAAAAATTTAGACAAAGCCGAACTTTCTATTGGTGCTATACTTTTCTTTTTTTGTCTTATTCTTTATTACTTTCAAATAACTTAGATTTATCGGAGAAGCTATGCTGGTTTGTTATTTTAAAATTACAGGAACTGCTGTGGCAAAATATACATTAAATAATCGTTGAAAGCAGCACACGAAATGTTTCCTCAGATATTATTGATTCATATCATAGATTGTTTAACCATTTGTATTGGAATTATATTCTTCAGGACGTTATTGTGTATTCCTATCTGGTTATATTTCTATCGTCTGTGTCAGTGAAACTTTTATTGTGTGTTTGTCCATTACTTGTTATTGTATGTCTTGTGTCTGGCTCAGCAAGGCCAAAAATGGCCCTTCCGCCATGAAAACCCTACAAACCAACATACCTAATTAAGCGAATTATAATATGATATTGACTATATTTATGCAATTTCCTGCCGATGAAAAATGTAGCTTAACCCGGCGTTAGTCGCGCCACTTTTTGTAACGTGAGTAGGCGCGCCGGTCTTTTCGACCGAACAATTTTTTATAACAGATAGAAACTGTTTCTGGAATAACAAACACTTTTATGGATACATATCAATAAAAAGTATTTAAAAAGTTATTTTTAAACATAAATCGCGATGACAATCAAGTGGCAAATGCATAAATTCTAGAAATTAATTAAAAAGTATGAGAAGATAACGTAAACAAATAAACATATTTTTATGTAAAATTAAACAATTAAAATTTTTTTAATAATTAGTAATGAATTTTATATAATAACAAATATTTAATTATGATTAAGAAAAAAATGAATTTATATTTGTGAATTTATAAATATTTTTTACTCTATTTCCAATTCTGCTCTGTCAATTTGAGAACACTCAGTACAAACTGTTTGTGCATGTGTTCCCTGCAAATATATTTGCAACAATCGCGACATGTTTGCTGCATTTTTTTATTTCTTGTGTTGCGAGCCAGCCAGCACCAAAAAAACGTGGAGAAATGAATATGCACTCTCCTTCCTATTTGGACTAACGTCAGTAGGCGCGCCGCGGTCAGTTTGACCGAACTTCCCTTTCGGATACCATAACTTCCAGGAATTTCACAAGAAAGTGACCAAACAGTGGGAAGTGCTAGAGGACACTTTGAAGGTCAGCTACACAATGTCATTCCTCTTTATTTAAAAATTACGGGAAGATACAACAGAAAGAGCATGCACTTGCGGGGAAATGACCAATGCGCGACTATAACCGCGGGTTAATAAATTCCCTAGTACTACTAAAAACGTCTGATAAAGTCGATATTAGATTTTTGATCATACAAATTCAAATATGGCCATTTACTGCACTATAATGTTTTATTATTTGCATTCCACACACACACACACACACACACACACACACAATGAGAACTGGAAAAAAATACCTGAAAAGACTACAACCATTTCCACACCAGTCTCGATTTTTCAACTAATAATCTCAGTTGCGAAAAATATAATTATTTACAAGCTCATTTTTAACTATCATTTCTTACTTCAGTTCCTGAGGAGAATATAAACGAAAGGTTACGGAAAATATTCCTCTATTTGGTGATTGATCATTTGTTAGCGCAAATTCTTTTAAAGTTCATAACTATTATAACGCGTTGTTACGCCATTTTTATTGAATGGTTGTTTTTGTTATTCTACTACAATTTTATTGACTCGTCGAATTAGTTCAGTTTGCTTGAAATAATATTTTCATAGGTGCAGCAATCACTATATATGAATAAATTAGCTAAGGCCAGTGTTTCTGCCATACATTAGAGAATAACAAAGAAAAACTTAACTAAACTTTCAATAAAATGTCCTACTATTTATCCAATCATCTGATCAATTTGACTTGAGCCTTTCATATAACAAACGGTTTCTTTTGTAAGTGTAATTTCTATTTGCACTCCTTTAATTAAGACTTGAGAAGAAATCCGGACTAATTTGGAAGCCTCTCAACACCAGTCCGAACACACAAAACTCAAATCCAATAAACAGCAACAATGGTGTTTCCTAATTACCACAGCTGCGAAAAGTATAATTCTTTACAAACTCATTTTTAATTTATGATCCCTTACTTCAGTTCCTTCAAGGCACGCACACTAGAGGCGAGGAAATATAATCCCCTATTTGATGATCATTTGTTAGCAGCAAGGCCGCCAACGGTCATAACGATTCTGCAGCCCAAGCCGCGTTGTCACACCATTTTTATTGAGCCATCGAATTAGCTTAATTACTTTGAAAGATTATTTTCATAGCGCAGAAAGCACTCTGGATGAATAAATAAAGAATGGGGACCTTCGTCGTTTTGTGCCTTGGATTGCCGAAGAACGAAGAATTATTGGAATGGGTTTTCCATTTGTACATTATTTTTCTAACTGTTTCAAATGATTGTAGAGCTTTCTCTTTTCCTTTTGCATTGTTTGGGGAGAAATTAATTAAAATGGTGGAGTTTTGGAGCCGGGTATGGGTTTCATATTTATTTTGCGTGACGTAAAAACAAACGTAAGTCGCTTATCGTATCAATTGTATCGTAGCAGTGCAGAGAAACAGTTGCAAGGAAAAAAGATCATTTTTGAGACATTCTTAATTAAAACTTGCTCAGAGATGTTTCGGCTTAATAAGAACGGAGGGCAAAGAAGGCGAAAATATGACGTTCATGGAAGAAGGAATGAAAAAATTTGTTCAAAACAGATGTGGCCATTTCGGATTTTGACAGAATGGGAAATGGCAAGTTCAAATATGGAAGAAAACGAGAGATTTCATTGTGATATGAACTACTGTTTGTGAAGATGGCAACACAATAAAAAAGTCAAGCGATTCGAATCAGGTTTAAGCACTACGTAGTTCATCATACATTTAATTTTTAGAACAATAATTATAATTTTAAAAGTAAAGAAGCATGGTTTTTTAGCTTCCACTATATTCAATAAGACCTGCTATACGTCGTGTACATCGAATCAATGGTTTGGATGTGTTTATGGGGAATTATTTTCCTGGCTGCTTGAATGCGAGTCCACAGTTTATTGGTACTGATTGCTAGAGAACTTTGACGCTTTAGTTGCCGACTGACTATATTCCAGATATATTCAGTACTCAACACGTCTGGAGACAATGGAAGCCAAGGTGTATAAGTAGTACATAGCGTGTGCTGACAATGCTTTTTTAAGTGTCTGGCTTCTGATTGCATTTCCCAACTCTTATCTTGATATCCTGCAAGTGTCATTTTAAAACTATTAATATTCACCTATTGCAGTTTACACAAACAATAGAGTATCTCTTAGAAAAAGAGCTATAAGAATTGGAAAAACGAAAGTATGATAGTAAATTAGAGGGATGTTTTAGTCCGATAACTTTATACTGTACAATAGTTCATAGATATCCGTTTAAGGTCATGAGCCCACTGTACATATACAAACATATGCATTCATGGAGAAAAACGCAATTGGTTTTGTAGCTTCACTTGCCATACCCTGTTCACATACCACTGAAATATTTGTCATTTAAAACTTACATTGAATGAATCAGGGTCCATCTTTTTTCTAATTTCTAGGTGGTCATATATGTCATCCTTATTGATTGCAATAGCAGAAAGTAATTTAAACTTTAACAATCTAACTAGCAGTTTGTTTTTAATACTATCCGAATTGCAGTAGCATAAACAAATTTAAAAGAATCAAATGCACAAAAGAGGTTAGTAATGTAATGTAATATAAAGTGCAACAAATTTGCAGATTTAAACAATTCTGATAAAGGTATATACGGGGTACTTAGTAAAGTTGTATGCAGAAATACATCTAATTAGTCAATAATTAGTAATCTTCTGTACCAATTCATTTTAAGCCTTATGTGTTGGCTTAATTAGCCCTCTTGTTGCAAAAAATGACTTCAGAACTAGTATAAACCAAACCAACTTTATAATTCTACTCCCAAAAGCTTTAAGTTCTAAATTTTAATATTTATCAAGCACTTGCTAAACAACTGAAATCTACAATCATACTTGTGGACTACAGTTAAAAAAACCTTCAAATGTAATAAAATTTTCATCATTACAGATTATATATTAGGTATACAACTTTGCTTCCGCCGTTTGTTTCCCGAAATTCGATTATTGTAAAAAACAGGTTATACATTCATGATTCAAAGTATTGTCCATCGATGGCCACTACTTTCTCCCATCTTTTGAGCAGAGTACGAATCCCGCGTTGAAAAAACTGGTCATCTTTTGAAGCGATCCACGAATCGATCCAATTTTTTACTTCTTCTTAAGAACGGAAGTGCTGGTCAGCCAGGCCGTGTGTAATTGAACGAAACAAGTGATAGTCAGAGAGAGCAACATCTGGAGAATACAACGGGTGGGGGAGGACTTCCCATTTCAACGTTTCCAAGTATGTCTTGACCACTTTCGCAACATGAGATCGAGGATTGCCATGCTACAAAATCAGTTTATCGTGTCTTTCGTTGTATTGCGGCCGTTTGTCTTTCAATGCTCTGCTCAAACGCATTAATTGCGTTTGATAACGTTCGTTTGTTATTGTTTCAGTCGGTTTTAACAGCTTATGAAACACTACGCCGAGCTGGTCCCACCAAATACAGAGCAAGACCTTGGAGCCGTGAATATTCGGTTTGGCCATCAGCGTGGAAGCATGGCCGGGATATCCCCATGATTTTCTGCGCTTTGGGTTATCGTAATGAACCCAGTCACAATGCGATGCAGAAATCCCTACCGTCTTTGCCTTTCAAGCAGCTGTTCACAAGCAAACAAACGCCGTTCAACATCTCTCGGTTTCACTCGTACTGCACCCAATTTCCTTGCTTCTGAATCCTTCCCATGTCTTTGAGGCGTTTTGAAATTGCTTGTTGAGTCACTCCCAATGATCGTGCCAAATATTTTTGACTTTGAAAATACACGAGTCTTCATTAAGTAATGCCTCCAATTCTGTATCTTCAAAATCTTCTCTCTTCCACCGCTGTGCCGGTCTTCAATGTGAAAATCACCGTTCTTGAAGCTTTGAAACCACACACGACACGTTCTTTTACTAATAGCGGCCCCACCATAAGTATCTGAGAGCATTCGATGAGCCTCAGACTCAGATTTCTTCATATAGAAGCAGAAAATTAAAACCTCCCGCAAATGACGAGAATTTGGGTGGTTAACTGACATTTTCAATAGTGAATAATTTTATGATGCAGACACAAATCGACTATTGCTTCTATGGGGTTATGTTGCCAGATGTCCACGTTTATTGCATGACGTATATGATCTATTTATTTCGGCCACTACTTACCACTAAAGCCATCTATAGGAAAACGGCGGAAGCAAAGTTGTACACCAAAAAGTATTTTCAAACTTTCATTTCAATAAAACACCGTTTTTTTCAGTGCAAAGATGAGACGCATATTAAGGCTAAGCATTTTATTTCAAATGTTATTAAATCTAATTTAGAATCATCATTTGATTTAGAAGCGTTTAGAACAATTTGTGAAAACATTCATATTGCTTTTAAAATCCCCAAATGCACGTCTACAGATTCTTTTATTATGCTGATATCTCTCATTTTATTGTACTTTATATAGATCTAGTTTTATCATAATTATAAGAGCTAAAAACGTATTATACTTGTTTCATTTAATTCTGAACAGTTATATGATCAGTTAGTTATTCAGATGATTTTTTATATTTATCATAGTTTACTAACCAAACTGACATTACTTCTCGTATAAACATAAGAGGCAGATATACCTCTGTTTCGGAAGTAAAAGAAAAGTATACGTACAGTAATGATACTACAAAATGGAAATATATCTTTCTATATTGCCACAGATATTGTCAAGCATAATCTACCCAAATAAATATGGGTGCTTTGGAATAATGAATCATTCAGCCAGTCTGGAAAGTACATTTACTTCGCAAAATGAGAGGTTTAGAATATTGAATTGATTTTGTGGCTTCATTTATTTTTTAATGATTTCTTTTGGTTCTTTCTGCATAGCTAGTAACTGATTGCAGAACTCATAAAATGTCTTACGTACTAGTTTAAGATATCTGTTTCATTCAAAGAAATTATTAAAAAACAAAAAAGATGGTCACTTTACATTTATTAACCCTCTTATTTCTTCCAGATATAATTTTAAGGGTAAGTAGAGTTAGTTACATGTAAAGAAACTAAGTGAATGAAAAGTTCGAGTTTGCATTAGTACTCAAATTTATTTTCTTAATTTAGATTAGGAAAATAAGTGGGGGGGGGGGAAATAATCTCTATATATACATAGTCCAGAGGATTGGGGATGTTTAAAACACGTCTGGTAAGAGAAGGGGGAGATTTCGTGCTTGAAGCGAATGTTTGATAAATATGGAATGATTGTGATGTCAGAAGTTTACAACAAAAGATAATCGGATCAGTGGATTAAGGAAACATTCTAATCTGGAAACATTCCAGAGCCGAATTCATGGAAGGGTTAATGAAGATCAATTCTAAAGAATGTAAATACTAGGAGTATGCGCATTATTGAAATTAGTTAAATGAAAATGTATAGCTTTTGGAATTGAATTATTAGACATTTATAAAGTCCAACTCTTGTCTTATAACGATTTGGCTACGTTTTCTAATGACAAGAAATCTCGTCATCAAGATAGTGAAGAGTTATTTATGATGATGAAATCAATATTTGGTCAATTTTAAATAAAAGACGTCCAGATCTTGATGGGCGAGATAACTCGTCTATCAAGAACCTGATAAACTTCGCTAATGACGAGAAACCTCGTCGAGACAACCACCACGAAAGTTCAAATAAATTAATCGATTATTATGGTTTTTCCTAAGCTACGATTCTATTTCAGCAGTTCAAACCATTTGAACAATTTAGACGCCGGAGCCTTCTACCATCAAAAGGTATATGAACTGTCTGGAGACTGGGTTCCTCATGGGATTCAGGTCGCTATGCAATGGATTTCTTCCTACGTGGTATTTACGTATTTGCGACCAACTGGCCAAAAATGGGAAACGTATCCATCATATCTGTCAACAAGATGCATTCCTTGGGTTTGCAGTTACAGTAATCAGATATAAATTAAATTGTACGTATACAATAGACGATTGTTTTTTTATAATTTTGAATTTAAAAATTCAGTTTTATTTTTAACCACAGGTAATTGGTATACTCCTGAAATCATTTCAGCGAGAAAAAAATGATATAATGCAAATGATTAATTATCTAATTATGATATAATTAACAAATTAGCAGAGTTTTTGAAACTTGATATCTCACATTCTAATGTGTTCGCAAAGACGATTCCTATTGGAGATTGTTCCTAATATTATCCTTTATGTTCTGTACCTCCTTTAAGTTGCTAGAAGAGAAATAGTTTAAAATTTTTAATCAAAAAAGCGTAAAACAACCACAATTTTTTCAAGAATTTCAATATTTAAAAATAAATTTCTCGATTAAATACTTTGAAGTTAAAAATATCCACTGTCTTATATATATCTTAATGATGCAAAAACAATTTTAATAAATCAATTAATTGTGGAGTTATCACGTTTTGAAGAAACCATCCTAATGCAAAAACGCAGTTCTTCAGAAATCGAGATTTGGAAACATGTCTGTTCATACTGAGAGAGTACCTAACAAAAACCCTTATACAAAAACAAATCTTTCGAATGTTTGCAAAATCTTGGTATTGCTTGAAAGCTGAGAAATTGGGAAAAAAATATTGATATTCTGCTCGATTTATTTTATTTCTAGTGTATACATACACTACCCTACAATAATGAACCGCACACCAGCGGATTTACATAAAATTTGACTACTTGTTTGGGTATGTGTTTCGTGGTATGGCCTTAGACCTTTGCATGTTGTTCCTGGTCAACTGAACGCCAAAGCATACAGGAACACTTTGGTCAATCAAGTTGTTCCTACAATTTGGAAATTTTATGGAATGGACGAATGTTACTTCCAGGACGACAACTCTCCATGTCATGTTGCTGCCTCTGGAGTCTAGTCGAGATGGATGTCAAACGTGTTCTCTGTCCTGCTCAGAGTCCCAATCTAAAGTCCATAGAAGAATTGTGGGACGAGTTGGAGCGACGCTTACGGACCAGGGAACCATGTCCGAAATCCCCAGCTGAGCTGACGACATTCTTGAAACTGAAATGGACACAAATACCCATATCTGTTTATCAAAACCTTGTTAGAAGAATGCCCCGAAGGGTTTCTAGTGTTATTGCAGCATGTGGGGAACCACCACCCCTATAAAAAGATGTATTATATCCCTTGTACCATCACATCTTGCTGTCCGGTCCGTTATTGTAGGGTAGTGTACATTATAATCAACAGGTATACATCCATAGTGGTCGAGAGGCACGGAAAGAAGTGGATCTGCCCATTTCCGGCATCCCTGTTGGCCCTTCCAAGGTTACCGGGATGGAAAAGCAGAGGATTACCAACAGGTGGGATGCAAGTTCTAGACTCGACCCCAACAAAGATTATCATACAGGGATGCTGGTGCATGTTAAATCTGTTATGGCCTAAAATGTATTTACGTTGACTTGTGGAAGTCTGGAGTACTTGATCATGTGTGAACTCGTGTCTTTGGATCAAAATTTCGAGGGGTTGTCATCATATTTTTTCCTTCGGTGTTACTATTGTAGCCAATAAATAGTACGCTGTGTTGTCACAACCCAACAGAAATTGAATTACCTACGTACCTATAGACCCCCACCATATAGCGGTACCTTCCTTTAGATTATTGTCAGGGCATTATAGCCTAGCTAAGTACTCAAATCTTTTAAGCATTTACTAGCAAACTTTGGAGTAATAGCCCGAAATTCGGTCTGAGCACAGAGAAATGGTTCATATGAATTGTGAAAACCTTTAAAAGTGACCACTGTTGCAGGGATCATTTTAAAGTAATGGAGGTTATATCCCTACTATTATAAAAGGAAATGTCTGTCTATTTATATGTACACAGTGTCCTGACGACTCTATGGCACTTACAACAATGATATTTGGCACGAAGGTAGTCCGAATTTTTTATAATTTTTATACGAAGCCTGAATTTTAAAATTTAATCTAGAACATTTTAAAATTAATTTAATGACAGATTTTTTATTATTTGGTTTCTTTGGAGTGCCAACAGACTTGAATCTGTTTTAACTGTTTACTGTGTTTCCGAGAGAAATGGTTAATTCACATGTGTTTTATATCTCAGAGAGAACCAATCACATATACTAACTTCAAAATACCCGAAACGTGAGGAAGAAAAATATAAACAAATATAACTTCCCAAAAATTCCTCAAATTTTAAGTGTGATACCATACATTCCCTCCAGAATCATCCATACCCTTATCCAACTTCTCCAAAACTGTATTCATACAGGGAGCATATTTAATTCAGCTCCAGAGCACATGTATCCGTTCGCAAAACGCACCAAAAAACCAACGCCTGATTAGCATCGCCAGAACCCTCCTTTGACTCCACTCCTCCGATCTCGAGCTATTTTAAGAAATAATAAGTCGGAATAATTCAAATCCTCCTGTTATTGTAAACCATACAAAGTCGCGGTCGTTAAAAGAAGCGCCAGTGTTCCCTCCAAAAGAAAGCTCCCAACAACACGATGTTAACTTTCACCTTACAAGGGTTCGCTGACAGTACATTTACATGAGTAATTAAATGGCCTTAGTATCGAGCTGCTGCTGAATTCATTAACTGGATCCGCAAGCAAGAGGCCTGGTCCTCGACTCCGCCATGTTTGGCTTGATGCTAATCTGTGATGGATGGGGTGTAATTTCCCGGATGACACCGCAGAGACTTTTTTTAGAGGAAAATAAGAGGTAAATAAGTGCCTGAATAATGTAAATCTCAATATACGAGAGACTTCAAACTGCTTCTGATTAAACTTTGAAATGCTTTCTCTTTGATTTGATTATTTTATGTGTTTCTTTGTGTTTGTTTTTTCATTCGATTTATATTCACATAATTCATCCTTTACGCTACGGCATATAGATAATTGTTATCACTAAAATTTCGTTTACACTAGCGGCATGGTATAGATCTGAGTACGATGGATGTTATCCCCCTTTTAAGTGACCGCTGGCATCAATCACCATTTGCGAGCTGTCAGCGACTGACTTTCTAGAGGATCCCTCCTTTCGTTCGGTAGCCTACCATATCGACCGTGAGGTGTGAACGCTTTGGGGGAAAGGCAGAAGGTCACTTCGGTGATATCTATCTAACCCCAAACGATACACCACACAATACTATGAAAGGAAAGTGTCAGTCGTAAATGCCATTCAAGGCTTTATTGCTCAAGTTTAATTAGGTAAGGTGGGTCGGACATGTAGGCGAAAGAGGCGTTCCTGGAGACGATTCAAAAAATCTAAGCAGCGTAAAGGTTAAGATTAGTATGAATTTATATCAATAGTCTTCATCATTCCGTGAAAAACAAATAACTGTTCATTTAGTAGTTAAACAAATGACTCCAATTTTCACTGCAAATGACATATGGTAAGGTAATTTTAATTAACATCGTGCTAGAACGACACAACGGGCTATTGACAACAGTCCGGGATCAATCCCCTAAGGGGGAGATCCAAGTACAATACCACGTCATTTTGAACAATGGTCAGATGACGAGGCAACACCTGATCTGGCACCACACTGATCATGTCCACAGCAACCCAACGTGAGGACTTTACATGCAATGCCTTGATGTCCTCAAAGTGACTATTATCAACTACGTAAATCAAAACACGCTAGAATAGGAAAACTTGGCATAGTTCCAAAGGCATTAGGACTAAAAATGTTTTTTAGTAATGTTTGAAAATCGCAAAATTCGCTCGCTTCTTCAACGACGTCACATTCCGGATAAAAGGACGAAAGGTGAAAAAGAACCCTGATAAATTAATTAAAAAATGCTTTAGATTAATTAAAGAATATAATCCAATAATCCTAAATGTTTGCCTCAGCTTGTCCTCTTTATGAACATTGTATCATGAAACCCAACTATCAAAATTTATAATTGATAAGTTCCGTTCCACACTATTCGAATTGTATTCGTTATATCTATAATGAATATAATTTGATGGTCACAATTATATGGCAAATCATGTCCTCTTTTTAGACATTGCATCATTTTATCGATAATGAATGTAATTTGACAGTCCGAAATGTATAGTACATCTTGTCCTATTTCTGGACTTTCCACCATTCAATGTGCTATCCTCTAAATGCATAATTACTAAGTTATTTTTGACACTTATCAAATTATATTCAGTTTATCAATACTGAATTTAATACAGTTGTCTTAAATGTTAGCCTGGATATAGACCCAAATGGAGATGGCATGATTTTACAAGTTTAAAATTGTTCTTTTTAAAAATCTATATCGACAATATCAGAAAATAGGACTGGGCAGTTAAATGTCATAAACAGTTTAATTATATCTACTATTATAAAATAAAGTGTCTGTTTGTTTGTTTCTTGCCCGCAAAGTCCTGACGAATCTATGGCACTTACAGTGATGAGATTTGGCACAAAGCTAGTCCGAATTTTTTGCCATTTTTGGCAAATTTTAAATCTAGAACATTTTTAAATTGATGTAATATTTTTTTCACCGTTCTTTCTTCTTTCGGGAAATGAAGAAGCATCAAAATTTAGACTTTTCTCCCTCACGTCACTATTGACGTCAGCCTTTGGAAGCATGCCACTTTTTTTTACCTCCTGTTTTGAATGGGAGCGAACAGATTCGAATGACCTTCGTTTCAATCAGTTCGATTTCTTGAGAAACGGATTCGAGTGAAACAAAAGAAATTATTAAAGTTATCACAGGCGTACTTCAATGCTTTTTTCTATCGCAGCTATCGTTAAAGATAAAATAAAAATTTGAACGGATTTGAAATCTGCGGAAATTGTTACACCATATAGAACGCCGGGCTAGCCACGCAGTGGCTAGTGTAATATAATCAGGAACACTATATATTCGTAACTTTTATCGTTGAGTTAAGCATGCTTTACTAATGTAAATATTAGTCCGAATTTGTAAATTATGGCATGTGGAAATTCTCACATTGATAATGAATCATTCCATATATATGTGCTTGGCTAATTAAAACTTAAAATCATAACTGTATATTATTATAAACTAAAATACGAATTGTGATATTATTCTACAAGTTATATTACTACAAAACATGTCAAATAGAAATGGACGTGAATCATATCTATCGTTCCATCGTGATTAAAAGCATAATTTTTTGTGCAATATATATCAATTAACCTTTTAGTTTTGACTAAAAGCTATAAATTTAAAAGCAGACGTGAAATAACGAGAAAAAACGGTTAATATAGATAGCACAAAAAGAAACTTGTAATAATTCTTGTAAAGCCATATATTTATTACTCTCTAATCGTGATAAAGGTATTTAAAGATTATTTTCCGCAATTAATATTCATCTTTTAAATCACCTCGATCTGAATTCTGTTATTAAAGTTTCAAAAAGATATTACGATAAAGATGGAATGTAAATTATGGCCACGTCTCCGAAAACATATTGCAATTCAGTTCCTTAAAATCTTTCACAGAAAACCAATTATGATTATGGTAGATAGTGAACCATCACAAAGATTTAGTGCCTTCATTTTCTATAAAGCAATGTTATTATCTAATGAATTATTACCAACCACTAAATACTCTAAGCTCAGACACACATTTATCTTTTTCGCTTATACATCAGAGGTACATAAATTATAAACATAATTTCAAATGCAAGTGCAGGGAAGTCGCTTGTTTATTAGTATTCTCGGCGTCAGTGCAGCCGTATTTCATTTTAAAATTTAAAGCCTGTTGCCACAATAGTGGAACTTATAAAGAGAGGAAAACGAATTTCATTCATTTTGCGTGGATTCGTGCGTAACTGATAAATCAATTTCCAGTAGAAACACTTTTTACTCAATAATTTATGAAGCCAACAAATTCTGCTTTTAATAATGCACGTGCTTATCATTGGGTTCTGGTCTGACATTTAATGTCCACCATTGCTTCCAAAGTCACGAACATTCTCACGGGTCACGGCAGACATAGTTTTTGCTACAACATTAACGAAATAATATGCTTTTCATCGTGTTCCTTATCTTTAACATGACCGCAAGTCATTTATTAGAATGTTATGAAAGTCGTATTTCAACTTACCAACTTAAGTTCCTTCCGATGTTATACGTACTCTTACTTGGGCACTTCAGGAGTTTACGATGTTACTTACAGGTTGCAGTCCGAGTTACGACAGGTACGTGTGCAGTTATTGAAACTACTAAAGTATTTTTGGATTTGCATATTAAAATTAGGATCACTTTACTTGGTTTTGAAGCTGTGATATTTTTATCGCTTTAAATGTCATGAGACTTCCCGTGTACTGGAGTGTTGTTTTTACTCAACAACAAACCTACTTCTATATATATAATTCTCTTACGTGGCACTCAAAAAATATGTTATTTGTTAACGCATTTTGGCTACATTGTACGGTTGTTTGTTCACTTCGTAGCCTCGCGCCTCAATTGAATTTATAGCGTTATCGGTTGAAATTTTATTGAAAACAAAAATGAATTTTAGTCGAGCTGTTGCAGTTTATAATTAGAAATCGAAGAAAGCGGAGGATCTTTTCAGGGCCATTAAAAAACGGTCCTTTTCAATGCCAACCATTATAGTTCAACAAGACGCTTGCACTACAACTTTCGACAACAAACTCAATGAAAAAGTGTGGGTGACTCGAGAGTGCTGGAAATGTACACACAAACACCATGCTGGATATTCAATTTCAAAAGCAGCGCTCGCATTTCGACTCAAAATTTGATCAAAGTTATCATTTGAATTCTGATTCCAGGGTACTGTATATATATATTTCTGTACTATAGCAAATTTAGATTTGAAAAATATTTTTTGGAGTATGATATTTTGTAAACAATCCCTTCTGCTAGGACATATGTCTTCATGGATGCGAGCGAAGCGAGCATAAGTTCGCGCAGCGAACCATTGAGGATTGCAAAGCAATCCTCCGGGGGTTGGCGAGTGTTAGCGAGCAGGGGGCGGGCCCCCTAGTACAATATAACATACAAGCCACTTCGTGGTCAGCACGGCGTAGCCAGTGCCAGTTTTTTTCGTGGCGTCAGGTCTGACCATTGCTCGCTTACCGCTCTCCAACCCCCGGTGATTTCTACGTATTTCCATGTGGTTTGCTACGTAAACGAACTCTACAGGCAACACCGTGATAGCCTCGAAGTGGTTATTATCAACGAAAATCAAAACACGTCATACTCGGAAAATATAGTATGGTTCCAAAGGCATTTAGACGTCTTAGAGGCTTATGACGTCAGGCGGTCGAAAATCGCAAAATTCTCCGCTTTCTTCAAAGAGAAGGAAATGTGAAAAATTTTAGTAAATAAATTTTAAAATGTTCTAGAAATGTTCTATTTTAAAATACGTGCTCGACGGAAAAACCACAAAACATTCGGACTACCTGTGTGCCGAATTCCATTATTGTAAGTGCCATAAATTCGTCAGGACACTACGTATAGAGACGCAGACAAACACTTCCTTTTATAATAGTAGAGATACTGTTTGAAAGAACCCCAGGGAAGATTCCATAAACCAAGGAGTTTAAAACTGATTAGAAGCCATAAAACTACAGATTGGAAAACGGATATATATGTGTGTGTGTGTGTGTGTGTGTGATTCTCAGGTGATGAAGTATTCGCACCATAATTTTGTTCGAACCGCGATACACTTACACAGTGAGCGTAGTCCACGAACAATTGATTTTCAGAATAGGTTCTGCGTTCTCGTGTTTTAATTATCACGGGGTTCAAATGTATATATCAATTCTGCAGCCCGCAGTCTTTTCTAAGTGACACCAAAACAATTCTCACCTTCTTGGCCAATAGCATCTTTCCGAGGATTCTTTCAATCAATATTATCGCTTATTTGATCATTATGTGTGTTGTGGGAGGAAAGCAATGCTACACCACACAAATATTACGTTTTGAGGGTTGCACTGTAGGTCCTTGTGTATTTTGCCATCGTGTAACAAAAATTGTTCAAAAACTTCAGACCAATTTGTTGTTAGTATTACAGCTTCAAGTTTCTTTGTAGACACTTACGACTTCAACCTTAACGATACGGCAGATTGACTTTTGGTACCGCTAAAATAACGCTTACTCCATCGGCATGGTAGCGGTGGTTGTTATCCCCCTTCTAAGTGACCGATGTCCATCTATCACCATTTACGAGCATTCAGAGACTGACCTTCTAGAGCATGGGTTCCCAAACTTACTAAACTCGTGGCACACTTAAGACAACTGGGATTTTCTCACGGCACCTTCGTGTTATAATATCTATCTCTCTTCTCTCTTTATATATATATATATATATATATATATATATATATATATATATATATATATATATATATATATATATATGTATATATATACTACCCTACAATAATGGACCAGACGCCAGCGGATTTGCATAAAATCCAACTGCTTGTTTGTGGGTGTTTTACGTGGTATGGTCTGGGACCTTTGCATTTTGTTCGTGGTGAATTGAACGCCGACGCCTACATGAACATTTTGGACAATCAGGTTCTTCCGACACTCTGGCAATTTTATGGAATGTACTAATGTTATTTCCAGTGGGACAATGCTCCGTGTCATGATACAGCCTCTGTCAAGCAGTAATGTCAAGATATGGATGTAAAACGTCTTCCCTGGCCTGCTCACAGTCACGACTTAAACCCCATAGAACATTTGTGAGACGCATTAGAACGACGCTTACGGACCAGGGAACCACGTCCGAAATGTACAGCTGAGCTGGCGACATTCGTGCAGCATGAACGGACACCAATACCCGTAGCTGTGTATCAAAACCTTGTTGAAAGTATGTCCAGAAGGGTTGCTAGTGTAATTGCAGCTCATGGGAACCATCTCCTTAGTAGAGCACGTAATATTTCCTGTTTATAGGAAAGTGAGTGACCTTGACACTTTTGCTTAGAAATAGATTAGATTAGAGATTCGCGGCACCCCTCATCTCTCTACGTGGCACTCCAGGGTTCCGCGGCACACACTTTAGTAACCCCTGTTCTAGAGGATCCCTTCTTTTTTCCGTTGCACTCCTATCCTACTGACCGTGAGGTGGGAACGCTTTGTGGGAAGAAGAAGGTGGTCAGGTGATATCTCTTCTCACGCTAAACGATACTATGAAAGGAAATCGTCAGTTGTAAATTCCACTCACGGCCTTATCGCAGAATTTAGGTAATTAAGTATGGGAGATCGGAGAATCAGAAGAAAAGATGTTCTTTGAGACGATTGAAGAAATCTAAGCACCGTAGCATAAAGGTAAAACAAATTGTGTCTTCAGGATTATCGACCAGACATGTTCGATATGTGTTAGATGTGGTGAATGGGAAGTCCACGCAGAAAGTGACATCTGGTGGCTTGTTGCGGAATTGTTGAACGTTGCATAATATCGCAAATTCAACCCACTCAGCACTAGAGATATAGCGGTGGCTGTGATTGTATCAGCAATGCGAATTATTACGCTAGGTGACTGACTGCTATGGCGATGCAGAAGGCCCTGTTCACATGAGGCGTTTTCCCTTTTTATACTGTTGACATGAGGCGTTACTAGCACATATGGAGTGTTGGTGATTTGCATATACTTTCATGATGGGCCACGGTAGCTCGGTTTGAAGAGTGAGGAACTTATAACAGGATGGTTGCGAGTTCGAATCCAACGAAAGACCGCTGTGTACAAGGGTGAGGGCTGGTGCATGCTAAATTTGCTGTGGTATTAAATGTTGTGGTGTGTGTGAAAGTTGGTGCCAGTTCGGGTGCTGCCTTTTCATCTGACCGTGTTTCATAATTACGTGGTATTGTTCGCGATTCTTTCCCTTAGAGGATTGAGTGTCACCAATAGACCGGTATACTGCTCCAGTGGTATGTTCTTTAAATACCTACCTAACTTCCATTATATAAGTAAATGGATTCAATTCCAATGTTATTGGATGCTTCCTGCATGGTGTTGCATTTTCAATGGCCATCAGTTTCAAGTTATGCTGCTGAATAACACTCGTTTAAATTTATTTAAAAACGACTTCATGAATATTATTCAATACGTGTAAACACTCTGCTATTTAAAATAATTTGCCTGGTTACTGACTATACACCTCTCATTGAATACAATTCAAAATTTCATTATGATACATCCGATGAAATCTATTATTCATTATATCTTAATGACACTTTTAGGATCATCAGTGAACCAACGAGTGACCATAAATGGCGTGGGTGCTTTCCAGACAAACTGATGTCCTTAAGAATTCATTATCCTCACCTTAAGATAACAAAAAAAAAAGAAAAAAATATGCTAGCGATCTGATAGAAAAAAAATGGCTAAAAGTTTTCAAAGTACACGGTGTTAATTATAGCACCGTGTTTTAACTTCGAAGGAAAAAACAGGCGAGATTAAAATTCTGAACCTTCCTGACAACTAGAAGAAAACGCTCCAAAAAACCCTCTAAATTGTAATTAAAACTTAACACTATGCAAGAGTTCGACTGCGTGTGCCTGAAAAAAATATGAATTAAAATTCCACAAAGAATTGGTTTTTCGGTTTCATCGAATAATTTTATGCATCCTTTTGGTTTCTGCGTTCTTAAAAACGACCAATGGTAATGACCTGGATCACAGAGAGCTGTTCTTTTGTTCGAATCCGAGTGGAAAGAAATGAAATTTAATCAAAACGCGCTTCGACCGTATGTACCTTAATTTCGTTTTGTTATGCGCAGTCTTGCTTCGTTGGTGTGTATTTGTTTTTGATGGAGAATGATTAGCTGGATAAATCGCAAAAGTACTTTTTGTTTCGATCCATCATTTGAGTGGATTGAAAAAAGCCTTCTTCATTATACAGTCAAATACAATTATAAAAGTGAAGCCACTACAATGAATAGCAATCTAAGGACGTGCGGGTTTTTAGGAATAGATTGGATTTGCTTATTGTGGCAGTCGAAAATATTTCTTTGCGCAGTGATTGCGTAGAGTAAGATAAATATTAATGCATGATAAAGCAATTACACTAAATTCTCAGACCTATCGAATTAATAGCTTCCTTTCGAAAGTAGTCTTAGCGTTTATTTTTAACGATACAAAAATGCATATAATTTTATAAAATTCCTATTCAATTAAAAGCGTTAGGATTTTGAGAACGAACATTTAACCTTAGGGTGTAACTTGAGACTAAAAATCTGCTTCAATATATAAAAATACAAGTAATAATTCAATTTCGTTCTTAAATGGTAAGTTCTTTTGTAAGTGAAGTTCGTTAAATGATGTGATGTAACCACATTATCACAATTAATAGTAGTATTTTTACTAAGATTAATGTTTACGGTTATACTTGCATTGCTTTCTTAACTTAAAAGATTATTAATTTAATTTATGTTGCTTCAGTGCTTCGATCTTATTAAATTAAAATGTTTTATTTAAGAGATTCAAAGAGTTAATAAAATTACATAGTTACTTAGTTATTTTGCATTCCTTGGATTTCAAAGACGTAAACAATAAATACCATTCAATAAGCAGTCATTTTTATATTCCATTAATTTCGTTTTTACTATCTGCCCAGCAACCATATACTGTAGTTAAAAAATATTTTATGGAAACTTTGAACACAACTTAAATAGTATATACCCTAAATAGTATCAAAATGATTTATTTTATAATTGATTTTAAAATAGTTTTTCCGATAACTTTGTACAGGAATGCGTTTTAAACAGTCCATATGCATGAGTTAAAATGTTTATCATAATAATTGAATCATAAATAACAATACATTGTTAAACGATTGTATTTTCATGTTTATGCATTAAGAAACAACATAATTTACGAGAAAAATATGTAAGTATCACTGTAAAAATATAATATTTTGAAATTTACAAGCATCTCTGTTTTAATACCCTTACGTATGTACAAAGTATTGAAAAAAAATTAAAACATGAAGATACCTTTAAAAATCAATCAAATTATCTTGTTTTCATAATTGTTAGAGCATATGTGAATTATGTATTATTGTTCTTTTTAAGTTCTCTATATGATCATAAAGAAGGTCAAGTAAACGATCTCTGTTCTTTTTAATTTATGTTTATATTGTTTTCACAAACCCCAGAATTACAAATCTGGGCAATACAAATATGTAAAATGAAAATTGTAGAATAACGAAATATTTTAATATTTGGTTATTCTACATCATATTATCATTATTAAAATGGAATAGTCCAGATTAAAAATTTGTATTATTGTAAGCAAGTGAAAAAAAATATCATTTACTATAATATATCTGCATATTTACAGACTAACATAATAAAAAGTTTTTAGAAGGGCATTAGTTTTGAAATGTTATACAACCTCGGTTTTTTTAAGTAAGTATTCCGAGTTTGTAACACACCATAAGAAGAAAATCAATGCAACGAATTAAAAACTTAATTTTTCAAAACATTTTCCAGTAGTATCATTTTAATGTTCTTCGCATTAACTGGTGGAATATAATCACTGTCATTTTGTATAAAATTCTTACTATCAACTGGTATAATCTGCTCATGACTGTCAGGTTATTATTTATATTATTGTCTATAATATTTCGTCTATTAATAGCTATTGTTGGTTGCAATAGTTTGTGCAAGAAAGATTTTTAAGACTCGTACTTGGATGCTTCTCTTTGCAGAAACATAAAAGTACTTTTAGATCAAAGTAAAGTTTACCGTCACTAAAGTCAACAAAAATTTCTTCTTGAAATGAAACTAGAAACATGCTGAGGTATATTTATTTTACGCTAGACAAATGTTTTCAGATATGATATACCGATTGCATTCCAAAGAAACATAAACCTATCCAAAAGCTTTAAATTCCTCTGGAATATTTGTACCATATACATATGTTATAAGATATAATTATGTTTTTTTCCCTATAGAAGCTATGACAGAAAATAAAACTTTTATTTTTGACACATTTTTCAAGCATCAAATATTATCGGATAAACTATTTTTTATTTCGTTATCTAAGAATTTATTTTTAAAATGCTAATTTATTATGTAATATCATTTATACCATTTTAATTTTATAATTATTAATTAAAATTAAATGGAGTAATTTTTTAAAATTTGAAATTTTTTTCAAAATAGATAGACTTTGTATTAAATTATTTATATCAATACACATGGATAAAATGTGTGAGCAAAGTTTTTATGCTTTGTAACCCCCGACAAATATCTTATTCTTAACTCCGTATATTAAACGGACGTAAGTGATATTAAAACAAACAAATGCATTGAAATAGTTGTGTGTTTGGTGAAATTGAGGTGTGCAAAGAATATTGTGTATGACATTTCTTACAAATAATTCTAATTTATTTAATATTGCTATAAATTAAAAATAAATATTCAAAACATAGGTAAATCATTTGTCCTTGTATGCGATTGTGAAATTTAAAGTTCTACTTAAAAATAATGTATCACCGTTTACTCAAAACCGAAACACATTTCGCACATAAACCTTTTATTAAACTAATGTTTTCCTTTTTTATTTGTAAAACTGAAACACCTGAAATAATAACTGAAATTATTGTATTGTGTCTATAAATAAATACCAAAATCCTTCTATTAAATAGCACTACCAGCTTGAAAAATGCAATCAATCGGAGCTTGAAAAATACAATAATATAAAATGAATCTTGAATTCATAAAACAAATCCAAGCTACTAACATAGTTTAATGTTTGGCGTTTTAACTACATAAATTAACTACTGGTTAAGGATACAAATCTCTACAGAAATTATCAAATATTTATCAGTCGATTACCAAAAGGTTTTTGGCTAAATACAACAAACAAAACACGCGTTAATTTTTTACAGATTCACAAGAATTTTAAATACCTAGATAATTTAATATTCTCGAGTAACATAGGTAAAAATATAAAGAGAAAAAGAAGCTACTTGTAAACAGAAAATTATACTTGAAATTATAGTTGAAACACATCAATTATTTAAAAACAGAATTTAACGTTGAGATACACCAACACCTTCCAAAGCCTTTTTTGGTTAAATAATTTTTCAATTTTTATGCAAATTTATATTCTTGTTCTATTTTATTACAATCTAGCTGAATTTGATTTTACGAATCGTAAAGTCAAAGTTAGTCCTTTTTAAAAATGAATGACTTCAACTTTGACGACCTAAAGTCTCATTTCTACTCATGGCTTTATGTTTCATTACCTTTTTTCTACAATTTGATCATGTGGACTCAGGAAGAGAACTTGTTTGACCAAAGATGAGGCATTGGAGCGTGTCTGATATTTTTGTAACCGAGAGACCTTTTTAGAGAACTTTTGATAAGGTTATATAACCCTCCAGTTGTGAATTTTACTATTATTTTAAATTTTTATTGAATGCCACTTGCTTGAGAATAATTATATAGTTGGCACAGTGAAATCGGAGGTCACATCTCAGGACACTAAATACGGTTGCATTGTATTGTACTCATACTAAAGTGGACTTAAGAAATCGAACTACAACAATTTTGCTCCTAATATGTACATATACTTTAATAAAGCGACGAATTTTAAACGGTGTTCCTTATGGATGTTTTTGAAAACATTTAAACTGTATAACAAATATTTCATGTAAGCGGTTTACTCTTTGCCAATGAGTACGTTCATATAAATTAACGTAACATCCAAACTTTTAAAACGCATGCAACTAATTTTGAGTACTTTTTAATTACAAAATAGACTTTTTTTTTCAATGGCGGGCATATATGAACTTAATCATTGACCACTACAAGGCCGGAAGGATGGCCACTTGTGAAGGAGCACCCAGTGGATTGCCCTAACAAAGGACAGCACAATTTACATCCATGCCAAGGCCCCGGATTCGAAATAGGAACTATCCGATCTTACCTCTTAACCACTAGAACGGTTGGTCGGCAATACAAAGTATATAAATAATACAAAATATACTAAATGCATTATTTCAAAAAGATTTGAAAAGCATTTGGTAGTAAAAAATGTAACTATTATTATACTTTTTTGTAAATAAAAAATTATATATTTTCTTCCGAATAGGTAAAAAATACAATATATTTTTTGGTGTGCTGTAGCATTTCAGTAATACGTTTATGCGTGTCATGAGATGAAAAATCGCTGCCTCAATCCTAAAAGTGGTTTCGACGAGATATCTCGTTCATCAAGGTCTCATAAATTTTCCTAATGATGAGATATCTTGTAATCAAGAAATTGCAGATTCCTGTTAAGATGATAAGATCAAGATTTACTCTGTGCTTTCCAATGACGAGATATCTCGTCCATCAGGATTTTGTCAGTTTTATTCTAATAACAAGGTATCTCATCCATCAATATCCGGTTCGTTCTGTAATGACGAGATGTTTCGTCCACCGGCAGATCATATAATATATTAGACACACATGTAATTGGTAAGCAAGAAAGCGTACTCACCGCACTGACGACTGTGTCTAAATCATCCCCCAAATGGCTCTTGTTGTAATACCATCCATTCGTCTTACACGGTATCTCAGCACCCCCTGTGCTATTCCACCTAAAACTCTGCCCGGACTCTTGATGCACAGCTTGAGCGTACACCGTCCTGTTCAGGGAACACTGGCTGTACAGCATTTCCCAGTCACGGTACTCACGTGCCAGGTACGTCCTGAGCTTCGTGTACAGGTTGCTGCTGGCATTGGTGATGGCATCCAGTTCCGGCACGCGGCACCAGTGGTCGGGAGTCCAGCTCATCAGGAGTTGGCAGTAGCCGTGGGAGCCGAAGGGTAACTGTGCCGGCAGGAGGACCAGCCACAGCAGGAAGTGCTGGTACCTCCCGTTGGAGCCGGCATTGGGCAGGACCTCATCGAAGGGCATCGCTCAGGCAACTGCCGGATCGCGCCGTCCGGACGGATCCCCGACACGTGGGCTGAGGCGCCACCTGGAAACACTCCTCTTATCCGGCGATCTCTTGGAGCCGGACTGCGGGAGGAGAGGGGGGATGCCGGTGTTTGAACAGAAGGGAATTATCGCCGGGCCGGATTTGGGGAATAGGATTATTTTCTAGGGAACGAGGATCCGGTTTTGAGTGGTATTTTACATGGTGAAGTGTACTTGAGGGTTGTTGGGGATATCTTGAAGAGGACGGACTTGTTTTAGACCGGAAAATAAGGAAAGGTGACACCTGCATGAATGTTTTTATATCATGCAAAATTATTATATTAGAAACTCAAGCTTACAAAAAGTGTTTCTTAGTTTCTTTCGGAATATCCATATATTAAAAAAATCGATCTGACTAATTCGGTCTCAGTCGATTTTCTTTTAACCCATTATACCGAATTGAAAACAAGATATCGTCGACTCAAAGTATAATGTTATTAGGTGCAGTTGTGCAGTTTTTTCTTTTTTTGAATTGCAGTTTTTTTATTTACTAATTTTTTTTATTTAAGAACTAATAGTTAATCGTAAAACAACTGAACAGTTGCTTTTATTTTAAACTCTCTTACCCGAAAACTCCCTCTCTTACCCCCTCAGGGCCCGTTCACACCCGCGTTTGGTGAGGCTAGCGAGGTTCGCTCTTCAAGGTCGCCAAAATAGAAACTTGAATTAGAGGAGTAAAAAAACATAATTTAATGACGGGACCTCGCTAGCCTCGCCAAACGCGTTTCGAAACGTCTCATGTGAACGTGGTCTTAGAGTGAAATTCATTAACATATGAGGCGTGTCACCGCTAAAATAATTATTAAAATTATTATTTTTATTTAAAAACTAATAGTTAATCTTAAAACAGATGCACAATTGCTTTTATTTTAAACTCTCTTACCCCAAAACTCCCTCTCTCACCCCCTTAGGCCCCGTTCACATTGATGCGCGTAAAACGCGCGTTTGGAGAGACTAGCGAGGTTCCGCTCTTCAAGGTCGCAAAGATAGGAACTTGAATTAGAGGAATAAAAAAACATAATTTAATGGCGGGACCTCGCTAGCCTCGCCAAACAGGCGTTGAAACGTCTATGTGAACGTGGCCTTAGAGTGAAATTCATTAACATATGAGGCGTGTCACCGCAAAAGGGACTATATCCACTTCCACTAATTTTGCAGAATTTGAAGAAAAACTGTTGGAAATAAATTATAACTTGTAATAGCTATAAAACTGTTTTGAATTATTCTTAAAAACTAATTATAAAACCTTCTTTGAGACATCAACAATTTATCAATATATACGTTCAGCTGCAAGCTGTTAAAACACCGTTTGACTCATTTCCAACCGAAAATGGATATGGGCCCTTTTCCTGTGACACGCCTCATGTATTATTTAGTGATACTAAATGCTTACTTTTATAGTAATGACAAATAAATATTATACTGCAATCTGTTGAAAGGATATGTAACGTATCAAATGCTTGCATTTTTTTAGCTAAAAACTAATAGTTACTCTTCAAACAGCTGTACAGTAAAGCATTCTATCACTTAGTGAAGGTTTGCTCTAAGCCGGCGCTATATAGGATGTAAAAATACTTCCAAAATTACTACTTCCACATGAACGCTCTTTAAAAATTTATTATTCAAAATTTAATTATTTAATTTTCTTCTCGTAAAAATAATATTTTGTTTAATGTTCAGAATAAAAATATCTGATAGTGCTACGTAAGCTTTAATACGAGAATTATATTTATGTTACTTTTATTCAGAAATGGAATTATTGTAGTAGACTTACACTTTTCGGGAAAATCTGCCACATGACAAATGACAAATAAATATTGCTAGGGGGCCTGCCCCCTGATCGCTAACGCTCGCCAACCCCCGGAGGATTGCTTCGCAATCCTCATTGGTTCGCTGCGCGAACTTATGCTCGCTTCGCTCGCCTCAATGAAGACATGTGTCCTAGTAGAAGGGATTGTTTACAAAATATGTTACCCAAAAAATGTTTTTCAAATCTAAATTTGCTGTATTACAGAAAAAATATATACAGTATCTCTAAAATCAGAATTCAAATGAAAACTTTGTGCAAATTTTGACTCGAAATGTGAGCGTTGCTTTGAAAATTGAATACCCAGCATGTTGTTTGTGTGTACATTTTCCCAGCACTCAAACGACCCACACTTTTTCATTGAGTATGTTGCCGAAAGTTGTTGTGCAAGCGTCTTGTTGAACTATAATTGTTGGCTCTGAAAAGGACCGTTTTTTAAATGGCCCTGAAAAGATCCTCCGCTTTCTTTGATTTCTATTATAAACTAACTGCAACAACTCATTAAAATTTCCTTTTTTTTTTTTTTTTCAATAAAATTTAATCCGATAACGCTATAAATTCAATTCAAGCGCGAGGCTTCGTGAAAAACAAATAATCGTACAATGTTGCCAAAACGCGATAGCAAATAACGTCTTTTTTGCGTGCCACGTAAGAGAAATATATATATAGATAGATACTGCAATCTGTTGAAAGGATAAGTAACATATCAAATGCTTGCATTTTTTTTTAGCTAAAAACTAATAGTTACTCTTCAAACACAGTACAGTAAAGCATTATATCACTTAATGAGGGTTCGCTCTAAGCCGGCGCTATATAGGATGTAAAAATACTTCCAAAATTACTGCTTCCACATGAACGCTCTTTCAAAATTTAGTATTCAAAATTTAATTATTCAATTTTCTTCTCGTAAAAATAATATTTTGTTAAATGTCCAGGATAAAAATATCTGATAGTGCTACGTAAGCTTTTATACGAGAATTATATTTATGTTACTTTTATTCAGAAATGGAATTATTGTAGTAGACTTTAGTAGACTAGTAGTAGTGTAGGAAGATTTGCCGAAATGAAAATCAGAATAGCAGTTTAAAAACAAAAATTGTTTTATGATGTTTCCAAACTTTTTATATACGGTCAAGGTAGTCCAGTTAGAAGGGTAACCAATAAGCAAGCGAAGGGATCCGAGTTCGAAACTCGGTCCAGCCAAAACCGTCGTGTTCACGAGAGGGCTGGCGCACCTTCAAAAGGCAGTGGCCTCAAATGTCCTCATTTTGGCAAAATTTTTTAGAGAGTGTGGTGCCAGCTGAGATGTTCTTGTCATCTAAGCATAGCTCAAAGTTACGAGTCCTTGGATTGATCCCGGACCGTCGCATATAGTCCGTTATACTACAGTAGTGCTACAATTATAAAGTACTTACCTTTACTTTTACTAAGCCTTAAAGTTATGTGGTCTTGGGAACGTAGTTTTGCTTAATTTAATACTATAATTAATTCAAATAAATATGGTCTCCTCCAAGGTGTAATTTTATACAATACTAGCCACTGCGTGGCTTGCCCAGCGTTGCCCGTGCCCGTGGTATTGGTTTGCGAAAGCAACGCCGTGATGTAAGGCATTAAACTGGTGTAAAAAGTTTCCGCAGATTTCAAATCCGGTGAAGATATATTCAATTTAAAAATTATTTACTTAAAGAAAATCATATTTTATTTTTAGGTAACAATCTAAAGTGAAATTTTCCGCAGATTTCAAATCCGTTGAAATTTTTAATCTATCTTTAGCTATTCAGATTTTACGAAAAAAACAGCTTAACAATACCAGTCAATGGGTTTTTTATTTCTTTCTTGCTCTCATTCGCGAAAATGGGACAGGAATAGTATTCTGTTTTTTTTTTTTTTTCAATGCATGAATGAAGGCACGAAATGAATTTGTTTATTTTTGGGAAAGGTTATCGTGACGTCGCAATCTCGTGCGAAACTATGAAAGATATATTCAATTTAAAAATTATTTATACAAAAAAAAATCATATTTTTAGGTATGGATATAATGTGACATTTTCCGTAGATTTTAAATCCGCTCAAATTTTTACTCTATCTTTAACGGTCTAGGAGATAGAAAAAGAACTAATTGACTCTAGTTGAGATTGTTTGTTTTTATCGTCTTGCTGAAAAATTAGTCCTCGGATCAAAATAAAAAATGAAAGCAATAAATGAAACGGAAATGAAAGTAATAAATTAAGAATATGTGATCTCTTCTATGCTGTAGCATTCAATAATAATTAAATTTCATTAAATTTATTTTAAAATCTTCTAGTTTGAATTTTAAAATGAGCTACTAGCCAAAAATTCCAAAACATTCGGACTACCTGTGTGCCGAATCTCAATGCTGTAAGTACCATAGAATAGACAGGATTTTGGGGGCCCGAAAAAAACAGACAAACACTTCCTTTTATAATAGTAGAGACTAGCCACCACATGGCCAGCACGACGTTGCCCGTGACAGTTCTTTTAGTAAGGCCCCGGTAATTGCTACAAATACATATTTGGTTTTGTTCGCAAACAAAATAGAAATGCGTAGCCTATTGGATAACAGCCATCATGGCGTTTCCCTTGGTGTTGGTTTGCTTCGCAAACAAAATGAATTCCTATTGAAATGAATTCCCAGGGAATTCTTTCCAATAGGTTACGAAATTCCAACTGCCAAATTCCAATTGGGAAGAGATCTAATGGCGTGACGTCACAATCTCTTGCTAAAATATAAATATTCAATTGAAAAATTAGTTATTAAAAGAAAATCAAACGTGTAAGCTAACCATCTGGTGTAAATATTTTCGCATATTTCGAATCCGTTGAAATATTTAATCCATCTTTAACGATCACGATTTTACAAAAAACGAACTAAACAATGCCAGTCAAAATTACTTTAAATTGATTTGCAAATCGCAGTAAATGAGATCTGATTTCTCGAATCAAACGAAGGTCATTCTGTGCAGCGGCGTTTGTATTGAAAAAAATCCAAAAATTTCAATTTAAAAATTATTTATTTAAAAAAAATAATATTTTTAGGTATCTATCCAATGTATAATTTTCCACAGATTTCAAATCCGTTGAAATTTTTAATCTATCTTCAACGATCTATAGGATTTAGAAAAAAGAGCTAAGTTAAAACTTTATTCGTTTTTTTTTAGTCTGCTGACAAATCGTTCCTCTGCAAAATCAAACGGAAAATCGGGGAAAATAAATGAATCTGATTATAATAAATGAATCTGAAAATAAATTTAGAATCTGCGATCTTTTATGCTGTTGCTATTCCAAAGAAAACAATAATAGTTACATTTCAATTAAATTATTTTAAAATGTTATAGATTTTAAAATTCGATGCGACCCAAAAATTGCAAACAATTCTGACTACCTGTGTGTCAATACCATTGCTTAAAGAGAGTGCTTACATCATTACTTAAAGTGCCGTAGATTTAGGACTTTGATGACGAAAAACAAACACTTCCTTTTACAATGGTAGAGATTGCGGTTATAAACAATTACTTTGCTAGCAGGTTGTTTCCAAAGGTGTAGGACAGGGATGGGTGATCCTTTATGTTAGAAGGTAGCATTGATTTATCTATCATCAAATAAGATCGCCTTCAGGAACCTTTAATTACATTTAATTCAAAATATATATTATTTTTTAAACAATATTACAACTGCGCACTTAATTTTAAAAAAGTGAATATTATTTATTAATTTGAAAGTTAATTATCTTTTAATGACTTAATTCCACCTGCTTTTTGCTAAAAAGTATTTAAATATTAAATTGCGGCTTTTCAGTTGAACCTCTATAAAAAATTTTTATCTGTCGTTTGTGACTGTAAGACCGTCTTGATTTAGGTTAGGTAGGAGAATATAGATTCGCAGCAATAGGTGGTTTAAAAGCAAGAGTTACATTTTAGAGTCACATTGAAACCCAACAATGAGTGTAGCAGTTATGAATTTATTTCTTATGGCTCACTAATATTATAATTGTGAACTGAATCTGGTACCTCTATAAAACTTATTTTACTGTTCAATATTTCAAATACGTTCATTTCAAACTATAAAATACTATAAAATACGAACAGAAATGCATTAATAAAAATGAAATTATTTGCTCTGTGGTAGGTATAGGTATTTATTCAACTTCTTTATACAACAACAACTGGAGAAACATAGCAGGCTTTTGGCGGCGGTCTGGTATGAACCCCCGATATATCCGAACAGTTGATCTGTAAAATGTAGATTAAATCAAAATGCCACACTTAAAGACCCAAAATGACCAAGGTTCCCTGCCATTAGTGTAGGCAAATGCATTTTTGTTACTGCTTAGGTTCAGTGTGTGTGTGTGCTTGCATCAAAAAATACAATCATATTGTATAGATTCGGTATTTCGTTTTCAAGGTCTAATTATATTCTCGATGAAAGGTTTTATAATTGTTTCTTCAAAAAAACTGTATTGCAACGATTTTCTTAACGTAAATGGTTTTTTTCTATGTTGCTTTTGGGAAATATTTTATATTTGATGTAACATTCTTGGTATAAAAAGGGTTTTGTCTAAGAAATATTTGTAAAACATTCAAAATTCCGGTTAAATTTTGACCATAGAGAATGTGGCCTTTCATTCAGTTCACTACTTAACTATACATATGATGATTACTATCCACTATTTGGAATATTTTTGTAAAATTAGTTGGTTTTGTAGAGAAACTAGTGCTTGATTTATCAAAATTTTACTTCAGTTCTGTGACTATGAAATGTGATTTGTGAATAGATAGGTTTATTTTATGAAAGGGTCTGGGTGAACGTAAGAAGGTTTTAATGATATAGAAATTGTAAATATATCTTATATATTGATGCAAATGAAGCTCTAATCTTGTATTAAAAAAATTTATACATCCAGAGAGGAGTCATATCCTAATATGAAGCGTTTGATATAAAAATATTCAAGTCCCATAATAGGTAAATCTAAATGCTGTGCAATGATATTGATAATTTTCTTAGAATTTGACATGGAGGGGGTGGCGAGTAAGATTTTTAGACTTTAAAATTGATTTTGTAAAAATGCCGATTGCTGGGATTCAGAAACAGTTTTATTTTTCTGTAACGTGCAAAATAGCACTAATATTTTCCAAACATTTGTTGTGGTTTCGTGTCTATTCTGTTACAATTTTCCTTTTCTCTGTTCAGGTGAAAGAGTGGATGAAGGGGAGGTGGTAAAAATTGTTCTACAAGTCATGATAATAATATACAAGGTGTTCCGAAAATATCTGGATAAGTTGTAGAGGGGCCCAAGAAACATTGTTTGTCAAGGAATATGTGTCCCGTTAATGCCACGTTTAGGTGTAGACTGTACTGGTTAGATCAGTTGATAATGTCGTTTCTTTGTCGTAAAGAGTCATTCCCCGCTGCTCGGCTTTTCAACAGCAAGCTCCGAACTCGTGTAGCGATGAGGGCCAGAGTGGCCTTTGAAAATTCAATCGCAGAATGACGTATGGATGTTAAGCAAATCAGAATTGCTACTAATTCACTGATACTTTTGAATCACAGTTCGTACATGTTACTTAATTGTCAAAATAACAGTGATTTGATTGCAGTGATTAGGGGAGAAGGTGGCTAGTGTGGACAACTTGAATAATTCTGCTATTTATCAGTCAAAATCTCTCTGCAAGTTTTTGCAGAATAGCAACACGGGATATAAACTTACATGTGCAGTTGCATGGCATTACACTTTACAGTTGAGTAGCATTTTAAAAAACAAGGTTTTCATGGTGGAAAAGTAAGTTCCTGATTTGGTTCAATTGCTAGATTTGATTATTTTAATTCAATATTAAAAAAAAAAAGTGACAGGATATCATAAATGAATATATTCAATACCTATTTTGATATTCACTTTTACTCAACATGGTTTAAATTAACCAGTAGTAGGCCTAAATAAACAAATGACTACATGGAGCTAGTGTGGTCATGTCAACACTTGCCCCATTTACCATTTAGTGGTAAAAACATGGGTTAAATCGTACATTTTAGGCTATTTATTTATTAAAAAAAATTGTTTATGTGAAAAATTCATTCACAAGTAATTCTATTTTTTACTCTTAGGCTTTTATGAATTAAATTAAATTGATTTTTATGAAATGGTAAATTAATTTACAAATACTTGAATTGTTTTTACACACTAAGCTGCTTTTGTAATACGCAGAGTGAATCTTTCTTTTTTCCAGATGTAAAGCATGTATCACAAATCTAAAGAAATAAAATTGTAGCTAAATTACTATCACCAGATTTTGCCGGTAGCATAATTCACGGTGCATCTCAATTAACATTAAATGTTGATTTTCCTATCTCCATTGCAAAATAGAAGCATAGTTCAATTTCTACACTAAAAACCTTTTCCCAGTAAATAAAACTTAAAAATAGCTTTCTAATTTGTTGATTTGTCTTTGAAGTAGATTCTATAATATAGTACAGTTCCTAATTGCAAATATACTGAGCATAAGATTAATCAACAATTCTTTAAGATTAAAATTTTTAAGGAATTAGGATAAAATTGGATTAAAATTGTTTAGGATAAAATTGATTTCATTATGGTTTTACATACTTTCATTAGTTCTATTTACATTGTAAAATCAGTACTATAACTTTTCTACACTAGCCCCATGTCATGAGGCTAGTGTGGACAAAATGTACTTTTTTTCAGTAAAATATTATTAAAAAACTATTATCCTGAATACTTTAATATATCAACCAAAATTAAAGCAAAAAAGCAAATTACTGTAAAAAAAATAGTTGATATGTCAAAAATATTTAACATACTTTATTTTGCCAAATTATAAAAAATGTGCACACTATCCCCCTTTTCCCCTACTGCATCTGTGATCGAGAATATCTTTGATTCGGTAGCAGTGATTGATAGCTAACTGATATCAGAGGATATCGTTTAACCCCGATACTGCTACTGTGATTCGGAAGCAGGGATTAAGAGTTATACGTGATAACAGCTATTTTTAAACCTCTATCGGTGATCGCAATCGGTGAATATGACTTGGTGGCTGGGCAGAGACGAAAACTGCTACTATTAGTGATTTGTTAGGCCTAATTGATGGTCACCTGTATGCGTAAACCACGGCATCAACGACTCAGCTGCAGAATACTTACGGTGTGTGCCACAACATATCCAAAATCCCAGAAAAAAGCACCCCTTTCCAACAACCAGATCACAGTTAGAGCTGTTACTGTAAAACCACTAATAGTAATATCCCTAGGACGCCTTAAGCCACAGAAACTATGTTATCGATTAACTTCAACAGTGCCCTCTAACTCAGACGCACATTCTTTGGCAAAAATAGATGTTTATTTTGAGATCCTATACTACCATTTTCAATTCGGCCAGATATTTTAGAAACACTCTGTATAACTGTATAAAGACTAAACACGATTTTTGGAGCTTGCTGCTGAAAATCTTAGTGGGGAATACCGTCTTACGCCACAGAAACGATATTATCGACTGACCTGAACAGCGCCCTCTACCGCCTAAACTCGGCATTTCAGGACACACAATCTATTGGAAGGCTCGTACACTTTTGAAGAAAGCTGTATTATTCATCTTTTTTTCTTTCTTTTTCTTTTGTTTGAACTTCAGCTTCAAGCCCAAAACTTCAACTATGCTTCAAACTGTCACACATGGTGATGAATGGGGATTAACAGATTTTTTTCTTTCTTTTTCTTTTGTTTGAACTTCAGCTTCAAGCCCAAAACTTCAACTATGCTTCAAACTGTCACACATGGTGATGAATGGGGATTAACAGATTCATTTTCTTAAGTATATTTGCATTAAAGAATATTCGAATACTGTTATTAAAATATATCGCAAATGTAACGTATTTCAAGATGCCCTGTGCAGTTCCTGAAAAAACCGAATCGCCTTAAAACGGATCTGTAAGGAACCAAATCTCATTTTTATACTCATTTTATGGTAATATTCGTAACTTTATAAAAGCAAATAAAAGTAATGTAATTTAAAGTATTTCAAATGCATTTGAATAATTTGAAAATAAAAGTAATTTTTTTTGTACTATAATAAATTATTTCAATTTAAATGTACACTTCTCCATAACTCAAAGATTGAGAAAATTTTTAGTGTAACAGAATTAATCGAATGATCATTAAAAACAGTATTCAGTGACAAAAACTATTCGTAGCATACTTGAATATCGTTTTCTCTGTTAGAATTGCTCATAAATGGACTAGTAAAAGGAAAATACTTCTAAACTAGGAATATACACAGGGCTGTAAGCCATGTCAAACTGTTTGATAGCTTTATCCCACGAAGTACTTCAACTCCAGAACACGAGCGACATAGATACCAATGGATCGCGAAAGATATAAACTGACATGGAATTGTATCAAAGTGTCAGACAGATGAAACCGGGAAATATATTTATCGTTATAAACAACTCATGTTAGATATCGAAAATTCTGTTCATTCTCAAGATCCAAGTATAGATCTGAACAATTTCTGCTGTGTAATCGCTGAAACTTTTGGAGTGTAAATCATATCTACGTTGTAAAAATAAAGCTATAATAAAGACATTAAAAAGGTTTCGTTAAATGAGACTAGGTTCGCAGACGAATTGTTGATGATGGCGAGATCAAAAATTCATCAACAACTTGATGACGAAATATCTCGTCATAAAGTCGTAAAAGATATCCGTCATCATTCAAAATTGGTCAGATTTTGATGAACGAGTTATCTCGCCATCATCAAAACTGGTCAGATCTTAATGTAAGAGATATCTCGTCGAAATCACTTGGAGATTAACATTTAAATTAATTCAGCCATCTAATATACATAAAAAAAAACCCTGTTTAGCATATGCGTTTCTAGAAATATTAGTATAAGCATAAAAATTACAGAGACGTATGTATGTGGTTTAAAAATCTTCGTACATTATTTAAAGGATTGCATATTTACATAGGTATGACCAGATGGATCATGTCAGGAATAACTAACCTTTTAGGAGGCTCCATGTATTAGCAGAAGTGAACCCTTTGCGTGGCCACCATGATCACCATATTTAATTGAATTTATTTCTCAAGGGCATCGTGTACTTGAATTCGCTTGTCTCTGAATGCCATTAATTTTATTTATCCTGTACAAGCCACTCCGTGGCCAGCACGGCTTTGTCCGTGACAGTTCTTTTCAGGGGGCAAGTGTGACCACTGCTCGCTGACGCTCGCCAACCCCCGGTGATTGCTACTTATTCCCATTTGGTTTGCTTCGCAAACGAACTCTACATGCAGGCCTCGAATTGACTATTTTCAACAACGTAAACTGGAATCAGAAAATTTGGCATGGTTCCAAAGGTTGACTTCTGCGGTCGAAAATCTCAAAACCCCTTTCTTTTTCATTCGAGGTAGGCTTGACGTAACATTCCGGAGAGAAGAACAAAAAGGAAAAAAAATAATAAAGTCATTTAAAAATGTTCTAGATAAAATTTTAAAATTCGGGCTATACACAAAAATTGCAAAACATTACGACTACCTGTGTGCCCAATTTCATTATTGTAAGTGCCATAGATTCGTCAGGACACTGCGCACAATACAAAGAGAAACACTTCCTTTTATACTAGTTGAGATAACAATTCATTTGGTGGTGACGTCATGCCTATATTCGTGTTAGTGTTCTTAGGCCCGGTGCACACATCTGGTTTTTCAACACGCGGGGCCGCTTCCGCAAGTGCGGTCTGATATACATTACATCCAATGGAGTAGTGCACACATGCCTCCGGCGCCGCAGCGGCGACGCACGTCCACCTTGAGTGCAATCTGTACCGCAGTTCCCCATGGCACCGCAGCTCGCCGCACATGCTTCTCCGGTCTGAAGCACCTTGTTTTCATAAATAAATCTAATATACTTAATAATTAAAAAATGGTTGTATCCAGTAACGTTTATTTTGTTTCAAAATATACTTTTTTTTTACACCAAGTAAGCGAAATAAACCCGTTTTCTTCGATAGAATATTTATCGCACATGGGGCGAAATGAGTACTTGAGTCATTTCACGGTTATATGTGCTTAGTTTGGCTTCGGTGCAACGCACGTTGAAAAATCGTATGTGTGCACAGGGCCTTAGAGTTAATAAAAATGTTCTTTGAATACTTCATATAATTCATTTTAACACTACCATACTATCTAGAATATCTAGATGGCATTTGTGGACATAGTTCATCCCTAAAAATTTTAAAAACAGGAAGTTTTGAAATTCTTTGTACTTGGAATGTTGGTTATAAAGATAAGAAATGGAACGGAATATGAGAGTTGTAGATTAGCAAATTTAGACTAGAATTGTTTATGAGAATGAAACGACTATTTTCAATACATGAAATTTATTAAACACTCAAAGTAATACCTGAAAATTCGCATGATTTTGCATACTATTCAGATAAAGTTGAATGTTTAACATCACGTTTTTAAAATGGATTATTTTCAATTTGTTTTATTTCAATGGTAACAATTGCGGACGCATACGAAACAACCACTGGCTCATAATTATAGCTAAAATTATTTAGAGAATTATTACCTCGTTTCATAAGCTTTTTTGGCCAATGATGAGAAACAAAAGATTTAGAGAAAACTGAATATATCTCTTGATAAGTGGGAAAAAGTGTATCAAGTTGGTCTAAATCTTCAAAAAAAGTATATAAAGTTGGTCTAAATGTTCAAAAAAATGCAAGTTCACAAATATTTCATGAACTTTCATAACATTTTCCAGTTCTGTTAAATATGCGTTGATATTATACATAATAGGAATTTTCCATTTAAGAATCGCTCTATTGTATATTACTCTGTAGTTTCAGCAAAAACCTTAGATTATATTTTGAGTCAATTCTTTGATTTTAACAATAAGTAGCTGTAATAACAAAGCTATATGTACTAATACCCTCAGAAACAAGTTGTATTCTAAAACGAATTCTATACTGAACACAAACATCGATGTCTTTCTTGTCCTTGTTTTACTACGGATGTTGTGGTAATCATCCATTCACACAAGCAATCAGGCATCATGCCAACTGATGGCAACTTCTAATCAGGCAGCATGCCAACGAGAAGACAAGGTAATAGATTTTTTCAAGCTCTTTAAGGATCCAACCACTCATCTAGCCTATGATGTCACACGGTACACGACACTACTTAAACAAAGTTGGAGCTCTAAGCACCCAGAAACTAGGCCCAGGTTCATGACGAATCTCATATTTCTTGTCCCTCAAAAACCAACTGGACCAGACATATTTAATTGCACACAGAAAGTGTGCAGAAATGTATGACCTCATCGCATCTGATATGTTTTTCCACTGGTCACGGTAGACAAGTGTTAATGCAATCCGTGATGCTTAACGAATGAGATATGATAATGAGTTGGTAGCAAAATGAGAACAGAGAGTCTTTTGTGAAGGGCGAAATTATTCCGAACATTTCCTTCCGAATGAAAGTTCATTAGGTGTGTAAATAGCCGAAACTAATGAGCCGTAATTGTCTCTAATTAACTGTGCAATATAAGAAACCGGGTGGCTATCTCTCTGAAAACATGGGGCGTTTTCCACCGGGTGATCAGGCTTAAATCTGTTTGCTGAGTCATCATTAGACTTTGGTAAGTAGAGCGGAAACTTTATTATACTTGATTGCTCAGCTTTGTTCACAACTTTTTGCAGGATAGGCGTAAAAAACGCGTTGCAATGTTGTTAGCGCCACTCGTTATTGAAGAAATTTTTTACGCTTTAAACGATTTACAAAATAAAATAAAGGTTCAATTTTCCTGTTCAAATTTTAAGAGTAAGGCAGAATTACAAAATGAAACAGGGAATATATGTACACAAATCCCTCCTGGATGTGTTCATTTCTTTATCTTTTTGTGTGAGAGAACACTGGGGTCTAACTTAAGGTTTAACCTGCTTGGTTGACTAAGTATCTCATCAGTAGCAAAACTAACCACATCTTGATGGACGACATTTCTATTCGTTATAATCCGTATCTTTTTTTCGAATGGTGGGCACATATGAACTTAACCATTGGCCAACTTGATACATTGGTCACTACAAGGCCGGAAGTGATGGCCACTTGTTAAGGAGCACCCAGTGGAAGAACCATCATTGCCTCTAACAAAGGACTGCACAATTTACATCCATGCCCTGACACGAACCAGAAACCTTCCTATCCAGAGGCCATCACCTTAACCACTAGATCGGTTGATCGACAGTAATGTCGGCCCGTTTGATTATTATACGGTAGTCCTTCTATTGATCCCAGTATAATAATCAAACGGTAATATCTTGATCACGATATATCTCGTGATTGAAACATAAATTGATCTTAATGGATGAAATATCTCTATGAAACCACGTGAAAAGTTATCATGTGCATTGCAGTTACGAGGAAACCCTGTTGTAGTATCCATGATTTATATTATGAATACATCAGAGTTTCTTCCCTTTGAATATCGCTTTCGCTTTCTTTACAGAAATATTTCATTAAGATTAAAAATATGCACAAGGAGTGAACGAGTTAATATCAGAGAAATTAACAACAATAATACAGTTAAAAGGAAATATAAATGTTACTTTTTTCATTAACATAGAGTATCTAATCCAGAGTATATCTTGGATAAATCCTCACACACACAAGATACACTAAAGAGCCAAAACATTAGGACCACCAACTCTATAACTCATTGCGTCTCCTTTAGCCTGTAAAACAGCTGCAACTCGCTTGGGCATAGATTGACCTGCATTATATTGAGCTGTCAGGTGAGCCACTGTCTCGCGCCGATTTTGCTTTACCAAGCGGGACAGTCTCCGACGTCCTTTTTCGTTGATGACGCGTGGACGACCAACACCTTGACGTTTACAGCTGATGTCTCCGTCATTTATCCACTTACAATGGCAGATCGTGAACAACCTACCAGTCGTGCAGCTTCGGTGATACTCGTTCCGAGTCTTCGGGCCATTACGATCTGCCCTCGATCAAATTCGCTTAGATCAGCAACCTATCCCATCACTCGCAAACGTAAGAGCAAGAATGATTACTTACCTTCTCCAGCAGCAGTTAAATAGCATTCTCACTTCATCACGTGCCCACCACGTCATACAGACGAGTTCATTGAAAAATGTGGGGTTGTTCATAATGTTTTGGCTCGTCAGTGTATATCCCACAAATATCAATTTTAATAGATCCCTTTATAAGTGTCCCCCAAACCCAAATTACCCTCATGCTAGCGATCACCAAGAGTTGATGGAACGCAAGAATTCAAATGTGACCTGACTACTTTATACATTATTTTTCCTTGTTGCGGTACGTCAGATTTTTTTTTCCAAGTACGTCAAGTTTTATAGATATGCTAAGCACTTGTTTGTTCTTTGTATGTCAAATCTTAGTTTGTATATGCATTTAGGTTTTCCCTGTATATAATTTGAAACAAAATTACATCATCTTGAAATATTTATTGTGTTGCACAATTTGTAACGTTTGCTAGCACACTACTGTTCTTAAATAGATGCTTAACGTAATAGCGCACCGGTAAAAAAAGTGCAACTAGTCAAAAAATATAAATTTTGATGTTATGTCATTGAAAATTATGTATGAGGTGCCCCATCGTGTTATATTACTCTTCTATATAATATGATAGCAGTTACCACCATACATACTTGCCTAAAATTTAAAAGAGAAGCTTATAATATTACAATATAAGTTTTGTAGTATATTTTAAGTGGATGTTTCTCAAATTCTGCAATTTTGAGTTGTGTCACTTCTCTTGCCGGGGTGCGATATGCTGTACATTCATTTTAGCATTTGTATCACTCAACTAAGTGAAATTATTGAAATTTTGATAGATATATCTCTGAATATGGAAACGCTGATTCATCGTTCTTGTAATAAAGTAGGTATTTTAATTAACATCGCACTGGAGCAACACAACAGGCTATTGGAGACCTTCCGGGATCAATCCCAATGGGAAAGATTCTAGGACGACACCACGTAATTAAGAACGAAAGTCAGAAGAAGATGGCAAATTGAACTGATACCTCACTCTCCAAACTTCCACAAAATATCAATGTGAGAACATTTCAAGCCATGATAGATTTAACGTGACCAGCGAACTTTGCACAGGACCACCTTTGGGTGGATTTGAACTCGTAACCCTGCTGTTGCTAATCTGTAACTCTTAGTAACGCGTTCCTGATTCATCGCCCAAAGAAATTAAACTTGGATTTATCAATCACATAATATTGCCACGAAGAAATAATTGAAAATTCAAACGGAGGGAATTAAAGAGATTATTTAGGGAAAAGAAACTGCTAACAGCAAAGCATAACAGAAGAAAAAGTGAAATGGAATGAAAAATAAACAAGAATTAACACATCTCTACTATTATAAAAGAAAGTGTTTCTCTGTACGCAGTGTCCTGACGCATCTGTGGCATTTACAATTATGAAATTTGGCACACAGGTAGTCCTATTTTTTTGAAATTTTTCTGTCCACATCGAATTTTTAAATTTAATCTAAAACATCTTTTAATTAATTTATTGGCACTTAATTATTATTGTTTTCCAAAGAATGGCAGCAGTATAAAGAGATCACAGATTATAAATTTATTTTTTCCGCTTCATTTTCCGAAGAACGATTTCAGCAGTCGAACAAAACAAATAAACAGTTTTAACTGGAGTTATTTAGTTCTTTTTTTTCTATCTCCTAGATCGTTGAAGATGGAGTAAAAGTTTTAACGGATTCAAAATCTGTGGAAAATTTTAGCATAGATTGATACCTAAAAATATGATTTTCTTAAAATAAATAATTTCTAAATTGTAACTTTTATATTTTTTTCCTATACGAATTTGGCAACCACGAAAAATTTGACCTTCGTGGTTAAATAGATCACATCCATTCATTTTGATTTCCTGAGCAATGGATTCGAAGGAAGCAAAACAAATAAAAAGTTATAACTGGCGTTCTTCAGTGCTTTTTTTCTACCTCAGCGATCGTTAAATATAGAATAAAAATTGCAACGGATTTGAAATCTGCGGAAAATTGTACTTTAGATCGATACCTTATACCATTTGATATTCTTTTTAAAAATAACTTTTCAATTGAATATCTTTGATATTTTTTGCATGAGATTGGGACGTCACGCCTTTTGAATCTCTTCGCAATTCGAATTAGGCAACATTTCACAATGACGAGGCCATATCGGCGTTGACTTTTGTGTTGGTTTGACAAGCAAACCAAATAGTAATGCGTACAACCATTGCGGTTGGCGAGCATTAGCAAGTTATATATAATAGTAAACATCATTTGAAGTTATACCAAGCTCCTTAAACAAAAATACAAATTTCAATGAGAATAATATTTATGAAACAATATCGTCTGCTACGTAAGTGACGGCAGGTTTTAACCTGTCACTTTTTTTTTCTTTCAAACATTAATCGTCCTCCCCATTCCACGCGTGATTGTATAATGTGCTGTCTTCTTTTTTAAAAACTCCATTTACATACTACCAATTTCTTCCTATTATCCAGCATTCTGATATTTACCTATAAACATTTGGCACGAAGATTTATTTTACCTAATCGATTTATATCGAAATAGCGTTCTTTGCTCTAGCCAGTTGATTCTACCATATTGTCAGATTTACCCATTTCCTTTTAGAATTTTCTTATGTGGAAATGGAAACCCGCACAGCTTGGCCCCTAATCCTCTGGTTCTCAGGAACTAATAAGAGAGAAGGTAGAGTGACAGGTGATTTTCAAACATGAAGGTATAAACTTTTTCGATGGAGACATTTGTAGAACTCTTTCTTTTTATTGTTGTGTCTACTGTTGCACTATTGTACTGTTTTTTATTTGTTATGTTTAAATAAATATGTTTAAATGTTTAGCTTTAGATTCTTTTAGATTTAGGCTATCTCCTTCCTGGCTTTTGTTTGAGTGTCAAATGCTCTGGTTTCATTGAACACCATTTAAATTCGCGGGAAACAACGTTTTAATCCTTATTCATATGCTGCCAAAATAGTAAAAGCAATGGTACACACAAACTTATCTTATTAGAAAACTTACTTTTTATAAAATTATTGCATAAGAAAACAATACTCAATACTTTTCCATTATCAGCAATGATCTCCAATGGTGCCAAAATGATAAGGGATATGTTTTTAAATCTCAAAAATCGCTAAAGAACACAAAGATAACCATATTGATTCATCGAAAAAGTATACTAAAAAATCTTTTTTATCATTTTTTCCTCTAGGAGAAAAAAACTTATGTTCGATTTAATCACCAATTTGTTCGAGCATTGTTCAGAGGATTTAAAGAACAAACAAATCATCCAGAAAGTAAACAACTTTGAAAGAGGACCTTGGATCGAATCATTAAATTATCAAAAGAAAGTCGGGATTATTTTCTTTTTAAGGTTCTCATTGCGTTATCGGGATGAATTTCAAATCTTTTTGATGGTGTGTAATTAATTCAAATACATCTGGACATATATATTTTGTATTTGTACATTCATTTCAATAAATATTTTAAACTAAGGTCTTCATTAAATAACGGAATTAAAATAAAAAAAATTATATATTCAAATGCTTTTTGTAAATTTATTTTGTGTGTTTAATTGGATAGTTAAAAGATTTGATGATTGTATTGTGCTTTTACATTCATCCTGTTTCGCTTTTTGTGTTTCCGAAATTCAGAAATTCCTCAATTTAATAACAATGCCACACACAAACACTTAGAATTTACGTTTTATTGTTGTAGTTTTAATCAAAACTCATAGGTAAAAACAATTTATGGAAATAGTTGTTTTAATTGCTTTTTGAAAGTTAGTGTATAATAATTGTTTAATACCTGCTTATCGAAGAAATAATTTCATTTATTTATTGATAAAATTTGGTGACTCAGGAGTCCATCATCATAGTCCAAATTGTAGCGGGACTCATAAGTAAAGACGACTTGTTGACGGCTTGTCTGTGTTGGTGAGGTCATTGTAGTCGAAGGAGTTGTTGGTTCAGCGCCAAGGGAATTCTGCGAGAAGAATCCTTGAACGTAGTCCATGGCGCAGCAAACGTCAAAGAACCAGGGAGGGCAGACAATGACACGCCTGTAGACGTGCTCCAATGTTGTGCCAACGCATAGGACGCTGTACGGTCCGTCACCACCATGTGGATTATGTGTCTGTCGTCACGTGGTGACGTCATATTGCGTGGCCCACTTCCGCGGTTTCCACTTGTCCGGGGTTATCCATGATCTATCCCTTCGACACAAGTATACTATAACAATAATATGAAAATATGAATTCTTACTGCATGAATTGATTTTTTTCATTTAATGTATTAATTATTTAACTAATTATTTTTATTGAACTTATTATATTCTAAACATAGATTGTATTTGATGAATACAATCATGTTTCGAATAATTGTTTTTTACAAAAAAGTCATTCTTTATTGGAATTCAAATTACACTACACTGAAGCATCCACATCGCAATGCTGGATGTCATTCCTAACACTGTGATTTTTCAAGTAACGTTCTTAATTTAAGCCAATTTATTATTTAGGATGTTTAGGAGATGTATCATTGTAATAAAACCTCAATTATTAAATCCATAACTTAGATTAGTGATCCACAGATCAATAAGGCAGTGACCATTCAGCTTTTGGATTTAAACGTTCTGTAAGAATTTAAAACGAGACAAATAGGTACTAAGAATATTTTGCTTGAAAGTAAAATTGGAGTAGTGGTTAAAAGTTTCCATATAGTTCAGTAGTTATTCCATTAAACATGTCTTTCAAAATAGTTTAGACTCGAGTTCTCAATACTGTATTTCCGCTTGCTTAGTTGTGTGTAGAAGCGAAACACATACACAAGTGTATTTCAATAAACTCATATGACTTCTCTTCATTCATTAACGAGAAATTTATCGATGTCTATACCTCGGAAAGCTGTCCCATAGACAATGAGGGGGAAATTTATATGCGTGTCAGTTCATATACACCATACTTGTGTTTTTGAGCCTATTCTATTTTAATTAAGGGTCTGTTGCCCTAATAAATAATAGTAATTCACCTCTTTATTCGGTACAGCTACACTCTACGTTTATGAGCGATGGCAACGGCCTTGGCGATTTTTTTGGCGCATTTCTAAAGTCGCCAAGAAAGAATTATTTCTTAACTCTTTTTCTGTCGCAAATTTTTTTCTTTTTACAACACACTTTTTAAATACATTTCAGAACGTTTTAAAAAGTATATTTTTTTAAAACTTTCACAAAAAGTAGTAAGTTTAAGCACATATCAAAACATATTTGTGAACCAGCACAGAAACTAAGTTACAAATGTTGAGAAAGAATACCGTGAAAATTATCAATTACACTAAATACAGCGGGCATGTTGAAAAAGAAAAAGATTTACAAAAGAAAACAAAAGCAAGAAATAATACAACCTGATAACGTCAGAATTCTTCCGTAAAAAAAATAATGAATAGGAAAATGGTAAAAAAAAAAAAAAAACTCTTAATCCTTTCAAGAAAACTATTATAATACAATAAAAATTCCACAACTGTCAAAATACAAATAAATGGACCAATGGTATCACCGAAAACGATTTAAAAGGACCAATGCAATCAAAGGAAACTTTTAAAAACAAAATAACCAATGAGAGGAAAGAAAAAATTTCAAACGAATCAATGAAATCAAACGACTTTAACGGATTTTGGAAGAACTTTCTAGAATATTCAAAATGAAAATTGAAAGTTTCCGTTTGCCGAGGTTGCCATGAAAACCACAACAAACGTAACAAAAGATGGGTTGCCTTAATTTATCGTAACTCGCTACTAGAAGCGCGCCAAAAAAAAATCGCCAAGCCGTTGCCATCACTCATAAACGTAGAGTGTAGCTGTACCCTAATAAATAATAGTAATTCACCTCTTTATTCAAATAGTTTTCCATCCAAAGAAGACAATGTAGGTAGGTAGATATTTTAATCAACCTCACAGTGGCGGCAGGGGAGAACATGTTAAATCTTCCATGACCTCAAATACATTTCAAGTTATCAAGCAAAAGCAAAAAGAGTCTACCCTTTTTTGACATTTCGTCATCAAATGCTTTCAGCTATTCATCAAAAATTACGGAAGTCCTCCAGGCTTTTTATTGTTCCGGTATATTACGGGTAGATTTTTGCAATTCTTGAAACATTATTTTTTTTTTTTCAATAACTAAAATCTTCCTATTTTCTGTCCAGTCCATATTGCAACAAAGAAGCGCAGTTAACCTGACTTTTGAATATTTTTCCCCATTACAAGGCTCTCCTTTCAATGCAAATGTTTTTTCAGGCAATTATTGGTAAAACAGACCAGTTTCGTCAGCATTAAAAACATATGATGGTCTAAACTGTTCAATTAATCTTTGCTTGCTTTTCAACCAATCCTGTACAGTACCATTGTGGACTTATGCATTTTAGCCACTCACTGTTTTAAAAACAATCCCATATCGATTCTTAGACCGCTGTAGCCATACATTGCCTGGAAAAAAATCTGGCTTTCCCAAAATCTGTGTAAAATGAATGGTTTTTTTCTTTTAGAATGGGTCCATTAATCAGCACATTTTTGCTTCTCACAGTCGTAAACCATTCAAATAAAGCACTCCCAATATCTTCATACATTGATCTACGAAATAGTTTCCTATCGGAAACAATCGAGATTTAATGATACATTTTTAACAATTGAAAATTATTTTTTAAGATTGTAAACAAGGAATTTGCAGGGATTCCAATATTTTTCGCTTCTTTACATTTTTTCATACAACCTTCATCCACTAATTTTATTGCTTCGATTTTAGTTTAAAGAGACAAACACTTTCTATTTTCACAAGACATTATAAAAACACTTACTAAACCTTCCCTAAGAACCAATCTGCTTGCTATGCACTCTGCCTTGTAACATCTGTCGCCCTATATCCGTTTACTACTTAAGGTTAAAACACGTGACCATAGTAACCACTAAACAACCAAGAACCAAAACCCCTTCTCTCACGTTTCTCTGAAATTTTTCTCCATCGTCTCACTTTCCTCACGTTTTTGTCTTCCACAATTGGAAAAAAAACTTGGTTCCTTGCCAGAACCCAAAACTTCGCAGTATCCGATATTCACGCTCCAATACTTCGCTATATGCGATCTTTTAAACACTATTTAATGTTGCAGTTCTAAAGGGTCAGAAAAAAACTGATACTTCGCTGTATCCGAGCGCGCAATAAGTGGGCTCGACTGTACTACAAAATATCAATTCTGTCTGAAAATTATGTCAAGTGTCGTGGTCATCCATTTTTGTTTCGAATATTAAATTTTGTTCTTCAATTTTGAAATAAACTAGGGCAACATTTGTTATTTGCTTAAATCAACCTAGAATAATTCCACTGAATATTCTTTTTATCCTAAACAAAAGTTAATATTAACAGTAAAAGAGAACGATTTCGTCTATATTCATAACACATTTTTTTATCATTGCAAACTGCATGAAAATTACAATTAAGTCATATCGAAGTTATACCATCAAAATTATATACATTATGAAAGAAAGACTAGAAAATCGTCTTCAAAGTTAGTATATTAATTGATATCTTGAAGCTATGTTGAAAGTCGAACACTGTCTTAATATTAAAATTTTAACCCTGTTAGAAAAATAAACCTTTTTTAATTTTACGATTAAATATTTTCCATTTGTTTTACCCCCCCCCCCAAATGGGACAACTATTCCGGAAACAAACTTCAAATGTTCAATGGGACACGTATTGTGAGACAGGATTCTATGTTTTGCTCTTATAGCTATTTGTTTTCGGATTAATATTCACCATATGACTCAATAAATAGTTTATGACTTAAATGAAATGTAGGTAGGTATTTTTATTAACGTCATTTTGGAGCAACACAACGGAGTATTGGTAACGGTCCGGAATCTTACATCAATGGAATGATTCTTCATTCTTCTTCTGTGTTGACTCGAGCATCAACTTATGCATCAACCATGTCTAAGCATCGTATCGATCTCCTCAGTGACACTAAAATAAATTTACAAACATAAGATTTTGATATTTGCTTTATGCTGTTTAATTTTATTTATTACAAAATACTTACCAAACAGTCATCTTTGATCAAACTAGTCGCGTCAACTTCCATACGTCTAATGTAATTATTTTAACACTACACCTCCAACAACTAAAAATAATAATAATTTAACTGCGCAAAAAGTCAGTATTTTTAAACGTGTTAAAACTAAGTCTGTTAAGTTTGTTTTAAACTTCTTCAGCTTTTAGAAGTCCCTTCTTATATTAAATCCCTGCGAAGAAGTCAATATACCGTCACGACATAATGTCTTTTCTTCAAGTTTCATATAAAATATTGACTGGCTACCTAGCTTTAAAAAGATAACATCATCACGACATAAAGTCTTTGTTTTTTCAAGTATAGAAGGAAATAGTGCATAAATATATGAATATATTTATGTGAATTATAAGTGTTAACTTACAAAGAACTATTTAGTATGTGTTATTATTATATTTTATTGTCATACGGTGTATGTAACGAAGCTGTTCAAATGTATATGAAATGTCCAAATCGAAACATCAAAGCTTAACACATTTTCTATACAATTTTATGTCGCTGTCAAATAGGCTTAGAAACTGGTAAACAACAAGAGTAAAAATCGGTTTCGGTGATTAGTGAGAATTACAATTACCGGTTTTCTTAGATTATTTCAGCATTCTTTACCTTATGCTTTTATGCTTCAAATATAAATTTATACCAGTACAGTAGTATTATATTCTTATTGTTTCTTAATAATTTCAATTTAATTGTATCTTGAGAATAGATGTACACACGCACGTATCCTCGTGTGATATGTTGTTTTCGTGTTCGTGATGTTCTTAATTGTTAATAAATTGTTAGTTGTTAAAAATCGCCTCCTCCTCTCATGCCTCCCCTGATCACTAACAGATTAGATTTAAGTAGAAGATAATGGCAGTGAAAAGTATCGTCAGAATGTGAGACATAATGACATAAAGAATCTGTTTGGAACACAAAATTCTGGCATGATGTATAATGTAAGGATATGTCACATCAGTGAAATCATACCACATACGCTAGAAGGTATTATATTATACTTTATTGTTTTCGACATTTGTGAGAAAAAAAAAATTTTGTCCCAGAGTTTAAAAAATTTAGTTTTTTTTTTCTCAGTTTGAATGTATTACTTTTGGAAAAAAGATCTCAAATACATGCAATCTCATGAAATGTTCTCATGCTGGATGCTCTTGGCGCAGCTTTGCCAAACACGTCCCTTGCGCCATAAAACCCCAAACGCAAATGCTCCTTATGTAGTGCACGAAAAATCTTGAGATATTTTGCAATTGTTTGTAGTTTGATGTCATACCTGATTTAAGACTTAAAAATGCAATTAGTCAATGCTTCAAATTAATGAAAAGGGAGATCTTTACCCACCTGGTTGTTTTATCCACGATGTATCTTGTTATTAGAAAAATGAACACATCAATCTTGTCATCATGAAAATAGGCAATATTAGTCAAATTGATGAAAGATGAGATCTTAACCCTCCTGGTGGTTTTATCCACGATGTATCATGTGAAAAAGTGAACACATCAATCTTGCCATCATCAAAATAGGCAATATAATGATGAAAATATAACTTTTTATTAACAAAATTTTTCAGACCTTGATTAACGCGATATCTCATCAAAACCACTTGGATGGGGAAAATCCGGTATTGGGAATGACGGTATACCTTCAAATCCTAGCTCCAATCATATCTCGACACATTTGGTTTACTTTATAACATGGAAAGAACAGCGAAAATTGGGATATGAATCCTATTGACTAACAATTAAATTAAATACTTACATGAGCGTCCAGGTCAAAGCTATTGGTAGAAAATATATTGCTTGGATAAATACATTCAGTGCTTTGATGTCGGGAAAAGCATTCTTAACTTTCATGCTGAAACAAAACTCGTCCGCTTTTTCATAAGCTTAAAGTGCCGAATAACAAAATAATGCATCAGATTTGAATAAAAATTGACAGCGTGTGTGTAAAATTTATGCAAAGAATGCGAAACTGTCACATGCTTGTCAGAAAAATGACAAAGTGAATGAATTTGCTATCGTGACTGACACATTCAATTTCAACAAGGTATGGCTGAAGTTTCATGTGTAATAAGCGCCAACAACAATTTTATTCGATCATTTTTAAAGGAGCGAGAGGGATTTGTTATTTTAGTCTCAAGTTTTTCGTTTTTGTGCGTTTAGATTTTTGAGTAATATGTTCATTGTAGAATGTTTTAGTTTAATTATTTAACCCTATGAAGGGTCCACAAGTATATATTTAATATGCAGCCTGCAGTTTCTACGCATAACATCTAGCCAATTTCTACCATTATGGTCAATAGAATATGCCCCTATAGAATAGCGGTTATTTAACCATCTGCGTATATTGTGGGGTAAAAGCAAATGTATGCTACATGAAGGAAGCTCTGAGTCAAAGACCAGGAATGTAAGTAATAAGTTGGGATAGTAAACTAACCTTGACTATCTGTGCTTTGATGAATAGAATATCCGTGTTAACCGAGCTAAATTCGAAAGTGGTGTTATTTAAGCTTATATGTAGCTTCGAGAATAAGCATGCGGACTGTCCTGAACTAGTCTGTTTTGCCAATGAGGTGGCTGGTAGGCTTGAATTTTATGGCGCTAGATTTAAAATGGAAAAGCTGAATAAAATTCAATAGAAATAAATTTTGAAGCATCATATTAACAACCATACTAACATTAAAATCATGACTGATCAATCAAACAGCAGGAAAACAAACCGAACTCTTCAAAAGTAAGAAAAAGTACATGGTAGACCAATATTAAGACAGCATCAACATGTTAGAAGTAAAGAGTAATTTAAAATTCATTGATGTGAAAAATGAAATGATGCATTTTGCGGGTTTGTGTGCTGAGTAATAGAAAACCGTTAAGCACGTTTTCAAGAAAACAATTTAGTTACGGTACGTAGGTACTTCATACGGTATAATAAAATGTACTTAATACGTCTAACTGTAAAATTATCACACTAAATACATATTGTGGCACAAATCCGAGTACAGATTATTCGTTATCATTGCTTTATGAATATTTCAGTAGCAGTAAAAGAAACCTGTAGTGCACTAAATTTCCAACACTTCGCTTATTCTATTTTCTGTTACTATGTCCGTAGTATCCTCGTCGGGCAGACCGTGTTGCGTTAAAACATCAAGATTCTGCTGTACATACTTCGTTAAACATGATTTATACTTAATTTAAACGTTGCTAAGTTTTGATGTCAAAGACCTTCAGAAACCGAAGTGCAATAAAAATATTGATTTATTAACCATCAAAAATTCTTAATGGGATTGAAATTTGAACCATAAATTGTATGTTTAACTTTGAATATCATCGTCATATTATAAATAAAGTATACATCAGGAACTAAACTACATCATAAACTAAAAAAGCACAATTCAAGAACTAATTAATTTGTATTTACAAGACTAAAAGCACATACATTTATGCTGAGATGCACTGATTACACTTCTACGGCCAAAGTAGTTCCTGTGGCGTAACGAACCAAGCAGGCACCCCTATCTTGTAAATTTACTATTTCAATTAAGTTTGATCGTTTCCCAAGCCCACACTACGAAAGTTGCACCACTTGAGAAAATTGGAAAGTCCTCCAATATTCTTGAGTAACGACAAAATTGAGATTTGGAGTCACATGTCTGTATCAGTTCTTGGGAAGCTCTGTCTTCAGATTGTAAGTTAAACTATAATTCTTTTAGTTGAAAAATGAGTGATACCGTATCCGCCGAAGTGGCTGTGAAAACTACGACTTACTCAAAGTTCGTATATTAAAAGATCTTAGTGATGAAATGTCCTAATGTTCAAACTGGATTATTCTGGAATAATGGACGGCAAGTTGAACTTTGTGTAGGAAGAATTAAAATAATGCGTATGGTTTGAAAATAATGCATTAGGGAAAGGAAGAATGAAATATTTGTTCACTTTTATTTCTAAAGCATAGACATTATTGAAGAAAATTATTGTAACTCAAACGAGTATCCCTCTGTTCTAGCAGACTGTGAGCTGTAGGACTATCATATTTGATTCCTGTAGTTTACCTGATGTATATAGCTCTCTTCTGTGTAACTAAAACTTGTTTATGTTAAAACTTAACGGCAGTTTATACGAGGATCCCTGACATCAAGAACAGAGTTGGGAATATATGAAAATAAGTCAATAAGAAGACAAAATGAATTTTCAAGTCACTTAAGTTGCAAAAAAAACTTAAGATATTTAAAATTATGGCACCACAAAGGTGCTTGGACTTAGTGTTTGAGTACTCTGCAACTTTAACTAGTGTTAAAGTCTACCAAGAAGTCCCATCAATAAAACTCCTGCTGCATATCTCGACGATAGTCAGATTTGTTAATGACGAACTGTATTGTTATTAGAAAACTAACCTCATCTTAATGGACGAGATACTTCGTCATTAGAAGAAAATGGAATAGATCTTGGTATAGTCACCATAAAAATATTGCAATGTCTAGATGACGAAATATCTCGTCATCAGCAAAACTGGCAACATCTTGATGTAGGAGATATGTCATCGAAATCACTTAGAGGGATAAAACTGTCAATCATTTTGAACTATAAATACTTGTTTGAGACTGTAACAATGTCACAATTTCTGTGACAAGATATCACGTCTGTCACGCTCTGGTCAGTTTTCCTAATGACCAGATTGATCGTAATTAACAAAAAATTATGACTACCATAGAGACAAGCAAAAGGAGGGTTAATTTTAGGTAATGCAACAATAACTGTGTCAATTTGTTGTTCATATACGTATAATTAAAGTAAAGTTCGAATAAATCGGAAGTGGATAAAATAGGTAAAGAACTACTAGTATAAAAGGAAGTGTTTGTCCTGTTATACGTCCTGACGAATATATGGCACTTAAAATAATGAGATTTGGTACACTGGTAGTCCAAATTTTTTGTTATTTTTATTCGAAGTTTGATAAAATATAATCAAGAACATTTTAAAATTAATTTATTGGAATTTTACTATTATTGTTTTCCTTAGAATGGCAACACTATAAACAGATGACAGATTCTAAATTAATTTTTTTCCGGTTCCGTTTCATTTTCCAAACAACTATTTCAGCCGACGAAAAAAAAAAATTTTTAACTGGAGTTATATAGTTTTTTTTATTATATCCTAGATCGTTAGAGATAGAGTAAAAATTTCAACGGATTGGAAATCTGCAGAAAAATTCGCATTAGATCGATACCTAAAAATATGATTTCTTTAAACAAATAATTTTTAAATTGTAACTTTTATATTTTTTTCCCATACGAATTTGACTTTCGGTGTCGAGATTCCATTTCCTTCGCTCAAATGATTCCAATGAAGGAAAGGAAAACAAATACAATTTTTTTTGACTGGCATTGTTCAGTTCCTTATTCTAGAATTGGGATCGTTAAAGATAGATTCAGAATTTAAACGGATTTTAAATCTGCGGAAAATTTTACACCAGATAGATACCTTATATGTTTGATTTTCTTTTATTATCAATTTTCCAATTAAATATTTATATTTTCGCAAGAGATTGTGGCATCACGCCGAATGGATCTCTTCGCAATTTGGCTGCATTTGACAACGCCGTGATGGCTGTTATCCAATAGCCTACGGAATCCTATTTGGTTTAAGAAGGAAACGAAATTGGAAATCGTTGCAATCACCGGGGGTTAGCTAGCAGTGGCCAGACATTACCCCACAAAAAGAACTGTCACGGGCAACGCCGTGCTGGCGATGCAGTGGCTAGTATTTGATATTTGTATTATTTTTGTTGTATAAACGGTTAAATAGGAGAACACCAAACGCTATTAAAAAATGTGCTCTAAAAATATTCTGTCCCAAAGATTGCCAATATGGCCGGTGAGACAGCAGCAACTGTTGCATATTTTCTGGGAGTGTGTATAATACTGTTTCCTGTGTTCCGTATTCTTGTCAGTTCATTTGACTGATGAAATCCTTTTTATGATACGCTATGGGCCAGTTGTCTCTTAATCTTTACGCTGTCCGTATCATTCTATATGCTTAAATGTTGCGATTTCTCTTTATAATTATTAGATTTTATGTTGGTCTTGGGAGTTACTTTCTTATTACACGACTAGCTAAATAACCCTCAGTTGCTCGGGTTACAAATATGACCGCGACAGCTAAAATATGACCGAGACATTTCCCTATGTTAACTCAAAGACACTGATCCTGTAGAACGAGTTTATTTTCCCACGTCCATTTATTGCCGAAAAGCAGGGTTTAGATTTTAAAATTGGAGCTTTGAGGGGCACTTTTAGGACTACAGGTTTACCAATTTTCATGGCTACAGATTGGTCACGAGCCAGAAATGTATTAGCCTGTGTTTTCCACAATGTTCAAAAGTATAAGTGAGTCAAATTTGGAGTGGTTTGCTCAAACAGTGTAGGTATCTATTGAGAATATACACAGATACCACACATATTTTTATCTCGCTATATTAAAAAAAAGTTATCGCTGCCGCAGTTGCAGGATTGAAATCTTGAGTTTTTTCGCTCGATCCTTATACGGTTTCCCTAGATAGTATGGATCAGAAATTTACAAAATTAACAGGGTTTGTTCAATATATATATAGTATTAATTATATCATTATACAGCAATACTTAAATAATCTACAGTATATACCATAGATAAAACAGGGCGGGCAAGTTTGAAACTATTGTATAAGGTATTCCGTAGATTAATTAATATATTTTGATTGGATTTATTTTTACGAATTTAACTAACGAGTGACACAAATAATATTACCGCCCTGATTCTAAAAAATGCATGTTCCAACTCACACGGAGAAAGAAATTACTCATAATTAATTTTTATCACACATATGCAAGATTCTTTCATAATTTTTGCTTTTGTTAAAATATATAAAACTTATCAATCCAATTAGTAGTTTAAATTTTAAAAAATCGTACATATGAATAACCTTTTAACGCTTTTAACAAGAATCTATGTAGTCTATTCGCTTTAAAAAACACTTGAAATAAATGTGCTCAATGATTACAACGGGTTTCCTGCGAATAGAAATAGTTGATTTTGAGCGTTCATAAATGTTCATAAAACATAAAGAATTTCGTAATAAGTTGTTATAGCAAGTGAAATAAGTCACCGATTCATCTCATGCAGACCTTAGTATGTTGATACCTATAGAATCGTATTGTTCGTTGGAGACCATATTATATGATGAAAAGAAATAACACCCATTTTTCTGAGAAGAAACATGTCGAAAATCGGTATCTTGAACGTATCATCAAAGTATCTTTAGTCCAATAAATATTTATTTCTTCACAAGAAAATAATAAGTTTCAAAACAAAGCAAGAACAAGAGATCCTGCTATCTTTTTTTATCAGGTTTCACCTTCCCTTGTCCTCAGAAGGCTGCTTACGGTGTGAAAAATTTTGTCGATAAAATCTAGGATGCATTATTCTTAGTACTGTTTTTTCCATACTTTTTATGTGTTTACTCTTGGGAAAAGAGCCTTATCACTTACAAGAAAATATTTTCTCCCCTTGGTTTTCAATAAAAAAAGTCCACCAAAAAACCGAAAATATATCGTTTATTTTTCTTACCCTTTTCTTCAGTCTCTTACTTTACTTCTTTGATATGAACTTATTATAATTTATTATTTTTTGTGAGTTCGCGTTTATCTTTTATTCTTCGGTTGATTAGATGCCTTTAGAACCTTCTAGCTAAAAAAGCAAAAAAAAAAAAAAAAAATTGCTACGAAATTATTATTTTTTCGTGTTTTATTCAATACTGATGAAGAACAAAATGAAGAATGAAGTAACGAATGGAAACTAGAAAACTTGTTTAGCTGTGTTCAGTACTTGTTATTTCGTTTGCGATTTAAATATCTCATTTAATTGAAGAAGGCGCAATTGAGATATTGCTCAGTTCATTTGAGAGCACCGGATAGCTAGCCTTGGGAGAGGAGTAACTTAAAATGTATATTATTTTCAGGATTTAAGGGAAATATAGATTTAAGGGAGGTTTTCTGGAAGTAAGGGAGATATATGCTTGATGTTTGAGTGCAATACTTTGTACTTTTATTATTCAAAATGTATATTAATTTAAAGCCATGCCAATTGAAGATGAGATGTGTTAGAAGGAAACAAAAATAATATGAATGGAATTTCGTTCATATTGTAAAAGATACTTCAAAGAATCTAAATTAGTTTTCCTTAATAAGTATTGCAAAGTATTTGAAAATGGAATTGAGGATAAAAAAAATCAAGCTTATTAAAAGCTTATAAATGTTTTAGTTTTTTAATAAATTGTTGTATAACATTAAAACAAGAAATTCTTTTTACTTTCTTTGACTTGCTAAACTATATTCTTTCGAATCTTTACTATATTTGTATTACATTAATTTAAACGCATTCAAACATTCTACTCTTAAAATATTTTGCTCAGAATCAAATGAACAGACAAGATTATTTAATATGTATCATGCATCCCTGTAAACAAGGTCACATTTTCTGACGTTACTTAGAAAATATTGGAAGTGATATAATTTTTTCTTCTTTGTAAAAAGCTTCTACACTGCACGACAAATACTGATTAGTTAAATGTATGTAATATATCACTAATTTCTATGATTCTGCTTCTAAACAGACATTTAAATGTGGTACTTATTTAAATAGGTCAATCGCACATTAATTATGTATAAAAAACTTTTATTACATAAAATTTATTAGTTGAAGGTTTTCATGTTAAAAAAAATAAATTAAAACTAAACCTTATTCTGCTCTTTTTACAGCTTTAGCATGTTTTCGAAAAATTTCATAGGATATTGAATAATAACTATAATTTGTGAAGAACGTAGTACAAAACACAAACACTTGACTAAAGTAGGAAACAAATATAAACACGAGGAGTAAACTAAATATTTAAAAAAAAACGCGTTACACTTTCCTTCTTTTCATCATATACACCTAAACACTCAATAAAATTCAGTAGATAAAGTCAAGTTAAACCAGCATAGTTGATAGTAACTAATGAACTCATAATTCATATTTAATTATGAAATTACTCACAGTTTTCATATCATTATGCACTACATATATACACAGGACATAATAAGGAAACTAGCTGTATCTCAAAACACATAATTAACAATATGTATTAGAATAGAAATTATAAGGGTTTTATTTAGCAAAGCAGCACCAAATAAAATTGGTTGTTTACCCCATGGTGCTATATTTTCTTTAGGTGTGTAAGGGCTTCAAGTAAGTTTGATGTATGGTATTACTGCCTTCATTACCCATTCACTCATTTTCCCCTTTCATGACATTTTTAATCGACAGTGTATGTCTTGAGTTTGGCAAAATATGGTTCTCTCGCCGTAATATCTAAACACAACGAATAACCCATAGTGCTTAATAAGTTCTACACCGAGACGTGGAGGTTGTGCGAATTAATTTTTCAGTTATTGCATTGCAGTTGGGGAAAATTTATTAACTATTGACATTGGTACGATGTAGGATGTGATGGGGAGAGGCTGTTTATTTTTAATTTGGTGTGCTCTGCTAAACACATGCTACCATCCGAAGGTCATAAGATTTGGATGACCAGTATGGCAGTCTTGTCGGAATGGAAAAACCTTCTTGACATGTTGAGATCTGAAAGCTGATTTGATGGTACTTGGACAATGATGGTCCAAGGAAAGGTAGCACGATTTTTTCTGATGTTCGTAGACCGAAATTTCATCATGGTGCAAGTAAAAGAGAGGTAATGTAAGCGAACACACATATGCCCTATATATGGAAAGCTGTTATAACAAAGTTGAATCTGGTTTTATGGCGTAAGGACCACATTTAGCCAAGGTGTGCCAAGTAACGTTTATTAAATGGATATTAACACACAAGGAAAGCTTTACTTAAAAACAGAAATACTCACGGGATGAAATCTAACCTGCAACAACTGCAACTGGCTTATTGATAGCGCTATGGGTGAAATCTGCGAGATATTGCGAGCGACACTTGTTATAACGCGGGTTTATCAAGTAAAGTTAATGACTCTATATATACACTCTATAACAAAAAAAAACGACGAACCAAGAAGGAGTTGTCCGATGGAGACAAAAAATGGTGGATAGGAAAATTATGTACAGAATATAAAATGATTAAAATTTCAGAACAATTGAATGATGTATTTCAGAGTTACAGTAACCAGCTCAATAAGGTGTTGACCCGCCTCTAGCCTAGATACAAGCTGCCACACGGCGTGGCATAGACCGATAAAGCTCCCGGATGATCTCCTGCGGTATTTCTTTCCAAATTTGCTCCAACTGTCAGACTACGTCATCAACATTCCCTACCGGATCCAGTCACCTTTTCCATCATATCCCAGACATGCTCGATGGGAGAGAGATCTGGTGATCTGGCTGGCCAAGGAAGAGATTGACAAGCTTGAAGATAGTTCATAGCAACACGTGCCGTATGTGGTCTGGCATTGTCTTGCTGAAAAATAAGCCCAGGATTCTGCGAAAGGAACGGTAGCAAAACAGGTCTCGGAATGTCGTCAACGTACCGCTGTGCAGTAAGTGTACATCTAATGACGACCAAAGGGGTCCGGCTATCAAGGGAAATGGCACCTCAGACAATAACTCCTTGTTGAGGACCCGTGTGGCGTGCAATAGTGAAAGCAGGATCGGCACGCTGCCCTGGGCGTCTCCAGACACTTCTTCGATGATCGTCAGGACACAGTTGGAAGCTGGATTCGTCGCTAAAGACTATACGTCCCCAGTCAGCATCATTCCAGACTGATCGAGCCAATCACCTCTGTAATCTGGCTCGACAGTGTGCAGGCGTGAGTGGCAGGTGGCGTAACAGTCGGTACGAGCGTAGATTTCGCTCTCTCAGCCGTCTGTGAATGGTTATGGTGGACACTCGTGTGTGGGTCGCACGACAGATGGTTGATAGCGATGATCAGGCGCTGTGACTGCTGATCTGACAATCACTCTGTCCTCGCGATCTGTTGTGGCCCTACGTCGACCGCTACCATCATGACGCTGAAATCTGCCATTGTCCACTCACTCATGCCATCATCTTCTAATCACCGCATCGCTTCGACTCACATGACGAGAGATTCTCCGATTTGCCCAACCTGCCTCTTTCAATCCAATGATACGACCTCTTTCAAACTCTGAAAGTTGCTCGTAATGAGCTCGAATCCTGCGGCGAGGTATTTTTTCAGTCGTTGAAAGGTATCCTAAATCGCAATGCAGCAGACATTTTTAACAACAGTTCAAGAACAACTTCTTATATACATCTGCTGGATGCGCAGTTCCGATGCGCTGGAGATCGCACTATTCATTCATTGGACACCAAATTTTAATCATTTGCATATTGGGTCAAAACATTTTTGCATACAAAATTTCAAAGCAATCGGATGATTCCTTCTTTGTCCGGCGATTTTTTTTGTTACAGAGTGTATTAAAAGTGTGATATTATCATAATTTTATTTCGTTACTCACTCATTAAGAGATAAGTTAGATTTACTACCACGACACATATAATTGGCGTTTTGTGGAAGTTGGAAGAATAGGGTACCAGCTCAGGTGTTGCCTCGTCATCTGACCGGTGTACAAAATGATGTGGTTTTGCCTTTGATCTTGCACTTTGGTATTGAACCCGGACCGTTCACCAATAGTTTGTTGTGTTGCACCAGTGCGGATCTAATTAAAATATACCTACCTACCATGACAAATGGATACTACAAAAGTCATTTTAACTTCATTATTTAACAGTAGAAGTGGCCTGTACTTTAATTGTGCTCTTTAAAAGTCTCTAATTACCTTTCCAATCGACTGAAAATGCTGCTATTTTACGAATTTTTATTATTTCGCCTACTCGTATTGATTGTAGATTCAATCATTCTGGAATGGGTGGATGATACAATGAATATATATAAAACTGGAAAGGGGGCCCCTAAGGCACTTGATAATGATACCACGGAATTCACTCACTTCTGTGTAGATTATCACCTTACAATGGCATTCAAAGTAGTTTGACGGAAGGTATTATTCTTTACATTACGTTACACACTTTGTTCTCATCCCCAACGGTAAACGCAATGTTTTGTTAAAAAACTACTAAAAACCAGTAATTATCTTTCTGAATGACTAGCATTTTTTATACTTCACTGATGTGAAGCATTAAATGGGGACTTACCGATAGTTTCATTTTTGATAGAGTATAAAGAGCTTGAAGACCCGATCTCTCTCACAAATATATTTTTTTTTGAATTAGAAGAACAAAATGAAACAAATTCGTAGAATTTCAAGATTTTTAGAATGTACCTCTATTCTAAAAGTTAAAAACGTTTTCTGTCTAAATAAGATGGGAAGTGAAATGTGTAGGAATTTATAAAATTAAACTACGTTTCAGCCTTTTTTATGTAGGAATAATCCACAGAGCCGTATTCGTTGGTGCGCTGGAGGCTGTCAGAGATCTGAAGAACAGTAGACAATGTATGACGATGACATTGTTTTCCAAATAGTACACCTTTAAAGTGCCAAATCAAGTAAAAGTAACACCATAATCATATAAATATTTACAATATTTTAGATACACTATGCGGACAAAAATATTTGGACACAGCAGATATTCTTAGGAGGATCCAGCTAAGTGTGGGATCGTTTTTCTTCGTAAGGACTTGTCCCATTGCTTTATGTACCTGGTATCATGAACGCTGATGTGTATTTCGACGTTCTGGATCATTCGGCCTTGCCTACACTATGACATTACTACGGCGATGATGGTTGTTTCTTCCAACAGGATCGTGATCCGTGTCACACTGCAAAACGTGTGCTGGACTGGTTTCCTCAAAATGAGATGAATTTGCTTGAATGGCCTGTTCGGAGCTCCAATCTCAATCCGATCGAGCACTTCTAGGACAAACTGAAGCAACTAGTACTACACCGCCACGCACGTCCCTCTTCACAACAATCACTTCTCACAGTTTTGCAAAAGGCATGACGAGAAATCCCTGCCTCGACATACGGAGAACGTCTGGAAAGTATGCCTCGAAGTATTGCAGTGGTAATACAAGCAAAAGGATGGCTTACCCGTTCCTCAATAGAATAACAAAGCAAATCTTTCAGAAAACATGCCGTGTCTAAATACTTTTTTCCATATAGTGTATATCCGTGGTAAATATTTTATATAACGTAGTGACGGCGAGTAGAATACTTAGCCGAAACATTTTCTATCTACTTAATAAATATCACTGAGACATAATGCTGCACTAAATCTAATGATTCGACTAAGTAAGTATAAAAGAGGTAACCAGAAAAGATCAAAATGCACTCCGTGAAGATCTAGCAAACGAAACCACACAGAAAATCAATATCTATCATAACCAAAAAGCAATATGGGGAAAGTGCGTTTCGACAGAAGATAGGTGCAATGATTACTTTAAATAATTTGCCTAAATTGATCCAGCGCTCTACAAGAACGATGTGTCGCGCTTTTCACTTCAGTCTTCTCAGGTATGAGGAAATTTCCCTTCCTTTTTTGTTTATGTTAAATTAAATACAGTCAACATGTTAATATGATTGAAAATTTTAATTTGGATAATAAACTTTCTCATCCGTTACCTCCAATAATAGGTGTATTTTGATACAGCTCTCAATAAGAACGTGAGGCCACACTGGTTCTTCAGTCTTTCCAGGAATGAGGAAATTCCCTGCCATTTTTTTTATTGTTAGATTAAATAGATTAGAAGAGGTTAATGTGATTTAAAGTTTGACCTTGCAATAATAATGCATCATATATGCCTAATCAAATAATCTGTTTATACGAACGGGAGGCAACACTGGCCCCTTCAGTCATACCAAATATGAGTAAGTGCTATGTCTTTTTATTGTTAATGATAATTAAATAGAAGAGAACATGCTAATGTGATTTAAATTTTGAATTTGGATACTAATCTAACGCATGTTACTACTAAATAATTTGAGGTTACTGATACTATATACAAGTTACATCAAATAATATGGATAATCTGAACTATATGAACGTGGGACCACACTGGTCCCTTGAGACTTTCCAAGGATAAGGCAAGTTCCTGTCTTTTGCGGTAAAACGAAGTGCGTATAAATTCGCAAACCGAAGACGGAAACATTTCCAAAACAAATATTTTTATTGCTAACTAGTTGAATAACCCGGCTAGGCTCAGTTGTGTTCGGGTTTCAAATAGGACCGTAACAGTTAAAATGTGACCGCGACATTTCCCTTGTGTTAACTAAAATACACAAACTCTGTAGAACGTGTTTCCTACCGCTGCAGCTAAAATATGACCTTGACATTTCCCTGTGTTTATCTCATACACAAACCCTGTAGAACATGTTTCCTAATCCATGTCCATTTATTGCAGAAAACAAAACATTAGATTTTAAAATTGAACCTTCGAGGGGCACGTTTAGAACTACCTGTGTGCCAATTCTCATGACTACAGATTGGTCTGAAAAGAAGAAAGATATAGCCTATGTTCACCGCAGTGTTCTAAAGTATGAGTGTAATTTGGTGTGGATTGGTCGAACGGTGTAGATTTGTAGAGAGAATATAAATATCCTTTAAAACAAAAGATGTTAATTAAATAGAAGAGGACAGGTTAATGTGATTTTAATTTTGAATTTGTACAAGGACTGTTGAATAAAGAATGATCATAAATTAATAAAATATAATTCCTTGTACTAATCCTCCAAATTTTTATGGGTTTTCTCAAAATACTCTCCATTACATACCATGCACTTATCCCACCTCTTTTTGAGTCTTCAAACACATGCTGGAAGCCATTTTTTGACAGGTCCTTCAAAATCGCCCATCGCAACTTTTACCACTGCCTGTGATGATGAAAACCGCTTTCCAAGAGATGTTTCTTCAAATTCAGGAAAATAAAAAAATCGTTAAGGTACTGCATCAGGACTATATGGAGAATAGGGAACACATATGATGATAGTGGTCTTTGAAAGATCTGACTTTTTTTAAAGGCAAAAACGAAATTTCAATGCAGTGTATTGCATTTCGCGTGTCATATCCCTTTTTGCCGAAGGCGAAAGAAAAACTAGGCGTTCTTGGTCAGCTCCCAAGGGCTCAGCAATGACGTCATGACCGTGATACTTGCGTTATCTATTCTCCACTTATCCCGCTACACATTCAATATGAGTTCTATTTTTCTTGATTTTTTATGTCACCTTTAAAAAAATTATGATCATTTTTTTATTTAAAAGCCCTCGTAGATGCTAATTAAATAGAAGAGAACAGGTTAATGTGATTTAAATCTTGAAATTTATATGTTAATCTATCACATCTTACTACTGAATTATTTGAGGTTACAGATACTATAGACATGTTACCTCAAATAGTACGGATACTTTTATCTTTATGAACGTGAGACCACACTGGCCCCTTCAGACTCTGTCCAATTGTAAGGCAAACTCCCGTCTTTTTAGTGGCAAAACGAAGCACACATAAATTCGCATACCGAAGTCGGAAACATTTCCAAAAACATTCGGGAAGCCATCAACTCCGCAGGTACGATTCTGCAGTGGACCCACGCGTCCCCCATCCCAGCGCGTCCATCCGTCCGTCCGTCCGACGTGACACACACCGCGGCGGAGTTAAAACGGATCAAAAGGCGGGCAGAAGCTAACTCTCAAATCGAGCGTAGCGAAACACATTCTGAGGATTCAAATTGATTCACGGTCCGGTCCTGAAAGAAATATGAAGTCGAAAATTCACGTTTCCCCAGCGACATCACGTCCACTCCCCGAGCGCACACAAATAGAAAGCATTTCCCTGCCATCTGTCTTTATATTCCGGAATAAAACTGGCCCGGTAAATAAGCGTAAAGGAACTGACGGGTTTGGTAGGGGACTTGCGTATGCTGCTTTATGGGACTCGAGTTTACTTTGGCATTGGGTGGCACATTTGTAAGAAAGACTTCAAAATGTTTATGTTTCGTTTTGAATTATATAATATGTTCTGTGGTATATATATGCGAGTGCGTTTGAGTGTGTTGCGTCAGCAATTTTTTTTGCACCGCAAACTTGGATGCAGTGTTGATTCACTGATATTTTACCGTTGTTTGATAAGCGTTATATTTATTTAACCCTTATCAAGCCATCATTCAGGCGTGGTTTTGAATTATATAATAATGTACGTTAGTATATATGCGAGTGCTTTAGGGGACTTGGCACCCGAAAATGGGTCAAAATACCGATTTTGGGATTTTTATCCCAAATTATGATTTGGAATCTTAAAAATGTTTCTGCAAAGTTTCATGTCTTTACGATAATTCTAAGTTGCCAAATTATCAAATTATATTTACCTTAGTACAGAAATCGAAACCGAAACTAATAGGAATCCCCAATCGAGATTGAGTGATAACTTTAAAAATCTACCAGCAAAGCCTCATATTACAAATATTTTAATATGTGCGGTTAAGCTGTAGAAGTATATTCTACGTGTAATTTCTGAGGCAGTGTGTGAGTTCAATAATGGTGTGTGCAAAACATTACAAGAACAGCAGAGTGCATTGGGGATTTCCTGAGGGAATGCAAGTCGGACTCTTTGAATGATGCTGTGCAAAAGGAAGGTGCTTTTTCAAGCTAGACGCGCTACAGCAAAATATCAGTTTTCTAGAAAACTGATTAAACTTGCCATTAAGAGGCAAGAACATGCAAACAAAAGAAGGGAAGGTGTAACCTATAAAGCAGGATCTTTCTAAATCATCTTCACTTATATTTTCCAATTCGTGAGTCGCATATTAATAATAATTGAAATTTTTTAATGAGAATTTATGTATAACATATTTTTTTGATCATTTGTAATAACATAATAGAAAACAGAATTCAATAATATAACCATAGCATTTTTTTCGTTAAAATCAAATTTTCGTATTTACGTTACAAATTACATCGTTTTTGTGAATATTCCATTGCATTAAATTTTGACTGTATGAAACATAAATATTTATTATTTTTACATATAAATATTCTACAGCACCACATATATGTGCTGGTCAACAGCAAAAAAAATTTCAAGTGATTTAATGGTTTCTTTACTACATTTTTAGTAACATCAAAACTTTAAATTGGTTTTTCTCAGTTTTGTGTTTTTTCAAACACTGTTATGGTTAAAACCATAAAGCTTTTTAACCAATCATCTAAATCATCTGAAATTTTAACCACTTGCTCATAATTATCTGATCAATAAAACTAAATATGGGATTTGTAAAAAAATAAGTAGAACTTATTTTATTACAGATTAATTAAAACAATTCGTAATTTTTCTCGATTTTTCACTAACTTTTCAGTTTTTAATTTTTTTTTCAAAAACTACACAAGATATTCAAAATCCCATATTTAGAAGTGTTAAGAGAAGTTTCATTAATATTGTAAAAATATTTGAAGTTAAAATATTGAATATTAAAAAAGGAGTACCAATTTGAAATTTCTGACAATTTTATTAAAATTTTAAATTTAAAAAAAATTGTGATACAAATTTTGATTTTTTTCCTCAAAATTCATTTAATTACATGTGAAAACATTAATTAATGATAAAAACTACAATAAATATAATTTATTTAAAAAAATAATTTTTGGGGTGCCGAGTCCCCTTTAGAGTGTGTTGCGTTCGTGCGTTATCCATTTTTACACCTCAAAGTCGGATGCAGTATTGATTCACTTCTCATATTTTACCGTTGTTTGATAAGCGTTATATTTATTTAACCCTTATCAGGCCATCATTTAGGTGTGGTTTTGAATTATACAATAATGTACGTTAGTATATATGCGAGTGCTTTAGAGTTTGTTGCGTTCGTGCGTTATCCATTTTTTCACCTCAAAGTTACTGTTATTTGATAGGCGTTATTTTTTTTTGTAACTGTCGACAAATGGTTTGGATGATATAAGTCGTCCACCGAGATCTCACCTATAATGGTAATGAGTTATCTCGTCATCAGGATATTGCCGACTATGCTTAGAATGACGAAATCAAGAGCAGATCAGTTTTCTGTAATAAATACATTTTCAATTTGATCAGTATTTATACTTCTTTTGAGGTATTATTGGAATTCTTAGTTGCTATATTGTATGTTCTTTATAATAACTATTCTGAAGCATAGATAATTCCTTTTGAGTGAAATATTATGTTTCTTAATTACGCGTATTATTCCCCAAATGGGCTATACCATGAAATAATTTAATGATTTTTTACGGTGAAGTTTGAGCATTAATGATTTTTATATTTATTATAAATTTTTTCTTTCGAATTCTTTACAGTTGAATGTTGTTTTTCCCATGAAAACGTTGTGTTTGACCAGTTTATCCGCATTCAACAGCATAACAGAATTTCTGAACAGGCTATAATTCTGTTAAGTAAACAGACATATAGTAAGTATCAGACATTCGGTATAAAACGAAATGTCCCATATAGAAATTCAAATAAAATGATAAAAGCAATACCCAACTATATATGTCTCGTTGGTCAGCATTTGTTAAACTTATGTAAACATGTCTACTTGCAAGGTAGACAGGATATTACCTTTCTAAAAGAGAGGTGTATTTGATCAGAGAAATGAGTTTAATTTTCCTTCACTTAATACTTAGTTCGTACATTCCACAAAGAAATTTCTACTAACTTTTAAGTTCAGTTATTTAATGTTATATTCGCTAATTTATTTAGGGCAAAATATTTATAAATTTCATTACAATTTTCATAAATTATAGAAGATAAAACTATTTTAAAATTGTATTAAAATTTATACAATTATAAATGAAAAAAATTATTTAAAATTTTATTAAAGTTTATAAATCATAGATAAAATAAATACTTTTTTCTTTAAAATTCCTATGTAAAACAATGAATAAATTATACGAATATTGAAACGCTCATAACTTAAAATTTTTAATTCGTAATAGTGTAAGCGATTCGAGTCAAAATATTTAGACTACTAAATAGACAAGTTATTCTGAGCTTCGGTATTGAACAGTGATATGTAATATAAGAGCCAGTTTGAGATTTGTACAGATGGGAAGAAATGTTTCTTGTTGCAGCAACTCTTTATTCATGTCAAGTCTCGATACAGAGTGGTTGGCAATTAATGCTAACTTGTGCCGTCATATCTTCTTGGATGATATATCTTCTTGGATGATATATCTTTTTGGATGATATATCTTCTTGGAGGATATATCTTCTTCGATGATATATCTTCTTGGATGATATATCTTCTTGGATGATATATCTTCTTGGATGATATATCTTCTTGGATGATATATCTTCTTGGATTGGTTCATATTTGTTTTCTAGCTGACTTCAATGCTGTCCTTCACTGTTTTGCTAGCATAGACTATGCAACTACTTTTTTTAGAATCAAGAAAATTCGGCTCCTATTGGCAAATCAAAAGACAGTGAAAGAGTATGGCAAATGAAATCGCTAATATGTTTGCAAAACTGTCAACTACAATGACCCGAATTCTTCTGACAACAATTCCCATATATTGTCTGGATTGGGTCAGACGGTCAAACACTTTGGACACGTTACGCAGGAACGCTTGAGTAACCTCTTCGCTACCAGCCATAAAAAATTGTTTAAATATCAGGTTTTTTTCTGATAAATATTATGAAATACTTCAAATTTCTCACGTCAATTCTTCTTTTAGATGCTGGCATCATAGGGGGCTAAAATGTTTAGGTACACATATGTGTACCTCGGATCTCAAAGCTGAAAACCTAATAATTTTTAAATGATTAGATATTGCTTTTTTGTACATTGCTGCATTATTTATCACTTTATAAGTACAATAACATTATTAGAATGTTAGAACCACAAGATATTTTTTTAAATGTCTTTTTCACGCAATATTTTGTATTGGGAAGTGTTTTTTGACTTACATAGGCACATTTTATTGCTACAAAACATAAATTTTGTACATGCTATATCACTATCACTTTAAAGTAACACAATATTTGTAGGAAATAAGACACAAAAACAATTTTTAATACAATTTTTACTGTGTGTCGTATTTTATGAAACAGTTATTTTTCATGATGCAAAGATACATTTGACATATTGTACACATAACTCTTGTCCTAGATTTGCATCCAGCTAACCTACACTTTTGTGCCTTTTTTATCATCCATAAATTTTGGCACATGGCCTACATTATCAAATCTAACTTTAATTGATTGATTGACAACCTTCCTCTGCTTTTTTGGAGTTTATTCCTCTGAATATGTTTGTTACCTTCATGTTTAATGAGGGCGTATGCCACCTGCATTCGGTGTCAATGAGGGATAATAATTCTACTTTATTTGCTTTATAATAGCTTACATACCAACCCAGCAGTTAGAAATAACCAGATCCACAAAATGAATAAACACTATTACTGATCATTTCATTGTTCGCGTGGTACACCTATAATAGGTCAAATAGCGGTCACATAAATCGGTTCCTTCCATTGAGCTATTATAGGCCTGAACAACTGATGGCTGTGGTACGATAATCTTTTTTTTCCCTCCTTTGACTACCTCATGCAGCTTGACACAAGTTCATTGCTCAAATGTGACGGTAAAAATAAAACACTTTTATTGTCTTTCCACTTTAACATGCATAGTTTTTCATCCTTATTTTCAAGTTCATCCTACTGTCCTCTTTTTAATGTTTTGTCCAATTTTAATTTATATCGTGCAGTTCCAATTTTGTTTGTCCTAATCGTACCAGCTGTAAAAATTTCTTTCTCGAGGAGATATTTAGCACATTTCAGGCCAGTGAAGCACCAGTCGTATACTACGTGTTACCAGTTTGAGGGGATAATTTCTGACAATAATATCTTTACAACACTTCCTCCAACGCCCAAAACTTTCAAGTCCTCAGAGGAAACACAACCCTTTCCAATATATATTAGGTAGTCTTTGCCTAAAAATCGAATCAATATTACCAAAATAAAATTTTTAGATAATAGACAAACATTATACTTTTAATTTAAAAATGATAAAGATCTCATAAAATACCTTAAACGGTTCAAAACAGACTGATCGTTAAATTTGCGAAAGGACGAAACGTACAAGGTAACAATGTCAATTTTAGCCGCCAAGTACTCACGTCCACTTACGTGGACCTACATAAGAATCGCTCTCAAATGCACAAAATACAGATTTAAATCAGATAAAATATTTCACCACATATTTAAAGAGATTGTCAACTAAAGCACATTAACTAAAGGATTTCAAATTCATTAGAAACAAATGATATTTACTTATTATTGCAAGAACGTTGAGTCAATGCCATTTCTTCTAAATCGCTTTTGATTAATAAATATTCCACGTCATTTACAGATTGATACAGCTATTTATTGGTGTCAATTGGAAGCATAGACGCTAACTCATATATACCCGAGTTCTTACCTACCAATTTTTTCAGAAAGATTTTTTTAAGGCGAAAAAATAGAGAGCCATATGGTAGTCATTTCTGGCCCACTTACAGCACAACAGTAAGTGGACGATATTCTATTAACTGCTGTGTTACCATTCCTTTTGCAACACCCCGGACTTACTTTTCAACAAGATAATGTCCGTGTTGTTATGAATTTTTTTCACGCTTTCCCAACACTTTCTTGGCCAGTAAGGTCTCCTGATATTTCTCCCATAGAGCAAATTTGGGACGTTATGGGAAGACGATTACAACCATCCCGGAATGAACGTATGTGGTCCCAGGGAGCGAAGAAGATAAATACTCGGAACGGCACTGACTGGGGACCTATAGTTTTTAGTAACGAGTCCCGTTTCCAACAGTGTCCTGACGACAACCGCTGACGATACTGGAGACGTCCAGGACAGAGTGGGAATCATGCCCTTACGATTGACACGCCACACATGCCCACAACAGGGCATAATTAGGTGCCCTCGCCGTTGATAGCCGGACACATTTGGTAGTCATTTCTGGCCCACTTACAGCACAATGGTAAGTGGACTATATTCTACTACCTGCTGTGTTACCATTCCTTTTGCGACATCCCGGACTTACTTTTAAACAAGATAATGTCCGTGTTGTTATGAATTTTCTTCACGCTTTCCCAACACTTGGCCAGCAAGGTCTCCTGATATTTCTCCCATAGAGCAAATTTGGGACGTTATGGGAAGACGATTACAACCATCCCGGACTGAATCGTATGTGGTCCCAGGGAGCGAAGAAGATAAATACTTGGAACGGCACTGACTGGGGACCTATAGTTTTTAGTAACGAGTCCCGTTTCCAACAGTGTCCTGACGACAACCGCTGACGATACTGGAGACGTCCAGGACAGAGTGGGAATCATGCCCTTACGATTGACACGCCACACATGCCCACAACAGGGCATAATTAGGTGCCCTCGCCGTTGATAGCCGGACACATTTGGTAGTCATTTCTGGCCCACTTACAGCACAATGGTAAGTGGACTATATTCTACTACCAGCTGTGTTACCATTCCTTTTGCGACATCCCGGACTTACTTTTAAACAAGATAATGTCCGTGTTGTTATGAATTTTCTTCACGCTTTCCCAACACTTGGCCAGCAAGGTCTCCTGATATTTCTCCCATAGAGCAAATTTGGGACGTTATGGGAAGACGATTACAACCATCCCGGAATGAACGTATGTGGTCCCAGGGAGCGAAGAAGATAAATACTTGGAACGACATTGACTGGGGACCTATAGTTTTTAGTAACGAGTCCCGTTTCCAACAGTGTCCTGACGACAACCGCTGACGATACTGGAGACGTTCAGGACAGAGTGGGCATCCTGCCCTTACTATTGACACGCCACACATGCCCACAACAGGGCATAATGGGGTGCCATCGCCGTTGATAGCCGGACACATTTGGTAGTCATTTCTGGCCCACTTACAGCACAATGGTAAGTGGACTATATTCTACTACCTGCTGTGTTACCATTCCTTTTGCGACATCCCGGACTTACTTTTAAACAAGATAATGTCCGTGTTGTTATGAATTTTCTTCACGCTTTCCCAACACTTGGCCAGCAAGGTCTCCTGATATTTCTCCCATAGAGCAAATTTGGGACGTTATGGGAAGACGATTACAACCATCCCGGAATGAACGTATGTGGTCCCAGGGAGCGAAGAAGATAAATACTTGGAACGGCACTGACTGGGGACCTATAGTTTTTAGTAACGAGTCCCGTTTCCAACAGTGTCCTGACGACAACCGCTGACGATACTGGAGACGTTCAGGACAGAGTGGGAATCATGCCCTTACGATTGACACGCCACACATGCCCACAACAGGGCATAATTAGGTGCCCTCGCCGTTGATAGCCGGACACATTTGGTAGTCATTTCTGGCCCACTTACAGCACAATGGTAAGTGGACTATATTCTACTACCAGCTGTGTTACCATTCCTTTTGCGACATCCCGGACTTACTTTTAAACAAGATAATGTCCGTGTTGTTATGAATTTTCTTCACGCTTTCCCAACACTTGGCCAGCAAGGTCTCCTGATATTTCTCCCATAGAGCAAATTTGGGACGTTATGGGAAGACGATTACAACCATCCCGGAATGAACGTATGTGGTCCCAGGGAGCGAAGAAGATAAATACTTGGAACGGCACTGACTGGGGACCTATAGTTTTTAGTAACGAGTCCCGTTTCCAACAGTGTCCTGACGACAACCGCTGACGATACTGGAGACGTTCAGGACAGAGTGGGCATCCTGCCCTTACTATTGACACGCCACACATGCCCACAACAGGGCATAATGGGGTGCCATCGCCGTTGATAGCCGGACACATTTGGTAGTCATTTCTGGCCCACTTACAGCACAATGGTAAGTGGACTATATTCTACTACCTTCTGTGTTACCATTCCTTTTGCGACATCCCCGACTTACTTTTCAACAAGATAATGTCCGTGTTGTTATGAATTTTCTTCACGCTTTCCCAACACTTGGCCAGCAAGGTCTCCTGATATTTCTCCCATAGAGTAAATTTGGGACGTTATGGGAAGACGATTACAACCATCCCGGAATGATGGTGGCTTGAAACAGTCTTGATGGTGGTTTGGAGCAGTGTAAAAAACTGTGTCGCGTAGTTCACGGTCTCATCTGTGTCCCACGTAGTGTCGATAGATTTGTAAATTTAAACACTACCTGGAAATTCATGTAAGAATTGATTTTGATGACATTGACATCTTCATTTCTTATAGGAAGAATTGCCCTTAGTCATAGCCATGCGTTATCAGTAAAGTGCTGTGCCACATTTGGGAATACCGCCTCTTATAGCTCTTGTGTTTTCACAATGTTTCCAATGCTTTGCTTCGCTATACATTCATCTGTATTGTCCGAAGCAATAGCACTATTTCCCAGTCGAATTAGGTTATCTGCGAATTTCTGGGCACCGGTGACATGAACTTGCATGTTTGTTGACAGTCCAAGTCTGTGAAAGCCTTTCTTAATGTGAGATGATTTCAAGCAGGCTTGCATTTCATCCGTGCGCCCTGTACTTTAAAAAAATAAGAAAATAAATACACAGAAACAATAACAAACAAAATATTATATAGCTTCGCGAAAAGATAATTATGCTTTTAAAAAAGCAATAATTGCCGTTATCCAGTTGGAATGGCGGAATAACAGTAAACAGTTAAGGCTCGGTGCACACAACCGTTTTTTCAACGTGCAACGCTGATGCCACCACGCAAATGCGATCTGAGATACATTAGATCCAATGGAGTAGTGCACACATGCCTCCGTAGCCACCGCGGCGACGCACGTCCAACTTCCGTGCAATTTGTACCTCCATTCCTCTCGGCGCCGCAGCTCGCCGCGCACGCTTCTCTGGTGTGAGGTACCTTGTTTTCCCAAATAAATGGAATATAAATAATAATTAATAAATGGTTGTATCCAGTAACGTCTATTTTGTTTCAAAATATACTTTTTTACACCAAGTAAGCAAAATAAACATGTTTTCTTCCATAGAATATTTATCGCAAATGAGTACTTGCGTCATTTCATGGTTATGTGTGCATAGTTGGTCTTCGGTGCTACACGTTGAAAAACCGGATGTGTGCACCGGGCCTAAAACAGATTGAAGTCTGTTGCAACTCCAAACAAACCAAATAATAAAAAAATTTGTCATTAAATTAATTTTAAAATGTTCTATATAGATAAAATTTTATAATTCAGGCTTCACACAAAAAATACAAAAATACGGACTACCTGCGTGCCAAATATCATTATTGTAAGTGCCATAGAGTCGTCAGGACACTGTGTACATATAAATAGACATACATTTCCTTTTATAATAGTAGGGATAATAACCTCCATTAGTTTAAAATAATACCTGCAACAGTGGTCACTTTTACTGCCATAGCCGGATTAGGATATATTGGAACTACTTGAATCGTTTTCACCTGGCTGACAGCAACAATAATCTTATTTGCCTTGACGAAGAAATAAACTTAGGATCATACTTGTTTTATTGAATCGAAAAGAAATTTTTTTAAATCTGTGATTCTTCCTCTAGTTTTACTGTTTCTTCTAATGTTCATTTTATTTATTATGTATCTATGCTTTATGGAAGACATACTGAAATCAGATTTAACCTTATCGCTGCGGCAGGTAGACAATTGTTACCGCTAAAATTTCGTTTAAACCAGTTTCATGTTATAGACCTGTGTACTGTGGATGTTATCCCCTTTTTAAGTGACCGATGGCATCGATCAACATTGATGAGCTGTCAGCGACTGACCCTCTGGAGAAAAATAAATAACAACAACAAAAAAAATAACATTATGTTAATTTAAGCGTACAGAAACTTTCTTGTGGTACCAGCAAATATCTAAAATAACGAGTGCCTTGTAGGTAATGTGCAGATTATACAGGTAATTTGCAGATTACCTAGGTAATTTGAGAAATGAAGCAATTTTCGGCACTTTAACGGATTACCCTAGTTAATCTGCACATTACCTTGATAATCTGTCGAATAACTGATTACTGCACTTTAGCGGTAAAATATACAAATAAATCACCGGGAGGCTATAAATTTAATTTTCTGTTATCAAATACTGAATTCGGTCTTGTAGCTCTTTTAACTACGAAAACATTAGTTTCATCTACATTTAGCTTTACAAAACAGCCTCTTATAGAGCGTATGTTATGGTGCTTACATCTTTTTTAACTTGCTTATTTTTAAGTATGCAATTAGATACACTTTTATATACATGTGTAAGTTACTTTGCTTTTGTTCCGTTTGATACTTTGTTATTGTTTTATGTACGTAAATTCAAAATACGATTCACAATAATTTTTTAAAAATTGGCTCCGAAGGTATACATATATTTTACGGCATTGGATATTTCAATTTTATATTTTACGATGATAATAACAGTGCTTTACATATGCAGTATTCTTAATAGTACATTGATTTATAAATGATGCCATTTTTCATAGAAATATTCAAACCTTAAAAAATCACAATCATGTTCTCTCCGAAAAACATAAAATAAATACCTGCGGTTAAACAGAAAAAAAATACCTCTATGAACTGTGATTTTAAAGTTAATTGAAATATTATTTTAATGAAGCATCGTTTTTTTACATTTATTTCATTTTTTTCAAACGCTACAGGTGATTTGATACTACTAAAACCAATGGGAAAATATTTACTTTATAATACCATTAGTTCTTAAGAAGAAAAAAATCCTACCGAAATTGTCCTACTAATTAAATGTATTTTAGAGTGGAGGCATCGGGTATTTTCAAATGTACACTCCTACTCGACAAAACGCGTAACAATTTATAATGTAAATAATTACACAATATAGACAGCAAATATATCAAAATTTTAAATAATTATCTCCACACATGCACATGCATTTACCTGGAATTTACAATTCGTTACGCACATAATGCTGTAATTAAACCCAGTTATAGTTGTCAGCAAGTATTAGTGTTCAGGGAATTGCAAATCGTTAAGTCATTGTGCGATACAAATAACGGAAATTATTAAATACACTTTAATAGTGTTCATTTGTATTTAGGGTTGAGAGGATTTACAGTATACCAATTTTATTAAAAATTGTGTAAGCAGAATATACGTGTATTTAATAATGAATGAAAGACAGTTACACAATGCAATTTTCTGAGGAAACGAAAATACTGATATTTACAGAGGCTGTTCACACATTTCTTAGACAATGCACATTTTATTCACAAAACTAAATTACATAAAATTCTTTTGTTTAAATGTTCTATTTGATAGCCCTTATTCTGAACTATCTTTCGACACCGTAATTTCCAGGATAATAATGCCTTTTGAAGTGTCAGAAGAGGTATTCTATCCCATTCCTCCTGAACATCTTTCCAGAGTCCTGTAAGTGTTGTGGGACGACGTTTGGATAATGCAGATTTTAAAAGTCCGAAAGCACAAAAATCCATAGGTGATACATCGGGAGATTTAGCAGGGATATCAGCGAAGGGTATGGCCTTGATACCGGTTTTTCGTTCCATTTCTTTTAGGAAATTTACAGTGGATTTTGATGTGTGAATGCTAGCTTTGCCTTGATGGAGTTCCACAGATTGATAGCACTGTGGGTAAAGCGATGGTATTTCGAACAATTGGCGATAAAATATGTTCCTGATAGTATTTGAAGTTAATCTTGACATTTTTTTCCACTCTCTTTATTTTTAACTTGCCATTATATGAAAAACCAGCAACAATCATGAATCCCTTAGAAAAAATTTCTTTCGATTCTGTGAACCATGTACTTAAATTTTTGTCTCGCCTTTTATGATTATAAATGGCTCTTTTTTTCTATAAATGGCTGCAATCATTTAAATACACCCATGATTCGTCTATTGCAACAATTTTTTTCCATTCAGCTTTGGATAGGTGTTTCTCATATAAAGTTTGGCAGTGTGTCCTACGTTCAGCGATATGCTTTGGAGAAAGGCGATGCACATTGCGTTTTTTCGCATTCTTAAGATTTAAATCAACGTTTATCATTTTGTTTACAGTGGACACTGATCATTTTAATGATTTTGCAACTGTCCTTTGACTAGGGGGATTTTCTTTTAACATTAAACAATGTACCTTTGCAATAGTCGAAGATGTTCGTTTCTTCCTTGTATACTTGTTTGGAATTTCTGTCCCACTTGAGGCTCCAATTTGACGTTCTTTTTCCTTTCGTGTTGACGATATTACCTATCGACATTTTAGATATCACAAAACCATGACTCTCAAATAGTTTTTAGATAACGGAATATGAATATTTCTCTTAGGAAAGGATATAAATATAGCCTTCGAATCACTGCTTCGTTAAAACTGCCATTTTGAATAAAAACAAACCTCTCAAGCCGCAGACGATAATTTTGACTTTTAAAAACATAGTACAACTGCAATTATTTCTTTTGCAGCTAACGATTTTTTATTACCGCTAACCAAAATCGTCTAAAAAATGTGCGAACAGCCTCTGTAGAAAATTACTTACATATTATAACTCGACTATGCGTCAAGCAAATAAAGGACCATACAACATGATTATTACAATTATGTTATTGTAACACGGGAGTTAGGAATTCCCCGATCTTATTAGTATTTACTTTGTTCATAAATTTATTGAAGGCGTTGTTAAACATTAGCCCAATTCTGTTTCCTGACGTCAATGGGTGAATTACGTAAAGTCAAGCGTTTGACACTTGTATCATTTATTTCTCGACATTATTTTTGTTATTACTCAAGTCTACTATAGTTCAAACATTTGAAATTTAGTAGATACTACTCTAGAGAGCAAAAATAAATTTTTTGTCCATTGTTTGAGTTAGTGAAAGTCTTATCTCTAAGAGATAGAGCTTATTTCAGTCTCTCTATTTATTTCATTTATCTCTCAGAAAAATTAAAGAAAATAAAGAACAGGAAATGAATGCAGAAAAAGAAAGAGAGCCCACTTACATTATTTCCAACTGTGTTCATCTCCTTCATGATGTTTTGATGTTTTCTCGAAACTCTTCCTAGTAGTAAATGTTTTATATCTCTCTTTTTGTTCCATGTTGTTCTAAGCGCTGTTGAATAAGTGTTGTTACAGCGAATGTTTGTAAACAAAAAATATCAACGACTGATACATTATTTCTGTGTTCAGATGGCAGTCACTTTTTTAATTTTTCGAGGCAGCAATTTTAATATTCGAGATTAAAAATGTGGTTCTGTGGTTTCTGATTTATTACAATTTTCCCACCTTTGTTTTCTCATAAACTGAAACAAAAAGACTTACGACATTTTGCCACCTACGAAACATTAGCAAAAAAGACTCCATGATGGGAAATAGTCAATTTTTTGGGAAAAGTGACTTATAACAGTTTGCCATCTAAGAAAAGATTTTGGCCTTTCTGCTTCGTCGTTGAAACGTAGATGGTTTTGAGCCATGGAACAATACAAAATGTTTATAAACTCAGAGCTTACCACTTTTATGTCCCTCTTCAGAAGTTTAGTGAAGGAAGGGTAAAGATAAAATTTAAAAAATAAGTAAAAAAGTAATTGGAGATCAGTGCAGTTGTGATGTCTAGAAAAAATACGATTTCAACCCCCGGATCATCTTGAGCCTCCCACGATAGGGAGCAGACGTCCACCCCAAAAGAACATATGTGGTTTCAGTTTTGAAATAACTCTTGTCAGAAAGATAATATTAAAAACTTTCCCTTCGATGGTTGATCCCGGACCGTTACCAGAAGCCCGCTGCGTTGGTTCAGTGTGACGTTAATTATAAATAACAAATACTGTTTTCAGAAATTTTATAAGGATGTTATAAAACTAACGTTTAAAAGGGCTACTTTTCTTTCTCTGTTTTTTTATTTAAAAAAATAACCTTTCTCTTTTAACAATCCCATCAAAATTACCGAATAATTATTTAAAGGTTTGATAAAAATTTGTTATAACAGAATTTAACCCTTGCAATAAGACATATAAAAGTATTCGTCTAACTACCGTAAAAAGTGCAAATATACATCAAAAACGTGTAAATCAATTATGTACATACGATTTGTTTATCTTACATAGTAGATTTTTATGTCTAAATATCGCTGTATACCATACATTGATCAATTTAACCACTTTGCTTCAAGACAGATTTTCAAAAATGTTTTGGTAAATATAAGTTTGATCTCTCTATTTTTCGTCTTAAAGGAAATTATGGAAGACAAATCTTTAAGCCGATAATTTAATTTAATATTTTTAGGTCATTTTTATCATTTATATTATAATCTAACCCTTGTATGCGAATCTGAGTGCCTTTTAGATTGCTGTCACAGTGTCGAAAAATATTTTTTAATTCCAATCTACAGCTCAAAAGTTTCTTAATTTTTATTTTATTTCAAATCAATGTCATGTGTATATTTAATCTTTATTCTAGAAATAAATTCACGTGTGTCTACCCCAACTGCCGCTTCAAAGATCTAGTTGTTTACAGAAAATAATATGCATTTGTGTGGCTATTGACTAAACTGTTTATCTTTTTGTTGCTCAGTGTTATTGTTTTGATATTTATCCGATAACATTAATGTAACATTGAAAATTGAAAACTTCAAAGGATCTTTTTAATATTAACGGAGTTCAACTCTAAGTTTGCTTAGTGGTCACTGTCATATGCAGTCTATATTATGTAATAATCTGCATCTTCTGTAATGTAATATTGAAAATTAACTGAGAAAATCAAAGGATCTTTTTTAATATTAACGGAGCTCAACTCTAAATTTGGTTAGATGTCAGTATCAAATGCTGTATATTATGTAGTAATCTGCATCTTCTGTAATGTAATATTGAAAATTAACTGAGAAAATCAAAGGATCTTTTTTAATATTAACGGAGCTCAACCCTAAATTTTCTCAGTGGTCAAGGTCATATGCACTGTATATTGTGTAATCATCTAAGAGTGTGTTAAGGCAGCTGGTGGTAGATGCCCTTAAAATTATTTCTATTATCGAGGTTCAATTTAATACGCTGATCTTTCTGAGTTGAAACTTTTTGTTGATAAATCTGAAGTCAAGTATAAATTACTTCAGAATTAGTGATTTGCTAACAAATATCTGATACATATATACAAAATCTAAAGGACCTAAAATTTGACGTTATTTTAAAGATGGGTATCCTTTCATACTTTTATGAATACATTAATTTTTTTAAGTAACCCAATAGTGAAGTACAGAAGGAAATTACTGCTGAATGTCCGCGCTGATAAAATAATTCTTTTAATGAAAAAAAGTATACTGTGTGTCAATGAGTGTGTGTGTGTATGTTTGATAAGTAATACACACGTCTTTTGTCTAAAAAACTCTGTACTTATCTTCTGAATGTTTCTTATAATTCAGAATTGATAAGGAAAAATAATTATAATGCTTTTTGTAACCCTAGACTTTAAATGCAAGACCATAGTATTCCTCCAATTTTAAAGAAGGATTCTAGTTAAATTAGATTTGTGCTACTAGTAGAATAACTACTCCAACTAAAGGTCTGTAAGGAAATTCTGGTGATAGTAAAAATTATTTTTAATGCGATGTATGCATAGTACTGCTCCAATTTTAAAGAAGGATTCGATTTAAATTAGATTTGTGCTACTAGTAGAATAACTACTCGAACTAAAGGTCTGTAAGGAAATGCTTGTGCTAATAAAAAGGATTTTCAATGCGATGTATGCTTAGTATTTCTCCAATTTTAAAGAAGGATTCGAGCTAAATTAGATTTGTGTTACTAGTAGAGTAACGACTCCAATTAAAAGTCTGTAAAGAAATGCTGGTGATAATGAAAAGGATTTTCAATGCGATGTGGTTGGTACAGATAAAGCTAGGCCTCCACTTGCGATTTCGAGTAGCGGTGACCAAAAAATCGCTGCTGCAGAAAATCTACTAAGTACACACACTGCGATAGATAAATCGTTACATTAGAACAGTTTTCCAATTAATGTCATTGAAACTACTTGGGTGATCGCTCCTTTGCTTTAGGCGAGAAGTTAACGGAGGAAGAATCGTTATTGGGTACTTCAAATAACAAGTCAAAGATTAAGCAGTTTTACAAGTTATTTGAAAATTAATGTCAGAACCCTGCAAAGTTTTTCCATTACCGAATGACAAAAAGTAGTTTTGACGAATTGTTGGGTCGAAGGTAAGGTAATTTTAACTATCGTTCTTCAACGGGCCATTGACGAAGGTCCGGGATCAATCCCCTAAGGGAAAGATTCGAGGACAACACGACGAATTGTTGGGAATAATTGGCCCATTAATAACAATCTTCAATTTCTTTAATTCTTCTTTTCAATTCCTTTAAAGGTAACCCAAACCCCAAATTTCGAAAAAAAAAACTTTTTTTTTTAAAAGTGTGTTTTGGTTTATTGGATACAACGATGCATCATATATTCAAGAACAAATGGATAAATTTCAGAGTCGTAGGAAATTTCCGAAAGCTGCTTTTAAATTTTTATTTGACATTCCAACTACATAATTGACTGCCAACCATTTTCTTTTTCCATGAAAACCTCCATTTATAAAACATTATATCATAGTGTATCTACCGATAATTATCCCAAACATTTTAAATACTCTAAAAAGGTATAGACTCCTGGTTTTCCAATCAATATGCGAAAGCTAAAGGAAAAAATTGAGGTCCTCATGTAAAACATGTGATGACACCATTAAAGGATACACATTGAAAAAAAATAGCATTAAATTTCGCCCGCACGCATATCGCTATAAAAAAGGCTCGTTTGCAGAAAACAATAGCTGTAGAACAAAAAGAAGGTGTTACATATAGTGCTGGTTTATTTTAAAATAGTACTGATTCAAAATAATTTTTTATTTCAGATCATTAAATATGCATAGGTAAAATGTATAATTTTTCAGTGAATTATCACAAATCACTGTTGTCATTAGAGGTAAAACTGGCTTTAAATAAATAAATAAATAAATATATATATATATATATATATATATATATATATATATATATATATATATATATATATATATATATATATATATATATATATATATATATATATATATATATATATATATATATATATATATATATATATATATATATATATATATATATATATATATACGAGTTTACTATAAAAACTCTTGTTTTGATAAGAGTCTTAATGTAATAGAAATTCCAAAACAAAATTGTATTTGCAAAAGGTAAGCTGTTTTCATCAACCACTGTTGTATTTTGTTCTTAAAATACAATTGTCTCAAAATCAGTTTTTTTGCAATTTTGCCAAAGTTTAAAGTACTAAGACTTTTTGATATATACACTTAGAGTTAAAATGTTTATATTTTTTAGACCTTGAATAACTTTTTAACAGACACAATGAGAGCTTTTTTGTATAAATAGTTCAGAAAAATTTATAAAAATTAATAAACATAAAAAATTGGAATTTTTATAGTACTTTAACGTATAAAATGAGTAAAATATTTTTTTAATGAAAACTCGCAAATAAATTTCCTAAAATATATTCCTAGGTCTTTGAATATACTATAACGATATTGTAGAAATTTATTTAATAAAAATAGTAAAAATTGACAGAGGAGTAGGGTTTATAAAAAGAGTGTATATGGGATTAAAAACATATTAAAATCGTAATATAAAAAATATTTGCAAAAAAAAAAAAATTATTGATTAGTGCTTTAAAATATATGCTTAATTTCCACTTAAAAAATAGGTTTTGTAAAATGTTTAATAAGAATTTTGAATTTTTGTGTAACTTAGCATCAATTACTGTTAATTTTCGTCCATTATCACCTCCGGTAGATTCGCTGTCAGATATTTTAGACAAATATTTGCAGTGTTTTAAACAGACACCAAGACAAGACTGCTTCAGAACTGCGACTAAACTATCGCATGTGGGTGTATGTCCATGCCTGTCTGTGTGATTCATTGGGTAGAGCGACAGTAGAATAGAACCGGTTGCAACTTTTTAATCACTGCGATTGTTCAGTCCCAAGTTTATGCACTTGTATTTGAAACAATTAATTTTTATTTTTGCTGCTGAAAAATCGCTCGACTAGAAATCGCAAGTAGAGGCCTTGCCTAAATGGGCTTGATAATTAAAGTTTCTTCATTTACATTCTATACACACTAGGAGAAGCCGTGATCTTAAAATAATAATTCTATGCGTCATGAGAACTTCTGGAACAGCTACACTCTACGTTTATGAGTGATGGCAACGGCTCTGGCGATTTTTTTGGCGCACTTCTAAAGTCGCCAAGGAATTAATAATTTCCTAACTCTTTTTCGGTCACAGATTTTATTTTATTTTTACAACACACTTTTTAAACACATTCTAGAACGTTTTGAAAAGTATATATTTTTTAAACTTTCACAAAAAGTAGTAAGTTTAAACACATATTAAAACACATTTGTCAACCAGCAGAGAAACTAAGCTACGAATGTTGGGTAAGAATACCCTGAAATTTATCAATTACACTAAATACAGTGGGCATGCTAAAAAAGAAAAAGATTTACAAAAGAAAAAAAAGCATGAAATAATACTACCTGATCACGTCAGAATTTTTTCGTAAAAAATTGAAAACGAAAATGGTCTAAAAAACAAAACTCTTAATCCTTTCGTGAAAACTATTATAATAAAATAAAAATTCCACAACTGTCGAAATACAAATAAATGGACCAATGGTATCACAGAAAAAGATTTAAAAGGACCAATGCAATCAAAGGATATTTTAAAAACAAAATAACCAATGGGAGGAAAGAAAATATTTCAATCGAATCAATGAAATCAAACGATTCTAACGCATTTTGGAAGAACTTTCTAGAATATCCAAAATGAAAATTAAAAGTTTCCGTTTGCCGAGGTTGCTATGAAAACCACAACAACCGTAACGAAAGATGGGTTGCCTTAATTTATCGTAACTCGCTACTAGAAGTGCGCCAAAAAATCGCCAAGCCGTTGCCATCACTCATAAACGTAGAATGTAGCTGTACCGAGCTTCTATGCGTCAGTACATTACAGGTCAACGTAAAGTAGTAGAAATATTTTGTCACAGGAAGTAGATGTAATGATAACGAAAACAATAATTCTAAAGAAATTTTTTAATGTTGCCACAACTTTTTTTTTTAAATAAACCAAAATTAAATTAAATACAAATTTATATTAATTCTCCAGCAGTGAGAATAAGGAGACTGGTGAACGTTATATCTGCAGTAGACTCAAATGTCCTCACGTTGCCGCGGTGTGGAAGTTTGGAAAAGGGGATGCCACCTCTAGTGTTGAACTCGTCATCTGACCGTGTTTCAAAATTCTGAGGTGTTGTCCTACAATCTTTACCTATGGGAGTAATCCCAGACTGTTGCCAATAGCCCAATGTGTTGCTCCAGGGAGATGTTAATTAACTACCTACCACCACAGATGTTGTTAAAACGAGCGCGCAAACATTAATTATTTGGCGCACACGCAAGCAATAACTTTTGGCATACGCTCAATCAATCTATAATTATTTGTATTGGTGCATACGATAATTATTTGTCTTGGTGCTGACGATATGTATCCGTTATGCGCGCACAAACAAATAACATCGAAATAAAAAATAATCAGGGAAACTTTTCAGACAATATTCGAAATAATTCAGTACAAACATGATCTTTATCAAAGAGAATCGATTTGTCTTACCTGGAAAAAAATGTACAACTACAAGTTATTAATAGCCTGTAAATGAAACACGACGATATGAAAAATACTGGTATCATTGTAAATTGAATTTAAACAATTAATTATTAAGCTATGGCAATATTTGATAAGTTAATTAAGAAACTTTTGAAAACGCTGCTCAAAGATGCGATTACATTTATTTCGATTCCCAAAAAAGTGGTCATTATCAATCATTAATTGAATAGAAAAGCGGAATATCTACGCATAATTAAACGAGGAGTTAGAAGATTTGAGACTAATTAATGCCACAAAAAGAGAACACCAGTTATTGAACTACTTGTGAAAGGGACTAGGTTCGTTGTTTGTAAGTGGATTACTTGCATAACAAGAGTTGTTATATGTATTGTTCCGTACAAAGTGCTGAAAGAAGTTTCGTTTCGTTTCAGCAGAATAGATGAAGTCAGAGCTTTAATTATACTGAAGATTAATGCATGACCAGTTTGTTGAATTAATTAATGCTAGAAAAGGGAGAAAAATTGAAAGTACAGGTTGGAGATATTTAACTTGGAGCATCCTGTAAGAATCGTTGCAACTATCATAGAAACAATGAAGGAAAATGTAGTAACACAAACAAATTTTAGATATTTAAAGAACCATATATATTAATTACATTAATAAATATAGTAATAAATATAATAATAAATAATATATTAATAAATATATTAATACATTAATATATTAATAAATATAATAAATATATTAATAAATATAATAATAATTGATTATATTAATAAATATAATCAATAATATGTAATTAATATATTAATTGATATTAGTTTTATTCTTTAAGCTACTCTACTACACTTTTAGAGGGGATTTGCATTAAAAAGCAAAAGGCTTAGAGTTTCAAAATATTTTACTTGTAACAAGACTAGTGGTCAAGGTGTTGGCCTCTGGATCGGAAGGTTCCTGTTTCGAATCCGGTGTCAGGGCATGGATGCAAATTGCGCTGTATTTTGTTAGGGGCAATGATGGTCCACCCAGTGGGTGCCCCTTTACAAGTGACCATCACTTCCGGCCTTGTAGTGGCCAAAGGACAAGTTCTTAGTGACTGCTATTGGAAGTAGTGACCATTAACACTTCCGGCCTTGTTGGCCAAGGATAGTGTCCAGTGCATGGTACTTAGAGTATTATGCATACTGCCCCCCACCATTTGGAATAAAAACGTGTGACAAGAAATAGGACGGAAAAGATGCAATTGTATGTTTTTTTTTTAACTATAGATGATTTATCTAAACAAAATAAAGGAAATAAAATTCAATAGTTAGCCAAAAAATACTTGCAACAATATTAACAGTTTAATACTTAAAAATTTTATAAAAATTGTTGCATTAATATAAATTGCATAAACATAGATGTTTCTTAAATTATAAATGTAGTGAAAACACAGAATATTTTTTACACAAATAGTGCCTAAATGTAGAAGAAATTCTAAAAACGCTTATCAATAGAAACTTTTAAATTTTGAAATTATAATTTATTCCTTTAATTAATTTTCTTAGAACACTAAGAGAAATTTTCATATTTATAGAACTTTTACGAATGTCTTTCGACAGCAGTAAAAAACTAGAAGAATTACATTTTAAAAACAGTCTTTAAACTCTTGAAATGAAGTGGCAGCAAAAGTTTTGTCAAACGCTTTTTTCAAGTACTATATCTTTAATTTCATTACGTTCTAAAACAGAGATAAAAGGCGATATTTTTACCGAAATTCCCGCTTTAGAAGTAGTCGTACCTTTTCATACATGAAATCGGATGTTGTACCCCTAACTAAATCCCGTGTATCTCGGGTAAACTACAATTTTATAGTTCAAAAAATGCAGTGGCTATTTAAAAAAAAATTGCTGTACACGATCTTCAAATGTCTATATTAGAGTAGACAATTTAGTAACCAGGTAATTTTCTCAACTCTCGTGGCTTGTGACTCACGTTGAGTGTTAACTTAAGGAAGCTGTCTGAGAGGGATGCTGTAAATAACTGTGGTAGACAGAAAGTATCATCTTCCTATATCCAGCTTGTGTTCATTGTTTTGAGATGTATAAGTAATTATAAGAGCGAGTACTTTTTCCTACTCGCTCTATACGATAGTACGTGAAGAATATTGACAGAAATATCAGAAAGTTAAACCTCTGAATCCGTTGATTCTTTCAAAAACCTTGAACCTCTCTTAAGTCGCCTCACACGATTGATTAGCAAATTTCGTAAAACTGAGTGTGTGTTATCAATGTAGCACATGCTGCTATCAAACACTGATGATTGATTTTTAAACCTTGAGACTCAACATCATGATATGATATCAAACAAGAATACGATTTATGTTCTATAACGTACTGTATGCACATTCTGACAGCTGCCACAAACACAAAGTCTGCCCCTGTATGTTGAAGTTGAAACACATCCTATCACATTTTCCATAATGCTGATAAAATGTGTTCAAGTTTCTCACGTTAGCGTACTTGATGTCAAATTGGAAATACTTTTTTAAAACTCTTACTTGTCAAGATATCCTTTAGTAAACTGCGTCATTCTACTGCCAACATTTCAGAAAAACAAAGTTAAATTACATAATCCTCGAAAGTAACTACTCAAAATAAATTAGCTTTCTATAGCGACGATAATCTAATATAACCTCGTTCCAAACATAGTCAATTTTGGTAGAGGAGGGTGAGATATCTAGCCCATCTGTATCTGGACAGTTTTGCAAATTACGTGAAACATGATCGAGACAAAACTGTTCCATTACTCCAAGGGAGTAAGAATCCATACATGATCCATGTATCCGTGTATGACAAGGAACGCTACCACCATAAAGGCAAATACATGTGAATTGCGGATATTGTAGGCTCCCCTTGAATTTGATAGGTAATAATACTAATTTTCTGAAATTATATTACTAATTTTATATTTAAAAATAAATATAAAATTTTAGATCCCCTAAAACAATTACTTTCAATGACAAAAAATGCAGGTTTTTTCTTATTCCTGGGTACACAAGCTCTATACCGAATATTTAGGAGAGACAAGGGCTAGTTGGCATAGTTTTTGGTTTTTGATTTTTCTATTGTTTTCAGCAATACTTTCAAGTAACATAACCAATGCTGCTGATAGTGGAACTCCTTGACTACAAATTAATGAAGAAAACATCACTAAAAATGGTGTAGTTTACTCGTTAAATATTCAAAAGTGAAAGTGTTCAAACTATTCCTACTTACCCCTGATGCGGGACAGGTTGGAGTATCGCTTGGGTAAGTTGGGATAGCATGTCATTATGATAGGATCTAAGCAATAATGGGAGTTAAATTAGGTGAACTTAAAAAAATAATAAGGAAACAAAACAAAAAGAACATTGAAGTATTAACGCTTCATGTCCACCAAAAAAGTAGAGCGATCGTCCACAGATTGGAGGCTTTATTTTTCTGCAGAATTTTCTTGTGGTTGTGCCAGATTGTGGCCATTTCCAAAGTTTGTGTGGTTTCACCATTTCAAGAATATAGAATTCATCACCGTCGATGTCCACTATTTTTCCAATTCCAACATGCCCCACGGCATAAATGCCAACTTACCCCGCCAAGACTTTTGAGACAAGATGGCTGTCTCACTCTTCCACACAAGTTTTACAAGCAATTCCAGTAAATGGATGCAATCGTTAATGCTTACTCAATCCAACACAACCATTGAAAACTCGTCAACATATTCTAAGGCTTCATAAAACACCAAAACCTTCAATTAAAGAAAAACACTTTCTTACCACGAAACACACTTTTATTTATTCTCCCTCTCTGGAAGCTTTGATCACCCTGAAACTCGAGTGTATGGTACAATATACACGTGTAGTTAAATAGTGGCTACATCATCTCTCTGAAATGAATATGGTGAAAAATAGAAGGTCAATGCTAAATTACCCCTTACGCCAACCAGCCCCTGTATCCCCCTACTGGTAAATAAAAAAATTTTGTTACAAAATCTGTGATGATCCAAAAGGACCAGTAAAATACCCAATTTATTTTATCTCCTCTCTCATGCACATCAGAGATTTACCGATTGTAACGAATTCGATACCACAAAAAAATATTTCAATTTTGCAAACGCCAGCTGAGTTTTTCTTTCCGATAAAGTCATATCAACCCCACAATTCCAGAAACTGCTTTCCCGTTCAGCTCTGATAGAAACCAATACCTATTTTGAGATCAATGGGAGAGAAAACAAGCCTCTTTTCACAAATATTGTTTGTTCGCTGGAAGTTTTCAAACTTGGGTGATAAACTGAAAAGTACACTTCATAGAAATTCGAATTTGACTTTGTAAATAGCATCGGAGCACTGGGGAAATACACGCGGAACATTCCGCAACCTATTGTTTCAAGAGAGAGATTTTATGTAGAGATAAGAAAAATAAGTATTTTTTGGTTTGAATTTCTCATAGTGAAGCCATAGAAGTTGCCATTAGTCTTTATAACTTAGAAAATTATGGGTAGTGATAGCATACTGTTTGTAATGCCTTATTATAGTAAGTGATAATGAATTTTTTTGACTTAGCCAATACAAAGGTAATAAAATCTATATAAAGTTACATCCATTAATTTATGAAAACATAATTTTGTAATTTATTTTGGTGAAAATACATGGTAAATATGTGGAGGGAAAGAGTACAGCATGGTAAGTGCAGTAATTTTACATTAAAACAATATATTCTGTGCACAATATGCAAAGTAACGTAATTAAAAAATGTTAATTAAATGTTTTTAATGTATTCACCAATTTTAAAATTCGATTTTGACTGAATAATGGGTATTCTACAAACTTACTGAAACTAATAAATATTAAAAAAAAAACTACGTTTTAACTTTTCAGAAGGCATAAAATAAAAATTGTTATGTAAGGTCTATTAACTGCTGCAGTTAGTATACCATGCCTAATATGTGATTGTTTTACAATTAAAATTTGCAGTATTGTAACTTTTACTCCCCATTTGTATTATTTTCCAAATTTTAAACTTTTTTATCCCATTTAATGAATGTAATTAATTATACATTTTATTGAATCTCTTTATATTAGCCACTTCAAAGATTCATTATTTCCTTACTGTTTCGTAAAAAATCGGCCAGTCAAAACTATTTATCGTAGATCATACATCAAAATTTCAACAAGCCTTAATAAGAGCCACATTTTGACGCATTTCAAATTATAATACGTTTCTATCAGAATATTAAAATACAATCCATGTGACCAATTTAGAAAATATCATATACAGGGTGATTCATAGGTACGTATACAGTTTCCAGATGCTGTAAAACAGGAACAGTTTATGACACGGTAACCAAAACGAACTGTTCGCTAGGTATACTCATAAAGTTTGTGTCCCCCTCCAGAGCAAAGTGACGTAAACGATTGCGAGCAAGTGACGTGACTAGTCAGTGGAAATGGCTCCGTCTGCAGTGGAGAACGCATTTTGTGTTCTTGAATTGAGCAAAACGTAATCTGTGACTGTTGTGCAATGACATTTTCGATCGCAGTTTGGAAAAGAACCTCCAACCAGAAAATTTATATACGATTGGTTTAAAAAAATTGAAACTACGTGCTCTTTGTGCACAATTTCAAAGCCAGGACGAGTGAGTGTATCGTTAAAAACTTTATTCATCCTATTGGATAATAAAGTCGAAAAACTTTATTCTCCAATTGGATGGTGCACCATCCCACTGGTCAGGTGACATGCGAAATTACCTCTATTAACATCTCCTTCACTGATGGATTGGACGAATCACTGACTACTTCATGCCACTAACCCAATGGCCACCCAGATGCCCTGATTTAACACTAAGGGACTTTTCTTTGGGGCTACATAAAAGGTAACGTATTTAGCCCTCCTCTTTCTGTTGATCTAGCGGAGTTGAAACAATATATCGCAACCACAATCACTGCACTTGCTTCAGATACCCTAACACGCGTCTGGGCAGAAATGGGTTACCAGTTTCATGTGTGTAGTGTGACTGGTGCACACATAAAACACCTGTAACTGCTTCTAATAAAACTTGAAACATTCACCTACACTTATGTTACCTGTAACATAAACTACCTTACATTGTCACTGTTATATAGTTAGTTGAAATTGTATACTTACTTATGAATCACCCTGTATATTACGGCCATAGTATAAAATTATTGCCCGCATATATTGCATTTATTTAGATTCATAACTTTGACTAACATTCTCTGAGAGAGGCAATGAATCACTTTTATTTAAAAATACAAAGTGTTAAATATTTTTAACACTAGCCATTGTGTGGCCAGCACGGCGTTGCCCGTGGCAGTTAATTTCGTGGGTTCAGGTGGTGTGACCACTGCTCTCTAACCCCTGGTACATTGCTAGGAATTCCCATACATATTCGTAGATTATTGGATACCACCCATCATGACGTTGCCTGTGGTGTTGGTTTGCTCGGCAAACCATATATAAATTATTAGCCTATTGGAATGGCCTATGCAAATTCTATTGGCCTATAAGAATTCTGCCTATTCGTAGCCTATTGGAATGAGAGCCCTACGAATTCTGATTTGGCTTGCTTCGCAAACAAAATTATAAATATTATGAACTAAAGTTTGTTTCAAAAATTGGGTAACAGCCATAACGGAGTTGCCCGTGGTGTTGGTATTGCTTCTCAAATCAAATGAGAATTCGGCTTGGTGTCACAATCTCTTGCGAAAATATAAATGTTTAGTTGAAAAGTTATTTATTAAAAGAAAAAATCAGACGTATAAAATCAGTCTGGTGTCAAATTTTCCGCAGATTTCAAATCCATTTAAATTTTCAATCCATATTTAACGATCCCGATTTTACCAAAAAAAATAAACAAGGCCAGCAAAAAAGTTTTTTGTTGTTTTCTTTCGCAGAAATTGTAAGTGGACAAGAAATGTAATCTGTTTATATTTTGAATAATATTATAATATTATTATAATAATATTAGTTTGTAATAATATTAAACATATTCAATTTAAAAAATTTATTTATTTAAAGAAAATCATATTTTTAGGTATCAATCTACTGTGAAATTTTCCGCAGATTTCAAATCCGTTAGAATTTTATTCTATCTTTAGTAGTCTAGGAGATAGAAAAAAAGAGCTAAATAACTCCAATTAAAAGTTTATTTGTTTTTTATGTTCTGATGGAAAATTATTCCTCCGCGCAAAATGAAATCGTAAACGTAAAAAGTAAAGTAAATTTAGAATCCATGATCTTCTATGGTGTTGCATTCAATAATAATTAAATTTCATTAAATCCATTTAAAAATTATCTAGATTGAATTTTTAAAATTCGTCGCGACCCACAAATTGCAAAATTTTGGTCTACCTATGTGCCAAATACCATTACTGTAAGTGCCATAGATTCGTCAGGACTTTATGTGCAGAAAACAAACATACAAACACTTTCTTTTATAATATTAGAGATAAGCTTATGAAGAGCAAAACTGGATCATGGAAAGTACATTTAAAGGGAGAATAAAGCAAGCTTAAAGTTGCTTCCTCCTTTTTTCTGCGCGTTTTAGAATTACTTGAGTAATTCCATACCTAAAACATTACCTTACAATCAAAATTATTCTTATTGAACCAAACTGTGCTTATAGCTTATAGTAGCTACCAGTAGTTGCTACTAGTAGTTGTCTTATATAGTCGAATATAATGCAACTACTAGTACCTCTGACAAAATAACCCTTATACAAATTGATGCATAAGGATGATAAGTCCGTGGAATACTTTTACGATTTTTGTATACAAATTTTGTCAGGGACAGACTATGTAGTCTACATCTCTCCCAGCACTTGTAATACAATATAGTAAAAGCAGTAAGAACCATTTATTAAGGAGAAATTCAGGGAAGTAACAATATTTATCATCAACTAATGCTTAGAAATTAAGGTATTATCTTACATTTAATCATATTATTAAGTATCTCGTCATTGGCAATACTGACCACATCTTGATGGACGAGATGTCTAGACATTGGAAGAAACCTGATCAGATCTTGATCGCATTACCATAAAAATACCGCTCATATCTAGAAGACAATACATCTCGTCATTACAAAAATGGATCTGATGTTGGTGAACGAGATATTCAACTAGTTACCACCGTCACAGCTTTAGCCATACGGTGTATCGCCACGTAATTTTGAACCACGGTCAGATGACGAGGCAACATCTGAGTTGACGCCTCACTCTCCAAACTTCCACGCCAACCCAACATGAGAACTTTTCGGCCACGACAGATTTAAGGAGCATCAGCCGCCTATACACCATACTCTTACAAATATTCATGCCCGGACCCGAATTCGAACCCGGAACCTTTAGATTCAGAGGCTGGCACCTTAACCAATATACCAGTTGGTCGACATTGGTGGACGAGACATCGAAACTTGTCGAAGGGTTGAATCCATTAAGATAACTTCAAAGAATAAACGTGAGATACTATCCACCATACCTCTTTTCTCAGGCAAAATACGAGGAATGTCCCCTTCGAGAAAATACTTCCGTTTTCCTTAAGAATAAAGGGAATTTTTCGATCTGGAGTACCGGCCGGTGAGACAATTTTCTGCGAAGCAATCGGATACCGTTTAATCTTGAATAAAAAATGTGGTTGAAACGTTCCAAGGGGGGGGGCACTTTATTCGAATTTTCTGGCCATGTTTCATCTATATTCCAGGACTGTCTCGTATGAAATGGTTTTAAGTTTAGAGTGTCTTAGACTTTAAGTTTAGAGTCTCAGACTGGAGATTGGAGAAACAATTTGACCGTTAATTCAAAGAATCGAATAATCTTTCAAATGATTATCTCAATCAATTTTAATATAATTCGAAAATAATTTGTTTTATGAAACCTAAATCGTCATTTTACTAAGGGACTAAATTAGCGAAATGTAGCAATGGCTTCTGAAGAATTTATTTAATCAAACAAATACAAATACAAATACAAATATTGACGACCGGCTACAGGCTCAAGCCCAACAAGGCTGGTACCTTTGTTTATGAATTCCCCAATCCCCACTGACTATCCAATTGTATCTTAAATTCGTACACTCCCTTTGAATTAACTATATTTCCTGGCAACGCGTTCCAACTGTCTATTACCCTATTAAAGTAGTATTTTTTCCTTAAATCCCGATTAAAATGTGTCTTATTCAATATATACCCATGGCCCCTTGTTCTGTTATCCCTATTGAAATTTAAGCCCTCTGTGTCCCCTTGTTTTACAAACTTGAAAAGCTGAATCAAATCACCCCTCCTTCTTCTTCTTTCCAGTGTATACATGTTTAGCTTACCTAAACGTTCATTTTAGTCGAAATTTGCTAGCCCCTTTATTATTTTTGTAGCTCTGTGCTGAACCCTTTCAATTGATTCTATGTCCTTTCTCATATATGGAGCCCAGAATTGAACAGCATATTCTAGATGTGGTCTTACTAAACCCTTATATAACGGCGAGATTATATTCTTATCCCTCGAAGTTACAGTATTTTTAATATACCCCAATAACCTATTAGCCTTTTTACCCGCAGCTGAACATTGGTGACCCATTTTAAAATCCCTGTAAATTATCACCTCAAGATCCTTGACTGTTTCTCCCTCATTTACCTTTACAACCTGCAGACAGTACTCGGCTCCACTGTTCCTGTAACCCATATGCAGAACTTGACATTTCCCTACATTAAATGACGTACCCCATTTTACAGCCCATTCGGATATCTTATCAAAATCCCCTTGTAAATTTTCTATCTGTAACTTGGTATCCACTGTCCCCCATATTTTTAAGTCATCTGCAAATATACTGATTCTATTCTTGATCCCCTGACCTATATCATCTATGAAAATTATAAATAAAATTGGTCCCAAAACTGATCCCTGAGGCACCCCACTTATAACTTCTGTCCACTGTGAATAATTTCCTTTTACCTTCACTCTCTGCTTTCTACCCAATAATCAATTCTTTATCCATATTAATGTTTTTCCCTGAATCCCCAGCCTTTCCAATTTAAACAGTAATGCCTCATGAGGTACTTTATCAAAAGCCTTTTTAAAATCTATGTACATGATATCCACACTGCTCTTATTATCCAGCTCCTCAGTAATTTTTTCGTAGAACTTCAATAGGTTTGTAGAGCAGGATCTGCCCTTCCTAAACCCATATTGATTCTCTGATAACAGTCCCCCTTCCTCCAAGTATAACATTATATGCTTTTTTAACAGATTTTGCAAAAATTGATTCAAAACTTTTGCAAATTACTGATGTATGTGTATATATATATATATATATATATATATATATATATATTAAAAACAATAAAAATATTTTAGAAAGTTAGATACAACAATTTAAAAGAATAAAAATGTAACACACTGCTAGAGGAGTGCTCTAAAGCTGCAACTATCTCTGACTGGCAAGTATTTATGTCATTCAAATAAGCAAATTAACGAAAGATCAAAATAAAAAGAAGGTTTATTCAACCAGAAAACGAAAGTTTAGACTAACCATGCAAGCGCGCTCAAAGCTGCAGACATCATAGACATGGTAAGCAATATAATTTTTAAAACAAGAGGAAATTCAAAAAATAAAAACCAAAAGGAATTTATTGAAAATGAAAGTGTTGGTGAATCAGGACGTCATCAGGGAGGAGCCTGACCCTTACAACACAATATGGTGTTTTCTACGTACATGAGCCGTAAAACGGTAAGAAATTGCTCATATGCTCTTCTAAACACTATTAAAAGCAAATATACAAAACAAAACATTAAATAGTACTCATAAAATACGAGCAAGACAGAGAGCAATGAAAAAGACATCTTTATTAGACCGCAGTCATGATTCGAGTGCTATAAGAGATGGCGCAGCAAGTTACAAGCTGCGCATTAACAAATTAATTATTCCTTGATCAGCAATACTCAGACAGATTTCATGGTATCATTTGATGGGACATCGTACAGTAAATAGACGGGAATAGATGGATCACGCCGTGGGAGGATGAATTTAGCTTAGCTTGCAAAAATTAATTATGTCTGATGCAATGGGCTGCGAAACTGTAAAAGGCACGTGAAAAAACACTCGGAGGCGCCGGTCAACCTCGAAGCAATTTTCTCACGAATCATTTTTAATGTTACATATATTATATATGTTATATATATATAAGTTTTTTTTCAAATTAATCCTTTATTAATAATTACTCAAACTATTCAACTATTCATACTTACTTTTAATGTTTTATTTGTTTTTACGTCATCTTTTTTTATTTGTTGAATGTTAATGTTTTATTTGTGAATACGTAAATGTAACAATAATGAAACAATAGTACATTAGTTCATAGGCATAACCAGGGGGAGTTGGAGGTTCAACCGACTATTCAGTTCGTCGAACAAGATAGTGAAATTTGCTAATGACGAGCAATCGAAGCTTTATAGCTATTTAAACTAGATTAAAGTAAATAAAAATGATTTTAACACTCATAATATGAATAATTGCACGACATAAGTGAAATTTTTATTCACTTGATTTTTATGTGTAACTTAGAATAAGTTTTTTAGAGAACCAACTAGGAAAATGTTTATGTGTATTTACCATAGCAAAACTGATATTTTTGTCCAAATGTAATAGTTCATGAAGTTCTAGCGACTATTTTTCTATAATTTTTTAATTTAATGATAATTTAAAATTCTAAAAGTATGTGCATTCTTATCAATGATGTTTTTTATTTCAATTAATGTTAATATATTATGTTGTTATGATTTGCTGTAATTTATCTTGCAAATTTTAATAACTGTTTGGATTAACAAAACTTTCGGATCAACTGGGGGTTAGAATTAGCATTGTTTTAGTGTAATTCAAGACTGTCTTTAAATAATTTGTTATTAAAACCAACAATGTGTTTCTCATCTATGATACAATAAAATAACATTGTTTAAAATATTTTATTTGAAATGAAAGTGTTTAACATTTCCTAGACGTAAAATATTCGATAATTTTATCTATGCACAACGAAAAATTTATTAATATTATGTGATTTTTTTAAGATAGAAATACAAAAATTTCCCTGACAAGTCTCCAGATGCTTCATTTTTTTATTGGTGTACAGTCCATACTTCTAGGAACTGACCCCTTCCCCTCATCCATCAACTCTGCCTCTGAGTGCTACAAGAGTCCGCTCAAACGAACTCTCGATACTTACTCGACACTCACTCTATACTCGTCAATAAAAATGAAGATATTTGGTGGTTCATTTGGTTTTCGACATATATTTATTTATTACTCATTAAGTTCTACTAATTTCGCTTTATAATTACTGTTTCTTAACAGCCTATATACTATTAGAAGTCTAAATTCCTTGAGGGGTTCTTTAAAGCATCTTGATTAATTGCAGTGTATTCAGATAAGCCTTTTTAGATCTGTAATTATTCAACTTTCTTAAACGTGTTAGAAAATCAGTATTGTATTCCTTGGTTGTTTCTTTCTTTGTGTAGGCTCAAGAATTCTAGATTGATTTTGTTGCAAAACAGTACGTCTTCTGTACTTTTGCTTTAGAAAATGTTTGAGTATTAGAAATAACATTACGAAAGTATTATTGCAGTTTAAAGGTAAGACATATTTAATGCAATTATGTTAGAATTTAAATAATACTTTCGGGAGATGACTTGTTTACTAAAAAAATTCAATAGAAATGTTACTGTGAAAAATAAAGGTTATTTTTCTTTTTGTTGACATTACAACAGTAATATCTCTATTTAAGTTTCAACCAACACTAATGACTGATTTCATGTCTTAATCTCATCGTTAATATTATATTGCATGTAGTTATTTACAAGTATATAGCAAACCCGCCGTTAGTCGCGCATTGGTCTTTTCCCCGCATGTGCATGCTTTTTCCGTTATACCTCTTCCCGTACTTCTCAAGTAGAGATTAATGCCATTGTGTAGCTGACCTTCGAAGTGTTCTCTAGAACTTCCCCCCGTTTGGTTACAATCTTGTGAAATTCCTGGAATTTATGGTATCCAAAAGAGAAGTTTGGTCAAACTGACTGCGCAGCACCTACTGACGTTAGTCCAAATTGGTAGCAGAATAAGTATTCATTTCCCTTCGTTTTTGCGGTGTGGGCTGGATGTTGGTAGCCCTTCAAAGTAATAAAAGTCTTTGACTGTTGCTAAAAGAGAACATGAATGAAAGAAAATGCAATCAGTGTTTACACAATGCTCTGAAAGGAAAAGTCAATTCATTTTATGAATAAAATATAAGACCCTACACTGGTAAAATCGGACATTGTTATCTCTGCTCCGACACAAAAAAATCCAAAAACCCAACAAAAGTGTCGCGATTAATATAAATATATTTGCAGGTAACATACACATACGGTTTGCACTGAGTGTTCTCAAATTGTAACATACACATACGGTTTGCACTGAGTGTTCTCAAATTGTCAGAGAAGAAGTCAAAATGGTGTAAAAAATATAGGTATGTAAATTCCCTTTTTTCTTAATTCTAATTAAATATTTGTTACATAAATCATGACTAATTATTTAAAAAAATTTTAAAGTATAACTTTACATAAAAATGTGTTATTATTTATTATACATTATCTTCATAAACTTTTTTTTTTTTAGAATTTATGTATTTGCGACTCGACTGCCATCGCGATTTATGTTTAAAATTAATTTTTCAAATGCTTTTTTATATGCATCCATAAAAGTGTTGGGTTATTCCAGAAATAGTTCCTATCTGATATAAAAAATTTTTTGGTCGAAAAGACCGACGCGCCTACTTATCTCTCTATATTAAAAAAATGTTACCGCCGCCGCCGCCGCCGCCGCCGAAGAATTGAAAACTGTGTTGTTTAGCTCGATTCTTAGACGGTTTCCCGAGAAAGTACTGATCGGAAAAAAATGAAATTAACATGCTTTGTTCTTCATCGTATTCCCTGGATAATTATTAAGATTTTTTTCCGATGCGGCTATTAGTTTAGGTTTTATTAAGTGTTAAAGTTGAAGAAGTGAAATTTCTTCCGCGAGTGAGCAAAACACATTTAAATTTTCAGTCTTCAGTCGTGAGTTGTTTTTTAAGAGTACCTCTCAACGTAAATTTTTGCAGCTCGTCGAGTTTTTTTTGAAATTTAAATTTGGTTCTTGATAATATTTTTTTGAAATTCAGGAAAAATCGTGACATTTTTGTTACTTTTTTTTAAAACTGCCGTATCTATATCTAATTATTATTAGTTTTTAATTTTTAAAATATCGCAGTATACCTCAGAATATACTCTTTCTTACAGTACTATTATTTTTGAAATCGGTTAATAATTAAATTGGATGCGATCAAAAGTTCGTCATACAAAATTCGGAATCTTTGGATATTTTCGCTACTTATTGTTAAAACCGTTTTGTCTACGGCAAAAGCCATTATTTTTTAAATTTGAAAACATCACTGAATACATTACATTACATTCTTTCTTATGGTACAGTTATTTTTCAAATTGGTTAATAAATAAAATCGATGCAATTAAAAGTTGGTCACACAATTTTCGGAACTTTCAGATCGTAACTTCCGATACAAAACTAAAATGGTCATATCTGTATAGTATTACTGTTAGTTTTTAATTTTAAAAATATTGCAGTATACCTCAGAATATACTCTTTCTTACGGTATAATTATTTTTAAAATTGGTTCATAAATAAATTCGATGCAATCAAAAGTTGGTGTCACAAATTTCGTATTTTTCAGTTCGCATAGCTGCTTCCGAAAGCAGTAGTGGGTTGCACTTTCGACTATCGGGTTTGCCAGATATCAAATTTATCGTAGCAACAATTGCCATAAAAACGATTTCTTTTTATTTGGCGAGTAAAAAGGCTCGCTTTTTTCCCTCTGTTCTCAAGACAGTTTACCGACAAAGTACAGATCGTAAAGTTTGGATATTAACAATGTTTACTTAAAATTGTACAGGGAACAAGATGCAGAAGATTTTTTACTGATGCCGCTATTAGTTTAGGGTGCATTAAGTGTTAAAGCAAAAAAAAAGTTAAATCACTTGCGAAAGAAGTATTGGTTTGAGAAAGCAAACTAAACGGATTGCGTAGCAATCCCCGGGGTCGGCGAGCGTAAGCGAGACGCAGCGAAGCCCTCGCTGTGACGTCATGAACCGGAAAGTGAAATCAGCATAATACGAATTATTCAGATAGTTTCACTCTGTGAAAGTAATGTTGGTTTGCGAAGCAAATCAAATGGCATCTGTGACAGGATGGTTGGTTTGCGAAGCAAACCAAATGGGATTGCGCAGCAATCCCCGGGGGTTGGCGAGCGTAAGCGAGCAGGGGGCGGAGCCCCCTAGTGTTACAAAAAGTAGCGGCTAACGGCAGAGTCAGAATTGAGAGAATTTTAACCGATGTGCTTCAAGTTTAAATCTAAGTTCAGAAAAATCTAAACGTTTACGAAAAAATTTTTAAGTTTTAATTTCTAATTTAAATGTATTGTAAGTTTTAAAATTCACCATAATGTCATCTGGTAAAAATAGTACAAATAAAAAAAAAATTGTGATTAAATTTTTTTTGTTAATTAATTAATACATTTTAACATGATTACTTAATTAATAATAGGTTATTAATAAAATTAATATGTATAAGTCATAGTATATAATTAATTAATTATATATATATATATATAATTAATTAATTTAATCTTCCCCTATTTACTGGGGTACAATCCATATTTTTCAGGAGGACCAACCCCTCCCCATTCAACAACCCAATGTGGACGTGTACCTCTCTTCTACGTCATGGAATCTTTCCTTGTGCAAGTGTATGTCTATTACTTGATTGGGCGTGTCTTGTGTTTGTCATAACCAGACCAAATATGGCTCTTGATCAATAAAACCCTAACCACCTAGAGAAATAAAATCGTTCATTTTGGATATTTTTAAATTGTAAACTTAGAGCACAACAAACTCTTGGAAAAACTCTTGCAAAACAAACTAGCTCATTCAAACCTTGATTTTCACCATTGGATTCTCTTCCTAGTTTTCCCTTTTCACACAGCTCTCTACACGTTATTAAATAAGAACTAAGAACACCCATAATTAACCTTGGAAGCTATAAATAACAATCCTATAAATGTTATAAAAAATACACTAATGATAGCCCTATTGTACTAGGTAATACGGGTAGTGGTGTAGTTGTTGTCAGTGAAAATAAATATATTAGCTTGGTGTAGGTATACACTAGAAGATTTTTTATTTAATTTTGAATTTAAAAATTCATTTTTTTTTCACCACAGGTAATTGGTGTATTCTGAAAATCATTTCAGGGAGAACAAAACAGATTGCGCAAATAATTAATTATCTAATTAAGATATAATTAGCAAATTAACGTGTTTTTTGAAACGTGATAGCTCAAACTATAATTTGTTCAGAGAAACGGTTCATATTGGAAATTATTACTAATATTATTCTTCATGTTTTGAACCTAAATCAAGTTCTTAGAAGAAAAAGTTTTTTTTTACAATTTTTCAATGAAGAAAGCGTAAAAAAACAAAAACAAAATTCAGGAATTCCAACACTCTTTCAATTCAATTAAAAATCAATTTATTGATTCACAACATCCTCTCTATTATATAGAACATAATGATGTAAAAATAATTATAATAAGTGAATTCATTGTGGAGGAATCACGTTTTGAACAAAGCTTTTTTCCTATTGCAAAAGCAGTTCTTTGGAAATCGAGTTTAAAGTTTTGGAAACTTGCCTGTTCATGGTGACAGCACATAACTTAAAACCTTGTAACTAAAAAAACATTTAGAATATTTGCAAGATACTGGCATCGTTTGAAAGCAAAGCTAAGAAATTGGAAAATATTCAGAATTAATAAAACAAATATTGATATTCTGGTCGATTTTCGTGATTTTTAGTGTATACATACACCCTAAAAGAAGATACCCAGATATATCCTCCTTGTTTCGATCTGAACTCATTGCCGTAAACTTGGATCTGGGCTACCTCATTTCTTCAATCGTTAAGAGAAATACCTTTACCTTGACAGATAGTAAGAGATTCATTCACCGGAATTTTTGAACCTTGAAATTCTGGTTAATCTCAAAAGAATGTCGAAATGTGCTAATAACCAGATCCTTTCCCATATAAACAGAAAGGGATATGGCATAGTAAACAGTCTAGCTAAAGAAAGTTCATTTGATATTTTAACGCCATTGAACCAAGAAGTTGTCAATAAATCTAAGAGTAGCATTATTATTCTAACTTCCTCTACTCATGATTCGCATAGTTGAACAACTCTATCAGGTTATTCTTTGTAGGGCTTATGTGATCGAAAATCCCAGACAGCATTGTTGAGATTCATAAATGGTCATACTATAGTTGTAACATTCTAAAATTTCAAAATTGACACAAAACGTTTTCGGTTTGTACTAAATACACAAATCTCAAGGTTTCACTGCCTCATTTGCTTTCGTGGATCTATTTAGATTCCCATAACCTTTTGAAGATGTTTTCGAACTATTTAAATGTTAGTGGTGTCATGGACTTGGTCTATCAGTAATTAGAAGCAACAAAAATTAATACCTTGGAAAATTTTTGCATCGTTTTTGAGATTACTGTTATGATCCATCTAGCATCATCCAATATGGAGAGGACTATTAATAAAAATTCCGAAAATGCTTTTAAAAATAAATATTACCTAATGAACATTTATCATTGTATTGTATCATATTCAATACAAATAATTATAATAATAAATGTAACAACTGAAGTTATATATTGAGTTTAATGATTCCTTTATAGTTCATAATGTCTGCCATTTTTAAATCTCTTTTCCAATGTAGCTTGGTTGAGGATTGAGTTTATCTGCTAATGATACAGACATACTGAAAATCAGCAGTTTTTTGAAAGGTAGAAATAATATGTGAAATGAGATGCCTGCACATTCACCGCATTTGAGCGTTTTAAGGGCATATCTAAGGTTGAATGAAGGGTATTTATTCTACCGGACATTCCGTTCCTCATATAAAGGTTCTCTTATATCATACAGACATTTCTAACCAAACAATTTCACTTCCTTTTCATTTTCAATGTACTTAAACTGTTTTAGAGTCCTTGGTTCAAAACGTACAGCATAATAAAGCTTCACTAACAGAAGTTTTACATGAAAGAAAATGTAATCGAATTTTTCAATAGGGACGTTTTATGTGTCAATATTTGGTACCATTGTTTATGCAGAACCGTGCAGATACTTATTCCTAAAGGTCTAATTAAATAGATAGAATACGTCCATAAAAGCGAATCAACACTATATCAAAACTTTTATAGTGATCTTGCCTTTCCAGACTAATGCAGGCCAGAAGAATATAAATTATGAAATCCTTTAACTACATTCCGTTCCATGAATTTTAATAAATGAGTTTAAGGCGTTCTATTTAAAAATGTAAATCAGACGTTTACTTTAATTATACTTCAATAATTCAATAAAAATAAATCCAAATGGATATACTTTGCCGATAATTATGTTGAAAATAAAATCAAGAATTTCTGGAACATTTCTATAAAACAAGATATAATTAATATGCATGAAATATATTGAACTAAATCAAGTGAACTTTGAAATTAATGTTTTAATAAAAATATATTATTATTTGAATATTTTCAACGTTGTTTTATCATAAATCCTTTTTTAACCTGCTTTAGAAACGCTTGAGGGTTTGTTAATCATCCAAACGTTCTGAATGCCGGTCTTTCAGAAGGTAAACATGATTTACGAATAAAGCTGCTAGCCCATTTACATTCACAATATTCTACCATATTCTTGAGAGTACTGGAACAAAGGGTATTTAATCGGCCATTCAGCTCCACTTCTAGTGTTCTCATTAGAACACCAACTAGTGGACAGAATTTTCCAACAGAACAACTTCACTTTTCTGCATGCAAATAGAATGCTTAATAACCGCGGCTAAAGATACAGAATATCACTCACAACTATTTATGAAACAAAATTAATACAATGTTAAATTGTCCGAAAAGGGCGTTTGTAGTTGTTAAATATTGGCACCGTTATTCAACACGGAATGCTTTCTTTCCATGTACATTTGAGAAAACTTTTATTTTAAAACGTCTAGCAAACTTGTTTAAGTTAATCCTTCAAGTTTTTAGACGACATATCTCGACCAATATATAATCAATTTTGCTACGGAAGCTTGTCGAAACGAAAATGCCCGATTACTTCAATAAGGAATGGAAATATAAGTAAGAACACAAAAATTTTCCACTTGCCCAAGAACTATTTACAGTTTGGAACACGGTTTTACAACAGAGGCTGGTCACCACAGTGCAGCATTCGAAGCAAAGATTTACCATCAGGAGGAATCCAGTGCAATTATTGGGACAAAACAAAGGTTCATTGCTTTATTATCTACCGTTTTGATGTAGATAGTAATATTGAAACCCGATATATCTTCGTGAATCTGAAATCATGTACTTCATGAAGTGTTCCTAATAACATTTCTAACGAGATTAACGCGTGTTGAATATTTGATATTACCTTATTCAAGTGATACAAAATTCAAAACTTTTTATAAAAGTTATAAGTATTCAATACGCGTTAAAAATTTAAATTAATTAATGGTTAAATTGTGACATTACTGTGGTGGAAAGAAATTATACATTGAGTTGAATATACTCGATATTGCTTCTGAAGCAAATGATTTTGAAATCTACTTGAGGATTTGCTAATCCTCCAGACGTATTGAATATCATCGGTCTTTTGAAATGTAAACAGGGTTTGCTAAAAGAGCTGCCGGCCCATTTACATTCACTATATTTGACTGTATTCTTAAGGGTGCAGGAACCAGGGGTATTCTACCGGACATTCAGTTCGGATTCTAAAGGACTCATTAGACTACCAACCGGTGGACATACATTCCGAACGGAACAACTTCGCTTCCTCTTCGTTTTGCATGCACTTAGAATTCCTAATAACTCCCGTTGAAAACGTACAATATCATCCAGTTCTGCTAACGATAGTTTCTAGTGGTGAATATTTTATCTCCAGTAAACATAGTTTGCCATCCATTAACTCTTCCGGTTGTGTATTGGGGGTTCATGTGCCAGGGAAAGTGAACGGAAACATTCATCAATGGGGACCGAAGTTGTCACATTAGGTAGTACTGTAGTCCATCATTGTACTGTACCTTTTGACCGAATGGCTACAAATTAATGTTGGAATTGCAGGATCAGTCATGTATATGCAATGATTGTTGTCGATAAGTGTTTCGTAATGATGGCCTGGATCTGTTTCAATTAAATGTGTATTGGGGTTTCGGATGACTGGGCTTGTGAAATGTATGCTTATATAGTAATAATACTGCTCTGCATGAAAATCAGCCTCGACACTATTCCTGCTGATTCTTATGTAAAATGACCTCCTGAATTCGAATATGACCCCCGTTTTCTTCAATCACACACCATTTACTGGGGATGCACCACCTATGTTTATCCCTTTTCGGTATAATTTTATGGACATAAATTTTATTTGGAGTGGGGAAAAGGATTATTTTAACCATTAAATTTCTTCTGAGAGACTAGAGAGGTGAAAAGCTCTAAAACTTTAACATTTGTAGCCAGGAGGTAGATTTAGAGGGGATTTGTCCCCTTAACGTAAAAAAAATTAAAAAATCATAAAAATTATCTAGTTGAAATTGAGTCTAAGAAACCTACAAAGGTGCAAGAATTTAGAATACAAAAAACAGCCATTTTAACTGACGAAATATTTCAAAGTGCAACTCTCCAAAATTTGCCAACAGCCATGCTATGTTACACCTATAGTACTTTTAATCGAATTATGAAACAGGAGAATTCTCCATAGACATTACCATCGTATTTGATTTATCTATATCCAAAATCAACAAACATATTAAAATATGACTTTTGATAATGTAAAAGACTAGTAGTAACACTCATGTTTAAATAAAACATATTTTATCTTATAGTAATTTTTTTTTCTTAATTATAATGCATGGATGATAAATATGCCATAGATTAATTTATATTTATGTAAAAAGGAGGATATGTCTACTTATACTTTCTTGGTGTGCCATATTAGAAAAGCAAGATCTGTGCACTTTTAGCAGATCATATCCCAAACTCAAAGCTTTACTTGATACCATAAATATCTGGTGGTCTTCCTTTACTCTCTTTTACGTTCCATCTTCTTTCAAACATTATCAAAATATTATGCTCCCAATGGAGAAAATTGTAAATTTCTGAACCCATTCATTTGTACCAAACTGTACCACACGACTTCCTCGAATGCAGAACGGTTATTGTAAACGTAAAATTTCTTCTACAATTTAATGTCTTCGTTTGAACAAACGCTGATTTACTCATACAATACAGACGTATAATAATCAAGTTTTTTGTTTTTATGTTTACTAAATGATTGTGACTATAAAACTCCATTATTTACTTTGCTCCTACCTGATATAAATTGTAATTGCAATGAAATGTCTATAAAACGAACGATGAATATTGCACTAGTTACAACCTCTTTGTTCACATCAGCTGTCACTATTACCTTTGTTTTGTTTCTGATACAAATTTTTAGCTCCATTGTTCTAATAGTAACTTAATTCTGTGTTCATCTAACAATTGAATGACATTTCGCACCCCGACAAAAAAAGTGACACAAGTCAAAAAATAAAAATTTTGATGGTTTGTCATTGAAAAATATGTATGAAGTGCCCAGCGTGTTATATAACTATTCTATAGAATAAAATAGAAGTTACCACCATAAATATTTACCTAAAATATAAAAGAAGCTTATACTATTTCAATATTTGTTTTATAGTATTCTTTAAGTTGAAGTTTATCAAATTCTGCAATTTTGAGTTGCGTCACTTTTCTTGCCGGGGTGCGATATATTAAAGCATCGAAGAGATATATAATGCGATGAACATTTATTCAAAATTCATAAAGACGTAAAAATAATCAAGCATATAGTAAATATAGTAAAGTGATGTCTAGATAAAAATCGTTAACTGCTGTCGTTGTATGTGCTTTTTTTACGTAATACATAATAATTACAATAATCGTGATAATAGTATATTTATATTTTATCTTAAAACCTTTAGCAAAATAAACATAATATTTTACAATCCCATTGTTTCTTATGGTCTTAGAATTTAAAATAATTGCTATCATACTTTTGAGTTTGAAAACATTTGCCTTCAGTAATAACACGCTGGGAAAGATAACTCACAAAATTGTAACTGCTTCTATAAACGATCAAAGCTTCAATGTAACGGATTAAAGGTTATACTTATATTAAGGGATAAGATATAAATACACTGTTAAGGAAAAACAAAAAATACAATTATTTGTTGGTTAATCGTGTCACAAATTCCCAAGTGCCTATATTAATTAGTACTTGTATTTTGTTTTCATTCATTATTTTACTTCATATAATTATCATAAATTTATATTGCTTCAAGTAAACACCACGAATGGGTGTTTAAAAACGTATTGGTTTTTTTATTATTCGGGTTACTTGCTCAATCGGCTATTTTAATTCTTAGAAATATCTCGTTTAAGATATTCTTCAATATCAATAATGAAATAGGTTCTTTTGAATATAATAAATGAATATGAATATAAAAACCTATGAATTTGTAAACTTCGAATGAAAAATTAATAGTGTTTTTGACCACGAGCATGGACATGATTGCATGAAGTGTATGATCACCATCATTAAATTTCTTGAAGCAGTTTTGATTTTTGCATTTTTGATTAACATGAATATAAAGGATTACTCGAAATTTCTTGGCTAAAATGTAAAGTGTTGTAGGGTGTACTACAAAATAAAGAATAATATAAGTGTCCAACTGTTCCACTTGTATGCTAGATTACATTGTTTGGAAATCGTCTTTTTATCTACGTCATTCCCAGAAGTGATTCCACTAAGGATAAATTTTTACTCCCAATGGATCTCGCCTGACGGATCTTTGCAGCCAACTCCAGAATTTTAAACGGAAATGACTACCTCCAAGGACATCTCCACCGGATTGGTGTGAAATACATTCCTGAGTGCCCTCTGTGTTCCACTGGAGAGACTATGAATTTTAGCCACTTGACAATTTATGCTACTTTGTCCAACTGAAATGTTAATATTCTACCTTTTGGCAACTATATTTCAAAGGCTAGTTTATATTAGGCTTCACGAAGGGAAATGATCAATACGACTCATTACTCGACGCAATTAAAAAACAAAACAAATTCCAAGATCTTTGATATCCACGTATCTAAGTTAAGAGGGGGATGTAAAAACTGCTCAAAAATTCTACCGTGAACGATTTCTTAATGCGCTAGTACCGATTTGGCAGGAATTTGACAAAAATTCATTTATTGCACATTTCTGGAATGATTGAACTTCTTGATCGATCCGCATCACACCTGCTGCCATGAACTCATAACAGTACGATAATTGAATATCTCTTCCATTTCCATTGGCTATCCCATGGTTTATGTATGTCTGTCGTATCAGGATTTGTGTTACGATGTTTCACGTAAGAATGCCACACTGTGAATGTTTGAAAAAAATACGATGGCGCACAGTTACAAACACACATTCTTTAATTAAAAAATGTTTATTTTGATGAACCCCCTCTCATGATTTAAAGGTTTTTCACGAAATGAATTTTCCATATATTGCAAGAATTTTAGCTCGTATAATACTTTGTACACTTATAAATAAAATTAACTCCCAGTTAACCCGTTTTATCCATTGTCCTATTTAATGCACAGCTGAAAAACAGCATGTGGAAATCAGTATTTGTTATTTGGGAATATTTTATCAGCTGGAGCATGTTGTGGAATGTATAATCTTCTGCGAGCATAAGTTTTATGCCCAAAGTCTGCTGGAAATTTTGTTTATTCCCAGGGTTAGTTGGCGTAGTTTGTATTTTTTCTGCGGTTGCAGAATTCCTTTTCGGTTTACTCTGGACACTTGGATGGGCGTTTTTTATGTGAGAGTGCTCTTTTTATCATCTTGGTTAATTAAAGCTTTATTGTTATTAGGTAAAATGTAGCGCTTTATTTTTTAACTGTCCTCTAAATAGGATAGTGGGACGATAAGCATGCAATCGACGCGATTTTTCAAACTTTATAACTGAAAGTAAAATAACTTTTTTCCTCCTTAGCGTTTTACCCCTGCTGAGTCATGTCAAATCAAAGGTTTCTGAAGTTAAAGGAAGCATTGGAATTATTATATAGTTTCAATATAGTTTAGATAATAGTTTAGGACTTGCCTGAAATAGTTTATTCGAGGAAAACCAATACGTTTGGGATATAAACATTGGGCTCTCTGTGGAAGCGAAAGATATTGATACACGTTTTCTTTCTACTGCGGTAAAGAAATCTGATGCAAGAAATGATAATTCTCTTGGTACCCGGGTTGTGATGAAAATGACAGAGAATATTGTGATACCTTCAAGCTACACTTTATATTTTGTTAATTTTTTACCAGCATTGATCTTTTGAAAAGTCTTGGTGAACAGGGTTATCGAGTCACAGAACCATACGAAAAAATTGGATAAACCATGAGTGTCCTTTAGACGAATCTAAGACTATGCGGAAGAAAGAGGCACGTCATATTTTGCATTTGACAAGTATTCCGAGATTTTCCTGGTGCGATGGAATGACAATAGAACCGTCACTGCACTTTTAAACAGCAATTTAGAACCATTCTTTGATGTGAAGAGCGAATAAAAGGACACAAAGATAAAGGTTACGTGAAGGTGCTTGATTTTATAAATTCGTACAACAAACATAGGGGCAGTGTGGATCACCACGACTAGTTGGCTGGACTATAGGCAATTAAAATTCGTGGAAAAAAGGGGTAGTGGCCGCTTTTCATTCGTACACTGGACATGGCAGTGGTAATTGCATGGATAATCAACAAAGCTGTCAACAAAAGTTATACCCTCAACTTGAAGGAGTTCCGAAGAGTTATAACAACAGTTTATCTCAAAAAGACTGTGATCAGAACAAGAGGTAGACCCATGATTTCTTCTGTACCTTCTAGCGCAAAAGAAGTCAATTGTAAAGATGGTGTTGACCATTTTCTACTAAAGAGGGAAAAACAGCGTCGTTGTCAAAGAGAGGGCTGTAAAGGAAAACCCAAAACATACTGTAGGAAATGCTTCAAAACACTTTGTCAGGCTTTCTTTGGGCCTTTCCACCTAAATTAGAGTCGAATTCAACTGAAAATTGAACTCTCATGTAAATAAGAAAGTATTATTTGGATAATGTAAGACTTTGTACTCGGAAATTGATTTTCATTAATGAAGAGAACACTATAACATGTAAGTGTAAATTTCATCCCCTTTATCCCAGTGTCCTATTTAGAGAACGGGGCAAATTTCTCATATAAAATATAAATTTTTTTCAAGTTTTGCTATATTTTGTTTATTTAGGTTTAATTAACCTTAGAAAATGTGATTCTTCTCAAATTTGAACAAAATAAATGAACTGGGATTAAACGGATTAATAAGTGTAGCACTCAACTGCAAAGTTATCGAAGTATGTATTTAAAACTCTTAACCCTTAACTGGCTGTGTCACAGACCGTCTCGTAACTAGTGTGGAGGGGTCTCTGAGACCTCGCTCATTAAAGTGCGTATAACTTTGATTAATATAATATATTAATAAAAGATTCATTAGATAATTATTATTTATACATTTTAAAATTAGATAAATCAACTCTCAACATGAAATACATTTTATATTACTATATAAGTTAAGTAGATTCCATGTCTCTTCAGGCTCAGCTTTAGGACCTAATTTTGCAGGACATTTCAACCCTGGAAACTGTAAAACTGTTGTGTTTTGGTGTTTAACGGCACAATTAGGTCCCCCCCCCCTCGGGTATCCCATTTGAAGTTATTTTTTCCGTATAAATATTATTCTTGTGAAGACGCACTTGAAATGTCTTCATCTTCATCTGCCTAAATTTTGAATCCGTTTCGTGTTCGCTTTCAATAAAAATATTCGTTATTTCACTGTCCCAGTACTCTATTTCCGACCAATTATCAAATATATCCTGAATTTCTTTTTGTGTACGATACACAGGTCGTTCTTTAGTAAAGTTTGTTGCCATTTTGGGCTCTCTGCCGAAATTCCTTACTCCAACTTAGACGATTTCATGCATGTTGTTTCAAATGCTGTTTAGGGGTCTAAGAGACCACGCGGGAAAAGCAAATAGTGTAAAACACGAAATAGTTGGGGCAGCCAAACCAGTCTAGGAATATGGCTTCTGTTGGACGTAGTAGGAAGGTACTAAATAGGACAGGGACCAATATTCACTTTAAAGGGTGAAAACGACCTGTCAAAAATGACTCGGGTCTTTTACCATGACAGCAGTTAAGGTTAAAATTGTGAGAACAAAAAATTATTTAAGCAACATTTTGAACACAAATTTAAAATTTGGAGGTTTGGGGTGAATTTTTCACTCGCATTTAGATAGTTACAACAGATTTCAAGGATTCTCGAAAATATGTCAGGTACATAATATTAAAACCAGAAAACATTTTGAAATATGAAGAATTAAAAAAAAAAACTCAATAGGATCCATTGGATTGTTGTAGTCACTCGCAGCTCAGGATTTTACCCCTATGACTCATCAAACCTACTTCAATATCATTCTAACTCTACATAAACCCGTCCATTTCACACGCAAATAATTGGATCTTCCAACAAGGTAGTCTTTTTGTGGACTCTCCAAACAAATTTCTATGTCATTTTGACCCACTCTATGAATTCCTCAACTTCTCATGCCTTTAATTGGGTTCACTATCCAGTTTCTTAACTGACTTCAAATCTGATCGTGGTTCAAAATTACGTGGTGCTGTCCTCGGATATTTCCCTTCGGGCTTGATCTCGGACAGTGAACAATAGCTCGTTGTGTTGCATCAGGGCGAATTAATTGAAATACCCTACCTTGTGTGTGTGTGTGTGGCTATGACTTACTAAACAAACTTCAATTTTCTCTACATTTATGTGGACGTATCCATTTCAAATGTCAGGAATTGAAGACACCCGTAATCCAATGTTTTACCGCTGGCTTACAGACCCGACTTCAATAATACACTTCTGACTCTGTATATGAACCTATCCGCAGTACGCGTGTCCATAATTGGTTCCATAATCCAGTTTTACCTTTTTACTTACCCAGATAAGCTTCCATTTCAGTCTGACCCTCCATTTGGACTTATCCGTTACACGTCCACAATTGGAGTTCCCATGATCCAACTTACCAAACCAACTTCAATTGCTTTCACTCCCTCTATACTACATCCCAGTTCTCTATTACCTGAAATGCGATTTTGTTTCCTCACACAATCCACAATCCCCCTCAAATAGACGTCAAATACCAGATGAAATTCCCAGATAGACTGTTTACACGGAGAGTCTACAGTAGATTATCCCATCAAGCCGACTGGAATAACATGGCGAATGACTGTTCTTCGACTGGTAGATTTATCTCCCTTTCCATCACGCTTCAAAATCTAAACGCCACTAAGAGCAATCCCATTGAAAAATACATGGGGAGAAATTCGATTTCGTCTCGTCCTTCGCATTTGCATCTGGATGGTCCGCTTTTCAGGCTCTGATGTCATCTTCATCTCCTTCTCGCATAGAAGGGTTACCATGGCGACGCTTTCTCCTCTCTGTGTCAGCAAAAAACAGGATTTCCAGATGTCAATCCTTTTCTGAATGATTTTATTCATTTTAACCCAATGCCTTCCTGTTCAAAGAGATCTCGGCACCTGAGGAGTGCAAGATTTGATGTTTATCAACGGCAAGAAGTCAACGCTGACGTGTCAAGCGGCCGAATGTTGCGGTTATGATATTCATTGGAAGCGTACCGGTTTGTGTGCCTTGATCAACAGAGTGCGTTTTTGGTAAATAGAAAACGAATTCAGGTTGACAGTCTGAGCACACGGCGGAATTCGAGTGTGGTGGGATGATGGAACACTTTGATGGAACTGCTGGGGCTCGGTAGAATATAAAAAGGGTTTACGAACTATTTTTATTCCTTCTGTAGGTAGGGAATTCCCGATTCATAGAGAAGCAGACAAGCGACCTGACAGTTGCGAGTTCGAAACTCTACCATAGAGACCTTCATGTACGTGGGGATGATGCATGTTAAATCTGCAGAGGCCTCAAATATCCTTACCTTGGCGTGTTGTACAATTTTGGTGAGTAGGGTGTCAGCTCAGGTGTTGACCTCTTCAAGTGACCGTGGTTCAAAATTACGAGATGTCGTCAGATCGTTCACTTCAGGGACGATCACGGACCGTCGCCAAAACCCGTTGTGCTGTTACTCCAGTGAGACCTAAATTCCACTACCTAATTACAATTTTATAGGTTGGTTGGTTAGGTCTTTATGCCATTATCATTCCCCTATGTAAACCAGGCTTCTTGAAACAGACAGGGAAGGTCAAGGAATGGACATGCACCACATAAGCAGAGTTTTACTGATACTGGAGAGCTAAATGACCCCAGGGTAAGTTACAGGAATCAAACTTGCATCCTCTAAACTTCACAGATTTCTAGTGGAGTGAGTAAATTCTCTGAGCTGCATACCTTAGCTAGGTGAAGTAGGAACGTAGGTATTTGAACTATCGCATTACGTAGAAACACAATGGACTATCTAGGATCAATCCTGAATGGAAACACCGAGGACAGCACCACGTAATTTTGAACCGCGAAGAGATAACAAGGTCTTAACTCAGATGGCACTCTACTCTCCTAGCTTAAACACTACGCCAACGTGACCTTCTATATGTGAATACAAGACATAACTGGCCAAACTGAGGAATTATACAAAATATTTCATTAAACTGTCTCAAATTTAAAGTAGTTTTCATCTTAACTTACAACCATGGTCAGATCAACAAGTTATACAATGGGAAAATTGAGTTATTTTTTCAAAATTTCATCAATTTCTGTCTCGAAGATGATGTATGATTTCATTATTTTATAATTTTCTGATACATACTTATGAATTAATTTAGAACAAAATTCAAATATCTCCATCACCATAGCCTTTTTTTTTATTTCAAATGACTACATTAATTTTTTGTAGTTGTGGAAAATTTTATTGTACTGAAAGAGACATAGTTTTGTTTTTGAAGAAAAAATACTTTTTACATGTTTTCAATATAATATAGGTGACTATTGATTAATAGTATGTATTAATCATGTTTTTCTAATCCGATAATGAAAAATATCTTCCTGTAAAAACGGATGTGTCATGTATGAAGAAGTCCAACCCTCCGGGGCAATGGCACCCCCAATTGGTCCATATATGGCCCGCACGACAACAACGACAATCAAAAATATTAACATTAACGTCTTGAAACATGCCCGTATAGAATAGAGAAAATTTCATTTATGTTATAAGAGTTTATTCATCACATTATGGTACTTAACCTTTAAATTTATCATGGAAAAAGTAACCTACAACTTAATTTTCTTAAGTTTTTGAAATAATAAAATCTTTTTTTTTTTGTATTTGTAATGCGAAATATCGTAAGTATTTATTATTTTGAAAAATATTCATTTATTTTATTAATTAGATGAATAAAAAGCATCCTCTAAAATTTGAAAGATTTAATTTCAGGAACAAAAGTTATGATAACATTCCTAGAAGAATTGTGTAAACATTTGACGTAAGCGATGCAAAAGAAACTTTAGAGGTTTGTTTTTGTGTCCGAATTTAAAATAAATTATTTTCTTTTACAATCTGCAACCGTAGTTTTTGTTACGTCCTAAAATGTATAGAATCCATACATAACAAATGCAGGTTGCTATTCTGTGAGATCACCACCCTTAACTCTAACCGTAGGGTAGCAGTGGGATGTTGGATCAAAACTGTGTGCAGGGAATGTGAAACCGACCTGTTAATGTACTAAGCAAGATGGACGTGAAGTTTCCTGCCTGTTATTTTTGTATTTCCGTTTCATGTACTAATTGCTAATTTTGCCTCTATGATCATTATGTCCTTGTCTACTGTGAAAATAAAATCAGTTTTCTTCAAACCTCCTGGTGGTCGTCACGACGAGGTATCTCGTCATTAGAAAAACTAACCAGATCTTAATGGACGATACATCTCGTCATCACAAAAAAACTCACCAGATCGTGATTTCATCACAAAAAAATTGGCAGTTTCTTGACGACGAGGTATCTTGTCGTTGTCAAAATCAGTCAGATCTGGATGAACGAGATACCTCGTCATTAGCGAAATGGCTCAGGTCGTGATGGACGAGAAATCTCGTCGTCCCCACCTGAAGGGTTAGAAATATGCATGACACCGTATATCCTAACTAACTAAAAACACTAAACACATTCTTAGTATCAGGTGGAATTAATGTATCGTGAAGCGATGCAAGGTCATGACAAAAGTACTAAAATACGGAGGAGGGCTTATAAAAAACACATTTTTACTTGTAAAATAACGCATATAATTACCCAAAACAAGAAATTTCTATAACATTCCAGTTTTATTAAATTATATTAATTTTAAAAAGGTCGTTCCATCTGGGACATGGATTGATACTTGCTGCAAAATTATATCTTAATCACATCGAATTATATTTTAAAATAACCCTATAAAAAATAATCCCTACTATCAGATTAAGATTCAGATAGTTATTTTTCCGATCTGGGTTATTTGATCAAAAGTTATAGTAGAAGGTATTCAGAACAATAATTTTGCGAAGGTAAACACTGTTAGTAAACTAATATAATCGTTACTTCAACTCTGACAGTCGCTGCTTCAATGCATTAAAAAAGCATTCCTATTTTACCATTTTTATCCACAGACGCTATGTTAGTTTAATAACTTAGCATACAATTAACCTCAATATCCTAATAGTTGAAGTTTAGGTTTTTTAAGTCTCTAATGACTTTAAAGTTTCGCGAAAAGATTACAAAATAATACTTTAAGCTCTAAAAAAAGTGAGGAAGACGACTTTCAAGAAACCCTCTCATTATCTGTTTATTTTTGTTTAAGGATCCCGAGGCTCTCTAATATGTTAACACAATTTATGTAATGAAGTGCTTTTGAAATACTCTCAACCGAAATTCAACATCTCTTCAGATCCTTCACTATCTAAATCCAAAATGAAGTGGTATTACCTTCTTTATTCCCATTATAAGCCTCTGCAAGAAAATTGTGAGTTCGTTAGATTCTCAAAGTGAATTATCCTATTGATGATGCCAACTGTTAAGTCAAAAGAATAGCAAGATATGCTTTCAGTTTTTCAGTACATAATGAATATCTGAGCAAATGTAGAATTTCGCGCATTGGAATTTGGATTGAAAAATTAACCGGGATCAATACTTTGCTCGTCCGTAGAAAAATGCCAACCACATTCGAGTCTCAGGAAAATAGTTTTGTAACTGCTTTTTGACATTTTTAAGGTTTCAACATCTAACATTGGACTCAAATAAAATTACTTATGAATCCAAAAATACATTTGACATACATCACACTTTTCTTGCATGACAAAACTAGGAATGCTTGCTGCTCAAAAATCTATTTCAAGTTTTCTTTGGGGGATTAGGCATGCCCTTTCTTAAGTTTATTTCCTGTAAAACTGCCGTAACTCAATTTGTAAAATTGATGAATCTGAGGATACCTACGCATTCGTAGTTTTCCTGGCAAATATTTTTTTGACTTGCGGCATTTTAGCACCAGGCGTGCCACATTTTTAAATTTCGCTATCCTTAATGGCAGTATGACATTGACGGGACACAGTAATAAGATATTATGACTAATATTCTAAGGCGAATACATTTTGTCTTGAAAATTCCATTTAGAGGAATTCCATAGAATTCCATAAAGAGAGTTAATATTTGAACTGTCCTAATTCGGATCTTCCTAACATTAATTTTCATAAAATCTGCAGCTTTCCATTTTAAATTGTTTTTCTCTAGCTTGTGGAATCGCAGCCTTAAATCAATTCCTCTATGGATTCATTTTTGAGTGGAATCAATAGGAATTATAATTTAATACTAAATAATTATTTTATCTATAATAAATTTACAATCATAGAGAACAGATTGTAATGAAAACAAAGTCAGAGGTAAAAAAAAATTGTTCTGAAGATATTAATTCGTAATTCCATTTGATCTTCCGAACTTGCGTAGTTTCTATAATTTACAACTGATAATAGAACAAAATTTTAAAGAGCAAACTTCATTCAGAGTTAAAAAAAATCAAAATATTGTGTTAAACTGGTACAGTGTCTCACGACACTAGGCACGGGAGTGTGTGTTGGTGTTAGTTAGTTAGTTACATTACGTCACATGGTCGACGGACGAACCCGAGTTTTCGCTCCATTACACACACGCGCTATATCTTAAAACACCTTTTTTAAATAGAGCTTCAGTTTTAAATGGAAGCCATAAAATAAGGAAAGTATTACAGTTTACAAATGAATTACATGTGCATTGGACTGTGTCTGATTGAACTAACGTTATGCTCACGGATGAGTCGAGATTTTTTTGCCTTGGAGCCAGATGACAAATATGTAAGTTTCTGGAGGGAACGAGGACCACGCAATCGGCCCCAGAACATCATCGAGCATCACGCATTCCGAGGTGTTAGCATCATGATGTGGGCTGGTATTTCGTTGGGATATCGCACCGACCTGCACATCCATTGACGGGGTTATGTGACAAATATCCGGTTTGGGGTAGAATTGGGTACCTAATACCTTCTGTGAGATTGTACGATGAAACAGTTGGCACTTTCGTTTTAATGGATGATAATGCGCGTCCCCATTGAGATGTCATCGTCGATGACTACCTGGAGAATGAGGGGATTGCGCTTATGGTTTGACCAGCGTACTCACCTATCCTTAATTCCATTGAAAATATTTGGGATACCCTCGGTCGTGCTGTGTTGGCGCGTTTCCCACCCCCAGGTACTATCACAGAGATGTAAACTGCTTTACAAGAGGAATGGCGATTACATGATTTTGGGGTGGTTGATCACCTCATGGAAAACATAATAAGCACGCTGTAAACTTTATATGAGTACTAGACACTGTGTGGCTAGCCTGGCGTTGCCTGTGCCAGTTGCTTTTGTGGGGTTATTGGTTTGCTTCGCAAACCAAATAGGAGTTCGTAGCCTATTAGATAACATCAGTCCGTGACAGTTCTTTTCGTGGGAGTCACATGTTAGTTACATGTAAAGTTAAAACTTTCTTTTTTATCGTCCGATGCAAAAACATTTCTCCGCGCACAATGAAAACAATCTGTTCTCTCCCATTCTAGGCTGGAGAAGAAAAAAAAAAACTTCCCATGGTTCCAAAGGCTGACGTCAAGGTGACGTGAGGACGAAAAGTCTAAATTTTGATGCTCCTTCATTCCGCGGAAAAAGGACGAACGGTGAAAAAAACTATTGAATTAATTTTTAAATGTTCTAGATTGAATTTTAAATGTCGATCAGAAAATCGACCAGAATATCAATATTTTTGTTATTAGTTCAAAATATTTCCCAATTTTTTAGCTTTCAAATGATGCCAAGATCTTCCAAATATTCGAAATAATGTTTTAGTTACAAGGCTTTTCGTTAGGTACTATCAACATGAAAAGCCATGTTTACAAAACTGTAAACTCGATTTCCGAAGAACTGCGTTTTTGCAATGTAAGGTGATTACTCCACAAAGAATTTCCCTATTGTAACTATTTTTTTGTATCAGTATTATTTATGTAATACAGGATATTGTAAACCTCAATCGGATTATTTAGTTAAGAAATGAATTTTTAATTGATTTTTAAATGTTGAAATTCCAGAAAAGTGTTGACTTTTTTACGCTTCTGTAAAAAAAAAAACTATTTCTTGTAACACCTTGTTGGAGGCTCAAAACATGAAAAATAATATTCAAAATAATTTCCAACAGGAATCGTAGATCTGAACAAATTAGAGTTTGAGATATCATGATTCAAAATACATGCTAATTCGATAATTATGTCATTAATTAGAACATTAACTATTTGCACAATCTTATTTTTTCTCCCTGAAATAATTTTAAGAATACACGAATTAAAAAAACGGGACATCGTGATCAAAAACACTAGTCAGCGATTCGACAGCCAATCGTCTTCGTCAATTCGTAAGTTCACGTGATTTATTCTTCATTGATCTTAGGACAGCGACTCCGCCCACATGCTCATTTTATGTCATTAGAAGGTCGATCAGATTCAGTCAATAAATGAGTGCGAGTACTCACAGTATTCAAAGTTTTAAAAATATACCTAGCTGTTCCGACGTCATACAGACACAACATGACGCTGGCGTCAATGACGTCATGCGTCTTCCCTGCAATCCAACACCTGCAGCTTTTGTCAGTTGAAGTTAGAATCTTGATTTTAATTCGACAAGAAACTAAGCGTTCTAAATATGTTTTTTTTTATTGATTCGATTTGCATTAATATGTAATCTTTTTCTGTGTTTGTAGATAGTGTAAAATAGTTATTAAACATTAATTTAATTGAGGAATCTATCCTATCGTCAGTTTTGTGTGTTTCAAAAAATACCAATGAACCCATTTGATATTAGAAATCCCGCCATTCTGCGTCACAAACGCGAAAATCCCTTTTTCGTTAACATTACCAGAAATAGATAAACAACCTCGAAATGGAGCGAAATAAATCAATGTACAAGTATTCAAGTAAAGTCAAAGTATTCAATTTGTATTTATTTTATAAGAGATAACTTATAAAACTTCTGTCAGCAATAATTTCCGTAATTGGAAAGCAAGTTTTCCGGTCTACAGAATTTGACATCGATTCATTTTTGACGCTAAAATCAAATAAAACTATTTATCGATCGATTTTGGAAATTTAAAAGTTAGTTCTCACTAACAAAATCGGACATCACACAAACTCCGAACCTGTTCACTTGAAGCAGAGGCGGATTAAGAGGTAAACGGACTAAGTGGTCGGGTAAAGCCCCTGAATACCGAAAGGGCCCCGAGGTCTTAAATTGTCTTTTCATTAGGGTTCGAGGAAAGTTGTGACAGCGTCTTTGCAGTGTGTGTCTTCGAGTGCAGAGAAAAGAGTTTCTATTACAAGATGGTAAGCACGACCAGATGGTGTATATGCTGTAAAACTTGATTTCACTCATATAAAAGAGGTTTTAACTGAAATTTGTAATTCAAAAGAAGAAAAAAAGTTACCATAGTGGCTTCACTTCTGAAGAAATGGATAAATATGAAACCGCCTAATGACAGTTATTTGGAATACTATTTTACATAGAATAAATGCTACTATTAAATCTCTGCAATCAGTGGAATGCAAAATATTGGAAGGATCTATCCTACTGAAGTCATTAGAAAATATAACAATAATATCACATCAGAATTTGAAAAAGTTGTTTAAGAGACAAATTGATTTATCAGGCCTATTAAATGTGGAAGATGGACAACCTCGCATATAACAAAAAATAAAAATATTTTTTGTTGAAAACAAAGAAGTCGGACATAATTTTACAACAGTAGAAAATTTCATAGTCAATGCATTTTATGTCATGTGAAAAACCAAGGCCGAATTAAAAAAAGAACACAGTAAAAAAGTTGAAGGGTATTTAGAAAAATGACATTGATGTTTGTACCTTTACAGATAAATTTGTCAATTTTTTAATATTTCTAATAGAAAACGAGGCCACTATAAAGACCACACGAGACATCTATCGAGCCGTCAAAGAAAAAAATAACTTGCACATTTCCGAATGTTTAAATATTATTAAAATGTTTTTTTAACAATTATCTTGTCTAATGCTTCAGGAGGAAGATCGTTTTCGGTTTTAAAGAGCGTAAAAATTATTTAAGGAGTACTATGGAAAAAGAAGGATTAATCAATCTGGCCATTCTGTACATAGAGTAAGATACTTTAAACCGAATTGACGCTGCCAAAATAATTGACGTATTTACAAGAAATAAAGCAAAACGGAAATTCATATGTTTTTTAATAAATTTATTTATGTATTATGGTATGAAATTTTTGACTACTTTTTTTTTGTTAGTAACTTAATGAGAGTTTTTTTTAACTTCTAACTTGAGTTTGAGAGGTCCCGAAAATTTTACCGCTTGGGGTCTCCACTTGACTTGATCTGCCACTGACTTCAAGATATTGAAAATAATTTAAACCTGTGTTACAACCTTTTATGTGCGTATAGCCTAAATACAATGTGCAAATGACGATGGGTTCCAAAACATATCATTTTCAATCGTTTAAAACTAAAATAGTGACAGCTTCAGTGTACGTTTAGAATGGTGGCTATGGCCTTGGCGCTTTTCTTAGATCACTTCTAAAGTCGACGAGGAAAGAAATATTTCAAATGAATCAATGAAATCAAACGACAGTTTAACGAATTTTGAAAGAACTTTCTGTAATATTCAAAATAAAATTCCAACTTTCCACTATAGAGGTTGCTATATAAAGCGCAATAACCGTTATACAGATGGGTTGCCTTAACCTGCCATAACTCCCCCCTAGGAGGTAGCCATAAAAACCGCAATAACCGGAAAACAAATGAGTTGGCTTAACCTGCCATAACTCGCTACTAGAAGTGCGCCAAAAAAAGCGCCAAGTTAGTTGCCATTGCTATAAACGTAGACTGAAGCTTAGCAAGGAATTCCACAATGGCCTTAGAATCTAGTTTCAATTTCTCCCAGTCTCTGCACATGTTGCTGAAGCGCATATTCAACAGTTTCTTTTAACTTCAGCACAAAAAGCTTAAATTTAAAGGCTTAGCACCCACAAAAGAAATTTTAACGAACTACATGACATAGGAAAATATTCCGGGAAAAATAAACAATTTAACGTATCGCCGCGTTCAACTTAACGCACAATAAAACACCACGTCTTAAGCCACCTCATATAAGTCCAGAAAACAAAATTAATTAAATTCTAGCCGCTCCATGAAAAAGATCTTAAACAACTCCCCTCCTCTATGTTAAAGTGTCAGAACCTCTCTCAGAAATTGCCTAACAGGTCGGAATGTGAAACCTAATCCATGCTCTCTTTCAAAGACCCCTCTGAATCTATGCGCTTTAATGAAGGTGATGGGACCGTAAAAGTGCGTTTATGACGTTAGAAATTAATGGCGGTTCATAATGAAGGTGACGGACCGATTGTTTACGTTTTTAAGTGAAAGGTTTACGAGAGTGGGAAAAAGTTACGATCTCGTGATTGTAGTTAAAGTATGGAGGCTGTAATGTGCGCGTTTTGCTAAGATAAAGGATTGTTCTGTGATGAAAGGAGTCGATGTAAGTTTCCGTTATTTGAAAAGAAATTCAAGGAAAGCAAATGTAGAACATAAAAACCTATCAGGTCGTTTCGTTACCGATAAATAACGAAACACAGTGGAAACGTGCTCGTTTGAATGAATTTATAGAAACTGTTTTTTTACTGTTTTATTTACTGTTCGTTCAGGAAGCACGAATGTTGCAATAAACTTATGTTTAGATAAGACGTTAGCTGTTGTTTTCCATCAGTCCGCTTGCAATGATTTATCTGATGTACAACACGTAGAAAAATATATTCAAAATTTTGCTAAAAAAATCTGCAATGCATATGACTTAAATAATAAATAATTCTTAAGATTTTTAATTTTTATGTAAAAGGTTTATGTGAGTGGGACAAAGTTCCGATTTTGTGATTTTAGTTAAAGTATGGAGGTTGTAATGAAAGAGGCTGTACCTTAGACTGTTGCGATAAAGGTTTGTTTCTATAAACACTACCCTACAATAATAGACAGGACGCCAGCGGATTTGCATAAAACTTGCATACTTGTTTCGGGATGTTTTTTGTGGTATTGCATGGGACCTTTGCATGTTGTTCCTGGTCAATTGAACACCGACGCCGACATGAACATTTTGGACAATCAGGTTTTACCTATGCTCTGGTAATTTTATGGAATGGACGATTTTTACTTCCATGACAACTACGCTATCTACCATGTTGCAGCCTCAGTCAAGCAGTGGTATCTCGATATGGATGTTAAAAGTCTTTCTTGGCCTACTAAGAGTCCCGCCCTAAAGCCCATAGAACATTTGCGGGACGAGTTCGAGCGACGGTTACGGACCTGCGAACCACGTTCGAAATCTACAGCTGAGCTGTCGATATTCTTGCAGCAGGAATGGACACAAATACCCATAGCTTTGTATTTCAACCTTGTTGAAAGTATGCCCGGAAGGGTTGCTAGTGTCATTGCAGCACATGGGGGACCATCCCCCTATTAAAGCATGTATTATTTCCCTTATACATCACATATCGGTGTCCGGTCCATTATTGTAGGGTAGTGTATATTGCAATCAGATTGAGAACCAAGATTTATCTAATGATTTTGCACTCTTACACACTCTCATTTCGCTGTACACATACTTTTCTCTTCCATCGGACTTCTAAGCAGATCAGACTTCTGCATTTGGAGCTCAGGTGTTGACCTCATCATCTGAAGATGATTCAGAATTACGAAGTGTTCTCGTATCTTTCCTTTCGGGAATGATTCTGGATCATTACCAATAGTCCGTTGTGTTGCTTTGATGATGATTAACTTACCTACCTATTCTCTACATTATCTACCAACTATTGATAATTCATGTTAATGACGTTGATGTGCTTCAATATACCAAGGTTGCGCATTCCCCAGGTGCAGATTTATATTCAGTGTTCTGCAACACAACTCCAAGCAGTTCCAATTGTTCTGCAGGCATTTTGTCCAAATTTCGAAAACTGCAGTAAAATGAACAGACAATGAACACAATAATCGGCAAAATATGTATTACACATTTATAATAAATTATCAAACTTAATTTACTTACTTTTTCTAAAACCAGGGCATACTTTCAGAATTTGGAATTCTGTCGATAACTGTTGAAGTTTAATATTTTGTCATTGACATAGAAGATGTGTTATTTATAAAGTGTTTGTGGTAATTTAGGGCGATGTACGGAGGTTGTTCCGTAGTTAGAGAAGAAAAAACGCGTGGCAAGGAGCACGCTTTGTACTGCAGAACATCGTAACTCATGATTTAAAAAAAATTCGGCCAAAAGTTTGATAAAATTATGGAAAAATTCTTCTGAAAAGACTTTGTTCTGCGACGTACGTCGCAGTTTTAAGCACTTTCTGCTTCTGTGGCATATTCGAAACTCGGTCTAATCAAATACCTCCATCCATGTGGATGCTGTATCTCTTACGACCTCAATAACCTCCTCATCAGACCTGGGGCTCTAACTTACGTGGTGGTGTCTTCGAATCTTTTCTTTCGGGATTGCCGACCAACCGGTATAGTGGTTAAGGTGTTAGCCTCTAGATCGGAAGGTTCCTGGTTTGAATCCGGGTCCGGGCATGGATGTTTGTAAGCGTATGGTGTAAAGGCGGCTGGTGCACCTTAAATCTGTCGTGGCCGAAAGTCCTCACGTTGGGTTGGCGTGGAAGTTTGGAGAGTGGGGTGCCAGCTCAGGTGTTGCTTCGTCATCTGACCGTGGTTCAAAATTACGAGGTGTTGTCCTCGGATCTTTCCCTTAAGGGACTGATCCCGGACCGTCGTCAATAGCCCGTTGTGTTGCTCTAGTACGACGTTAACTAAAATTACCATTACCATTACCTTTCGGGATTGATCCCGAATCACTAGCAGTAGCCCGTTGTGTTGCTCTAATGCGAGAAAAATTCAGCAACCTACCAATCCAATTACTGAATACGTTTCTTATTTTATTCTAAAGCGTGCTTTACACTGGTTGATTTATTTTACTTTAAATATTTTTAGAAAGATTAACTTGAAAGCATACAAGCATATTTGTTTTGATGAAGTTCGTTTTGTGTAACATAAAAATATGGATTGCACAAGATAATGAGAAAATTGTGTTTTTATTATATAGGTCACTAATATTTGTTGATGAAACTAGTATAGATAATTTCAGCTAAATTAAATTGAATTGGTACAAGCAATCTCAACGAAATAAGTCTGAATTTATGATGGAAATGACTTACGAGCATTACATGTGCATAGACAAATTCTTATTTTATTTTAAAAGTACTTTGTTTTTATTACATTTTACCACTTATGCACACCAGAAGTTTTCATTTTTGTATCAAAATGCCTTTATCGTGCGAAGAAAGTAGATGCTCTATTTAATAGATTTTATTCTTAGTGTACAATTTCGTTGGCACTTAGTAAGACTAGGATTACTTTTAAAACTTTAAATTCCCTCAGGATAAATATTCAGACATGCAAATACAATTTAAGTTCTAAAATAAAGACCGTTTCCGAAAGAAGTTAGTGATATGCAATCCAATTTCCTCGCTTCACAAACACGCTAACAAGATCTTTAAAAGTAAATAATTCTAAACATTTTAGCAGATTCTCTCACATTTATGGATATTCTGAGAGAATTGTTCTGATAATAATATTAAAGAGCATCGGGGAGAAAATACTTTACACCTCTGTGGCGCCTAATGCAACACCGGCGGCTAAATTATGCGGGCTGAAATATTACAATCTCCAAATCTTTCGAGAATTATTCTGCTTGTAGAAAGGATCAACAGATTTATCTAATAAAACGTATCAGAGCATCACTGTAAGTACTAACAATGCTTTCTCTATCGACCCGTTTTTCTGGCTGCATATCTCCTGTGAGTTGAGTCTGTTTCATCACTTATGACACTTCTTGACATAATCTTGTTTGTGTGGAAAAGTAAATATGTGTATGCAAATTGGGTATTTCTTTTAAGCAGAATTTCGAGTTTTGCCGTATTTCTGCACTGAAGCTGTAATATTGCTACTCATTTTCTGGGACTAAGTTTATTGGGCGATGGTATTTGACTGTTAAATTTTGAACCAACGGAAGATTTGGGGAAATTATAAGTATAAAGTTGATATTTTTTGGTCTAAGAAATAATAATGTGGTTAAAGCCGTACGTGCACCAAATTAGGGATGCGACATAGACAGCAAAACATTGATGTTTTGAAACATTGATGTTCAAAATTAAAACATCGATGTTGATAATACATCCCCCTAAAAACATCGATGTTTTTAAAATTCACTGTATTTAAACATTGTTCCCTCATTTCTTAAAACTGGTTTACCAACTAGTGATGCTACATCGACAGTAAAACATCGTTGTTCAAAATTACAACATCAATGTTGATAATGTATCGCCCCCAAACTATCGATGTTTTAAAAATTCATTGTACTTAAACTTTATTCCCAATTTCTTAAAACTGGTTTTGCAACTATTGATGCGACATCGACAGCAAAATATCGATGTTCAAAATAAAAACATCGTTGTTGATAATACATTGCCCCAAAACCTTCGATGTTTTTAAAATTCAGTGTATTTTAACTTTTCCCCCATTTCTTAAAACTGGTTTAGCAACTAGTGATGCGGCATCGGCTCCAATACATCGATGTTTTTATAAAACATCTATGTTGTTAAAACATCGACATCGATGCTGTATCCCTACTTTTCAGACACTTCACCCTTGGCCACTTTGGTCTAAAAGTATGTTCAATTTGCTGATTATAAAAATTATGCTGCTTAGTTATTTTAAAAATTTTTATAACGGTACTTTTTTCATTTAAAAATAAAACATCGACAACGTAAAAACATCGACACGTATAAACATCGATGTTACAAAAACATCGAATCAAAAACATCGATGTTAAATGCATCGATGTTTTTTTTAAAAACATCGATGTTTTGAAAACATTGTCATCGATATCGCATCCCTAGCACCAATGCGGTAAACATTCATTTTAATGTGTTTAGTTGTCTATAATTTCGTTGTAGTAAAATGATGGCACGTTGGGAACACACAAATATATGAAAGATATTTTAATTTGTGAAAAGAATATTACAGCTTATCTGAGAACGGTAAATAGGTACACAACCCTACAATAATGGTACGAACAGCAAGATGTGATGGCATAAGGGAAATTATACATGTTTTGACAGTGGGAATAGTCCTACACTTGCTGCAATCACACTACAAATCCTTCTGGGTATACTTTCAACAAGATTTTGATACACAGCTATGGGTATTTGTGTCCATTCCTGCTGCAAGAATGTCGCCAGCTCAGCTGTAGATTTCGGACGTGGTTCCCTGGTTCGTAAGCGTCGCTCTAACTCGTCCCACAAATGTTCTATGATTATAAGGTCGGGACTCTTTCCAGGCCAGAGAATACGTTTAACATCCATATCTTGATACCACTGCTCGACAGAGGCTGCAGCATGACATGGATCGTTGCTGTCCTGGTAGTAACATTCGTAAATTCCATAAAATTGCCAGAGCGTAGGAAGAATATTATTGTCCTAAAAGTTCATGTAGGCGTTGGCGTTCAATTGACCAGGAACGACATGCAAAGGTCCCCAAACAAGTAGTCGGATTTTATGCAAATCCGCTGGCGTCCAGTCCACTATTGTAGGATAGAGATATTTTAATTAACGTTGTACTGGAGCAAAACACCAGGCTTTTGTATACGGTCCTGGATCATTCCCCAAGGAAAAGATTCGAGGACAACACCACGTAGTTTTTAACCATGGTCAGATGACGAGGCAACACTTCAACTGGCACCCCACTTTCCAAGCTTCCACACCACATCAATTTCAGGGAAGCCACGACAGATTTAAAGTGTACCAATTAGGGATTGCAATCCCATCCGGCGGATCTCACATAATTTGGCTACCTACCTGATCCAGCAACATCTATCGGATCCGGTCCGGTTCCAATAAACCCGAATATTTTTAAAATTAACTAATCGATTATTCAAACCCTACTTTAAAGTCGCGAAATCGTTTATTAAGTAGACCTCAGAAGGAGAAAGAATCGATTTTTTTATTTTTCAATCATCGGTTTGGAGAATTCCAGCAAAAATAAAAAATTAAATGATGAATACTATTTTTTTTTTTAAAGAGGAATTATAAAAGCAAGTTCTGCAAGAAAATGAAGACTATTGCAAAAAGACAAACTCAAGAAAAGAAACAGATTTTGAGTAAATACTGAAGAAAGAAATAACTTCATATGAATGGAGTCAAAGGAAAATATTTGTCTCTTATATTTGACTACTTAATGACGGTTAAACCCACTAGTGTCGAAGCTGAGAGGGCCTTCCCGGCCGTTGGTTATATTTGCAGTTCATTGAGAAGTAGGTTGGGGGACGACACAATTAAAACAATTTGTTTCCTTAGATCAGGGGTGGCCAACCTTTTATATACGAAGCGTCAATTTTTTTCATACATGAGTTCAGATGCGCCATACAACGCAAGCACCTTTTTTTTACCTTCTTACGTTCATAGTCCTGGCATATCCTTCATAACCTCTTTGATAAAAGTATGTGTTTAGACATAATTAACGTTATTAAATAATTTAATTATTGTATGTAAAACAATATCTATTACAGCAGATAAATATTACTTACTATAAATGAGACTTTTGATCCTATTTTCGCTAGTCTCAATGTCTGGTGTTCAATTTGTTACTGAGAGCAGCAGATAATTCTTCAAATTTGAATCAGTCATTCACGACCTTATTTTCCTTTTAATAAATTTCATGGATGAAAATGCTTAATCGCATCTGTATGTCGTTCCTAAACTACATAAAATTATCATCAATTCCTCTTATAAATATTCTTAACTGGGCCACATCACATATGTCCGTTGATTCATTCAAAGCTAGAAAAAAGAATTGACAAGTTCTTCCAGCTGCTGAGATACATCCTGAAAGAGTTCCTCGATAGGTCTCGTAACAGTTTAGTCTGATTTCCTTTCAATGCCTTTATTACCAATATGGTGTGCAAATATTTGGAGACAGGGCTTAGCAATTTCTGAATTCTGAACAAATGAACTGAGAGCACTCTGGTGTTGATAATATGAAGATGGATTCAGATATGGTGCCTACTTCAAACGAATAAGTAGGAGCAAGGGTACAATGCGCCACTTGTACTCTTCCAATGCGTCACTTTTGGCGCATGCGCCACAGGTTGGCTTCCCCTGCCTTAGATCGTTCTTTCAAACTCAAAAGTGATTTTCATTAGTATATAACTTCGATTTAAGCAATTAAGAAGAATTAAGAGTTCCCTTTTTTGTTATGTTTACCAAAACTACCAATAATTAGATTTTTATGTTGGTATGATATAAGGTTTGGTACAATTTATATATCATATTTGCATGTTGTTCCCGGTTCATTGAACACCAAAACTTACATGAAAATTTTGAAGTATCAGATTCCTGCTACGCTCTGGCAATTCTATGGAATGGGCGAATGTTATTTCCAGGACTAAAACGCTCCGTGTCATGTTGCGACCTCTGTCCAGCAGTGGTATCAAGCTATAGATGTAAAAGGTCTTTGCTGGCCTGCTTAGAGTCCCGACCTCAAGATCATAGAACATTTGTGGGACGAGTTAGAGCAACGCGTACGGACCAGGGAATCACGTCCGAAAACTAGAGCTGAGCTGTTGACACTCTTTCATCTGGAATGGACACAAATACCCGTAACTGTGTATCAAAACCTTGTTGAAAGTATGTAGTTGTAGTATGAAGTTATGTAGGTGAGAAATGCTACTGCCCTTAGCTAAAAATCATAAAATTATGGTGGTGCATCAAACAATTATTTAAATTATTTTCAAAATATATAGGGTGTAAAATAATTTTTATTACTGAAATATAGGTAACCAATTTATTATTACTCTCTATTGGGTTGGATACAGTTACCTAAACGTGGTTATCGCCCAACATCATTGGACGAAAAAGCTGTTTGTTTTTTGAATAAATAATTTTAAATTTTAGTGCTCTTCCTCTGTCTCTTTATAGCTTAAGATGGCGTTTGTATGATTTCATTTGGATGATCAACCAATGAAAATTTATATACATGTTAAAAAGAAACAAAGTATGACGATTCTCGAAAAACGGGCTGCAATAATAATGTGTTAATTTGCGAATACCTTCACCAGACCAAAAATCCAATTGCTTTTAAAATCGATCAATGCAACTAATTTTGTGCAGATTAATTCGGTGTGTCAAAATATATATTTTCAACGATACAAGTTACCACGGATGACCCAAACCCATATGTTAGAACTGTATGCTATTCACTTCTTTCATTTGTCAATATCAGTAAAGCGACGTCCAGTCGGCATAGTGGTTAGTGCACCCGCCTGCCCCGCTCATGGGCCTGGGTTCAAATCCCGGGTAAGTCATGGGGTCGTAGAATTGTGTTGTCATGCGTTAGAGACGATGATGGTCCTCCCACTGTGGGCCCCTTCACAAGAGACCATCGCTTCTGGCCTTGTATGAGGTATTGGTTTCTCACGTTATTGTACACTGTCCTGCTCTGTATGTGCTTTGTGTAACGTCTGTCTTATTCTCTGCCATTGGGAAAAAATCTGTAAAATTCTGTCCATAATTAAGTAATCATTTATGTGTTACAAAGTGTAAGTATAGATTATTACATTTCATTTCTATTTGCCACAATTTGTAGAAATGGTCCGTCGAGCTGGAGGCTTGGTTACGCTAAATCGCTTTAATTATTCGCTCTAATGTGTATTCATTATCCCCATTTGTTCATTTTCATTGATTCGGCTCTTTCCCTTATCGATGTTTTTTCTTTCGGTCTGTATTGATTAGCTGTTATTTTCAATAAGTCTTAACCGAAATCGAAACTAGCTATTTACGAATCCAAGTTTATTTTTAATGTTAAATAAATAGATAAAGTAAATCAATTAATTTCAGAAAAGAAATAATCAGTCTAGAGGTAGGTATGTCAATTTACGTCGCACTGGATCAATACAACGAGCTACTGGCGACGGTCAGAGAATAATCTCGAAGAGAAAGGAGCAAACCTCATAATATTTATACATGGTTAGATGATATTCACAGTCATGAAAAAAACTAAATCAAGAATAAACTATGAGAATCTTTGGAGAGTTTTTTTATGAATTGATTAGTATTTTGTAATGATCATAAAGAATCTTTGGATAAAATTATGGATATGTCAGGAAATATTAAGAAATTTATTGCAAACCATGTTTCGTGGATAGTTTAAATATTCTTATAGTAGGAAGTTGATCAGTAGTTGCATTTACATCGTGCCAGTGGAACACAATGTCTATTAGCGACAGTCAGGATCAATACCGAAGGAAAAAATTCAAGAATATAATTTTAAAACACGGTCAGATGATGTGGCTAACACCTAAACTAGGAATCTACCCTCACTCCAAACTTCCACATCACGAACTCTTGAGTATATTTGATGACACAACAGATTTGATATACAACAACCGTGCACCCATCTTCGTTTGGATCGAGTTTCGAATTCTCAACACTTTGGTTACTAATCAGGGACTTCATTAACTGGGCTGGCCCAAAAGTATGGCGTAGATACTTGGGATAATTCAACTGATATCTGATCAGATACATCCTATCGTACTCCACATAGATCATTTTATTGTATATTTAGTGATATATATTTCCACACTAAGTGTTTTCATGCAGGATCGCGATTGAATGTTTCTCAAATTCGACAAAAATTCTGGTTCACGAATGAACGATGAAAGGTTAGACAAGAGTTTTCAACAGATGTTTATTATTAAAAAAACTATAAACTGTGCAACATGCCAAAAAATAATGGCATGTTTACTTGCCAAAAGTATATATATATATATATATATATATATATATATATATATAAGGGAAATTATGTAGGGAGCTATTAATCACACACAGCTTTCATTGTCCGAAAGAAAACGAGTTGCACAGAACAAGACATGCATTGTTTGATCTACCTGTAAGTTATAAACCTATATTTGAAAATTTTGTAAGATGAATAAACAAAATTCCATAAATTATAGATCAACAGTAGTATAACTCTAAGTTCTTAGATACATTTCTATAACAACACGTAAATAGAGTATTTGTAACTCTTGAAAAAATAGATGTAGAGATATAGGTTGACAAAAATATTGGAGTTTATTTTTATTTACCCCTATAAATGACTCCAATTTTGACAACTTCCAATACATAGACAGAGATTGATAATATTCGAGTTATATGTCTGTGCCTAGATATAAAGAGTCGGAACTCCAATTTCGTCAGTTTATCTATAGATACACAAAATGGAGTTTCGTCCTTTTATTTCTAGAGCTCATAACTATAAAAAAAAACAAGCATAGCGTGAAATCTAGTATTCCAGATTGTTCATTTCAACTTCCTTCATTTACAAAATATAATATTTCAATCTCATCATAAAGATTAAAAAAAATACTCACACGCCCGCATTCCTTTGAAGCATCTGAAAATAAAATCAATTCAGAACGCTGAATAATAGCCATTTATTGGGGGAAAAATTAAAGATCCTCGGACTATCAGGCATTTAATTGGAAAACGCTCTGAATTTCAATTCGTTTTATTTACGGAATTCTGCAATCTATCTTTACTCGCACAGTACCTCCAATCCTATTCCGGATTCAGAATTTTTCAATTTCGCTCGAACCTGATCATTTTATTTATTTATTTTTTTTATTGAAGAACGACTCCAGAGATGGAAAAAAAAAACGGGCATAAAAATGAAATAAAAGGAGAGTCATTTTGCAGCTATCTAATTTAAAGTGTGTTTAAGGGAAATTGAAATCTCTATTTGAACTTTTCCTTCGGTCTATTTTTTATCCAGCCGTCTACCTGATTAGAACGTGAAAAAATCAGTTACTGCGTCATCAATCTTAAGTTGGACTGTTTTGAAATTGAGATCGAGTTTATTATTTTCTCTGATTGAGCGTTAAACGTGCTTTTGCAGAGATTAAGAGCAAAAAAAAAAAAAAAAAACGCTTCATCAAGAAGCCATGGTAAATAAAGGACTCCTTTATGAAGGGTAAATTAATTTTGTATGTATGCTCAGAGTAATTGATTGAAGAACGTAAATCTATGCCGTTCATTTCGATCTATTTAACTGAAATTATTTTTAACGATTGCAAACTATTAACTGCAGTAGAAGAAAGTCGAAATAACAATATCCAAACATAAATTTTGAATAACTAATTTTGATTGCTCATCTTAGATACAGATTTGGCAGGCCCTTAAATGGTTTTAAAATTTAAGAAGGTATGTAGTTAATTGAATAAACTTCACACTGGTAAAATAATAATAGGTAAAATAATGGATAAAATAACTAATTTTGATTGCTCATCCTAAATACAGATTTGGCAGGCCCTTAACTGGTTTTAAAATTTAAGAAGGTAAGTAGTTAATTGAATAAACTTCACACTGGTAAAATAATAATAGGTAAAATAATGGATAAAATAACTAATTTTGATTGCTCATCCTAAATACAGATTTGGCAGGCCCTTAACTGGTTTTAAAATTTAAGAAGGTAAGTAGTTAATTGAATAAACTTCACACTGGTAAAATAATAATAGGTAAAATAATGGATAAAATAACTAATTTTGATTGCTCATCCTAAATACAGATTTGGCAGGCCCTTAACTGGTTTTAAAATTTAAGAATGTAAGTAGTTAATTGAATAAACTTCACACTGGTAAAATAATAATAGGTAAAATAATGGATAAAATAACTAATTTTGATTGCTCATCCTAAATACAGATTTGGCAGGCCCTTAACTGGTTTTAAAATTTAAGAATGTAAGTAGTTAATTGAATAAACTTCACACTGGTAAAATAATAATCGGTAAAATAATGGATAAAATAACTAATTTTGATTGCTCATCCTAAATACAGATTTGGCAGGCCCTTAACTGGTTTTAAAATTTAAGAATGTAAGTAGTTAATTGAATAAACTTCACACTGGTAAAATAATAATCGGTAAAATAATGGATAAAATAACTAATTTTGATTGCTCATCCTAAATACAGATTTGGCAGGCCCTTAACTGGTTTTAAAATTTAAGAAGGTAAGTAGTTAATTGAATAAACTTCACACTGGTAAAATAATAATAGATAAAATAATGGATAAAATAACTAATTTTGATTGCTCATCCTAAATACAGATTTGGCAGGCCCTTAACTGGTTTTAAAATTTAAGAATGTAAGTAGTTAATTGAATAAACTTCACACTGGTAAAATAATAATAGGTAAAATAATGGATAAAATAACTAATTTTGATTGCTCATCCTAAATACAGATTTGGCAGGCCCTTAACTGGTTTTAAAATTTAAGAATGTAAGTAGTTAATTGAATAAACTTCACACTGGTAAAATAATAATAGGTAAAATAATGGATAAAATAACTAATTTTGATTGCTCATCCTAAATACAGATTTGGCAGGCCCTTAACTGGTTTTAAAATTTAAGAAGGTAAGTAGTTAATTGAATAAACTTCACACTGGTAAAATAATAATAGGTAAAATAATGGATAAAATAACTAATTTTGATTGCTCATCCTAAATACAGATTTGGCAGGCCCTTAACTGGTTTTAAAATTTAAGAATGTAAGTAGTTAATTGAATAAACTTCACACTGGTAAAATAATAATCGGTAAAATAATGGATAAAATAACTAATTTTGATTGCTCATCCTAAATACAGATTTGGCAGGCCCTTAACTGGTTTTAAAATTTAAGAATGTAAGTAGTTAATTGAATAAACTTCACACTGGTAAAATAATAATCGGTAAAATAATGGATAAAATAACTAATTTTGATTGCTCATCCTAAATACAGAATTGGCAGGCCCTTAACTGGTTTTAAAATTTAAGAAGGTAAGTAGTTAATTGAATAAACTTCACACTGGTAAAATAATAATAGATAAAATAATGGATAAAATAACTAATTTTGATTGCTCATCCTAAATACAGATTTGGCAGGCCCTTAACTGGTTTTAAAATTTAAGAATGTAAGTAGTTAATTGAATAAACTTCACACTGGTAAAATAATAATAGGTAAAATAATGGATAAAATAACTAATTTTGATTGCTCATCCTAAATACAGATTTGGCAGGCCCTTAACTGGTTTTAAAATTTAAGAATGTAAGTAGTTAATTGAATAAACTTCACACTGGTAAAATAATAATCGGTAAAATAATGGATAAAATAACTAATTTTGATTGCTCATCCTAAATACAGATTTGGCAGGCCCTTAACTGGTTTTAAAATTTAAGAATGTAAGTAGTTAATTGAATAAACTTCACACTGGTAAAATAATAATAGGTAAAATAATGGATAAAATAACTAATTTTGATTGCTCATCCTAAATACAGATTTGGCAGGCCCTTAACTGGTTTTAAAATTTAAGAATGTAAGTAGTTAATTGAATAAACTTCACACTGGTAAAATAATAATCGGTAAAATAATGGATAAAATAACTAATTTTGATTGCTCATCCTAAATACAGATTTGGCAGGCCCTTAACTGGTTTTAAAATTTAAGAATGTAAGTAGTTAATTGAATAAACTTCACACTGGTAAAATAATAATCGGTAAAATAATGGATAAAATAACTAATTTTGATTGCTCATCCTAAATACAGATTTGGCAGGCCCTTAACTGGTTTTAAAATTTAAGAATGTAAGTAGTTAATTGAATAAACTTCACACTGGTAAAATAATAATCGGTAAAATAATGGATAAAATAACTAATTTTGATTGCTCATCCTAAATACAGATTTGGCAGGCCCTTAACTGGTTTTAAAATTTAAGAATGTAAGTAGTTAATTGAATAAACTTCACACTGGTAAAATAATAATCGGTAAAATAATGGATAAAATAACTAATTTTGATTGCTCATCCTAAATACAGATTTGGCAGGCCCTTAACTGGTTTTAAAATTTAAGAAGGTAAGTAGTTAATTGAATAAACTTCACACTGGTAAAATAATAATAGGTAAAATAATGGATAAAATAACTAATTTTGATTGCTCATCCTAAATACAGATTTGGCAGGCCCTTAACTGGTTTTAAAATTTAAGAATGTAAGTAGTTAATTGAATAAACTTCACACTGGTAAAATAATAATCGGTAAAATAATGGATAAAATAACTAATTTTGATTGCTCATCCTAAATACAGATTTGGCAGGCCCTTAACTGGTTTTAAAATTTAAGAATGTAAGTAGTTAATTGAATAAACTTCACACTGGTAAAATAATAATCGGTAAAATAATGGATAAAATAACTAATTTTGATTGCTCATCCTAAATACAGATTTGGCAGGCCCTTAACTGGTTTTAAAATTTAAGAAGGTAAGTAGTTAATTGAATAAACTTCACACTGGTAAAATAATAATAGATAAAATAATGGATAAAATAACTAATTTTGATTGCTCATCCTAAATACAGATTTGGCAGGCCCTTAACTGGTTTTAAAATTTAAGAATGTAAGTAGTTAATTGAATAAACTTCACACTGGTAAAATAATAATAGGTAAAATAATGGATAAAATAACTAATTTTGATTGCTCATCCTAAATACAGATTTGGCAGGCCCTTAACTGGTTTTAAAATTTAAGAATGTAAGTAGTTAATTGAATAAACTTCACACTGGTAAAATAATAATCGGTAAAATAATGGATAAAATAACTAATTTTGATTGCTCATCCTAAATACAGATTTGGCAGGCCCTTAACTGGTTTTAAAATTTAAGAATGTAAGTAGTTAATTGAATAAACTTCACACTGGTAAAATAATAATAGGTAAAATAATGGATAAAATAACTAATTTTGATTGCTCATCCTAAATACAGATTTGGCAGGCCCTTAACTGGTTTTAAAATTTAAGAATGTAAGTAGTTAATTGAATAAACTTCACACTGGTAAAATAATAATAGGTAAAATAATGGATAAAATAACTAATTTTGATTGCTCATCCTAAATACAGATTTGGCAGGCCCTTAACTGGTTTTAAAATTTAAGAATGTAAGTAGTTAATTGAATAAACTTCACACTGGTAAAATAATAATCGGTAAAATAATGGATAAAATAACTAATTTTGATTGCTCATCCTAAATACAGATTTGGCAGGCCCTTAACTGGTTTTAAAATTTAAGAATGTAAGTAGTTAATTGAATAAACTTCACACTGGTAAAATAATAATCGGTAAAATAATGGATAAAATAACTAATTTTGATTGCTCATCCTAAATACAGATTTGGCAGGCCCTTAACTGGTTTTAAAATTTAAGAAGGTAAGTAGTTAATTGAATAAACTTCACACTGGTAAAATAATAATAGGTAAAATAATGGATAAAATAACTAATTTTGATTGCTCATCCTAAATACAGATTTGGCAGGCCCTTAACTGGTTTTAAAATTTAAGAATGTAAGTAGTTAATTGAATAAACTTCACACTGGTAAAATAATAATCGGTAAAATAATGGATAAAATAACTAATTTTGATTGCTCATCCTAAATACAGATTTGGCAGGCCCTTAACTGGTTTTAAAATTTAAGAATGTAAGTAGTTAATTGAATAAACTTCACACTGGTAAAATAATAATCGGTAAAATAATGGATAAAATAACTAATTTTGATTGCTCATCCTAAATACAGATTTGGCAGGCCCTTAACTGGTTTTAAAATTTAAGAATGTAAGTAGTTAATTGAATAAACTTCACACTGGTAAAATAATAATCGGTAAAATAATGGATAAAATAACTAATTTTGATTGCTCATCCTAAATACAGATTTGGCAGGCCCTTAACTGGTTTTAAAATTTAAGAATGTAAGTAGTTAATTGAATAAACTTCACACTGGTAAAATAATAATCGGTAAAATAATGGATAAAATAACTAATTTTGATTGCTCATCCTAAATACAGATTTGGCAGGCCCTTAACTGGTTTTAAAATTTAAGAAGGTAAGTAGTTAATTGAATAAACTTCACACTGGTAAAATAATAATAGGTAAAATAATGGATAAAATAACTAATTTTGATTGCTCATCCTAAATACAGATTTGGCAGGCCCTTAACTGGTTTTAAAATTTAAGAATGTAAGTAGTTAATTGAATAAACTTCACACTGGTAAAATAATAATCGGTAAAATAATGGATAAAATAACTAATTTTGATTGCTCATCCTAAATACAGATTTGGCAGGCCCTTAACTGGTTTTAAAATTTAAGAAGTTAGGTAGTTAATAGAATATACCTCACACTGGAGAAACACAACGGGCTATTGGTGAAGGTCTATGATCAATCCCGAACCTCGTAGATGAAGAGGTCAAACACTGAGCTGCCACTTCACTCTCCAAATTTCCACACCCCGTCAATGTGAGGATATTTGAGGCCACGGGAGATTTAACGAGCACCAGCACTCAGGTAAACGATGGTCTTTGGTAGGATTGAGATTCGAACTCAACCCTCGCGTGACAAATCCTCTACACTTCTAATCGGTCTACCGAGGCCCCTTTCAAATAAGTGAAATCCTTTCCCTTGCCTTTAAGTTAAATCAAACTATCAAATACATTTCATGAACTATTAAAATTTTGACCAAATGGGTAAATTAAAAAAAAAATTTTAATGATTCTAATAAAATCAAGATACCGAATACAGTATATAGACAAAAGTATTTGGACACTGCCTGTTTTTCAGAAAAATTGCTTTAGTATTATATTTAGTAACGCGTAGGCCCTCCCTTTGCTTGTATCACAGCTACCATACGTCGAGGCATACTTTACACACGTTCTCTGCAAGCCTCGGCGGGAATAGCTCGCCTTGGGTCTTGCAATGAGGCATTGTTGTGAAGATCAGCGTGCGTGGCGGTGTGGTGTTCATCGCTCCGTTTTGTCCCACTAGTGCTCGATCGGATTAAGATCGGGGCTCTAAACAGGCCAGTCAAGCAAATTCAACTCAATTTCAGGAAACCAGTCCAGCACGTGTCTTACATAAATAAAACAGGTAGGTTAATCCAATCACTTTTGCTGACAGAAGAATGAATCTGTGCCATAGTGTGTTAGAATAAAAGCTTGATCTAAATATGTAGTCTTTCATAATACTATATCATACATCTATTATAAAAAATTTTGAGTTCATGAACTATATATATATATTTTACAAACTATGGTTTAATCTGTGTTCATTCTTTAGGTTATGTCTCATTATGTAAAAGATAAATCAGCAGCAAAAACATCTTAAGTTTTAAAATAGATAGAAATGTGTGTGCATACAAGGTCAATTTATAAGCAATGACACAAAAATGTAACATTTTAGAAACAGTGGTATAATCTTGCAATTTATAAATTTACATGTGACAATTAGCTCGTTCCTGTTGGAAGAAACAACAATCATCGCCGTAGTGTTGCCATAGTGTAGGCAAGGTCGAATGATCCAGACCTTTGAGTTACACGTCGATACCAGTTAACATGGTACCAGTTACATAAAGCAATGAGCCGAGTCCTAACAACCCCCCACACTCAGATGGATCCTCCTCCGAATTTCTACTGTCCAAATACTTTTGTCCATATTGTTGTTGTTTCTTATGCCTACACTGGCAGACCGGAGGAGTGCCAGGCCCGTCAAAGACGGCAAGAGGCGGGTGCGCCTTCCTTGTTATTGAGCCCCATTGGGAGGAAGTCCGACTTAGCTCGACATACTTGACACATCCGTTTTACAGGAAGGTCCCTTTCATACATCCATTCACTCACACATATCGTAATTTAGAACCCAATCAGAGGCCGATAACCCCCTGATCAGGCACCCCCAGAGGTATTGATTTGGTATGGGAACATGGGGGACTTTGTGACCACGACCTATTTAACGTGCCCCAGTCACCATTAGTGAACACGACGGTCTTTAGCCATGTCGCAACGCCGATCTCGCAATCATCATAATTGCAGGCTCCGCCGAGGACAGAACCCACAACCCTTCTGATGCGAGCCCGACGCTCTACTGACTGAGCTACCGCGGCTCTGTCCATATTGTGTTTGATTGAACTGAAAAAAAATCAATGGCTACACTGGTAAAATTTGTAAAATTATTTCCTTCGCAATTAAAGGAAATGGAACTATCGAATGCACTGAAGTGACAGAAAAGCTGGTGCACCAATCTAACACTTGTATGGATTCGTAAAGGTATTTGATATTTTGGTAATTTTTTAATTAACATCACACATGAGCAACACAACAGGCTATTGGTGATGATCAGGGATCATTCCTGATGGAAAAATTTCCGAGGAAAATACTACTTTATTTTTATCCACGGGCTTCCCAATGGAGCGAAGAACTGCAGATATCCAACAAAGCATTGTCTCCATGAGCTTCCGAAAGTATTCTGTAAGCATTGAACACTTACTTCCTACAAAGCCGTTCACAGTTCTTTTGTGCGAGTATTTCTTGGTATAGGATTATTGTGTTCCGCAGATCATTGTATCCTAGATGTGTACTTCAATGTTGAGATCTGGTGACATAGATGGGAATGTCAAGACTTGAAACACAGATGAGTGTCTCTCGAATCATAAATAGAAATGTTAAGACTTCATGGAGGCGCATTTTCCTGTTGGAAGAGGCTAAGCTCACCAGAATGCCGGAAATAAAAGGATGTATAACTTAACTCATCAGAAAAAATGCGCGCATTAAATATCCCGCTTAACGTTTTATTTTCGAGGTTTTCTTTCCTTCGCTCTTAGATAAAAAAAAACAATACTAGTGCATACTCATACATAGAGCGAAATGGAAAAACCGTTCCCAAAATTGTTGAATTTTCAGAAGCTGTTCTTAGTACTTAAATCGAACCAAACTATCGAATAGAGTGAAATAAAAAATCGTTAGCCAATCTGGTATATTTTGAAGACCTTCGTTCTTGAGTCAAGCCGAACTGTCGTATGCATAGTATGAAGGTTAAAAATCATAACCAAATTGGTAGTCAAAGCCTAAAAGCTTATAACATGCCTACTGAAAATTTGTCACAAATAAGGAAATCAACCATTCTGTCTCAGTCAACCTTGTTTAGAGTTTTTTTAAGGTTTACATGACGGTTTGATTTGTTTCAAGCACTTGAAAGTGATTTGGTTATACAATATCTAATGTTACCTTACCTTCTTTTAACGTTACTTCACTAGAAAGTCGTACTAAAACGTCAATGCTTTCCCAAGTGACTAGTAGGGCGTAATTAAAAAGGCAGGTTTAAAGTGGTTGGCGATCGAATAATGGAATACCTTTGGCAGCAACCTAACGTGTACTGTACAGCACGAAAGAACATTTCATGGAAAATATAATATGAGTTGTTTAATCAGATCCATAGATTTGTCCGCGTTTCAAGAATGCATTCACAAAGAAAATTCACAGAAATTACATCTCGTAATGTACTCAAGCGCATTTTTAATTTAATATATCTGTTCTAGGAAAATTAAATTTCTAGAAACCTTTACATTCAACTAAAACAACAGCCAGATAAAGTTATTATTAATGGGACATTAAATTACGTTTTTCTGGGGATGGAATACCGTCTTCCAGATCTTTACTGCTTTGATAAAATTAAGTCCTGGAGTAAAACAAATCCTGGAGGTCGCCGAAAAACAAAACCCACCAACTTGTTCATACAACTCATTAATTTCCCATGGCTGATATCTGACTCCTTTCAACTTTAAACAGAAGCGAGTTGATTTATGTGGTCGCAATATCCACTTTCATTGCTGGCTCAGGATGAAGAACGCCCTAACTCAGCACGTTGCGGGTACGTCAGACTTCTGCGTGAGTGTTACAAAATACGAGTAATTTCGTGCCGAAATCTAATTAAAAGCGTGTCGCCGTCAGAGTTTCAAAAAATACTCGCTGGGGAAAATTTGATCAAGGAAAAGGCATCAAGGAAAGGCATCTTTCTTCTTGCGAGAACGGTAGAGGAAAGCTGAGAAGATTTTTGCTGGCTTCAGGAATCCCGTTCCAAATGAGAGTGCTCTTCTGATGCTGCGTTTTCTTTCATTAGAAGGGAACATATATTACTTTTTATGTGGATTAAATTTCTAGGCGTTGTTTTTTTACGCTCAACGTGTTTTCGTTTATGTAATGGAAATACCTTAGGACTTCTTTCATTTCGAAACAGCCGTTTTGTTGTATCTGAACGCGATGTTTTTCGAACTTTTGGTCGAGAAATGACGGTAAGATATTCTTCCTGGAACCATTTTTTAAATTCTATGCTTTTTTAAGGGACTTCGAAGAATAATTTTATTTACACGGATGGTTTTACTATTTACGCTTTCAAGTAATCGCGAATGAGTACTTCGACATCATATTTGCAAACGTTGTATACAAACATTGAATTTCTGATATTAACTATGTTGTTCATAAAGTCATAAAAGCTTATTTCATCAAACATTGAATATATATTTAGCGTTTCATATAATGTGTACTCAAATATTATCTAGGGCTTTCATAAGAGCATTTTATGTATTGAAATAAGATCCTCAGAAGAAATTAGTTGGCAAACCCGATCTATGTAACACCATATTCATCATACACTCTTGAAGTATTAGAAGGTTTAAACAATTTCGACCAGTTATAACTTCATTTACTGTACCACATTAAAGTACTTTTTATTTATTCCTCTAATTATAGTATCTATCTTTGCGACCTTGAAAAGTGGAACCTTCATAGCCTCACCAAACGCGCATTTTACGCCCCTCGTGTGAACGGGGCCTTACAGGAGTGAAGGCTGGCGTTTGTTACTGAAGAGTTTACTATTTCAACATTAATTTTTAACGTAAGGTCAAGGCGAAGTGTGTGTGGTAACTTCTAAAATTTTAACATTTTGTTTTCTGATATCCCATGAAACTATTTAAATCTTTATTGTTAAGACGGACAAAAACAACGAAAATAAAGTGTTAAATGTGCTTTTTTTATTCTCCAAAATACACAGTCCAGTCACATTAATGTGGCCACCACCTACTTTCAACATCAATGTGAAATAACTAATCACAAAAGGCATGTGGCAGCACATTGCAGTGGAGTGTATATAAAGGATGTCCTAGAGCATCGGAAAGTATTTCAATCGTTGGCGTAATAAAGAAACGTAGCGATTTATCCAACGTCCAAAAGGGCATGATTGTTGGTTTTCGGGCCAAGTGTGGAAGCATTTCGTAAACGGCTAATTTTGTGAACTGATCGCGTGCCGCCGTGGTAAAAGTATACCGTGCATGGCAAAATGGCACTATCCAAAATCAGCAGCATGGCACATGTGGTGGTGCACCACGGGCTATAGATGACAGAGGCGAACGAATGCTACGGAGATGCGTTCGGGCGAATAGACGTGCAACTGTTGAGCAACTGACCGCCAAGATGAACCAAGGGGCTACCAAGAGTGTATCCTCAACAACGGTTCAGCGAACGTTGATGCGCATGGGCCTCCGCAGCAGACTCCTGGTTAATGCACCTATGCTAACTGCTGTTCATCGGCGACGAAGGCTGGAATTTGCACGCCAGTACCGCAACTGGACGTCCACAGAGTGGCTACAGGTGGCTTTTTCCGATGAATCACGTTTTATGCTCCATCGGACAGATGGACGTTGGCTTATACGGCGTGAAACGTCTGAAAGCAAACACCCTGCAACAATTGCCGGAAGGATCCAGGCTGGAGGAGGGAGGTAATATAGCTCAGGCTGGCCACGGCACTGGAGTCGGCATGGCTCAACATCCCAGTGAACACTTTCAGAAACCTAATTGACTCTCTTCCTGCACGTCTCGCAGCGGTCCGCTCTGCCAAAGGTGGTTATTCTGGCTTTTGACAGGTGGTCACATTAATGTGACTGGACTGCGTATATTTATTTGTCATTAAAAATTAAAATTATATTATTTAAAATTTTCTTTTTTTTCCCCTTTCTATTTGTAGCATTGTTTTTCTAATGAAATAGGCGGGAGATACACACGCAGTTTCATATTATTCATTCTGTTCGCTCGGTTTGAAGATTTGTCACGTGGTTCTAGGGAAAAGCTTGAATCCAAATCATGGATTAGTTAAAGTGAATATGTACCATGGCCAAAAACACAAGTCCCCGGAATGTGACTGGATAGTCTTTATCTCCAGGTGATTTTGTTCCACACAATCTGTTGGCAGTCAGTATTTAACGCAAAAAAGAGGGCTAAATCCATTAAATACCAGGGTCTAAATATACAGGCATTTCTTTAAAAGTATGAGGATTTGGAAAAAAGATTTGTACCCCTCTAATGAACAAGCACTTCATTTTTATGCAAATATAACAAAAACCAAGAATAATAACAAACAAAATGGAAAGCAAGGAAATTCTTTAGTTGAAAAGCGCTTACAGCCACAGTTAAGAAAAAATTTTCAACTATTTATATAAAACTTGTCATGAAAAACTTGTCAAAAACTTCTGCATGAAATTATTTTAGCTGGTAGTTTTCTGTTTTTGAAGTGCTTTTGTTACTATATTTTCTGTACAAGAGTGAAATATTCTGTTAATCCTAATGTAACTGATAGTTTTGCGAATAGTGATTGAAAAATCAGAGCTTCAGGGAATTATCTTGTTGATATGAAACCCTAAGAAAAAAAATTTTTTTTTTGCTTATTAATCATCGAATAAGTTGTTTTACTTCTCTGTATGAGATAAATTGGTGGTGAGAGGTAGAAGTTTATTTTTCTAATAATTAGTATTGTTTATTGCACTATCAGCAGGAGTTATAATAAATGATGGTTATAGGCCGTTAGTCGGCTTTTTATTTCGGTTACATTGAAATTTTTGTTCTTAAAGAATTTTTTAAATTTTATAAAGAAAGTCAATAGATTTTCGTTCTATGTTAATTTAAACCAGATTTTATAAACATGATAAAAGAGTCTTTCAATTTTTTTCCTTCACGCCTAACCTTTAAAGCTGGCCTTATAACATAACCTAACCTCTGGCCTTATTACGTAAACGTAAAATAATGAAAAGCACAATAAACGGTGCTTGTATTTGTGTATGTAATCGTAAAATAAATTGCTTGAAATCGTTTCTATATAGTATACAACTAATACCTTATTACCTTCAGTTCGATTAAAGGATAAAGTGTCAAGCAAAATAATTACACAAAATGCTGTTCCCTGAAAAAAAAATGAAATCATATATCTGACATTGTTTTTGTGAATGAAATAATGTATTCAGATCTAAAAAGGAAAGCAAATTTAGATAACAGTGTTAAGCTCAGGCTTTGAAAGAATAAAATTAAATTCAAATGCTAAAAAGAAAAACAAACAAAACTGGATGAAAACAGTATGCACGATTTGAAAATAAATAAAGCATTAGTAAATTTATAAAGTTCAAATATGTATACCATTAATGGGAATTTAAAATGATAAAAATATGAAACGGCATAAGGATAAGTTGAAATGTAATTGCGAAAATCGGGTTTTATAACATAAAGAATTGAGCGAATGAATCCATGAGCAGTCCTATAGTTTCTTAAATGAAAGTACTTGTTAAGGATTTCTACGAATCAAATTAATTCTATAATCATGTTTTAATACTAAGCGCATCACAAGTATAGAAGAAGAGGAGTTAAATATTCCTGTAGAAAAAAAACCGTCCCGAATGTCTAAAAAATCTAATATCTTCAGCGGAATGCTTAACGTAATGAAAATGTACTTGGAAACATAAATTAAGTTTTTTTAAGTGGATTTTTATTTTACTTTCAAAACAAAAATGCACAAATTTTCATTGGAATATCTTTATCTGAATCTCATTTTCTGAGATGAAACACGTGTAGGGAAATGATCCTTTTCTGAAAAATAAGATGATGATCCTAGAAATGATACTTTTCAAATAATGCATAAAACAAATGAGTTACTTCTATGAACGAAATGAACTCAATTTCTTAGAAATGATCTCGGAATATGACTAGCATGCATGAATAAAATATTCTACAATCATGTTTCTCTAATAAAGACAATGGCCAGGCCAGACGTTTTTTTTTTTTTCCTTTTTGTTGAAAAAATTAAGGCATTCTCCTATTTTTAAAAGGGAAGTATGTCATTGTATTATTAAAAATTATGTTTCAGAGATGAAATTGTGATAATTAAAAAAACATTAATATGTAAGTTATTAATTAGTGCTAAAATAATTTTAATGTTATGAATTTTTTTACTATTAATGTATGACTATAATTTAAGTACTTATTGGATGAGTACAATTTTTATTTGTTTAGGTTTGGTAAATAGATCATTGTTATGTTTAGAGACCATAAAATTAGAACTAATTTGTATTTCAGATCCCTTAGTTTCTTTAAAAAAATTAATGCTGTTATAGGTTCTCAAGCAACACGCGAATACCCCCGTATAACTAAAATATTTTAGTACGAAATCAAGCTCGTTTCAAAGCTTTTTACTATCATTAGGAACTGAATTACTTCAGTTATCAAATGCATGGATTTTATGCAGTAATGTAAATTAGTATACGATTTTATGGTGCGTTCTTTTCATTTTCATAATTGTACTATTCTTCCATCAAAATCATACTGAAGAATCTACAAATTATATCACATATGAGTATTTTGTTTAAAAACTAAGGGAACTTCACTTATTAGTGATGTACTCCAGTTGCATTCAAAAACAAGACAAGTGGATATCGAAGGTGTTCCATGTAACATGCACCTATCCTACGAGAGGAATTTTTAGTGCAAACAAACCAGACGGAATACAAAGATTTTACTTATTGTTACCTATATGCCCTCGCATGATGCATACCGAAGTTACTTTAAAATTTAATTTATCGCCACTTTGATGACTTTTGGCATTTAATATATTTTCTCGTGATTCGTTCTTTGGAATTTTATATTGGTGACATATTCCAATCGCATTCGAAAACAAGACAAGTGGATATCGAAGGTGTTCCATGTAACGTGCAGGTACCCTACGAGAGGAATTTTTAGTGCAAACAAACCAGACGTAAATCGAAGATTTTACTTATTGTTACCTAAATGCCCTCGCATGATGCATACACAAGTTACTTTAAAATTTAATTTATCGCCGTTTTGATGACTTTTGGCATTTAATCTATTTTCTCGTAATTCGTTCTTTGAAATTTCTATTGGTGACATACTCCAATCGCATTCGAAAACAAGACAAGTGGATACGGAATATGTATAGGAGGCAGCTAGAGTTCAAGGACATCTGTGTCGAGTGAGTCAGGGTGCTAAGACACCAAAGCCAAGTATATCATGTGAGCAGATCAAGGGGTTTGCTTCAAGAGTTTAGATTTGCACTTCTCCCATCACTGAATGCCTAATGCAACTGGAGATCCTCACTTTTAAAGAAAGCGAGCAAAATTAATAAACGTGTCTGTTGATGTCGGCTCAATGATAAGACATGTATCTCATTAGCATGAAGAAGCACTTCGTACTTATCATACCACCGCTCTATGATTTCTATGTCTAGTTCCATTCAATCCGTAGACCTCCGTGAATTGAAAACCAATAAATTATGCACAACTTCCTTCAGTTTCGTACGATTCGTGTCTATTTTTCCCACCCCGCGTTTGAAATATAGAAAAATCGATAAAACCTCAAGGCTAGAAAACAAAATACCAAATGTCACAAAAAAGCAATTGTTTGTTGGAGTCTATAAATGAAACCCAGCAGTAAACTATCCGTAGCTCTCGCTTGGTCTCCAATCTCTTTTACTCTATATACACTTTATGGACAAAAGTATTTGGACACTACATGGTTTTCAGAAAAAATGATTTACTATTCTATTTTGTAACTTTTGCTTGTATTACAGCTGTAACACGTCGAGGCATACTTTCCACAAGTTCTCTGTAAGTCTGGACAATAATAGCTCGCCATGACTCTTGCAAGGCTGTGAGAAGACATTGTTGTGAAGATGGGCTTGCGTTCCGGTGTCGTACTCGTCGGTCCAGTTTGTCCCACACATGCTTGATTGGATTAAGATTTAAGCTCTGATTAGGCCAGTCAAGCAAATTCACCTCATTTTTAGGAAACCAGTCCAGCATGCGTTTTACTGTATGAAATGGAGCTCGATCCTGTTAGAAGAAAGAACTATCATCGCCGTAGTATTGCCATAGTGTAGGAAAGGCCAAATTATCCTGAACGTCGAAGTATGCGTCAGTGTTCATGATACCAGGCAGACAAAGCAATCAATGGGTCAAGTCCTAACCAGGAAAACAACCCCACACTAAAATGGACCCTCCTCCGAATTTATGCAGTGTCCATATACTTCTGTCCATATAGTGTATATACTAATCTCTTTCACTATTTCTCTCTTCTTCCTCTCACATTTTCTCTGTATAACTGTCTATATCCACATCTCTCACTAATTTACTCTCTTGCTTTCTCTCACTGTTTTGGTTTGTCTCACTATTCCAGAGAGATAGAGGACATGAGTTATGACAATAAGAGGACATGAATTAAGATAGTACGAGATACATAAATTTTTATAGCAATGAGAATACTGTCACAGTTAATTTCGTTACATAAAAATGATTATTTGTATTGCAAAACAGAGTGATTCTTGATCGATAAGAATCTATCGAAAATATTTTCAGAAACTTTCTGTTCTCTCTTATATATAATCTAGATTTATTATGTGTGAAATCTAAGCACTTTTCAAAATAAGAGATGCGACTCACGCATTTCAATTACGAGTGCATTAAAATGCACAAATTGTCACAACTTGTTTCGTTGTGGTATTATATATAAATCCTCATGTACTTCAAATGCTATTGTGAACGCTCTCAAAGGAATGCATTTTACTTCACATGCAATCATTGGCTTCGCTGAAGTATTAATGATCTTTGGGCCCTATCCTGAAGCCATTCACTAGCTATGACTTATACTCCTTATTTGGTTCTTAAATTCCCAATGCGAATAGATGCAACGAAGTTACAATTCTAAACATTTATGTTGGGGAATTTTGAGCAGAGTGCTCAATTATTCGCATATGGAAATCCCAAAGTGTTTTAGGATTGCGGATCATTACATTCCATGAATTCTGTACCCAGATAAATTATGCTTTCCATGGAACGCTTGTTCCCTAGTGAAATTCCTTTACTTCTTTTCATGTACACAATTAAGCGAAATATTAGATGTAACTTCGTTCTACCTGTTAAATTAGCTGGGGTATTACCTCCAGGAAAATATTCATCTGCAGGATTTGTAGTAAATGGAGTGATTTATCATATATTCAGGTTTAACAAATTCCTGGAAGGAGCAATCATTTGCTTTAATGGGATCATTTAACTCACTAGCATGTATGTGCATATCAACTTTAATTGAATTAGTTCTCTAATATTCAGCTGATAATCTACTCGTAGTAATTAAATAAATTCACCGATACTAAATCTCATTATAACTATAGTAATCCTTTTAAATATTTTTGGAATGTGGATTTATATAGGTTGATATTAAAATGAATAATAAAATTGTGTACCTGTGTTCCAGAGGTAAACAGTCGTAGCTCAAATTTAGTCAATCCATGCACCCCTTACAATACACGTAACAAGCACATTTTCCGGACAAATGTTACATTTTTCTTTGAAAAAGCAACGAACAGCACAGTTTTTAAAACGATCAATAGTTTACTTAAATTCGTAAGGTAAACAGTCGTAGAGAGGTAAACAGTCGTAGCTCAAATTTAGTCAATCCATGCACCCCTTACAATACACGTAACAAGCACATTTTCCGGACAAATGTTACATTTTTCTTTGAAAAAGCAACGAACAGCACAGTTTTTAAAACGATCAATAGTTTACTTAAATTCGTAAGGTAAACAGTCGTAGAGAGGTAAACAGTCGTAGCTCAAATTTAGTCAATCCATGCACCCCTTACAATACACGTAACAAGCACATTTTCCGGACAAATGTTACATTTTTCTTTGAAAAAGCAACGAACAGCACAGTTTTTAAAACGATCAATAGTTTACTTAAACTCTTGATGCTTCATTATCAATTTAATTCTTTGTATAAAACTTGTTTTAGCTGTTTTTTCTGTGGGTACCTGTTTTAATTAGAACCTTTCTTTGTTTTGCTCGACAAATTTTTTGTTCAGTTTAATTAATAGTTTTGTAATTAAATGTTGTAGTTTGTGTCGCGCTGCGTTTTTCGTGGTGTAAATTTTAATTTTACAGTGGTTTTTATTTGTTTCATCTTCTATACTTTTGACCTCTTGCTGTTATTCAATTGGAGTAATATGATTGACAGTTTGTTTAAATAAAGAACACAAGTAAAAAAAATATTCATCATTAAAATTTTCCTAATACATATGTAAGTGATCAAAAAATAATAAAACACATTTTTTTTTTAAATTACGAGAAATAAAGATGAATTATTAATCATCCACACAACATTTACAAGTATTAGCGTCATTACAACAAAAATAGACAGTCATTTTCAACATAGTCCCTTTGGTTTTTAAAGCACTTTTTTTTTCGTTGAGGAAGCATTTGAAGTCTTCCAAAACAAGGATTTTAGGTTGATGACACTTGCACGCATGCACCACTTCTTTCAGTTCGTGATCTGGGGTGAATGACACGGTAACCAGGATAGAAGAATAACGGATTAGCCATTATAAGACCATCGTGTAAAAAGGATGCTGGTGCACGCTAAATCTATCATGGCATCAAATGTTAACACGTGGACTTGGTGCGGAAGTTTGGAGAGTAAAGTGCCACCTCAGGTGTTGCCTCGGCATCTGACCCAGACTCAAATTTACGTGGCGTCGTCCTCGGGGGATTGAACCCGGTCCCTCGTCAAACACCCATTGTGTTGCTCCTGTGTGACGTTAATTAATAAACCTACATACCAGTGTGAAGGACGAATATGCCACTTCATCCACTATAGTTACTCTTTGCTGTAACATAACTAGGTTAGCTATTCTATAGTTCTTTAAATGGCAGCTGTCGTTAGTTGTGGTAGAAGGAGTCGAATGGCTTTTTCATACATAACACCTGTGTAACCTTTTATTTCAACTTTTCAATACATTCCCAGCCGTTGAGTGGTTCAAAATTACGTAGTATTGTCATAGGATAATTCCGTTCTGGTTTAGTCTCGGACTGTTTCCAATATCACTTTGTGTTGCTCCAGTGCGACGTTAACCTCTAATATTATAAAAGGAAGTGTTTGTCTTTTTGTTTGTTTGTTTCTTGTACGCAAAGAGCCTTGTCGAATCTATGGCACTTAAAGTAATGGGATTTGGGGCAGAGGTAGTCCAATAGTTTTGCATTTTTAGGATCGCGGCGAATTTTAAAATTTAATCTAGAACATTTTTTAATGAATTTAACGAAATTTAATTATTATTGTTTTCTTTGGAATGGCAACATCATAAAGAGATAGCAGATTCTAAATTTATTTTTTCCGTTTTCATTTTGCGCGAAGGAATGTTTTTCCAGCAGACGATAAAAAACAAAGTTTTAACTTCAGTTAGGTATTTCCTTTTTCTATCTCCAAGACTGTTAAAGATAGAGTAAAAAATTCAACGGATTTGAAATCTGCGAAAAATTTCACTTTAGATTGATACCTAAAAATTTTTCTTTAAATAAATAAAAAATTTTAATTGAATATCTTTTATATTTTTGCAAGTGAATGTGACGTAACGCCAACATTCGTTTTCCAAAAAATAAATATATTACATTTCCTGCCCTCTTACGAAATCAGCGAAAGGAACCAATGAAAATAAAAAACATTTTGGTTGGCATTATTTAGTTCTTTTTTAGTAAAATCGAGATCGTTAAAGACAGATTAAATATTTCAACGGACTTGAAATCTGGGGAGAATTTGACACTAGATAGGTACCTTATACGTTTAATTTTTTTTTAATAAATAATTTTTCAATAAATATTTTTATTTTCGTAAGAGATTGTGAAGTCACGCCGAATTCCTATTTGGTTTGCGAACATCACGGGCAACTTCGTAATGGCTATTATCCAATTTGCGAAGCAAACCATAGTTCATGGCATTCAGAATTTGGTTCGCAGGGAATTCATTCCAATAGGCTATGAATTTCCGTTTGGTTTGCGAAGCAAATCAATTAAACGGGCAACGCCATATGGCTTTGATCCAATAGGCTACGAATTCGTAGCAATCACTGGGGATTAGCGAGCAGTGGTCACACCTGACCCCACGAAAAGAACTGTCACGGGCAACGCCGTGCTGGCCACGCAATGGCTAGTTAAAGTTATAGTCATCTACATACCCAAACGTTGAGCTGCAACACTTCTCACGTACTATGATGATGGGAGTTTTCGATGCTTTTTTTATCCCGGATATGCCTTTAGTCTAAAACAATAAACAAGTTCAACTCTGCTTTTCTTTGTTGCAAACTTTATGCGCGATGCCCATATTTTACTTGACAGCAGCGATAATGGAGCTGACATAGCAATTTTATCTGGGCAACAGCAATAAGACAGAAACATGCTATGACTTTAAATCCCTTACTGTATCAATCACAAAAAAAAACCAACCTGATACTAAGTTTAATTAATCAAACATTTCCAGTACAAACAGTGAAACAGTAATATTTAGTATTTTTCATAACCTGTGAGACTCTCCAAACGTATTCTACTCACAGTAATAACGATACGTGAATCCATTAAATATAAATTATAATAATATTTAAGCGAGTACGATTGTCGATGAAATATTTAAACGAAATAACCCATAAATGTAGAAACCAAATATCCTAGGAAAAAAATGTTGAAAACATTTGTTTACACTCATTTCATCAATAAGTGCTCTTCCAACCATAAAACTCTACTCCTTCTACTATCCCTCGAAGATTAATTTGTTTCTTAATAACCACATATATACACTCTAAGACAAAAAAAAAAGTTGCACCTCAAAGGAGTAGACCTGTATAAATGAAATTTGTAAGAGTGTTACATCTATGTTGGAGATGCAAAAGATCAAATTTTCATGATTGTTTGAGAATGTGCCACGCGCAGGACAAATCTCAAACACGCTTCATACTAGGACATAAAAGGACATCCAGTAGAGCAGCAAATTCATTTCGACTCATGCTGTTGTGTTGGTTACATTAGTTATGCTTAGGAAAACAGTTCGCAAACAATCTAAGCAACTGAAAAGAGTTTGACAGAGGCCGAGTCATTGGCCTCCGATAAGGTGGATGGTCTAATCGACGGATTGTGCAACATATTGGTTAATGTTCCACGCTGTTGGCAGCGGTGGATACAACAAGGCTCTGGAAGGCCAAGAGATACAGGACCGAGAGAGGATCAAGGTGTTGTAAGACATGCGCATACTGATCCAACAGTCACTGTTGCAGACATTCAACAACGGGCAGTGGGAACCTTTCTCGATCATCCAATAAGTGATCGCACCATTTGTCGATGGTTTCACGACGTGGGACTAAACTCACGTAGACCGTTACGACGACTTCCTTTAACAGCATCGCCGTCAAAGACTGGAATTGTGTCGTTGCAGACGAACATGGGACGTCGAATAGCATCGAGTGGTCTTCACCGACGATTCCCGCTTCTGCCTGGATGGAGACGACCCGTGTCCAAGTGTAGAGGCAATGTGGTCAGAGCCAAGATTCACGGTTTGTTGTATCTACATCGTCACACGTCCAGAAGACTTGGTTTCATGGTGTGGGGTGTAATTGCAAATGATGTCACTAAACATTGGTTCAGCGTCACAGGCCAGCGTTACGTACAAAACATTTTACAGCAAGTTACGCTCCTATTCCTGAACTTCCAGGTTCACCCGCTTTATGAACAAGACCGTTCCCTGACCTTATATTGCTTCCGTCTCTAGAGCTTGTCTACGACACAACGATATCTTACAATGGTCGGCATACTCACCGGACCTATCCCCGATCGAGAATGCATGGGATGCCATTGGACGAGATGTCACCACTTCACCCGCACCGCGTAATCTGCTGGAACTACGTGACAGGGTTCAAGCAGCATGGGATGAACTGTCACAAGACTTCATAAAGAGCCTGTATGTCTCACTACCAAGGCGCTTGGCATTAGGAATACTGAAGTTCATACACCATACTGAATGATACTATTTTTTTTTAATTTTTCTCAATAAAGTTTGCATATTTCAGTGTGAAAATTTAATCATTTACTCAGTTATATATTAGTATCAGAGTATATATTCGTTTTACAACAATATGTTTAAAATATTAAATAATATTATCGAAAGCAAATAAAACTGCAGAAGTAATATACTAAAAGCTATAGACATCATACTTGCTTGAATGAGCTTTCATGAATTTGGTCCTTCAAGTTATCAGAAAAAAGCATATCTCGTTTGGCATTATTTTTAACATTGAACGACTTTTTATAATTACCCTTGAAAAACATACATCGTGTTTTCATCATCAAAGAAATGCACTTTTTTCATACATTTTGAAGATCTTAATGATTCGTTGAGTGCACTCAATTTTTTTTCTTTTTTGAACTCTTTAAAAAAAAAAGCGAAGCTTGAGAAATACGTTCTTGAGCTTCTTTCTTGCCAAAGTGTACGTAAGAAAAACAGTGTAATGTGTATTTACGTAGTCAGAAAAAGTTCTCTAGAAGAATTGCAAAATATAGAAAAATATTGCTCTCACAAATTCAAGTGTTAATGATATGTCACGTTCAAAGAAATGAAAGAAGACTGTAACTTATATAATTTTGAAAACTCATTACCAAACATACGAGAATATACGGAACAAGAGTACTAGTGTTTATTTGTTTTACGTCAACAAAATGAGATTTGATTTCAAATAGTTGAAGCGTGATTTCTTTCCTAAAACTGACCAAATATGTTATGGTAGCATATTTCTGAAATATATTACATTATGGGTTTTTCCGGTGACATGTTAAATAAGTTTTAAAAGAAATATAAGGAGAGAGGGCGAGAGAAGGTGAAGGACTTAAAAGAAGAAAAAAAGACAAATACTCCTTTCGAGATTTATTCGTTGATTTAACACACCAGATACGTGAATTCTCAGACATTTATGGAACTTACGATTGAAAAGAAAAAATATGTATCAATGTCAGTATGAAAATATACGACAAGAATCGTGATGCGTGTAACCTGACTGTACGTTACAAATTGAAGAGTTTTGAAAATAAAATTATGCTTGGCACGAGTGATACATACTAATGTATCAAATCCGTATGTGCTTAAAAGTTGGACTATATTGATCATAATGCTTAACCAGTTCTTAATTACCACATTTAGAACATTGGGTGCTACTATATTGGCAGGAATACATAGGAAACCATGGTATAAATTCGTCTCAAAATAACAATCTTTTTTATTTTTCTTTGGAAAAATTCTCTTGCAAATTTATTTTTGCTGAATTTTCAAAAACATTTTGAAGTGACCTATATTTTTAATTACGAACCGTGCATGAAACCAGGTTCTCAATTTCGTAATTACTTCCCTATTTTAGCCATGCGTTTAATAAATGCAAAACACATCTCACCCTTGTATGTACCCTTGGTTACATACAAATGGAATCAATGTCGTCATATTAATTAGCATTATTCGTAACTGATATAATTTAACTCTGGAGTTACGAGATTTGCTATATATCATGCCGATATACTGTTCATTGGATGAATATTATATTAGAGCCATACTTGGTGAAACTATGCGAAACACAAGATTAACAACGTCATGTAAAGCAGTGGTCCCCAATCCCCGGTCCGTGGATCAAATGGTACCGGGCCGTCCAAGAAATATTAAATTATTTCCATTTTATTTACTTTGGTGTATTTATCTCGGGTTTGTGAGGTTCTTATCTATGAAATGTCCACTCAAATTAGGAGGCGGTAAATCAGAACTTGAAATTTGTTCTGTTACTAGAGCTTCAATTATGATTTCTGAATTCTGTATGTCTCCATTTTCTAATTTTGAGAAATGTGACAGCTGTTTTCAAGTTGCAGACAAAGTAGCTGCATTTAATTCCAAACTGAAGTTGTGGGGACGGCGCGTGAACAGAGGCATTTTGGACATGTTTCAGACATTAGCGGAAATTTTAGGCGGGACTGAGCCTAAACATTCATTCTCCTAGTTCGTGCACGATCACCTGTCTTTGCTTTTAAAAGAGTTCGAGCGCTTCGAGGTTTTTTTGTGGCTGGGAAACTATTTTATTGATTTAGCGTTCTAGTGAGTTAAAATGTTAAATCACATTATATTAATTTTTTGGTGTAACTGTATTTTATTTTGAAGGCATGTTTAAATCCAATTAAATTAAAATTATTAAATCAAATCAATCTAAAATATAAACAATCAACGTATCATTCCCACCCTCCACCCCGCCCCTCCCCCAGCGGGCCGCGTTAAAATTATCAAACGTTGATCCGGTCCGCGGCGATAAAAAGGTTGGGGAGCACTGATGTAAAGGATACAGAGACATGGAAATTTTTATTAATAAAGAAGAAATATACACCCAGGTGTGTTACAGGAACCGAATCTACGCCGTCTACAACTAACAGATTGCTAGTGCAGTCCAACCCATTCAGTCACTTCGCAACATCTCTACTATTATAAAAGAAAGTGTTTCTCTGTGTCTCTGTACGCAGTGTCCTGACGAATCTATGACACTTACAATAATGAAATTTGGCACACGTGTAGTAATAATTGTTTGCAACTTTTGTATAACACCCCTTGTTTTTTTCACCCCTTTCGTTCTTCTCTCCGGAGTGTGACGTCATTGAAGCAGGGGAGGATTGATGTAATGAATATTACATCGATTCCAAAGTTCGCACATCAGAAAGTTGCAAGTTCAAATTAAATTTAAATCCATTTCCAGTTCTATTTTAGCATTTGTTTATTGACTATGACAGGACACTAACACAGTGACAAGAAAACAAAGAGAATGGGCAGATCCATTCCAGCGTAGTCTTTCTGCTACCACGTTCCAAATCAATCTGACGAATTCCCCATCGGGCTGGGAAGATGCGCGTTTCAAATTCCCTTTCGTAGGGATTATCACAAAATCTGTGGCTAAGTTGCCACAGGGATTTTGCGATTTTCAACCGCTGTGATGTCACAAGCGTTTTTCGTTCCAATGCCTTTGGAACCATGCCACATTTTACATTTCTAGCGTGTTTTGATTTACGTTCTAGATAATAGCCACTACGAGGCGATCGCGGTGTTGTTTGTGGAGTTCGTTTGCGAACCCAGCCAAATGGTAATACGTAGCAATTAACGGAAGGTTGGGGAGCGTCAGCGAGCAGTGATTTTTTCGAGCGATATTTTCGTTTACCCATACTTGACCAAAAACTTACATTTATGATTCCTTTACCATCCTTTATAGTTTGAACAGGTATTTCTGAAACACTCTGTGTACAGACCTTGCAGTTTTACGTCATAGCTTTACAATCAAAAATAAACATCACTTCAATAAATGACTAATGTAAAAAAATCATCAATTACTATACTCATACACCATAATGTATACAGGGTGTTTCAGTGAACCGTTTCAGAACTTCTAAGAGGGGTAGGGTACATCCTGACGAACCAAAATCATATACCAATGGGCAGTCAGAAATGCTTTCCTGACGCGGTAGATGGCGTTGTGCGAAAATCCCGAGCTTTCGTGTAGGGAATCTTCATTTCGCACAAGAACGCCAAGTTAGTAGGATGGATGATTACACGATCGCAGAGTTAGCCGATATGCATTTGGCGTACGGGGCTGCAAATTGTAGTGGGCCAGCCGCACAGCGTTTGTACGCGGAACGATATCCGACGAGGCGTATCCCCAATCATAATTTCTTTGAAAGACTGCAATAGAGGTTAGCTGAGACAGGTTCATTAGAAAGAGCTGACAGAGACAGGGTAAGAACAGCACGGACTGCAGACGTCGAATAGAATGTGCTGCAGCATGTACAGGGGAATCCAAGAACGAGTACACGAAGTGTAGCAAACGCAGTCGGGGTTTCCCATTACAGCGTCTGGAGGATTCTCCGAGAAGAAGACATGCATCCGTTTCACGTGCAGCGTGTCCAGACACAGCAACCGGAGGATTATGCACCTCGTATTGCTTTCGCACAGTGGTACCTTGGAAAATGTGCTACAAATCCCCTTTTTCCTGCAGAAGTGTTGTTTTCCGATGAGGCATCCTTCACAAGGGAAGGAATTTTCAACACGCATAACGACCATATCTGGGCGGTCGAGAACCTGCATGCAATACGACGTCGTGCAGCACAGATTCGATTTTCGGTCAATGTATGGGCCGGTATTATGGGAGATCACCTCATCTGACCTTACCTGTTACCGTCTCGTCTAACCGGACCTAACTACTTGCTCTTTCTGCAGCAAGTACTGCCACAACTTTTGAGAGATGAACAGATTTCTGCATCGACGCAACATACAATGTGGTTCCAACACGATGGAGCCCCTGCCCATTATAGCGGAGATGTTCGTAACTACCTGGATGTCACATTTGGTCAGCAGTGGATCGGACGTGGTGGTCCCGTGCGTTGGCCTGCTCGGTCACCCGACCTATGATGTCTTGATTTTTATTTCTGGGGTCATCTGAAATCGCTAGTTTATGACACCCCTGTTGACAATGTTGAGGAGCAGGTTGCAAGAATTGCAGTAGCTGCCGGAGAAATTCGAGATATGTCTGGAGTATTCCAGAATGTTCGGATGTCCATGCGTCGGAGATATGAGGCGTGCATTGTAGCCCATGGAAGAAACTTCGAACACTTACTTTAATCCATGTACCTTTTGCTTCTTTTCATGTATTATTAAAACGATTTCTCACTTACGGTCTCTTTTCTTTACGGTGCTTCTGTGTACAACACCGCTTCAGGAAAGCATTTCCGACCCCACATTGCTATATGATTTCGAGTTGTCATGATGTACCCTACCCCTCTTAGAAGTTCTGAAACGGTTCACTAAAACACCCTGTATATTATGAATATAATTTTTTTTTCATCAACTGGCAAAATATTTTATATTGAACCACCACTGACTAAACATATACCCTTAAACGTAAGAGTTTGGCTAGAACACGACATACTGTTGAATGTGTTGGATCGTTCATGCCATACAGAACAGTGCTGAAAAGAAAACAAGTTATTATTGAGAGGCATTCACATTTGCTTCTGGAGTAGAAAAGAGCGATGTTTTTAGAAGAATATCAACATCCCGAAAGTTGGTATCTGACTTCAAAAACAGGGTAAAATGAAGTAATGAAACTGGTAGAGTAAATAAAAATATTGTTCTCATATTTTTTGGAATTCGACGTTATCGAGGTGTATTCTGTTAAGCCAAACATTTGTCAAACTAAGCAAAGAGCTGCTAAAATTTACTTAGAAATGACAACTAATAGTTACTTTTCCATTCGTAAGCTGCTATTTGCAGTAAAAGTGATTAAAAAATTTAAATGTAATGTGAATTTTGAAAGGTCTGAGGGATGTCTAAATATAAATTAAAGTAAGAACATTTTCTTTTGAAAACGGTTCGTACCAATACACAACTTCGTCCACGTAGACAATTTTGACTTAAAGAACAGCCACAAATCACCCACCGAATTTTTTTTTTGTAATTTCAGCTTATAATCCTATGTGAGCATTGCAAATTTTGTTATTTAATTCAAAATTAAAATTTTTTTTTAAGTGAAGTTACCATTTTCCAGGTGTATGCAGATTGTAATATGTTTTCTCAATCATCAAAATGGGCTTCGTAAATTCCATGACCGATATTTTCAAAATCATGTCCCAATTCCCGGTGATACCTCTACTCTGCCACTGAAAAGCATTCTAGTGTAAGATACTCGCAAACTACCTTAGTTACTAGTCAATTCAAAAATCAAATTTGTTTTTGAATCAAGTTTTTAAAAAATATATGTTGATACTGTTTTCTCTTGATCGTAAAAGGGCTGTGCAATTTCTCTGATCTTTACAATTCATACTGATTCTCCTTAACTTTAACTAAGAAGTAATCTCGTGTAAGATAGCTACAAATGTTACCTCATTCGCTTGTCAATTTAAATAAAATTTGTTTAAGTTCAAGTTCATAAGATATAAGCTTACATTAATGTGTTCTCTTGCTCATCAAATATGATTACAAACATTATCCGGCCATTAATTCAAAAACCATGTCAGGATTATTGTTAAATCCCCTCTACCGCAACCAAAAAAATTATCTTGTAAGATATTCACAAATTCAATTTCATTTGATCGTTACTTCAAATTTAAAATTTATTTTAAATTTAATTTACTAAAATATGTAAGCTGGCATTTTTGTGTTCACTTGCATGTCAAAAAGGGCTACGTAGATTATTCGGCCGATATTTCAAGGATCACGTCACAATTGCTGTTAAATTAACTCAACAATTACTAATAAGCATTACCGTGTAAGATTGTCCACAGTTAAATTCATTTGCTCATGTCTTTAAATTTAAAACTTGGTAAAATTCAACTTATTAAAAGATATAATATGGTATAAATGTGTTCTTTTGCACATCAAAAATGTCCAAGTACTTTCTACGACTGTTACTTCAAGGATCATGTCACAATTGCAGTTAAATTCCCTTTGTCACTACTAAAAAGGCATTGCTGTTAATCACAAATTTAACTTCACCTGATCGTCGCTTCGATTTAAAAAATTGTTTTCAATTCAACTTAATAAAAGATATAAGCTGACATTTCTGTATTTTCTCCTGCATATCAAAAATGGTTACAAAGATCCCCCGACCTTTACTTCAAGGATCACATGTCACGGCAATTCCCTTTAATTCCCCTTCACCACCACTTAACAAGAGACTAACACATTCTCAGTCTTAGACAGTCACAAATCTCGTCCTAGATGGGTGCAACAACCCTTTCCCCTCTCAGACTTACACGCTCGCATTTCTAGGTCCCTAATATCGGAATTCCGGAACATTCCAAAGAAGAATCGATTCTACCACCGTCTGCAGGACTCTGAATATTCACCCTTTGCCCCAAAGCGAGCTGTGTTTTGAAGATTTATATCATTCCATCTCTGCTGGTGGGGGAACTGCGTTGTTGCTTGAGAGATTACTGCTTGATGAGTTACACATTCGGCGGAATTAGCGGGAAGTATTTGCAGTACTTCATGTCCGCAGCGAGCCTGGATTGTGAAGAGGAACTTCCGTTGGGGAACTTGGACGTTCATTAATTCCAGACAAATACACTTTTGAAATAAGCCAAGGGAGGAAGATGGCGTATCGGAGAACTAAAATACCGGTTTCGAGGAATAAATTTTGGGAGGGGAGGAATATTCGGCTTGGTGCTCACGAAGTTCCGTATTTCAGACTTCGTTCTTGGATTAGGGTTCTGGTGGAAGATATTCCGACTTTCTGATTCTTTGTGAGATGGAAACTAAATTCGACGGGTGAAGTGGTTTGGTTTCGTTCGGTGGGTATGTATTTTAACGGTTCGAAGTTTAAATTTCTGTATAATTTTCAAAAGGCTGATGTGCATTGGAATTCTATTCGAGAAATTTATATATGTATTGAAACATACTGCCTGTGTCAGCACAGGTAGTATGTTTACAACGCAAGTATTAAAACAACGCAGTTCCCCCACCACATTATATTGCTACATTTATATATGCATTGAAACATACCATATGTTTCGACACAGGCAGTATGTTTTAATACGTGTATATAACCGAGACGATTAACAGATTAATATAGGCTCAACAGAAACCGAATTCCTCTACTGTATTTTTCTGCATAAAATTACTTTATTTTTTGTTTAATACTTTGTTGTTAATATTTTAATTATGTTGCTTTACATTTTAATAAAATATTGTTAAAGTCTCCCTGATGATTGCATATCTTAATTGGAAGGTATTATTATGGTATCTGTAAAATAGAAAATTATAAACTTGTTTAACTTTGCTGATCAAATGTCATCGCATTAATGCCTACACCGCAGTTCCATTCTTTTGTCTTGGTTCTTAGATTAGGGAAGAGCGGAAAATAATCTGACTTTCTAATTATTTGTCAGATAGAAATTCCGTAACCGAGTTCATTGAATGAGAGGTTCTGGTTTCGATTGGTTGGTACGTATTTTAAGGATTTCCAGTAGGAATTTATGGTAGGAATAGGAAGTCTACCGTAGATTGGAATTACTGATTCCTATTCAGTGTAGTTACATTCATAAGGTTTTAAATAAATTCTATATACATGCAGAGTTAGTTGCATGCTACGTCTTAAAGTTAGCGTAGATTACTTTTTTATAAATCTGCAGTGTAATTTTCATGAAACATCTGCCACTTCATCATAATATGTACGATGCTTTTAATGAAAATGGATGTACAATAATATAAATGAAATTTTTAAATATGAACAGAAATGTCATAAAGGTGTATTTTATGCAATAAAAAGTATCATGAGCCTTCTTAAGTGTACGCATGCATATATCCGTTCTGCACGCTAAAATCTTCTCGACTTCTAACTAGGCATGCTACATGGATGTCGATGTTTTCAAAACATCGATGTTTTTTTTAAACATCGATGTATTTAACATCGATGTATTAGGTCGATGTTTTGGTAACATCGATGTTTATACTTGTCGATGTTTTTACGTTGTCAATGTTTTATTTTTAAATGAAAAAAGTACCGTTATAAAAATTTTAAAAATAACCAAGTAGCATCATTTTTATAATCAGCAAATGGAACATACTTTTAGACCAAAGTGACCAAGGATGAAGGGTCTGAAAAGTAGGGATGCGACATCGATGTCGAAGTTTTCTAAACATTGATGTCTTAGAAAAAAACATCGATGTATTGGAGCCGATGTCGTATCACTAGTTGCTAAACCAGTTTTAAGAAATGGAGAAACAAGTTTAAATACACTGAATTTTAAAAACATCGATGGTTTGGGGGCGATGTACTATCAACATCGATGTTTTGCTGTCGATGTAGCATCACAAGTTGTTAAACCAGTTTTAAGAAATGGGGGGGGGGGATTTTAAATACAATGAATTTTAAAAAACATCGATGTTTTTGGGTCGATGTATTATCAACATCGATGTTTTAATTTTGAACATCGATGTTTTGCTATCGATGTCGCATCCCTACTTCTAACCAGTTTTGACCTTGTTGAGCTACTTAACCTTTCTTCGGAAGTTTTTAATCAATCGAAGTGGTTAGTTAGTGTTATATTCTGCAGAGTAAAAGCAATGTAGCACTACTTGAAAATCTCATGGTGCACAGAGGGCTTGTCTTCTCGGTTGTTGTTATAACGTGGCATCTCGTCGTTGATACGATTAATCAGAACATCAAAGCTGGTAAGAAGTCAAGCTATGAAGGTTTAAGTGTTACCACGCATATGTCCGTTCTGCACACTAAAATCTCCCCGATTTGACTTTCAACGAGTTTTGGCCAGTTCAACCAGTTTTGCTCAAGAAGGACAACCAGTTTTGAAATTCATGAGCAATTTAACGTTTTTTTCGGAAGTTTTCAATCAATCGAAGAGGTTAATTAGTGTTATGTGTTGTAGGGTATAAGAGCAATGTAACACTACTTGGACATATTGTGGTTCTCAGAGTGTTTATATATATACATTCTCGGTGGTTGTCATGACGAGGCATCTTGTCGTTGACAAATATCGAATTAATCAAAATATCGAAAATATCTTGATGATGATATCATCGAAACCACTGATAGGATTAAAATCAAAGAAATGGTAAACAAGTCATAATGTTAGAGTGGTGGTGTAAGTGGTTCCACTGAATGCAAAACTTATCTGATTACATTATGACCTGTCAGCAGCTGAAAATGGTGTTAGTAGTCCTATGGGTTAATTTTATTACTAGAGAGCTATAAGTTTCGGCAGGGAAGTTACACAGACCAAATCGCACGAATTATAATAAAAGCTGTTGCTCTATTCACAGTAAAATCATACTGCAAACAAGGGAAGTTTAAGGTATGTATTTGTCATTGGGGAAAATGCTACCCTTGATTTGAAAACACCGAGCATTGGAAATTCGTTTTTAAAAATAATATAATTGATCAATTTAAGCAAATAAGAGAGACAAATATAAGTAGCAGGTATAAGTATGAATTAAAAAAATACTGGGACAAAGTAGATATCGGTCCAATATGAACTTTGAATATATACAGGGTCTCCCAAAAACATCAGTACAACTTTAAAATTTTATTTAAAAAAAAGAATAGGCCTACAGCAAAACTAGTTACTAGTTAATTTAAAAAAAAGAATAGGCCTACAATAATAGATAGAATAACTCAAAATTGTTTTTTCTACGGTATATTTCTGATAATTTCCTCATCGTTCGATTGGCAGGAATGGCCCTATAGCATGGCCGTCCCGGCATCCTGACATTACTTCGCCATACTTTTTCTTTTGAGGTTATGTAAAAGATGCTGTGTACCGAACAAAAGTTAACAGTGTCGCGGAATTGAAACAAAAAAGATCCAAATAGCTGTAGCTACTGTTGATGTTAGCATGCTGAAACGTTCGTGGATTGAATTGGAATATCGTCTTGATATTCTTCGTGCTACGAAAGAATGTGGAACTATACTGAGGTAAAAGAAAAAACTTTTTGAGTTATTCTATCTATTGTTGTAACTAGTTTTGCTGTAGGCCTATTCTTTTTTTTAATAAATTTGTGAAGTTGTACTGATCGTTTTGGGACACCCCGTAGATTCGCACTTACCGCACTTCACCCTATACACAAATTCAAAACAAAATCGGAAGTATTAATTACCTATTAGTGCAAAGTTTGTTCTTGCGAAATAAATTAGTTTAATTTAACTAACCACAATTTTTTTTTACAAATACACACTTCAAAATTGAATAAGAAATCAGTTCTATTAAGTAATGAATATACACGAAGTCTGAAATTCGAACTTTGTCCAGGAAAATAAAGCGATTTTATTTATCTATTTAAATAACTAGTCCCCTTCAAAAATTTTTAGTCGACACACATCTCACAGTGATACTTTTGTATTTTTCATTACCCCGTCATGCATGAAAGTAGTGTGCCATAGCAACAATTCTAAAGCCACGTTCACATGGAGGTTTTCTAACGCTCGTTACAACGCGCGTTTTCGAAAAGTCCATGTGAACACGCCTTTGCGCGTTTTGCAAGGTCGGCTTTCCTGAAGCATTAAATTATGTTTTTAATCCTCTAATTGAAATTTCTAACTTTGCGATGGTTGAAGATAGAGTGAAAATTTCAACGGATTTCGAATCTGCGTAAAATTCTATGCCAGATCAACACCAAAAACGTAATGTTTTTCATAAAAAAATAAATTTTCTGTAGTAGTGACTAATCTTTATGCGAAACCAATTTGGCTAGGACTCATCACATGCATTGAAAAATTTCTAGAAGCACGGTGATGACTAAATAAGAAATGTATTTGATACATTAAAATTAAATTGAAGAACTTTACAGAATGTGATTATTTTCGCATCGAAACGCAACGCAGACAATTCTGCAAGACAGATGAAAATGTTATCTTTTGAACAGATAAAATTAAATCTTGAAGTTGAACGTCTTTCTTAAACTCATTAATATATTTGTATTTTGTTTATTAAAAATATAAACTCTAAATATATTAATAGGTATAAGTTGATTAGATGAAATATTCTTAAAATTAGAAGGAGTGCCGCAAAAAACTAGTAAGTTGGAGGGTGCCACTGTTTGATTACAAAGAAAATACACGGTCTATTTTTTATTTCTTTTCAGGCTTTTGGCATCTGGATGCTGATTTGCACTTCAGTTACAGGGTCGGCAAGTTTACTATCGCAACTTTAATTCAACAAGTGTGCTAATCAATTTGGAACAGATTAAGACCGATCTGTATGCCAGAAATGACAAATGAAAAGTGGGAGGAAGTTTCAGAATTATTTAAAAAATACGCTTTTTTTCCGAATTGCATTGGTGAAATTGACAGAAAGCAGCTTATTCGAATGATACAACCTGCTAATGCAGGCTCTCTATATTACAACTACAAGAATTTTTTTTATCGTGTTGTTATAGTTTTCTCTATGTTGACATTGAAGCTTATGGGAAAAACAGTGACGGCTGTTTTCCAGGAGTCTTTACTGTACAGAAAACTTATAGAGCATGCTTTAAAAATTCCAAATCCAAAACCTATATCCACCGTTGATACCACATTTTTGCCTCATGTGCTTGTAGGAGATGAAGCTTTTGGAATTTCGGAAAACGTCATGCGCCCTTATTGTGTAAAATCTCTAACATACACCAAGATAATTTTCAACTATCGCTTATCAAGAGCACGACGATATATCGAATGTACATTTGGAATGATGGCGAACAAATGGCGAATATTTCACAAGGCAATGAATACTAAAATTGATACAGCCGAAACTATAATTGGGGCCTGTTGTGTTCTGCACAATTATGTAAGATCCCGAGATGGATATCGATATGAAGATACTCTTTATGAAGCTCCATTTACAAGCTTTAGTACCAGAAATATACCACGGGGAAACATGTCAGCTAAAACTGTGAGACATAAATATGCCGATTACTTTGTGAATGAAGGCAAAGTATCATGGCAAGATAAAATGATATAAAGGATGTTAGGTATTAAAAATAAAATACAATAAAGAATTTACCAAATATTTTCTTTTTTTCTTTGCTGTCTCCAACTTTAGAAAAAACTTCTGCAATTTCTTCCCAAGATGACTTTTTTAAACCTCTGTTCTTATAAGCAGGGCACTCCATATTCCAAATAGCAGGAATTTTATGTATTTCATCAATTAAAAGATCGGTGTCACAGCGCTCTGCTTCCATCGTGAACGACTATTCCCTTTTTCCGATGTCAGTAGAACGCTTATAAAGAATTTGCTTACATTAAAGAGCAGAGCAAGGTCATTTATGGCGCCAAAAATAGATAAGTCATGTAACGAGTGTCTGTAAATGTTCGAACAAAATAAAATCGAAATCAAGTACATAATGAATATAATTACTACCCTCAATAGTGATAAAATTGCTCTAAAAATGTCGTAAAATGGCCTACAAAAGAACTAATCAAAAATCTGGAAATTGAAATTCGACTTTTCATCTTCATGAAAATATGATATAAAAATTACATTAAATGTAGTAACATAAATGATAATAATAAGATTGACTGGTGGATTGAATATGTTGTATGAAAAACAAGGCCAGTAAAACATCGACTGGAGGATTGCGAGTTCGAATTCAACCAAAGACCGTCTTGTACAAAGGTGGCTGGTGAACGTTAAATTTGTAATGGCCTAAAATGTAATCACGTTGGCGTGGTGTGGAAACTTAAACGGACCGTCGTCGGTAAACGTTATCTCAAAAAGAAAATTACATACTATTCCCCTTTGTTGGAAACTATTTTCAAAACACCGATTGAATAAATTTGCATCCTATTTTTAATGGTATTAAACACGAAGCAGTAAATTAAGGCAACTAAGTACTCTATTCAAGATATAATATTTTCTATTAAACGAGATAAATAGCTCCTTTTGTGTTCGTTATGATTATCTTCGTCAAATGCCTCCAAATTCGGATTGCGAAAATATAAAAGTTACACTTGAAAAAATATTTATTTAAAGAAAATCACATTTAAGATATCGATTTAGCCTAGAATTTTTTGCAGTTTTCAAATCCGTTGAAATTTTTACTGTATCTTTAACGATCGCGAATATAGAAACATCGAATAAGGAATTAAAAAAGTGCTGACGCCAGTCAAAAAGAGTGTCATGTGAACAGCGTACCATATTCCTATGTATCTCGAGCTTTAGCCGAAGCCCTCGAATAATCGGTTCCCCTCGGCCCGCGGAAGCAATAAAAATGCTCGATTCAGCAGTTTTCTGCATGTGAACGCTCCAGTAGAACTCTATGTATTTTGGCTACCCGCGTTTTGTGTCAACATCAAACTCGCGTTAGATTTCGTCTCATGTGAACGGGGCCTAAAGGCCCGCAATTCTGACAGGTCGTCATAAGGTTACAATGTAGTAACATGTTTATTATGAAGGGCTGTCATTTTTTGCTGAATATAGCTATCTGTATATATTTTAGTTACAAAAAATGTATTTTATGAACTGTAAATTTGAATATATTTCTCTTGATTGGGCCATGTGCAAATGAATAAAACCATTGATGTGAATAAAATGTTTAATAAATTGATATGAATATAAAAATGTGTATTAAATTTATGCGAATAAAATATGATGGGAATAAAATGTGACGAATAAAACCATTGATATTGTAACGACTTTATCGTAATCGTTAAGATGCGCGTGAAAGACTTATTTTGAAGAACATTCTTAAATACCAAGCCGAATCATTTACGTTAAAGACTTGTAAAAATCCTCCTAAAATTGAAGTATCCAAAGAAAATATCACTCTTCAGAAACTATTTAAACGCTACATTTCGGGACTAAAAGGTATGGCCTTTCCTTTGCTACTGAACACCGCCCCGAGTCAAAGGAAGAACAATAGAAGCAAAGCGGAAACTATTCCACTGTACGTTGGACTAAATCTCCTTGGGCTCAAAGATATTGATGATCAGTCGGGTTATTTAAGAACCACTGATCCAGTCCCTAAGAGGATCTGAACAGCTGGGTAGTATAGTGAGGATTGTCCACAATGCTCCAGGTGCTACATTTGGAGGAAATGTGGTACAAAGTCTCTAGTGGCTGCACCAAAGGCTGTTTTCAATACGAATAAAATACTTTAGTCTACTACTATTATCCAGGATAATACAATTTATGCGCATGTCTAATCTGATGTACCCTCGGCTATAAAAAAAAACCATAAAGCGATATGTAATTATTTCAGGTATAATAAACTAATACTGGTTTAGTTATGCTCTTCTGAACATAGATAAGTTGAATTAAAATTTTCTTTTTCATATTTTGTGTCTGTGAGGTTATTAATGTAGCTAATTTCAATTTTTGTTGTGAAGTTACATGTTACCAAAAATGCTTGGTACAATATGATACCACTAGGCTCTTAAAGAGGTGAAATCGGGGAAATGTAGTTTGTCATCTACGGCTAAATAAATAGTAAAATACATATTTCTTGCTTACATATATATTTCTTTATGTATATGTATTGCAATGAACGTTGAATATTTTATTATGTAACAAAGAAATATATTTTACAAAAGAAAATATTTATAATAGGTCGTAAATTCTTATTTTATTCCACAAACTATCATTTTTGTGGTTCAGTGTGGAAGTTAATACAGCAATTCAAATAAAAATAGGATATCATACACTCATGGTACACCAAACACTGTCTTACCTTGTTTTGAAGGCATTTGTATTGAGCATAGCTATTAGGTGGAAGTAACTTATGTATTTTGTCGTTATGATCTATTTCAGTGTTGTTAGCACGTTAGAAATATTAATTTGAATAATGTTTTTTCTGAGCATCGCATTGTATACTAGATCCTTCCGAAAATTTGATGTATTTACCCAAAAACGTTTTTTAACAAGAACAGTATTCTTCCCCATGTGGACCGAGAATTCCAATAAAAACTTTCATCTTCCCTGAACACCTTGATTTTTGTAAAATACCTGTGCTTATCTTGATCCCAGACTAATACTCTCCCAACATCAGGAGGTGTAATGTATACATCATTGATATATGAATCAGAATTCAGCTCATCAAATAGACAAGCATCCTTGTGTATTAAATCTCAGAAAAATGATTTTATTATTCGACATAATTTGTGGTAGAAACCTAATTATTACAAAAAGACTGATCGAGGAGAAGGAGGTATTGTGTCAAAAACAGCTGCAATTGCACTAAAATTTAGAAGCAAAAATTTTATTTGAAATAATTTTTTTACTCGCAATTATGTTATCCGAAATGCCATGTTACACGTATGGAACGTATATTTTTCTGCAATATTTTTTATAGACGTTAACAGCATACTATGTTTATAACAAGCACTAAAATCAATAATGTTAGGAAAGATCTTACCTTTTTTTTCTGAATTTTACTGAGCCGACATTCATTTGATAATTCCTACTTCGCGTCTTCTGAACCGTCCACCAAAACAAGAGAGTAATTCACTTTTGTTCTTTCCCGATACTGACAAAAAAAGTCGAATTAAAGTTCTTAAAAATAATTTGTCTTTAATGATGTACATACTAATTTCTCCTTTGAGCTGCGGCGCTTAGATTTTATCAATCGTCTCACAGAACGGCTTTTCTCTTGATTCTCCGAGCCCCCATACCTAATTACCAAACTTGAGCGATAGGGCAGTGAGTGTCATTTACGACTGACGCTTCCCTTTCATAGTATCTTTAGGAAAGAGAAGAGTTGCCAACGAACAAAAGAAGGTCAGTCGCTGACAGCTCGTAAATGGTGATCGATGCCAGCGGTCACTTAAAAGTGGTATAACAACTACCGCTACCATGCCGCTGGTTTAAGCGATATTTTAGTGGTAACAAAATCAATCTGCCGCGTCGTAAAGGTTAATATTTAAGATTTCACTTATATGGAGAAATAATATTTCTTTTGACATTTCATTATTACTATGTAAATATTGTCATGGCTATGCAAATTTTATGCAAAACGTATCATGTGATCTTTCATACTATGAGAAAAACGGTTGCAATCTGTTGTACCAAAAATTTCCGCTCTCTCGCTAGCTTGATCCCGTACTCGCTTATTTGATTTCTCTCGGTCATATTATTAGAGTTACTTAAAATGTTATTAGTAACTATCCGTTGATTATAATATTTTAATATTAACTTAAAATTTCTTTGTTAATTTTAGGATCAAGTTTGGATTTTTAAAAACTTCGTCATGTGTACCTCTATTAACTTAAGTTAGTATCACCTAATAGAAAGTGATGTTTTATTTTTAGCTCAAATTGATCTTAAAAGGTAATTAAATAAAAATATGACTAAACATTGTAAAATCCAAGCGGCAGTAAACTACTACTGTAATTAAAATTTGAAAAACAATTTTTACATTATTTGCTTTTATTTCTGAATGATACATGTGTATAATCTTGTCAGATAAGATAAATATCAGTCACCATAGGTTCATCTAAAAAAGTGTGGTAATGTCAGCTTTTTCTTTTCTCATCCTCTTATAATGCAAAATCAAGATATGCCTGCTTTCCGCAGGTACATCCGCACACCTATGCCTTACATGATTCAGTAGACACCCGATGATCTTCTGCTCACTTGTATAACGTCATCTATAAATGTTGTAGGAGACAAGCAGTATCAAACTATATCACTGATATAATGTAAAACTTGTATACCTAATAATATTTGTTTTCTAGATCATAGTACATGGATACTCGCGGCATACAAAATAAATACCAGGCCATAGATTCATTTTTATTGTTATTAAAAGAGAGAGAGAGGAAGTGTATAACTATTTTCGGGGTGTACCCCATTGCAAAGCTAGATGTACATACATTCGAGTTTAAACCGAACACCGGCGCATTGCATTACTCAGCAAACACCTGTTGGTCTTCATTCATTCTCTTAGAAAGCTTCATCTGCTAGCACCATTCAAAACATCGATGCTCTTGGATAGAAATAGTAAAATCTTACACCCATTTCCTGTGGGAGTAAAATGTACTGTAATTTACCAGGGCACTTTCCAGTGTTAAGCACACAAAATTAACTATAATGGTTTTAATAACAAAAAGTATATCTATGCCTCATATAGACTATACTCAAAAGAAGAAAAAAATATTAGAAATAATAGAAATAAATAGAAACAAAAAGTCAAGTACAATATAAATAAGGTTATACAAAAGAAAACATAATATATCTATCCTCCCGGTAAGGGTGAAAAGAGCACTTCTAAACAGTTCGGGGTATACAGACAGATGAGAAAAGTCCATGATAGTACTTTCGCTGAGGGAACAAGGTGGAGCAGAAAAAATTCAATATGATGCAAATGGGCAATAAGACAATCGTATACAGTTGCCAGAAAAAAAGTGGCAACAGTTTTTCCCTTGGACTATTTGGTACACTGGCCAGCCGCTCCCTCTATATGACGTCATTTATTCGTTTATTGTAGCTGGTTAGTTTGGTATTTCTAAGGCGCAAGGGCCATATTTGGTCATGCTATCTCACGCCAGACGCAACGCATTCAGCATCAAATATAGGACACATATAACGGAATCTTTACAGGCACAGATGAGAAATATACAGATGGAGGAAATAACCTGACAGGAATAGAACCAGCACCGCCTGTAACTCGAAGGTTCCAAACGCAGTGGACATACCCACTCAGATTCGACGTCCCCTTATTGAGGTTGGACATGAACTATTGATGTGGTTATAGCTGTGGTTAATTAGTCATTATATGTATTAAGCGGTTAAATGCTTACTAAATTTAAATTAACCCGGAAATCTTGTTAGTGTTATCTGATTAACTCTCGTTTCCGATACCTTCAATTAAAGCTTCTACAGGAAGTTTAGAAACATTCCGTTTATTTAACCTTGAATTGATCAGCATGTCATAATTTGCCCAACCAAGCAATAAGAGCTGCGGATTATCTCAACATAATGACAACAGTGATAGATGCCGTCATTAGCGGTTCCATCAGCAGCGCCCTTGCCCACCGGCACCTAATCCGGGCCCCGTTTTACCACAAACAGGAACACCCCGGGGAGGGCGACACCCGAATGGCTCTCTATCGGATTATCAGCCGCGTCCCGTGATTAACTGACAACGACGCCGGGTTAAGTGATATTTGAAATAGCCCACTCCATTGCGAGTGGCAGTCAAATTCATCATCACTTTCGCGACTGGCTAATTACGCACGCCACTTGCCACCTTCAGGAAATTGTAAAGTGGAGGTATTTGCCTGGTGATGTTTTGGTTGGTCCAGGAATAGGGTGGTGACGGATCAATCGTAATAAGAATTATCTTTGTTTGAAAAGCACGATTACTGAGAAGGACCTTGATGAATTCGTAGCTTGGATAGACAGGACAAATTTGGTCCAGCAGAAAGTACACCATGGTTGATATCCCTTGCAAAGCTACAGAGTGCAAGTCCGCATACACACCATAGACGAAATATAAAATTAGAATAAGAAATGGTATCCTTTTTATATGTTCCTAGAATTATGTGACCAAAACTAGCAGTATTGTTACCATAGGTGGTACCTAACATTTATCATATGATTGGGACAGGGAACGGAACAAGACGTTCATCTGTTGATTCGTCATCTGATTGGTCCATTGAATGATCATCTGACAACAGTAGACTTAGGCAAATTTATCCCTCTTGTCACCACAATAGAAAAGAACATTCACGAACCCTGATATCATCAAACGAGGTGATGAGATATCAAATCGGCCAAGCAAGTTCATTTGGCAGAGAACTGTCACGTGACTACTAGCAGAAATGTGGGCCACACATTTTCAAGCAAGTCCAAGTCATCAGGTCGTCAGTTCTATGATATACTCTCGTTGAACGCTGAGAGCTGAATTTATGAAACTGATGTGTAGGTATAGCTTAGTGATTATGAATAGGAAGATGCCCTTATAAGGCCTCAATCGGTAAAAATCGGGAATTAGCCATCTTATTTTTAACAGTATGCAAGATGAGGGAAAAAATAATTTGTTAAGTTGTAGAACTCTACCGAAGACTAACATACAGCGTACTTGAATAACTTAATTGGAAGTAGTGAAATGCTAATTTGAACGGTATTTTTGATTCCCGTCAATGCTACGTCGCAAAGCCGCCGGGGAATTGTGAATTTACTTCCCGCGCTTAATTTTTGAGTGTTAAAACAAAGGGTATCATGAACAATTTAATAACTTGAAAAATATCAATGATACACGAATGAATGATATCGCGTTCGAAAGAGAATTAAACAAAGAATGTTAGAAATGCTCATCGATCTTGCGTTAATGTTATCGGCTGACACACTCGCAGCGCAAAGTTGAGTCCCGAAAATCGTACTGCCTCTCACGTTAATTTAGTGTAGCTCCGGTCTTTTTTTTGTGCGTACACGACGTTTGAAGCGTTTTTTGTTTCATCTCTGCACTTTATAAATAATAATAAAAATAAAATTTAAACATTTAATACTTGTTTAGATATCTGAGTGCAAAGTGTGGAAATCGCGGAAATTTCAAAATATCCAAATATGTGCCTAATAAATACCAGAATAATTATATGAAACGTTAACAGGCAGAATGATAGAGAGATGGTTAATCCAAGATTCGGACATTCGATGCCGAGTGTCAACGTGTTAGGAGGGTGTTCTTGAAAGTATAAGGTGTCGCACCTTCAAGGTACACAAATGCCTGATACGAATTCGCCAAGTACCGCCACCGCTTAATTCGACGCAAATACTATATCTGATGACATAAACGTTTTATTATGGAATGATGGATATATGCACCAATTGTGATAGATGCACAGAGCGATGAATATTTTATGGTGTGGAATTAAAACAGCGTAGTACTAATTTTATCACTCTCATTCACCATATGGCCTCACAGACGTATTCTACGCTATAAACCTGGCGGCCGTGTCCAAACACTGCACCGTCCGTTTATTTTTTATAACATTTGTACTCAGAACTTTCGTGTCTAGCTGCTGAATTTATTAGTATGTCATTATTGTTCTTACATGTCAGTGCCTTTTTCTCACAATTTGAAAGTTTTGTGATGTGAGTTTCTAATAGCAACAAATGGGCATTTTATGGTTTATATATACATTTCGTACATGGTAAATCGTTACATGCTGAATAGGTAATTTTGGTAACTTTTAATTACCAACGTACTGGAACAACACAACGGGCTATTGACGACGGTTCGAGATCAATCCTCTAAGGGGAAAGAACCGAGGACAACACCATGTACTTTTGAACCACGGTCAGATGACGAGGCAACATATGAGCTTGCACCCCATTCCCCAAACTTCCATACCAACCCAATGTGAGGACTTTGGGCCACGACATATTTAAGGTGCACCAGGTGACAGTTATGTTATAGAGTCTTCCTAGCATTTAAGATTTCCATATTTTCGGTGGCCATAAATCCATTAATTACTTAATACAATTAGTCTTAGCATAACACCAGAACGGTTTTAGTATAAATAGTTTAACATCCCTACACATGCAATACCGCTGTATTCTCACGGGAATTCGGATGTACGTCTTTTCGACCATGACTTATGAACATTAATTTACTATCTTGTGCATCGATGGCGCAAACAATCGGATGTCCAAGTCTCCGGGGAGAAATAGAGAGGTCATAGCAATTCTCAAGAGATCAAGCTATTGATATTCTCGGGAACTTTGTCGTGGTTCTCAGCCTTGCGTAAGATTTGCGAGCTCAAAGCTAAATGATAATCTACAACAATATTCGCGATACTTGCCCGGAACAGTTTGTGTTGTAGTATACTCATGACTTCAGGTGAAACAGCAATTTTTCTCAGAGTAGCAAATAGATTTGAGTAAGTTTGTACTCAATCATTAAGGTGGAAATTATCATACGTATACTGTGTTCTTACCTTATGTTTTCGAATACTGTTTGATGTTATATTTCCTGAAAAGGTTTAATTTTGAAATGTACAGTTTGATGTTCAGCAACGTCCCCTGAGCCTTCGGGAACGCAAGAATTAAAAAACTGAATTATTTTAGTTTTTGAGAAAAATGACAAAGTTTCGACATTAATGCCTGTTTCTACTACCCATTATTTTCATTTGCTAATAAATTGAGATTCAGTAACCAAGCAAGGTCCAAATAAACTATAGTTTTTTCTACAAATTATTGTTTGTTCTTAACTTAATTGTTTAAAGGAACTGGATTTTGAAAATAAACTTTTGAAGCTATTAACATATTGCTTTTATTTTTTTTCAACTAAAAGGCTTATGCATAAAATAAGGTCCAAAAATATTAAGATTCGTGAAAAATTATTACATAATACGTGGTAAAATATTTTTATACATTAGCAAAAATTGATAGGCCTTTTATCATTAGTTTTTCATGCGTTTTCAATCTTTTAATTCACTCAATAGTTTGTGTTTATGTGTATAAAATTAACTCCATTTTGTGAGTGTAACATTCAATTGGAAAACATAACAAATTCCATTAAAACTCACAAAATTTTGCAAACAAAGCAGATTTATACAACATTTTATACCAAAATTTCAAAATATAGATTTACGATTTTTTTTCATTTGCGCTTAGATATATACAACCAGGATAATGTTCTATTGTATCCAAGCAAATAAAAGAAGGTAAAACATGCATTTTTATAGAATGTATTTGTTTTTTAATCGACTAATTTTACAAAGTTTGGACATCCTAACTCATTAATTACTTTTAAAGAGGGAACGAATGAATTCATTATGTATTTAAGGTACTTCGATAAAATTAATGGGAACTCTCAAGCAATATGTTCATTGTGCCTAAAGATTTAATTTCCCTATCACAGTTTATTGAGCTCTTAGGTTATTTCTTTAAAAGCTGGCCATCAATCAAAAAGTTAGAATACTATACAACTTGAAGCTTCGGTCAACGATATTAGAAGGAAGTGTAACGCAAGTTAAACGCTTTTAATGAATTGCTGTCTTACTATTTTAACGTAAGAATTAATATAATTAAAGTTAGGTTAGGTTGTTAATTAAAATCGCGATGAAGCAATACAACGGTTCATTGGCGATCGTCCATGTTCCATCCTCCAGGGAAATTGTCCGAGGACAACAACACGTAATTTTGCGCAACGTTCATGTGACAAGGTAAACAGTTGAGCTGCACCCCACTCTTCAAACTCCCTCCCCAACCGTGAGGACTTTTGAGTTTAACACAGATTTAACGCCACTAGCCTCTGTGTACACGACAGTGATTGGTTGGAAAGTTTGGAAATTACAACTCTCCGGTTGTTAATTCGTTGCTTTTCCATCTGGGCCATTGCAGGCACGATACAATTAAGGGGCTCTTTGACAGGCCAAGGTTACGTACAAGAGATTTTACATCCAGTTACGCTCCCATTCCTGAACTGCGAGGTTCACCCGCGTTTTCAACAAGACAGTACTCGACACCATAGTCCTTATGTCTCTAGAGCTTGCTACGACGCAACGATGCCTTACCAAGGCCGGCATACTCACCGGATCTGTCCCCGATCGAGAATGTATGGGATGCCATAGGACGAGATGTCACCGCTCCACGCGTACCGTGTAACCTGCTGGAACTCCGTGACAGAGTTCAAGCAACACGGAATTGACTGTCGCATGACTTCATAAAGAGCCAGTATAACTCACTACCAAGGCGCTTAGCATGCTGTATTAGGAATATGGTCATACGCCATAGTAAATGATACCGCTTTTTTTTTTCAATTTTTCTGAATAAAGTTTGCATATTTCAGTCTCAAATTTTAATCATCTTTACAAACAATTTTAGATTGATGACAGGTCAGGATTATTTCCAGACACATCTGTATAAAATCATAATGAACCCTGCACCCTGTCTGCTCAGTGAATCTTATGAAAATTATGAAGGCCAAAAATTTAAGGCTGCGAAGTTTCCTGCTAGTATTGATACAACCTTTCCTACCAAAAGATCTCAAACCCCAGACATTCACTGAACTGCTAGGATGGATAACAATATGTCTTCTTGCCTCTAGTGTGGAAAATATTCTGTACATAAAGTGCTAAACTGCAATTAAGATGAGTTTATGCAAATCATTACAGTGATCCAATTCTTCAGGAAAGTTGAAGAGGATTGATAGTATGATTGACCTTTTTATCTCAAGAATTGCGTCATCCTCTTCAAATGAAAAAAAAAATGTTTCACAATTTATACAATTGGGTAAAACCTGTCTTTCGGAAACCCCTCTGGAATCCCGCTTAAGTATATGGTTGACAGAAAATGTCAGACTGCCTTTTATAGAATGGGAACATACGATCTATGTCCTTTGTTCGTGGCCATAAGACATTTTCATCTTGCCAAAATGTAACACTGAACAGCCTTCACACAACACCTCTGCCGGGAGTTGGTATGACACAATTTTTTCTCTATATCTGTTAAGCTAGGCCTTAAGGAATAAATAAGAGGAGCTATAAGTTGAATAGACTATCTATTCAAAAGGATATAAAGTCATGGAATACCGATTAGGATCGAGATTGAAATTCACTTCCTCCAAATGACACCGCATAATTAGCCATATTAAGGCAATCCCAACGATGCGATGCCATTCAGGAAACAAATTAGTGCTTTTTTTAGTTCTACTAATGACAGAATGACATATCCTAGTAAGACCTGCTGTAAAATAAACTTAAATTTATCAACTATAGGCACATTTTTGTGTACAATCCTTTCTTTAGTAATGTATGACAAAAACACTTAGTTCTACAATGCGCGTGATTTTGAAGATAAATGATCCCACGCAAGCCACTTCTGTTCCCAAGCAATGTTTGCTTCAGAATAAGGTTGCATTCTATTGAATACGATAAGCATTAAAGTATTGTTACGTTGATGACTTCGGAAGGAAAACAATTAATCCCTTTGATAAAGGCGTTTTGTCCCGAACAAAAGTCATTTTGCAGGAGGAAACTATCATTTGTTTCCATTGGACAAAAACTTACCATTAATCTTGTAAGAAGTCCCTTTGGCTATCCTTTATCCTAAAGAAAGAGAAATTATATCTAACACAGCCTATTATCCAAATTGGCGAAATAATATATGAATGTGGAATAAAAACGCTACTAGCCCGTGTTTCTTATGCATTGGGAATGAATGAATTTCAGTGTACTATACTTCCTTGCTCAAAATGCTTCGAAGAAAGTGGGAAGAAATGTTTTGAATCGGAGAAAGATTGGTCATTTTACTGGAAACTTTGATAAACATTTGCACTTTAAAAAATCTTATAATTGCTCTTCAGTTTTGCTATTTCTAAACCATTTGTTTCCTTTTTGATTGGTCAAAGTTACCACCAAATTATAATTCATATAATGGAACACATTACCAATACTTTAAAAAATTAACGCATGATAAATTTAATTTTAGAGGTTGTCGAAAGTTACAAAAGCAATTATTCTGTCCAATTAGCAACTGAACATCAATTAGAAATTGATATTTAACAAAAAAAGTTTCATAAAATATACATATTATATTTTCTTACTCATTTTAAAGAAATATACTACATAAGAATAGAAAGTGACATATCTCAGTTGCTCTTAGAACCGAAATCATTTTAAAATGGGTTGTGTATCTCCAAACAAAACATAGTCAGGGTAATTAAATAGAATTAAGCATTATTAAAATATTCATTCCTGAAACTCATTTCATCAATTTTGAAGTGTCGATTAAATATGTTGAGTTTTGAATACATGACGGATGGCCCATTTTAATACGCAAAAACAAATTAATAATCTCCTTTCATATCTCCTATAAAATGTATATATTTTCGTACGTCATAATTTCTCTCTCTCATATATTTCCTAATATATATTACAATTTCCTAAATCATCAACCAAATTGAGGTGAGTTTTCACATTATACCCATAGAGTCACTTTTTAATAAAGTAGGAATTAATTTTTTTACAGATTAAAAAACGTATAATCAAATAGAGTGCAAGAGTGATATCACAACAAAAATATCACCTTTAAATCAGGTATATATACGAAGTATATTTATTCATATCATTCTTAGGATTTTTAGGATTCTTAGGACAAAACTTAGGATTTTGCACATTCGGCTCTACTCTATAAATTATATATTCGGATTACTCTATAAATCGAAGCACAAAAAGCAGGAGTTATACGATTGTGACAAAAAATGGTGGGTGTAAAGAACATACATAGAAAAGAAAACTATTAAAATTTCAGACCAATTGAATGATTTATTTCAGAGGTTGACTGTTAGGAAGGGAGGAAGTCAATAAGGTGTGGGTCCACCTCTGGCATGGATGCAAGCTGTCACCCGTCGTGGTATAGACTGAAAATGTTTCCGGATGGTGTCCTGCGGAATTTCTTGCCAATTTGTCTCGTATTGTTGGGCTAAATGGTCAACATTCTGGGATGGTTGCAATCGCCTTCCCATAACGTATAAAATGTACTCTATGAGAGAGAGATCAGGGACCTAGCTGGCCAAGGAAGTGTTGAGAAAACTCGAAGATTATTCATAGCAACATGTGCCGTGTGCTGCTGTGCATTATCGTGTTGAAATGTAAGTCCGGCGTGTTGCAAGAGGAACGGTAACACAACCGGTCGTAGAATGCCGTTTGAGTACCGCTGCGCTGTTAGTGTGCCAGAAATGACTTCCAAAAGGCTATCAAAGATGATGGCACTGAGCCGCGGTAGCTCAGTGAGTAGCTCACATCGGAAGGGTTGTGGGTTCTGTCCTCGACGGAGCCTGCAATTCTGATGGTTGCGAGATCGGCACTTAGACCTGGCTAAAGACCGCCGTGTTCGCTAATGGTGGCTGGGGCACGTTAAATAGGTCGTGGTCACAAAGTCCCCCATGTTCCCATACCAAATCAATACCTCTGGGGGTACCTGATCAGGGGGTTATCGGCCTCTGATTGGGATCTAAATTACGATATGTGTGAGTGAATGGATGTGTGAAAGGGACCTTCCTGTAAAACGGATGTGTCATGCATGAAGAAGTCCAGCCCTCCGGGGCAATGGCACCCCCAATTGGGCCATATATGGCCCGCACGACAACAACAACAACAGATGATGGCACTCCAGACATAACCCCCTGTTACGGGCTTGTGTGGTGTAGGATAGAAAAAGCAGGATACCCACGCGGCCCTGGATGTCCCCAGAAACGTCCGCTGTTGTCATCAGGACACAATTGGAAACGGGACTCGTCACTAAAGACTATGCGTCCTCAGTCAGTGTCGTTACAGATCTATATAGCCCGGAAAAATTCCAGGACAATACCGTCGTGGTGCGTCGATTTGTTTGTTATAGAGTGTAGTACACGTGTGTTCTCTCTGAGAACAAACACATGTTCAAAAAGTGGATAGTGCATCCCGAGATTTATGTGTTGCCAGGTAATGACATGATATTTCAGGTTAGAAGGGAATGTTCCAAACGGTATCTCTAATATTATAAAAGGAAGTGTTTGTTTGTTTCTTGCCCGCAAAGTCCTGATGAATCTATGGCACTTACAGTAATGGGATTTGGCACACAGGTAGTCCAAATTTTTTTGCAATTTTAGTGTTGCGTTGAGTTTTAAAAGTCAATCTAGAGCATTTTAAAATGAATTTAACAGTTTTTTTCAAAGTTCTTCCTTTTTTTAACGGAATGAAGGAACATCAAAATTTAGACTTTACTTCCTCACGTCACCTTGACGTTAGCCTTTGGAACCATGCCAAATTTGTTTCATATACCGTCTGAAATGGGAGAGAACAGATTGTTTTCATTTTGCGAGGAGGGATATTTCTGCAGCAGATGATAAAAAAAAAGGTTTTAACTTTAGTTATGTAGTTCTTTTTTCTATCTCCTAGACTGTTAAACATATAGTAAAAATTTCACCGGATTTGAAACCTGCGGAAAAAATCACTTTAAATCGATATCTAAATATATGATTTTCTTTGAATAAATAAAATTTTTAAATTGAATATATTTTGTATTTTTGCAAGAGAATGCAACGTCACGCTAACATTCGTGTTACAAAAACAAACGGATTTTATTTCCAGCCCTCTTACGATTTCAGCGAAAGAAAGCAAAGATAATAAAAACTATTTTGGCTGGTATTATTTAGTTCTTTTTTGTAAAATCGGGATCGTTAAAGATAGAATTTCAATTAAATATTTATATTTTTTGGTTTGCGAAGCAAACCACCATACGGGCAATGTGACCTCCACGAAAAGATCTGTCACGGGCAACTCCGTTATGGCTGTTATCCAATAGGCTACGAACTCCTATTTGGTTTGCGAAGCAAGATCTGTGCAAGTAGATACAAAACCCCACAAAAACAACCGGCACGGGCAACACAGTGGCTAGTATGAAACAAAGTAAAAACACCCACATACCTCGGGATGCTACTGGAACTTAAGAAATAAAAAATTGCTAAAGTTAATACATTTGTGCTCTAAATGCTGCGAAACAATATTATTTTTTCTCTATTGACCCTCCTTGTGGTTGTCTTGACGAATAATCTAGTTATTAGCAAAACTGTCTACACACAGAGATCTTGCTATCGTAATCATAACGAAATCGGCAATAATTTAAACTTTAGCTGCCAATGGCGTGAAGTGATGTCTGTGCCAATGGTGTGAAGTCCAGTCACATATTTGTGCGTCAATATTTATTCTCCGCTTCAATCGGTATTATATGTTCGTTGTGTCTGATGATAATGGCGTGGGGTAAAGGTTAGAACCTTGTTGTAAAGGTTAGAATCTAGTTGTCAAGGTATGTGGTTTCAAATTTATTAGTTATTAAAATATCTTGTAATATGAGTTGTAGATACGGTAGTTCTGCGGGGCCTCTACGCCTCCCCAAAAAGAAAAATTTAATCTAATAATCCTCTAACAGATGATGAAATTGCAAATCGATTGGCTGAGCTTTCACCAATCTATTCTGGTATTGGCGTGGCTGGTATAGACGTGATGAAAGTGACCTACATATAAAATGCTTAAAAATATTATTTGCTTTAATAATACCATTATAACCAAATTATAATAATTCATTTATATTAAGTATGTGTTAGTGTTAAGGTATCGTACAAAAACAATGCATTTTGTCACTTGTTTTCATTGTTTTGATTCGTTTTACACATCACGCGCCAGCGCGTATTCAAAATATTCTATCAGGAAATGCCCTAATATTATTTAGTAATCAGTATGATACACATAATAATGTTTTATTGCTACTTTTCAATCAGATTTGTTATAAAAAGTAAGTCGCTTTCTAGGAAAAACCCATTTCTACGGCGGGGCAATAACAGCTATCAACACATCCGTACTTGACCGGCAGTCAACCTGTTAATGACTAGCTAAATTATTCCGATATTGATGTACCAGATACCTCGTCTAAGCCTTTGGGTCGTTAAAAGCAACATCTGGACTTAATACAGGCGTCACAACGTTCCAAAACGCATCAGATAATGCTGCCCCAAGAGTTCAAGTTCCAAGGAGTCCCATTCGTGTACTAGTGCAACCTTGTATGCCATCCAAGGAGTTCCGTGCATGTACCAGTACAACTTTGTGTGATTTGTACTACGCAACCGGTATGCTGATCATTGATGGTGGTTTCTAGATAACAATGTAATGTCCCGAGTGCATCCCATACAATCTATATCGAATTGAGATAAGGGGACCTTGCTTTATTTGATTTTAGTACAGTAGAACCCCGCTATATAGTGAACCCAAGATATAGTGAACTCTCCGTTATAGTGAACTTTTTCATTGGTCCCGACTGAACTCCTATCTAACTGATGTTTTTTTAAATGCTTAACCTCTTCGGTCCCTGGGTCCACATACATAGACCTCTACTCTTTCGCCTTAAAAATAATATTTCTGAAAAAATTAGTAGTTAAGAACTTGGGTATATATGCGTGGGCGTCTAGGCTCCCGATTGATACTAATAAATGGCTGTATAAATCTGTAATTCCTGTGGAATATTTATTATTCAAAAGCGATTTAGAAGAAATGGCATCGACTCAACGTTCTTGTAAAAATAAGTAAATATCATTTGTTTCTAATGAAATTGAAATCCTTTAGTTAATGTGCTTTAGTTGACAATTTCTTTAAATATGTGGTGAAATAGTTTATCTGATTTAAATCTGTATTTTGTGCATTTGAGGGCGAATCTCATATAGGTCCACGTAAGTGGACGTGAGTACTTGGCGGCTAAAATTGGCACTGATATCTTGTACGTTTCGTCCTTTCACAAATTTAACGAACAGTCTGTTTTGAACCGTTTAGGGTATTTAATGAGATCTTTATCATGTTTGAAATAAAGTATAACGTTTTTAAATCATATAAAAATTTTATTTTGATAATATTGATTCAATTTTTAGGCAAAGACTACCTAATATATTTAGGAAAGGGTTGTGTTTTCTCTGAGAATATAAAACTTTTGGGCCTTGGAGGAAGTGTTGTAAAGATTTTGTCAGAAATTATCCCCTCAAACTGGTAACATGTAGTATACGACTGGTACTTCACTGACCTGAAATGTGCTAAGTATCTCCTCGAGAAAGAAATTTTTCCAGCTGGTTCGATTAGGACAAAAAAAATTGGAAATGCCTGAAATAAATTAAAATTGGACAAAACATTGAAAAAAACGAGAGTGGGATGAACTTGTAAATAATGATGAAAAGTTATTCATTTTAAAGTGTGGAAAGACAATAAAATTGTCTTATTTTTATCGTCATATTTGTGCAGGAACTTATGTCAAGCTGCATGAGGTGGTCAATGGAGGAGAAAAAGAATATTATTGTACCACAGCCAGCAGTTGTTCAGGCCTATAATAGCTCAATGGATGGAACCAATTTATGTGACCACTATTTGGCCTATTATAGGTGTACCATGTGAACAAAGAAATGGCAGTAAGAGTGTTTATTCATTTTGAGGATCTGGATATTTCTAACTACTGGGTTGGTATGTAAACTATTATAAAGCAAATAAAGTAAAATTCTTATCCCTCATTGACTACCGAATGCAGGTGGCATACGCCCTCATTAAACATGAAGGTAACAAACATATTCAGAGGAATAAACTCCAAAACAGCAGAGGAAGGTTGTCAATCAATTAAAGTTAGATTTGATAATCTAGGCCATGTGGCAAAATTTATGGATTATAAAAAAGTGATAAAATTGTAGGTTAGCTGGATACAAATCCAGGACAAGAATTATGTGTACAAAATGTCAAATGTACCTTTGCATCATGAAAAATAACTGTTTCATAAAATACCACACACAGTAAAAATTGTACTAAAATTTGTTTGTGTGTCTTATTTCCTACAAATATTGTATTACTTTAAAATGATAGTGATATAGTATACACACAATTTATGTTTAGTAGCAATAAAATGTGCCTACGCAAGTCAAAAAACACTTTCCAAGACAAAATATTGCATGAAAAAAAATATTTAAGAACGATTTTGTGGTTCTAACATTCTAATAATATTTTTGTTCCTATAAAGTGATAAATAATGCAGCAATGTACAAAAAATGCGTTCTTAAGCAATATCTTAGCATTTTAAAATTATTAGTTTTTCAGCTTTGAGACCCGAGGTACACATATGTGTACCAAAAGGTTTATCTCCCTATGATGCCAGCATCTAAAAGAAGAATTGACGTGAGAACTTTGAGGTATTTCATAATATTTATCAGAATAAAAAAAAATGATATTCAAACAATTTTTATATGTCTGGTAGCGAAGAGGTTACAGTGAACTCCTGAGAAAACGTAAGTTCGCTTATAGTGAACTGAATTTTCCTTTCCACAGTTGTTTTTCCAGATTTTCAAAGGTAATTATAAATACTTTTTTTCTACGGAAAATGTGTAAACAAAAGAACTATGGAATCTTTCGTAATCGTCGATAAAAAAAATGGTGTGAACTTTACTTAAAATCGAATTGTACCTTTTCCAAACGAATCCATTTTTTCCATAAGGAGTAAAAATAAAAGTAAGTAAAACTACTGAATTCTTTATTTCTAATAGACATGATAAAAATTGTTTATTAACAATTAAACATTTATAACCATAACTATATTAACCATTTAATCATTTATTTTAGTAAATTGTGTTACATCCCAATGATTGTTTGCAAGAAAGCCACTATCAAATGCTAAGAAATTCTTATGTGTCAGCAAAATTGGATATAGTGTACCATCGGTTATAGTGAACTTTTATTGGGTCCGTTGACGGTTTACTATAACGGGGTTCGAATGTATTAGTTATTAATATTTTTTGTTTATAAGTGAGGCATTATTTTGTTTATATGTGGGGTAGATCTCTGTTGACATCAAGAGGCAGATGCTGGCATTAACAAAATCTAATTGAGTTACAATTTTGAATAACAAGGTAGCGCTAGTACCGCACCAATCGAAAAGATCGACTGGACACTCGATAAACCGTAACTTCGGAGATGTAAATGCAATAACATTGAAGAGTAACTCCACGAAACGGTTTTAATAAGTTAGCATAGATTACGTGTTGAATTTCCGAAAGCTGACTAATGACGATTAATGTCTGGTTTACCCTCCGATGGATTCACACGCTTAATTCCTCTGCAACGTTCAGTCTTACCTGTATGAACCTAACCAGTTTTAAACGTCTTGACCAATAAAACCTTTGTAAATGATTACATTCTGAGAAGAAACAATACCATTGTTCAAAATGGAGGATTCTATTCCAAAAAAAATATCGGTGAAATCATTCCACAGATTCTATTCTCAGGAAAGAATCAATGGTAACTTTCTATACGATCATATTGTAAGAAAATGATCAATAGCAACTTTTTAACGAATCGATGGATTCTTTCAATTAGAGAGAGAGAGAGAGAGATGTTGGTGGGTATTTAACTAACGTCGCACATGTGAATTACAACAGGCTATTGATGACGGTTCAAGATCAAAGTCAAAATGGAAGATACAAGCAAAGCACCACGTAATTTTGAACCACGGTCTGATGACGAGGTCACACCAGACCTGGCACCCCACTCTCCAAACGTCTACACCTTGCCAACTTGAGGACATTTGAGGCCACGACAGATTTAACGCACACCAGATCCCAATGCAGACGACGGTTTTTGGTTCGAACATCCTGGTTGCTAATCCGGTACTATTCCAACCGGGCCTGAAAGAGAGATGTGGTTATTTCGTCATTATGTCTGTTATGGGTAAAAGCTATACAAAACTACTCTTAAATATCCTGACGCTCAGGGGTGAAGTATGTAAATGAATCAGTCTCAAGGTACATGCTTGGTTACTTCATTTTATTTTGATGATCTTAGTTGGTCACATAGTGCTAAGGGCCAAAATTGTGTGCATGACTCTACTTTCTTACTCACGATAACAAAGTTGAAAATCCTTTGTCACATTCTTTTTAAGAAGTTTGTTGACACAAGAGATGTTTCAAGAAAATAGTTCGGGACTGAAGGATTAAATAAAAACCCCACAACTGACAAGTCTTGCAACTTCACAATTTCAACAAAATTCGGACGCGTCCAGTTTTCAACAACGCACAATGATTAAGTGTGTATCAAAGCTCACACACACACCACGGTGCATAATGCCTACTTACACTATAATTCCCAACACATCCATCCATTTATTATTCCTCAAAACCGCTATCATCACGCGTCATCCTAACATCCCCAGAACAAATATGCTGGGAAACACACCAGCTGTCGCCACCGATCAAAATTAAGAAATACATTTGAACGACGCCTTAATTAATCCGTCTGGTAAGTTCCGAACACACAGGATGTAGGGCGGGTAGATGAGTCAAGTTTATGAATATTGATTAGCCGCAACAAGCCGCATCGCACAAGCAACCACTTTAATCAATTAAATTCTCGGGAGGGTGTGAAAAGCCTTCCTGCCCACCCCTGCCTGTCACCACCACAGCGCGGGGGTGGGTTGTCGCTTGTAGTTTGTAATCAGAGAAATGAGTGAAGGACATCCATCGAACTGAAACTCGTGTTTGTCACTGGAGGTGCAAGACAACTGCCGAGATCAAAGGGTGGGAAATAAAATGTCAGCAGCGGAATTTGATGGGGGTGGTATGGTTTGGTGCGGCAGGGGGTCGTGTTGCAGGTGCTAATAAATCGTTGGGATAGAACAAGGGAGAAGGTGTGGTAGCTGAGTGGTTTGAACATCTGAGAGACATTAAATCTAGCGGTGGAGCACAGACGCATGTTTTATATTAATGAAACAGCTCTGAAAATAAATAATATAAGTATACGATCCTTTTGGTTGGATTGTTTGAAAAATGACAAGTGTAGGAAGCATACTTTGAGCAAACGTAGCAGAAAAAATTTCAGTTTGCATGTATTTTTAAGCAGAAACCTAATTTAAATACTTCAAAAAACTAAATTAATTTTTAGTTCTTTATTACTATTTTATTCATTTGCAAATATTTACAATATTCCTTACGAATGTTTTCAACTACTATCTTAAAATAAATACCTCAATAGGGTGAAAATTTAAGTCTAACTCAAAGCTATCAGAATTAAAGAATTGAAAGTTAGTATGGTCTTATTAAAACTCTTGAATTGATTTCTATCAAAACATATCAAGGATTCTATTTATACTTTGTTTCGAAAAAAATATTATTTTAAAAATTAATATTGCAAACTAAAAGCTATTAATAAACTAAAACATTAGGTAAAATGTGTTTGTATTCTTTAATAGAACTTTGGTACAAATTTTCAGCACTATAAGAACAGTATTTAGGAAAAAATGAAAAAAATTTCGGAGACTGATTCATTTGACATTAGCAGATCCTAACTTTATGTGCTGATAATTCAAAAACGTATTTCCCAAATGATATGCAACATGATACCTGAAAGTAAATTTGGATATAGATTCGAAATTAGATGTCAAAATAGGGGATTAGAATAGGAAGTTGGTGCTCAATTTAATATGAAGAAGTCCCCGAATGCAGATTTGAAGCATACAAATTTATAGACGTTATTTTCCGTCCAATGGCATCTTTAAACTCCTCTATTTTTAAAGTTGCTGGAATGATAAAAGTGGTTTGTTTTCTCCTCGACTTTTAACATACAGTAAAAACATTGTTACATTGAAGAAAAAGTTTCGCACACAAATATATCTAGATTAATTAAGTTCTACACTGTAATCATAAAAACACTAAGTTGGTATATAGTTCATATTATAAGTTGTATTGATATCGCGCAGGTTAATCATGGCAGTATATGTGAATATAAGGTAAGTTCAAGGGAGTGGTTCTCATCTACTGATCTCTAGTATTGGGCACACAGGTGTCGCTGATTCCGGGATTCACCCATTGTATGTGGATCGGGATAACAACGAACTGTTCAACTTTTCAGGCTACCGAGAAGCATGCTTTTGATATTTAAACCCCCTTAACATCCCCAATACCAAGAAGAAATTCCAATTTTCTAGTCTTTGCCGGTTGATTTATCCCAATCAAATTCAGCTCCCTAAACAATGCTCTGACTCGTGCCAGCAATTCCGTTCACCCCGTATTCAAACAACGTGGTATGCTACGACCAAGTACCGTACGTTTATAATAAAGTACAGTGGAACTTCTATTATTCGTCAGAATCAGGACCACGATCCTGACGGTTAATCGAATAGACGGATAACAGAAAAATCTTAAACAACAACCCACCACCATCCATTGCATATGAACGAATGATAAAAAATGCACATTTACGAACTGATAATACATAGTACACACATACATTTTATTTTACAAAAAAAAATAGGTTTCGTTTTCCAAATATTGCCTACCCTTACTATTGCTTTGTACCTGAGCATACTGGGTTGGGAAAACAAGCTGTAAACTAAATGAATATCACCAGGAACTATTCTCCTTTGGTTTCCAGATATCGTATACCTTATATATCTATGTCAGTTTAAGTAAATTAGTAAAACTTCAAAAATTTTCCCAAGAGAATTATCCTGAGAAGTTTCCAAATATCGCCTACCCATGTTCGCATTACCACCCACCCGGCGAAATGAGGAGATACTATAAAAAACGAGTTGCTAGTAGATCATACATAAGCACCTTTAGTATTTAATGTACTTTCAAGTCATATAAACGACGTTACGTGTCCCCGCTACATGTGGCCTGATCCTAGACCGTCAAGGTAATTACTAGGGCAATTTTTTTTGTTGCAGTAAAAATGGGAAAAGTTGCATTTATCATTCCCTAAAGTTGCATTTATGGAAATAAAGTTGCATTTATTTTTGATACACTAAATTCTAAAATAAATTATTCCTTAAAATGAAAAAATTCAAAATATATTGACAATTTTAGTCGTGTATAACAGTATTATAATACATTCTTAAATAAAGAAGAACGTAGATTGGCCGATCCTTGGCCAGTAATTTCTTTTTTAACACTGAAAACTTCGCCAGCCGCATTCATATAATGTGCTATATTGAATAGCAGAAGCGCCAAATCCTTTCCCTCAACATTAAGAAATTTTAAAACGTCATATCTACAAGGCGAACAACATATTGATGATCGACGCTCACCTCGCAAACTCTGCAGTAGATTACCTCCTGCAGAGTTTGCGAGCATTATCAAGAGTGAAAATCAATGTGTTAAAAGTACTTCTTGCCATTTCACTTTCGTCTGTTAGGACGAACAGATTCTTTCCATTAACTTCTTGTTTGATCCGCCATACTTCGGCGTTCGCAAGATCACACACACGTGATCGAAGAGTTGGTTCAGAGGGCAAAAAATAAAATAGTAATTTCATAATAATTAATTTTAAGCTAAATTTTTAAAAGTTGCACGTGGTTGCATTTATGCAAAAAGTTGCATTTATGCAGAAAATTGCATTTATGTTGCGGTTATAACTCACTAACAATACACCCCATGCAGGAGGAATTTTGGTTTTAGTACTTTACATGCAGCGTAGAACGTGTGAAAAAAAGTTGCATTTGTTGCAAAAAGTTGCCCTAGTAATTACATAAACTCATTGATGTCGCGCATTGTAGCTTACATACAGGAGTAGACGAAATTAAGGACAGGGGCGGTATTTGGAATACTTACTCTTTTCAATTTACATTAAGTACAGTTTTGTACATATTGTTAAATATTGTACATATTGTTACATACTGTATATATTGTTACATATTGTACATATTGTTACATATTGTACATATTGTTACATAATGTTACATACTGTACATATTGTTGCATATTGTTACATATTGTACATATTGTTACATATTGTACATATTGTTACATATTGTACATATTGTTACATATTGTACATATATTATTACATATTGTACATATTGTTACATGAACATACGACCAAGACGTACACTACCCTATAATAATGGACCGGTCAGCAAGATGTGATGGTAAAAGGGAAATAATGCATATTTTAATAGGAGGATGGACCCCACGTTCTACAGTGACAGTAGCAAGCTTTCTGGGCATACTGTAAACAAGGTTTTGATACACATCTATGGGTATTTTGTGTCCATTCCTACTGCAATAATGTCGCCAGCTCAGTTGTCGATTTCGGACGTGGTCCCCTGGTCCGTAAGCATCCATCTTACTCGCCCCACAAATGTGGTTTAGGTCGGGACTTTGAGCAGGCCAGGGAAGACGTTTTAAATCCATACATTGATACCACAGCGACAGAGACTGCAACATGACATGGAGCGATGTTATCCCGGAAGTAATATTCGTCCATTCCATAAAATTGCCAGAGCGTAGAAAGAACCTGATTGTACAAAATATTCATGTAGGCGTCGGCGTTCAATTGACCAGGAACAACATGCAAAGGTCCCAGACCATACCACGAAAACCAACCCCAAAAAAGTAGTCGAATTTTATACAAATTCGCTGGCGTCCGGTCCATTATTGTAGGGTAGTGTACATGTTACCGCTAAAGTGCAGTAATCAGTTATTCTTCAGATTATCTATATAATGTTCAGATTAACTAGAGTGATCCATTAAAGTGCCGAAAATTGTTTCCTTTTCTCAAATTACCTAGATAATCTGGAAATTACCTAGATATTCTGCACATTACCTACTTGGCACTCGTTAAATTGAAAATAAGATCTTTGCTGGAACAACAGGAACGTACAATCAACAAATCATATCTTTGAATTATTTGATAATCTCGAGATGATTATCTTTTGTTGGAAACTTTTATTCGCTTTACATCTTCAATCATGGAATCATAGTTTCGTTTTGTCATTACAACACTATTATATTTTAAATCTTCGATAAAGATGTTTGCTAGGAATCTTTTCTTGATTTTACTCACCAATTCGATTTATCTGCTTTAAAAAAATCACGGCATAAATTCACGCGCTAGCAGGCAGAAACGAATTTGGAAACAGAATTAGCTATGCTAAGCACTGGCAGCCGGCGCAAATTATGAAAAATAAAAACAACCGGCGACGACAAGACGTTGGCGAAACCAAACTAAAACTAAAAGTGGAGGGAGAGGCGGAAGGTGCAGGAAAGGAAATGACGGAAACAAACTTTTGAACTTTAACGATACGGAAGGCGTTAATGTGCACATAACTTAGATTAAATGCGGAAAACTCTTGATTCCGCACGTTAACGGAGCAAATCAGTTAATCTGCAGATCAGCTACGTAATGTGCAGATTAACGGATTTCGAGCTCTAGCGGTAACATATATACATATTCATATTTCAAAATAGTCTGCCGTTTTCTTTTGCTTCTTCGATGCTCGTGCTTTATGAGAGGTAATGTTCAGTGATAACGGAGTGACGGTTAATCGAAGTTTGACTAATTCCTTCCATTTAGTATTAGTTTATTGCTTATATGAATTATTCTTCAATTTCTAACGCGTCACGATAATTCAAATTCTTGGGAAAGTGGAAGGTGGCTTCAGATCACTAACAAGTCCGGGTTTCGTTCGAATAGGAATGAGTGAGGCACATACGTCGACTGAATGTCATATTTCTCCGTGGAGGACAACAAAAAAGTTCAATGTTTGGAAAATTAAATTACATCTGAGAAATGCGATAGAGATAAGTGCGACTGGGTTGTGTTGTAGGTGCTTATAAAAAACTAGGGGTCTGCCCCCTGCTCGCTAACGCTAGCCAACCCCCGGAGGATTGCTTCGCAATCCTCATTGGTTCGCTGCGCGAACCTATGCTCGCTTCGCTCGCCTCAATGAAGATATGTGTCCTAACAGAAGGGATTGTTTACAAAATATGTTACAAAAAAAAATTTTTTGAAATCTAAATTTGCTGTATTACAGAAAAAATATATACAGTATCTCTAAAATCAGAATTCAAATGAAAACTTTGTGCAAATTTTGACTCGAAATGTGAGCGTTGCTTTGGAAATTGAATACCCAGCATGTTGTTTGTGTGTACATTTTCCCAGCACTCAAACGACCCACACTTTTTCATTAAGTTTGTTGCCGAAAGTTGTAGTGCAAGCGTCTTGCTGAACTATAATTGTTGGCCCTGAAAAGGACCGTTTTTTAAATGACCCTGAAAAGATCCTCCGCTTTCTTTGATTTCTATTATAAACTAACTGCAACAGCTCATTAAAATTTCCTTTTTTTTTCAATAAAATTTCATCCGCTAACGCTATTAATTCAATCGATGAGCGAGACTTCGGGATAAACAAACAATCGTACAGTGTTGCCAAAATGCGATTACAAATAACATCTTTTTTGCGTGCCACGTAAGAGAATTATATATATAGATTGGAATGGACCAAGGGAAAAGTGTAGCAGTAGCAGTTATTCCCAGACTGAACTGTGCATCTGATTGGCACTTAATTTTTCTGTGAAACGAAGTAGCGTCTCATCTCTACTATTATAAAAGGAAGTGTTTCTATGTCGGTCTGTTTCTCGATAATTAGTGTCTTGACGAATGTATGGAACTTACAATAATGAAATTTGGCACACAAGTAGTCCTAATTTTTTGCAATTTTTCGTATAGAGCCCGAATTTTAAAATTTAATCTGGAACATTTTGTAATAAATTCATTAATTTTTTTTCACCTTTCGTCCTTTTTTCCGTCACAAGCGTCTTTCTTCCTAATGCCTTTGGCACCATGCCAATTTTCCAATTCTAACGTGTTTTGATTTACATTGTTGATAATAGACACTTCGAGGCCATCACGGCTTGAGGAGTTCGTTCGAAAAGCAAACCAAATGGGAATACGTAGCAATCATCGAGGGGGGGGGGCAACGAAAAAAACTGTCACAGGCAACGCCGTGCTAGCCACGCAGTGGCTAGTGTCTAATAGAACGAAATCGCTTATGATCAGAGTCACTATGGCATCTGCCGAACCCCATGCTTATATAAATAAATCATTTGTAAAGAGGAACGTTAGCGCTTGCCTTTTATTGTAATATGTTTTGCTGAAATATTAGTTTTTCAACACGAATCTTGACCTCAATTGTGGCACAATCGTATACACACTCTTACACTTTGTTCCTATCATTATCTTGTTCACTTCCAAATATTTTCAGTAGCACAGCAAATATCCTACAAATAGTTTGAGATTAATACCAAGGTGGCACGTCCGAGATGTTGACATAAACAAATTAAAGTGAGGATTTGAAGGGTTCCCATTTGTACCGCTTGCCATCGCCAAAATCCGGCGCTTGTTCCTTGAAAATCAGAAGAACGAGTTAAAGTACATGGCTTGTCGAGATATGGCGTAAAGATGACCACCATCCTGGAGGTCTTTATGCCATATCTCCTCATTAGCAAACTGAAAGATCTAGATGAATAATATATCTTGTCAACATAAAAAATTGGCAAATATTGAATCTACCTAATCGGTGTGATATCTCATTATTAGAAAATTGGACGAATTCATGGACGCGATATCTCGCCAATTGGAAGGTTGATGCAGAGGTAGAGTATAACTGTTGAGATAAGAGAGTACAAAATAAAAGGAATGCTGCGAAAATGAATTTGAACCAGTGTAAAGAATGGCATATATACCTGGCTTTATAAGGCTCGGTGCAAACATCCGATTTTTTAACGTGTGGCGCCGCTACTGCAACGCAAGTGCGGTCTGAGATACATTAGATCCAATGGAGTAATGCACACATGCCTCCGGTGCCGCTGCGGCGACGCACGTCCAACTTGCGTGCAATTTGTACCGCAGTTCCCCACGGCGCCGCAGCTCGCCGCACACGCGTCTCTGTTCTGAAGTACCTTGTTTTCAAAAATAAATGGAATATAAATAATAATTAATAAATGGTTGTATCCAGTAACGTCTATTTTGTTTCAAAATATACTTTTTTGTACACCAAGCGAAATAAACACATTTTCTTCGATATAATATGTATCGCAAATGGCGCGAAATGAGTACTTGCGTCATTTCACGCCATGGTTATGTGTGTATATTTGGGCATCGGTGCCGCATCGGTACCGCACGTTGAAAAATCGGATGTGTGTACCAGTCCTAACTGTTATTTCTCCTTATCTGTGCTAGAACACGAAGGAATAATTTAAACATGCTTTGTTACATATTTCTATTCCAAAAATAAGTTAAAAGTTATTGTAACCTTCCAGCGGTCGCGCGTATGAGGGAGATACACTCGAGTCGATTTTAGTAATACAGGGTGTCCCTGAATTCATGGGCCAAACTTTAAAGGTAAGTAAAATACATAGAACGAAGCATTTTTTGTATAGTAACATGGGGTCGGAAATGAAAAGGGCAGGTGGAAAAACAAGAAATGCTGAGGAAATGAAAAGCAAAGAATCGTTTCCAACATCAAAGATTTTAACAGAAAACTAACTCTCTAGCAGCAAAGAATCGTTTGAAGATCGCGTAATGCCATTCAAACTCAATAAAATTGTTTTGCAGACGATTTGATAATGTAAACTAAATAAACGTTTACTATTCAATATTTTTCTTCCCAAAAATTCATCTTTTTTTTTTTTAAGCTACGTCACTAAACGTTTCTATCGTCTGCTCTAAAAATATTATGTAAGTAAAGAGCTTTTCTTAATTTCCTCAGCATATCTTGTTTTTCCACCTGCACTTTTCATTTCCGACCCCATGTTGCTATACAAAAAATGCTTCTTTATATGTGTTTTACTTACCCTTAAAGTTTGACCCATGAATTCAGAGACACCCTGTATATTTTTAGACCAAATAGCGCTACAAATACTAGCTTTTGGCTATTCCTCCCGCTCACTTAGAATTACTTTCAGTCGTAATTTGAATTTTGAGGTGTTAATAGGCCTTCTGCAGATCCGTCATTTGTATTTAACAGATACGCGATCGTTGAAGTAAGTTTTTATTACATCTGGCTTTTTAGTTAAAGAAATTATTATTATGTATTTATTACTTTTTATTATGTTACTTACATGTAAATAAATCATTAACTACATCGTCAAATTCATTCCTTTAATTTTCACGTCATTAATACAAATCGTCAGGCATTTTAAATTGTTTTAACGCCTTGTATTTACATTATTTATACTATATATTAATAAAAAAATAATATAGAAAGTTGAAAAATAAAAAATAAATTAATTAATCTTTAAATAAAATAAACTTTAAATAAATTGTATTGATGATATTTAAAGCATACTTTCAATAAATACACCCTTTACATTTTAAATTGTAACACCCTTTGCATTTTAAATTGTAACACCCTTTACATTTTAAATTGTAACACCCTTTACATTTTGAATTGTAACACCATTTACATTTTAAATTGTAACACACTTTACATATAATTTTACATTCTAAAATAATGTATCTAAGAAATACCCAAAACCATTCACGTTGATGTGGAGGGTGCCACGCTGGAAGGTTAATCAAAGTTGGAGCGACTAAATGAGGAGTCTCATTATATTATTTCAAGGCTATTTTTCATGCTCTCTCCGTGGCTAAAACAGTTTCTTTATGACTTATGAGGTCATTTATTGGTAGAACTGAAGTTTGGGATGAATCTTCTCTGATATACCCAATGAATGCAAGAGGAGATTGGATATTCGACAACACCCTCAGCTGATCCACACTGTCAGATGCTGTATTTAATTAAATCTATTTTGATATGGACTGAAGACTGCATTGTGCTAATATTAATTTGTAAAAATTTGTTTCAAATACCGTTATTAATGTCAGTTGGAAAAAATTGAACTCGGACCTACTTGTTTCTGAGTTTATTCATCTTGCTTGAATCTTGAGTGGCTTTATGATTGTAATCTGGAAGTTAAATACAGTTGCGAAATTTATATTACTGCATTACTCGGGATATAGAGGATGTATTGTTCCTTCAGTTGCTTTCGTGGAAATTTTTGGGACGCAAAGGCTAGATCCTGTCAACCTGCTCCCAAGTAATGTTTTCCCGTAAATACTAAAATATCCATACACACAACGAAAGCTTTTAAAAGCGTAGAAGAAAGAAATACACTCAGGATATTTATACTAATAGCACCAGCCTTGTGTCTAATTTACCCTAATTGGATAAACTATACACACTAAGCCACGCCTCCACCATTTCGTTGGAATAAAAAATAACTACTTCAATGGAATTGTTTTTAATTTCAATGCATCCTAATTTTTTTTCTCCTTTGGATGTTAATGCATTCTCTACTTCTATATCTCAAATGGAAAAATGTTGACAAGATTTTTAACAAGAACTAAAAGCACGACATTTAATATTAACATTCGAAATAGGTTTACATTCTCCAAAGTAACAGATTTTCTTAAGAGTACTGTGCAATTTCAACAGTATGACAGAGTGTAATTTTGTCAAAAGGTAGAGCCAAATCAAGCAATTCGCAATAAATCGATACGTTTTTCCACATGACAGCTAGAAAAACTGGACAAGTAGTATTACAAGGAAACGAGAGAGAGATGCGAACTTCGCCAAATTTGTTAATACCGATATAATTTATTAATACCAACTATGAATTGAAGTATTATTAATAACTAGGATAAATGGCCCGTCATAGGATAGGTACCTAACAAAGTTTATTGTATATCTTGGTCGAACTTCATTTACATTTAGTATTACGAAATTTGTTATTGTATACCCTTCAAGAGGTTTCAATGATATATCTCTTCCATCAAGATTTTACCAATTTTATTCATAACTAGCAAAATACCCGACCTTACTCGGTTTGAATTGGTTTACTCAAGATTGAAGCGATGATCAAATTATAAAATGACTTCTCTTTCGAAGAATAAGTAATATTCTAACACCTTTCGTCAAATTTATAATTTCTACTCTTACTTTGGACACAAATCCTACACATGCATTTCCATTCCTGTAATAAATTTCACATACATCGCTCCTTTGACCTATGAAAAAGTTATAAAATGACGAAAGGTGACACTAAGGTTACTACTACTAAAAACGATTTTGATGGATATTTGGAATGCCCATTCTTAAGTTACATTCATTGTTTAACTCAATTAATAAAAATGAGGATTTACAGCGAGTGTTCTCGCACTCATAGTCAACAAAACAATATATTTTTTATTGTGGCACTCTTGCAACAGACATTGTGCCACAATACCACACTGTGGAATTTCGCAATCTTCTTCTGTCATTCTGGCAAATAATTTTTTAGTTTGGATATTTTTAATTGCTAGGAGGGTCCAATCGCTGCTTGCAGACAATCCAAGTAATCGTAATACTCAATATACATTCCAGTTTTTCCAAATCTTCCAAATTATTGTTGATTTGAGAATACTTACTCGGGTGTTTTAGCATGAAATTTATCTAAATATAACACTATATAAATGTTTACTATTGCATTCAATAAACTAATATATATTGTATAGTATAAACCACATAGAATCAAATATCTAGAATAAAATTCATGTGATTCCTGTAAAAACACACAAATACAAAATCGAACATAGAACAGAAAGACGGGCAGACAGACTTACCCAACCAAGTTCAGTCACTAAATGAAGATAAGGACTCACAGTATGCAAAGTTTCATGAAAATATATTAAACTGCGTAGACTTGTATAAGACACACACACTATAGACAGGCAGATGGACAGACAGACAGAGACCATACGCGAGGCGTATTTGGCGTCAGAAAGGTCCAAAACGAATAGAAAACTTGAAATGGGTCGTAAATATTCAATGTACAAACTCTGCATTCATTTTTATGTAGATGAAGTACCTCGTCATCAAGAATTGGCGATCTTGATGACGACGAGTTCAAGATCTGGTCAATCGAGATATCTAATCACTTCAAGATCAGATTGATCCAGCGGCGAGATATCTAGTCCAGAAGAGGAAGAGTTAAACCAATGTCTCGTGATGAACTTAATGTTCAATGAAAAGGGTCCGAAGTGCACGGACTTTTATTCACATAATGTTCATGTTTGCACCATCAATATTCTGTTTAAAACATTTTTTGATTTTGATCTTATTATTTTAATGCAAAGATTTGATTACTTAAATTAAAACGTTTTTATTACTGCGGCGTAAGCATCGACTACTAACAATGCTATTTTATTTTATGGTGACATTTAAAAATTGACAAATACTTGTGTTTTAACAAAATCAATATCATATTAAAACAGTATAAATACTTTTTAAAACTGTATCTCATGCATACTTCATTATTTCAGCATTGGAATATAATAATTGGAATATAGTAATGAAAAATGAGTTCAATTATATTTCATTAATGTGGAATTTCTTTATCACGTTTTCGTATATTTTTAATTTTTTTTACAATTTATTTCACTTCATCTAAGACCATAAAAAGTTAACTTACACTTTAAAACATTCTATATGTGCATTTTTATACAACCTTTATAACAAGTTCTACTATGTCCACTTTTTAATTCCTTTTTCAAAGAAACCCTGTTTACACACATAAATATATTCCAAACATTGAATAGAAGTTCGGATTTTTTACAATTTCTATTTATATAAAGATAAAGTATTCTTTAAAATTTAATTTTACAAAACTATTCTTGTTTCCAAATATTGACTCTTCCTTTAGAAATTATCTCTTTATTTGGGGGATTTGAATTGAATGATTGAACATTTACTTTAATGTAAATTGCTTAAGCAAAGTTCATTAGTTAAAGTTATGACACAGTGTTTACATTAGCAGTTAGATTAAATTATTATGCCTTTGGATTTTTTTTCTTATATATAATAAGTATATTGTTTAACTGTAAACGAAAGACATTTCATAATTTAGTAGGTTTATTGAAAGTATAAGCTCTAATAAAATGAATTATAATCGTTGTATCTCAGTTTAGATAAATTGAATTTATTCGACAGCAAATATTATTTTTATTTACCGTGTTTAACATAAAGTGGGATTAAAGCTAGGAATTTATAAAACTTATTTACTAACTACCTATTGAAAATACAAAATATTTATTTAATTGTTGCTTCCCTAAACAAAAATGTTCAATTACACTTAACGGAAAACAAATTTATGATCCAAATAATGCAAGGAAAAACCTTCAAAATATAGTTCGTTTCTATGTTTTTGTCAGACACATGTTCCGGTTGAAATAGATTGATGACAGTAAGAAATGGTAGGGCAAAAGAAAAAGATCTTTGGGTTTCACCAGTATAACATTTATTACAACATCACATCCTACGGCTTAGCAGATATTTACAGCAAAGTTACATATATTTTGGGACAAAAAGGGTTGGGAAGAGGTTAGCAAGCGCGTCCTAGCTCTAACAGGTCTCATTTCTATCGGGCCTCTTACAGCCAGCCCGCCTTCAGCTGACAACCACATGTCGATGGAATCTTGAGTGTTTTCAAGGGGCTTGAGATTTATGAGATTGTAATGTCAGTGTAACATCAGATGAAAAGGGTTTATTTTAAGTTCCTAGAAATTTATGACCGATGTAATGTCAAATAGAGTGTTGAATATTACTTCTAGATTGGTTATGGACAGTTGATCACTTGAAAAAGTTTTATCATCTCCAATTAAGGAATTCTTGAATATGTCTGCTTTATGTCGGTTTGATCAGAGAAGCCGCGTTTAGAGTGTTACAACTCCTATCTTCTTGGAAAACTTTTCTGAGAAATAAAAGTTGGTACGATCTTAATTGTTGACTTCACACTCATTTGTAGGCTCTGATGATACTCATATATATATTTTTTAACGAGTAATCCATTAACGAGAGAACGTTTATAACGTTCGTATAACGTTTTAAGATCGTGTTTTTCTTTCTGAGCTTTTATAAAATCATTCCTGTTAATTTTAAGTGTTAATTCAGGGACATATTTCTGCTGAGCAGGGATAAAAATTTATTTCTTGCCTCTGAAAAAACCATTATTGCCTCAACCTCATTTTCTCCCACAGTAATTTTGATACTCTCCATTTCCCTTTCAACCTCTTTTGTTTGAGGTCATGTCTCGACGGCGTTAACAGCTTCCACGTGGAAGAAAGCGTATCCAGTTTTGTTCTTTATTAACTTGGCTGTTATTTTTCGTAACAAGGATCTGTCCTGGTGGTTTAAATGATTCCGCAGACGGCCGCTTTTGTTTGAACCGTCTCGAAATCTCCGGACACCTCCAGAACCGCTAAGGGTAAGTAAACCAAATATGGACCTAGTGGTTGTTTTACCCAGATATTTTCACCGGAAAAAGAAGGGCTTATACGCCTTTTGCATACTAGATCAATTATTCCTCCCGTATCTTAGAATATGGATTTTGCGTCCATTTACTGAGCCCTTACTAGTATAATAATTGAAACAAATTTTGTTCATTATTTCCTTCAACATTATTTAGAGATTCCATATATTTATTTTTATTTAATTTAGAGCAAGTTTGTTTTATATGGCCTATTACATTACAGTAGTAACATCGGGTCGCTCGTCTTTCAAATTCTCTTTCCGTGGATTTAGAGCGCCTACGGAGAGGAACAGTATTCTTGAGGGGGGGAAGGGTCTCATAAACTAGTTTCCCTCCCTTTTATGTCAGAAGTTGAGTCTTTTCGTTTCTATAAACCCTATTACCGAATTTTGGTTTCAGATTTCTTACGCCATCATAATTATCGAAAAGTTCTGCTAGTTTTAAAGCCGACTTAAGGGTAGTCCAATCATCTGGGAAATGGTCTTTCATGTCGAATTTTGCGCGTTTTTTCAACTGATCTGCAACTATTAGATCCTTAAGGTTTTCAAAAGTTTTAATCTTTAGCCACTCTTCCAAATAGTTCTCAATTTCAAAAGTAAAATCATTCCATGTGCCATCTGACTTATTTTGATGTTGCGCACATTGTTCGAGGAAGATTTATGGTCTTAATTTAAATCGTTGAAAAATTAAGTTTTTAACATGATCGTAATTTTCTGCTTGTTCTTCTGGCTCACAAGCAATTCATTGTACAATGTCTAAAGTTAACAGGCTCATCAAATGGCCTATCACTTTTCTTTTTCATTTAACGCTGTTTTAGCCTGGCGTTCAAATATTACGAGATATAAACTGATATTGGATTGGTTTGGAACGAGCTCTGGAATTAATTATTTTATACCTAAACGGAATGCTATTGAATGATTTTATATTGTTTCATTAGACTCTCAACTTGTTCGATTTTTTAACTTTATTTTCTCTAATTCAAATTCCATTTTTATTTATTTTTCTTTCAATTCGTGCTCTGCTAGTCTTATTTTCTCGGCCCTTTCTAACTCTTCAATTCTCAATTCTTCAACTCGTTTTAATCCTTCTAGTCTTAATTTTTCTTCCCTCTCTAACTCTTCTAGCCTTAATTTTTCAGCCCTCATTTACTCTTCATCCGTTTTTCTAGTCACTAGAATAGTCTTACACAGAGTTTTTACAAATTCTTCATCATAATTATCACTACCAGTTATAACATCTTTCATTTCCCGAACTTTAATTTCTGAAGAAACTTTTATCCTTAACTCATTTGACAAATTGAGCCAATCCTGCTTCTTCATTTACCTAGAAAATCCATTTCCGAAACTATAGCATTAATATTCCGATATAATTCTTAAGTTATATTTCTACACAAAGTTTTACGACTTTCTAGAAAACTGAAGAACAAGGTTCCCATACAATAAAAAGTACTAGAGTATTTTAAAATCTGTCGGATAGCACAGAAACACTTTCATGGGATCAGAAGCTCAAAAATGGTCATCTTGATTATAACGGCTATATAGTTCCAAATTAGAATGATTCCCTTCTCGACGCCAAGCGAGTTGGCTTCAGTGCAGTCCGTTGAGTCACGCAACACCTAGTCAGTTTGACCACCAAATCCGGTCGATTACTCTTGACTTCTGGAAAGGGTCGACTTCCTTCGGTCTGTTCCACCACACAACAGCTGGTCAGTGTGACCGTCCCGAAGCAGTTTGATTCATCTCGACTCCTTGTGTATCATCTTCCGTGTGGTCTGTTCCACCACACAACAGCTGGTAAACTTGACCTTCACGTATCAGGTTGATTCGTATTCGACTCCTAGCTGGTCGTTTATCCATGCGATCCTTCCGACCACACAACATTAACGAGTTTCGTAAGCAACGAAAAACTAACTCGATGAGATAAAGTCGCAACGAGCCAAAATAATCATTCGTTGCAGAAAGGGAGTCAGAGATAGTCTCTCTATCCGCAGTGAAGAAATAAGAATCTTAATTTCTTCTCGTGCTATAAACAAACAACGCTCGAAACCTCTTCTGTCCCAGAGTTACTGTATCATATCCCACCGCTGCCACTATTTATTTTAGCTATACCGGATGAAATGGGGAGAAGACAGTAAGAAATAGTACCGTAAAAGAACAAGATCTTTGGGTTTTATCACTAAAGCATTTATTCTATATAACATCCTACAGATTTGCAGATATTTACAGCAAAGTTACAGATATTTTGGGACAAGAAGGTTTCAGTAGAGATTAGCGAACACGTCCTCGCACTTTCAGGTCTATATGGCCTCTGGTGTCTGGGCTCTTGAAGCCATGCCTCCTTCAGCTGAAAGCCACATGTCGATGGAATCTTGAGTGTTTTCAAAGGGCTTGAGACTGATGAGATCGGAATGTCAGTGTAATATCAGATCAAGAGGGTTACTTTCAAGTGCCCAGAACTTTTTATGACCGATGTAATGTCAAATAGAGTGCTGTAATAGTTTTCCTAGGTTAGTTATGGACACAGTTGATCACTTGAACAGAGTTTTATGATCTCCAATTAACGAATTTTTGAATATGTCTGCTTTATGTCGGCTTGATCAGAGAAGCCGCGTTTAGAGTGTTACACAGTGATGAAACCAAACACTACACTACATTGAATCAGATTACTTATTCAATTAAAGTCATTGGAAAACGTACTAGGATCTTAAAAATAATTATGCAGTTTATAAAAAAACTTTTTATAGCGAAATTGTAGCCTTTTCTCTTTTATAAGTTTACAAAAAACAATTGAGTTTTTGGTGGAACTGGTTAACCTGGGGACGCTTTAAAATCAATACAGGAAACTAAAAGAAAGGGATTGAATTTGATCATGTAAGGGATGACAAATTTTTTGAGAACTTGTTATTAATTCAACCTATTGATAAATTGCAATGCTAAATGTTTATATTTGGTTAAGAAGGTTATTTTTTAAGATGACCGATTAATCAATAGTATTTTTAATTAAGCATATGATTATATTGAAAACATTTGAGAGCATGCATATATAACTTTTTGATGTTACCCCTTACTATTACTTTATAAATTATTAAAAATAAATTAATTTGTATTTAATCTAACTTTTATATCATTTAAATTACATAGTACTTCAGGAAATATACCTTTGACAAATGTACTTAAATATATCATAACACTTATTATGTGTTAAGATTGTTAACCCGTTAACAACCCGTTAATTGGTGTGTGCTTGGTCGAATAGAGTCAAGTAGAATATTTTCTTTAATAAATTGAATTTACGTATATATTTTAAAAGTTAATAACTAACTATCAAGCTTTTGAAATTCATTGGATAATATTATTTCATATATATCTCGCCGACCAACCGGTATAGTGGTTAAGGTGTTAGCCTCTAGATCGGAAGGTTCCTGGTTCGAATCCGGGTCCGGGCATGGATGTTTGTAAACGTATGGTGTAGAGGCGGCTGGTGCACCTTAAATCTGTCGTGGCCGAAAGTCCTCACGTTGGGTTGGCGTGGAAGTTTGGACAGTGGGGTGCCAGCTCAGGTGTTGTTTCGTCATCTGACCGTGGTTCAAAATTACGAAGTGTTGTCCTCTGATCTTTCCCTTAAGGGACTGATCCCGGACCGTCGTCAATAGCCCGTTGTGTTGCTCTAGTACGACGTTAACTAAAATTACCAATTACCAATCATCATATATATATCTCAGTACCTTCGATTTTATAATGTATCCATGTTTAGCTGCAATGCAAAAGGTTTTAATTATGAAGCTGTTACTTCAAATATAATTAATTTTAAAATAACGGAGAAAATTTATGGGTTGGTTTTAGTTTAACTTATTAAGAATTAATAAGAAGTTTTTATTTCCTTAAAAATTCGAAACAGATAATTAACGCATGCGTTTCAAAACCTATATTATTATTTTACACACATTTATTAAATCCTAAGCGATAAATTTGGAGATTATTGAAAACAAACTCTTTTTTTAAAAGATGTTAGTTTTGCGAAAAAGTTTTAAAATAATTAGTTTTGAAACATTTCTCAGAGATTACTGGGAAAACTAAGTGTTTACGTTACAAAAACGTTAATTATACGTTACAGATATGGTTGGTATGCTAAGTTAAATCTAAATTCCGTCTTGTTTTTTTTTCTGTTTCGATTTTGTGGGTGTAGACTCATTTTTATTAGAACATTTTACGACAAATAAAGTTTTAGAGACCAGTAAATAAATATATGAAATTTAAAAATAGCTGAAGTCATTACCCTAATGATTTAGTAACTTATTTTTTGTTTTTTACTAGAACTTAATTATCGTTAAGATATTAATAACTTTATTTATTGTTGTTTTGGTTTTTATATTTCAAAGATTAATCACATTCTGCCCAAAGGTTTGTTTTCTATGCAGCCTTTCTACATAGTATGTATTTTTTTGTATAGCAATCCCTTAAGTAGGTCCATAAACGTATCGTTTTGTGTGTCGTATTAATAATTACTTTATATGTTCGTTGAAAAGTTTTTAACAACGAGTGATTAACATAAAGCTTGGGGAAAAATGTGACCTGTTGATATCTATAGATTTAATTTTTTAATTTCTCGGACAAATTGAATCGACTACTATCATAATAAGGTTTGAAGAAAGAAATGACGCTTTGGTTTGTGCACAAATGGTATCTATATTTCTCAAACATACGTTGCATATAAATGCGCAGTATTTGTATATTGACAAATGGAAACAAATGGATATAAATCATATAAAATAAACCATTAGTAATTTTGCTGATTCGATAAATGTGCTTCATTTTAGCTACGCCTATATACATACTACTACTAAATACTCGGAGGAGCTCGCCTGAACGAGATGTAGCTAAGGTTTCTTAAGAAAGCGGAGCCGTTATATAGCAGCCGTGTTATGTCATGATGCGGCAGGTATAACTAGGCCGTCCGTCTTAACAGAGTCCAGAGATGTGATCATAGATGGACAGAAAACAGTGAAGAATAGGCAAAACAGACGGCTGTCGAGGTTTATTTTATTTCAGAAGCAAAACAAATTTGCCTTTTTATTCTCTAGTCCTAGTTTTTAACTTCAGGATCGTTGAAGATAGAGTGAAAATTTAAACGGATTTCAAATCAGCGTAAAATGCAATGCCAGTTAGATAACAAAAACAGATTTATTATTCAATTATTTATCATTTGATTATTTAATTATTTATTAAATACTTAATTATTTATTTAGAGAAAATCACATTTTAGGTATCGATATGGTGTAAAATTTTCCGCAGATGTCATATCCGTTGAAATTTTCAGTCTATCTTTAACGATTCCGATTTTACAAAAACGAATCAAACAATACCAGTCAAAAAGTTTGGTTTGTTTTGCTTCCCTCCACTCGAATTGTTTGGCGCGGGAAATGAAATGTTGCCGCTACAAGAGAAAAAACGTTCCTCAACTGTTTGAGACCGATATGAAGATCGTCATGCAAATGGCAGCTCCGCTCATTTTCGTAACGCTCACAAACAACGCTCTCTAGGAAACCAACGCCATCAGTTTGTATAAACAACGTTTTAGTGACGTCATCTAAAGCTACATTACGGCTGCTAGGTAACGGCTCCGCTTTCTTAGGAAACCGTAGCTTAAGTAAATGAATGTGTGTGGGAAATTCATCCTTCATTCATTTACGATAATAGGCAATAAGGAATTTGGCAGATGGTAATCAGTGAAGAAAATAAAAATAAGATGTGAGAGAAGTAGAAATAGTAATGGTTGTAACAATGTACTGAATTTTCGCGTTTCAAATAAAAGGGCTGCAATTAACTCGTCCAAGTGGTTTTGACGAGGTATTACATTCATCAAGATGTGACCAATGTTGCTAATTGCAAAATATATCTCCATCGAGATCTGGTCAGTTTTGCTGATGATGAGACATCTCGTCGAGACAACTATCAAAAGGGGTGAATGAACGTCCAGAATCTAAGTACAGTAACATGTCGTAACATGTCTGGGACAATGAGCTATTTGCCTCGCACTGTATTGATTGTTGACTAGCTTGATTCTATTTAAGTTACTCAATATTAAAGGGGTCCGTGACACAAAAATCGTCAAATTTTCGAATTTTTTTCTATTATTTTAAGAAATTCTCTGTTTTTCTGCTTAAAATGACGTCTAAATCATGTTTCTATCTTAATTAGAACTAGAGCTATAATAATTTTTGTGATGCGTTGTTTTGAAAATCTAACACTCTTGACAATTGTTGTCATGGCAACAACATCTGTCTTTAAAACTTTAAATGCGTTTTTCTCCATGATACATTTTTTCAAGATTTCCTGTATTCAAATTGCTATAAGTCGAAAACCGATTAAGTTTAAGTGTTGAAATTTGGAATATATCTTTTTCAAACATTATACTTTAATTTTGATTCAGCAAATTTGAAACAAACATGTGTTTGTGTGTTTGAACATGCATCACATGAATTGTATTCAATATATGATTGCAATATGCTTTATTTTATACATTATATATTAGTTTAGAAAAACTTTTATTTATTGTTATATTTAGATAAATTTCACGCTAAAATACCTAAGTAAGCATACTTAAATCAACTTTAATATGGTAGTTTTGGAAAAATTGGAACACATATTTAGTATTGCAACTACTTAGATTGCTTTACTAGTACTGCTGGATAAAGCATTTTTATTTTATTTTTTAAATAGAAGCCGACTGTGTTTATTCGTGCTGATATTTACTATTTTTCCTGATGCAACCCTTTTGTTACATTTTCCGACATTTCGTTCAATTTTCGAAACGAGTATAGGTATTTTTATTACATCAAAACATAATAAATACAATTACTTAAATTGCTTTACTAGTACTGCTGAGAAAGCAATTATTTTTCAAAAATTATTATTATTTTTTTAATGAAATTTCAGCTCTGATACTTCATTTATTTCAAGTCATATTGTTGACCTTTGCTTAATTTAAACGATTTCCAAAACATTTGGGACAGACGATATTTTTCAACGAACGGGAATGAAAAGAAAACTCGTGTTGGTTGATTGCGCGCGAGCGAGGAGTGATATTTTTTGTTTCTTTCTCCCTGAATAAATTTTGCTTTTTGTAAATTTTCTGCAATTTGTAGTTGTATGTTGTGGTAAATGCGAGATCAAGAGATAAAAAGGAATCCAATTAATATCTTTAGAATAACTTTTTCAAGACATCTTTTATTTTGTTTTATTTCGCTGTTTTCAGTTTAAAATATTTATTACTTTAATAAATGTATTTTCCTTCCCATCATTTCACGCAATTCCATTACAAATTATTCGACTTAAAGAGGCAGGTAAATCAGAATGAAACAAATTTTTAGTGTAAATATGAAATTATTGATAGAATAATGCCGTTATTGAAATAATAATAATGCTTAAAAAATCCGAACTAGAACTTTTTAAACATTAAAAAATTCTGTGTCACAGTAACATTAGAAGGTTGCGAAATTCCACAATGTCGCATGCCTGATACAAGTGTGCCACAAGTAAGAAACTATTGTATGTCGACTATGAGTGCGAGAGCACTTGCACTAAATCGGTTTTTTTTAGTATTAATTGAGCTGAACAAGAAAATAACTTACGAACGGGAATTCCAAATCTCCCTCAAAATCGTCTTTTGTAGCAGTAATCTTAATGTCACCTTTCCTCATTTTGTAGTTTTGTCATGCAGCAAGCGTGCCATGTATGTTAAATGTATTACAAGAATGGATATGCATGTGTAGAATTTGTGTTCAAAGTAAGTTGTAGGAATTATAAAGATGGCGAAAGATGTTAAAATATCATTTTATTCTGCGAAAAACGTAAGTCATATATTTTGATCATCTCTTCAAGTTAATCTCGCATCTCTTTCATAGTAAGACTTCAGTTGAATTGACACTAAATTGTCCAACGCACTCCTACTTATTATCAAATCATATGGACAGCAGCCAACTGTAGAATCATGTGTAATGCTGCTTAATAAGGACAGGAGTACATATTGAATTGAGAGATGGGCTGATTGGAGGAATGTATAAACTCTCGATTGAACTAAACACAGATGCAATTTGCAGACCCAATGACATGAAAGCATTACAAATTGATCACATTACAATGCATATGGTACTTACAATGTTCAGCAAGAATGTTTTCTGATAGTACACGTTGATTAATAATAGTTTAAAATAAATTAATTAAAAATAGTTTGTTACATGGATTTAGTCCATTTTAAAACCAGGTAACCATTTTAATTTATCTGTGTTTGTTTTAGATCTTAGTAAAACTAAGCGTCACACGATTTCAGAGGAGTGGAGTGTGTTTTGCGCTTTCATCCTACATCCAATTCAGTCATTGAATAACTGATTCTATTGATTGAGCATAAATCCTAGGAAAGAGGATTCAATTGGTGTAGAGGATCAAAACTGCTTAGAAGTCGTGTATGATTTCCGTATGGCCATCGAACGTATAAGATAAATTTATTTTTTTGCGTAAAACAAACTAGACGGAAAGCGAGGATTTTATTCCCCCAAACTAAATCCTCACGCATACCATTACCGATGCCAATTTATTCTGAACCTAACCATACGGAGAGGTAATTGTACAGGTTTGACTGCTAGGTTTGTCATTTACCACCCTTTCGAAAGCGATCACAAAGGAAGGCATGCCCCTAATGAGCTTCGCGATTGTCTCGTTCCTGAAGCTCTTGACAGGTTGTTTTCGCTTGATTGAGCAATCATGGAAGTTGTATTGGAAGGCTTAAGTAGACATTCTTACCCCTTCACAGCCTTGCTGTGACTTCTCGCCCTTTTGAGCATTTTTGGAAGTTGTTCTCACGAGTTTTGAGAATAATTTTTCCCATACAAATATTATTATAACTAAGTGATAAATGCTGTCCGCTCTCTGAACATAAGGCATGGAGGATAAGGGTTCAGGAGTCATTTTATTTCTTCACTAGCAAAATACCCGACCTTGCTCGGTTTGAATTGGTTTACTCTAGATTGAAGAGATAATCAAAATATATAATGACACGTTTTTTGTAGAATACAAATTTATTTGAATATTTTTCGCCATCTTTATAATTTCTACAACTTACTTTGGACACAAATCCTACACATGCATATCCATTCATGTAATACATTTCACAGACATCGCACAATTGCTGTATGACAAAGCTACAAAAATAAGAAAGGTGATACTAAGGTTACTACTATAAAAGACGATTTTGAGGGAGATTTGGAATTTCCTTTCTTAAGTCCTTTTCATGTTCAACTCAATTAATTAAAATTACGATTTACGGCGAGTGCTCTCGTACTCATAGTCAACAAAACAATATTTTCTTTTACTTGTGGCACTCTTGCCTCCGGTATGCGACATTCTGAAATTTTGCAATCTTCTCCTGTCATTATAAAAAAGAATTTTTTAATGTTGGAAAAGTTCTAGTTCGGATTTTAAAACATTATTATTCTTTCAATAACGGCATTATTCTTTCAATAACGGCATAATTCCACTTAAAAAATTTACTGAAAATTTATACTGACTTACCTAACATTTTTAAGTCTAATACTTTGTGGTGCTGTTGCGTGTGATGAGAAGGAAAACAAATTTATTAAAATAATAAATATTTAAAACAGAAAACAATGGAATAGAACAAAATAAAAGATGTCGGAAAAAATTGGTGTAAAGATATTAATTTGTGATTCATTTTTATCTCATAATCTCGCACAGTTGCCACAATTTACAACTAAAAGTGCACAAAATTTAGAAATGTGAAATTAATTCAGAGAGAAAGAAACAGGAAATATCACTACTCACGCGATCTTGTTCATTCTCGTTTCGTTGAAAAATATCGTCTGTCTCAAATATTCCGAAATTGTTTTCATTGCGCAAAGAACAAAAACAAGACTCAAAATAAATGAAGTATCAGAACTGAAATCCCATTAAAAAATATAATTTTTTGAAGACTAATTACTTTTTCAGCAGTACTGGTAAAGAAATCGAAGTAATCGTAATATTCAATAGACATTCCAATTTTTCCAAAACTACCAAATTATGGTTGATTTAAGTATACTTACTCAGGTGTTTTAGCATGAAACTCGTCTAAATATAACAATAAAGAAATGTTTAATATTGCATTCACTAAATTATTAGATAATGTATAAAATAAAATACAATGCAATCAAATATCTGGAATACAATTCATGTGATGTTTACACAAACACACAAACACAAAATAGAGCATAGAACAGAAAGACGGACAGACAGACTTTCGCAGCCAATGCCACTCACTAAATGAAGATAAGTACTCACTGTATGCAAATTTTCATGAAAATATCTTAAACCGCATGGACGTGTATAGGGCACAACATACAGACAGACGGACAGACAGACAGACAGACACCAAACGAGAAAAGGGCGGATTCGGCATCAGAAGGGTCCAAAACGGATAGAAAACTTGAAATGGGTCGAAAATATTGAATGTACAAACAAACACTCCATTCTTATTTATATAGATAACTTCAAAGCAGCATATGAAAGGGCGAAATGAGTTTGCGATTCGTCTGTGATTTGTTGACTCCAAGGGGTTTCTTATGGTCAAAAAGGATAAAACACTTAGAGGCTGCTAGAGAATGCAAACTGTTTAAACGTGCATTATTCTCGAAGGATTAAGTCTAATGGTGGTTGGTGCAACGAGCATCTATCATTAGCTCAACTGGCCAAATATTGTAGCGCGCTATATCTCCTCGTCATTTGAAGAAACCACGATCATTATCAATAAAAGAAAACCGACCATCCAACTTGATCTCGTTATCATTAAATATCTTCATTATCGTGATGCCGAGATGATACGACATTAGTACCTCTTCTGAGTATTAAGTGTCCTAAGACAGAAAAAACCTTTCGGAGAATCGACTCAAACAGATATTATTGATTAACCTTCCTGTTGGTTGTTCCGATAAGGTATCTCGTATTAAAAAAACCTCACATGATATTGATGGACGAGATATCTCATCATTAGAAGAAAATCTGACCAGATCTTCACCATACCATAGTTAAAAAATCGCAATATTTTGCCTTTAGCACAATTACCAGATCTTGATGGTTGATATTTTCCGTCAGAATTACTTGGTAATGGTAATTTTTAATTAACGTCGTACTTGAGCAACACAGCGGATATTGGCGACGGTCCCCTAAGGGAAATATCCGATAGCAACACCACATAATTTTGCACCACGGTCAGATGACGAAGCAACACGTGAGCTCGCACACCACTCTCCAAAATTCCACACCAACCCAACGTAAGAACTTTCGGCCATGACAAATTTAAGGTGCACCAGTCGCCTGTGCACCATACTCTTACAAACATCCACGCATTGACCCGTATTCGTACCAGGAACCTTCCGATCTAGAGGCAGAAACATCTTAACCACCAGAATTATTTGGAGTTGGATAATTCTGAACATTATAGAACCAAACAAACAGCGTCTCAATACGACTTCACAACAAAATAATCAAAAGCAAAAATCCTTACACTTCAGTCTGCTTTACATTATAAAAAAGAACCCGGCTGAATTAGAAGTAGCCTATCCTCAGAACCTCACCAATCTTCTTTCACAAAATTCTCCGGAATCATAAATCATGATACTGGATTCATTTAATACGCCATGGAATTTCCGACGTGATCTTTCTGAATATCGGATTAAGGTGGCAAGAGGGAATGGAATGGTTTCTTTACGCTAACGGATGATAGCGCGCTTCCAAATTGAATTTTCTTTCGAACTGTGAATAGAGCTCCAGCTGATAAGAAATCGGAAATCAAAACCGGGTTTAATACCACGCATTGAAAAGAGTGGGTGAGATTGTTTGGATGCTTGCCAGTTCTTACAAAATCGCGGGTGAGCGTGCCATTTTTTTATGTAATCTTGTTTCCTATCACAGGTGACTTAAGCATCGTTGTTGGAAGCAATTATTTAAATCCCCTTTGAGAAAACATCGAGCTAAGTGCTATTCGGAATAATTTGTATGTGGTGGTTTTCGTAATACATCTGGGGTTTGAGTTCTGGTGGGACTGATAGTTTTGTAGATCTTTTCGAAACGAACACAAAATATTTAACTAGCACAAAATCTTTTCGAAGCTGTGTAATTGCATTTGATAGTTTTTTTTTTTAATTTATACTACATGGAACGATTTATTAAATAAATATACTATTTTTGAAAAGTACAATGTTTTTGTAGATTTACGCATTTTGTTTCAGGAGGATCGGATTTTATAGCTTTTGCAATATATTTGATATGCTACGTGGGCAATAACACTTGTTTCACATCTCGAAGAAATTGAACAAGTCTAAACGCAAACCTAACATGAGAATCGAAAGAAGTTTGGAACCCCATTAAAACCTTATTTTGTTGTCAATTTGTATAACATGTTCGTATTTTTGTTACGATTCCTTTATTAGATTTCGTGTTTAATAGTACAGTTCTTTCTTAGAAAAGCAAACCCTTGTTTCGAATTTTTGCATGAAACTGAAGCACACATACATAAAACGGTTTTTTCTTCTTAAATGTCTCTCTTAAATTATGCAATTCAGTTTTATGTCACACACACCTGATGACGGGGAGTTAAGCTGCTTTGAAGTAGGAGCATATATATATATATATATATATATATATATATATATATATATATATATATATATATATATATATATATATATATATATATATATATATATATATATATATATATATATATATATATATATATATGTATATGTATATATATATATATATAAGTAAATATATATATATATATATATATATATATATATATATATATATATATATATATATATATATATATATATATATATATATAAGTAAATTAAACTTTTCAGACAATTACCTTCAATACGATTTATATCTTTCACTCCTACTTCCAGTTCATAACTGCTTCATTACCACTGAGCTGGGAAAGAGTGGCTTTAACTTAAAACATCAATCTCAAATCACTTCCACGTGCAAATACTCAAACTGTCATTTGGAATGAAGTTTTACTAATATATATTTCGGCATTTACTCATTAGTAACACGTCTGTTCTACTTGAGGCACATGCAGTTAATATGTGTAGCAATCAATTAGTAAAATTTAAATTAAGAACAATTCCGCTAACATACAGTAATAGCCAGTATTGCTCCAGTGTGACATTGATTAACTACCTAGATATTAAACAGATAATAATTACTCTATTCGGGCCATTAATAGCACTGGACATACAAAGTTTGTACATATTATGAATTAAAGTACAATTGAAGCATATCAATACGAAATGAAATAAATTGAAACATATTTATTTTTGAATTCAAATTTGTATCCCTTTTTTAAAGTTACCTGAATCAGTGCTAGCCTATGTATTAGAAATATATCTTATTGTTTTATTTTGTAAGTAATTGGGGGCAACTCTTGTGGCGAAGGCAAATAAAGTGTATATTTTTTTTTGCAAATAAGTAATAACAAAAAAAAGTATTTGTATTAAAACTTACATTCACCACAGAAGCAATATCGTTTTAATTTACCACATAAAATTGACTCTCCACATCTTCCTGAACATAATAGATAAAAGACGAAGGGCAAAGATAAATAGAATTCGAAACGCTTAAAGAATTTAGAACGATGCACTAATACTATAGATAATATAATCTATGATGATGAAACTGAATAAGTAGGGCTTTTGTTCACCATGGAAATTGTGAAAGTCATGAATTGACATTAAAAATGGACTAACCGCTTGCAATACAAGGTATCAATATCCAACTCATAATAATTCATCTTCCTACACAAAATAATTTCAGTTGTAAATATTACATTTATTGATGCTGGGTTGACTATTCAAATAGACAGTTGCATTTGATCACATTAAAACCGAGAGCCTTAGGAAATCTATGATATTCCAAGATTAAAAATTTCATACTTTCTCAAAATGGTCAAAGTGAAGACGATCATAAATAAGAGTCTTCAAGCCATTGATTGACGCGCTACAAACTTAGAAACGAGATAAGAGAAAGTCCAGAACCATGCTTTTGATAAGCTTGGCTGTAAACTGAACTCGCTTATTCATGCTCTTTGCAAAACTAATTACTCCTACAAAACATACACTTTCTTGTGATTTATATTCTCTTCAAAAACTGTCCTATAGTGTCTATCTTCTGGTACAAAACCCCGTTCCAAATTGACTCCAGTTCTGAACAATGGACGATTTTTTTACTTACTTGGATCTGCATTTCCTTTAGGGACTAACAGCGCAGTTCATTATCAACGAAATATCTCGTCCTTAACAAAATTGATCAGATCGTGGACGAGATATCGTGTAGAAACATTTAGTGGGTTAATCTCAACTCTCGAATGGAAGACCTCATCATACAAAGTTACGCATTCCACATTTGAAAAATGGTAGACCAGCTACTAAACATACAATTGATATCTTTAACGCCAAATATCGTAATGGATATGTCTGTCATCAAGGCCTACTAGTACTACATGACACATGCCTTAACGACGAAGACGAAATGGCTCTTCCTAAAATTGGTCCAGAGGTTAATTCAAGGTGAGTAAATTCTTTGAACAAATGTGATCCATGAATTTCACAGAACGTGATCTAAACAGCAAAACTTACACCAAAGTATTTTATAGTGCTTTTTATGTTGCTGGTTAGAGAATTGTTTATAACATAAGTAATTTTAAGGTTACGAATAATGTTCCTCACATGGTCACTTTACAACATATTTGTCACTTTTTACAGTACCCAGTAGAGAAATGATGATAACATAACTAACGACGATTGTGGAGTCGACAAATGATATTCACATTATAATTGTTAAATGTGCTTGTTATAAAAATGGTTATAACACAAGTACTAACGAATTTGGCGACGCAAATGGTCATCGTGATACTGGAAATATAACTGGCACTCTTTTGATGGTGTTCGTTATAGAAATGGTTATAACAAGACTTCGGCAAGCCATCATATGGTCACAACCAGATAAATACTTTTTTTATGGCGCTATTTAAAGATAGGGTCAAAAGATAGCTTACGATGAGTTTTATGTCAAATATTAGGAGTCTTCACATCATCACTTGCAAATACACTCTATAACAAAACAAATCGACTCACCAAGAAAAAGTTGTCCAGGAGTTCTGACGGGCTAGATCAGTTTGGAACGACGCTGAATGGGGACGCATAGTCTTTTGTGACGAGTCCCGTTTCCAACTGTGTCTTTACGACAACTTTAGACTTGTCTGGAGACGTCCAGGGCAGAGTGGGGATCCTGCCCTTACTATCGCACGCCACACATGCCCACAACAGGGCGTTATGGTCTGGGGTGCCATCTCCTTTGATAGTCATTTCTGGCACACTTTTATAGCACAGCGGTACGTAGATCACATTCTACGACCGGTTGTGTTACCGTTCCTTTTGCGACACCCCGGACTTATTTTTCAACAAGATAATGCCCGGCCGCTCACGGCACGTGTTACTATGAATTGTCTTCAAGCTTTCCCAACGCTTCCTTCGCCAGCTAGGTCTCCCCATTTATCTCCCATATAGCACATTTGGGACGTTATGTGAAGACTATTGCAACCATCCCGGAATGTTGACCATCTAGCCCGACAGTTGAAAACAATTTGGCACGAAATTCCGAAGGACACCATCCGGGAACATTTTCAGTGTATGTCATCCAGGCCGGAGGTGGACCAACGCCTTATTGACTTCCTTTCTTTGTAACGGCCAAACTCTGAAATAAATCATTCAATTGTTCTGAAATTTTCATTGCTTGTTTTTCTATGTATGTTCTTCACATCCATTAATTTTTATCGTTATAGGACAACTAATTCTTGGAGCGTCGATTTTTTTAGAGTGTACTTAACTCTATTGCTATGACTATAGATGGGAAATACTAACGCGACTAACTTCGAGTTTAAATGAAGATTTCAAACAATCAGAATATCATTATTTAGATGACCCACTTGCAATTCCAGTTTAGACCCTCTTCACAATAAGTTGCAAACAGTTGCTTTAACAATTCGCACTCGCCCACTTCGATCCGCAATCATATGTACGCGGACATATTTCGAGAGGTCACTGGGTTTCACATTCCCGCTCCACTTCACGCAGAACCGGGCTGACCAAACAGAAATTCTGCCGAGAGGCAGTTTCGGAACTTCGGGAAGGAGATTCGTAACAGCTGCGAAAATTGACCGTCTGGACGTACGGACATAGCAGGCAGATGACCCCAAGGCGAAATCCGATAGTACAATGCGATGGACAACATCCTAGTTGATAGTTTAAAATTACGCCGAGAATGTTGAAGCAAATGCGTTGGGCGTGGAATGTAAATAATCCTGCTCGCTCCGATTTGATTTGAAACATGAAGTTTCATTTAGTGAGGAATTATCAATTCCCTTATTGATTAGGAAACTGGGACTCGTATGCCCGATTGTGTTATCAGTAGTTGAACAGTCAGTAGTTGAATAACAGAGGAAAAAACCAGACAGGGATGTTCCGGACACGGCCGCTAGTTTTAGGCGTATAATACGTCAGTGGGGGCCATATGGTGAATCAGAGTGAGAGAAATTAGATCGACACTGTTTTAATTTCACAAATAAAATGTTCATCCCTCCGCACATGTATCAAAATTGGTGCACTCGCTGTTGATGTTGAAGGTTGTGGCTTATTATCGAGCATTAGCCGACCAACCGGTATAGTGGTTAAGGTGTTAGCCTCTAAATCGGAAGGTCCCCGTTTCGAATCCGGGTTCGGGCATGGATGTTTGTAAGCGTATACCAGCTTAGGTGTTGCTTCGTCATCTGAACATGGTTCAAAATTACGATGTAATTGTTAGGGGCAATGATGGCCCTCCCACTGGGTGCTCCTTCACAAGTGGCCATCACTTCCGGCCTTGTAGTGGTCAATGACTTCGGTCAAAATGTGCCCGCCATTAGGAAAAAAAATATCGAGCATTATGTGTTCAACACCATCAATTGCTTATGAAACAAATCAGATATGCCATTTGCGTTGAATTGTGTGTGTGTGTGTGAGAGAGAGAGAGAGAGAGAGAGAGAGAGAGAGAGAGAGAGAGAGAGAGAGAGAGAGAGAGCGGTATATGTACTAGGGATGCGACATCGATGTTGATGTGTTCAAAACATCGATGTTTTTTTTTTAAAAACATCGATGTATTAGGGTCGATGTTTTGGTAACATCGATAATTATACTTGTCGATGTTTTATTTTTGAATGAAAAAAGTACCGTTATAAAATTTTAAAAATAACCAAGTAGCATAAATTTTATAATCAGCAAATTGAACATACTATTAGACCAAAGTGACCAAGGATGAAGGGTATGAAAAGTAGGAATGCGACATCGATGTCGATGCTTTCTAAACATTGATGTTTTAGAAAAAAAACATCGATGTATTGGAGCCGATGTCGCATACTAGTTGCTAAACCAGTTTTAAGAAATGGGGAAACAAGTTTAACTACACTGAATATTAAAAACATCGATGTTTAAAAACATCTTTTTTTTGGGGGTCGATCATCGATGTTTTAATTTTGAACATAGATGTTTCAAAACATCGATGTTCTATTTTGATTTGCTATCGATGTCGCATCTCTAGTATGTACTGAGCACACTCGTATGAGACATTTGTTCACCTTGTAGGTGCGACGCCAATAGTTTCAAGAACTCCCAACGCGCCCGTTGGCGCTAAACATCAGACGTCCAGATCTTCTTGGATACCCCATCTCTTTTTCCTCCTTTTGCGTTTTCTATAATTCTTCTGGTGTTTATTATGCATATACACCACCCTACAATAATGAACCGGACGCCAGCGGATTTGCATAAAACTTGCATACTGGTTTGGGGGTGCTTTCGTGGTATGGCCTGGAACCTTTGCATGTTGTTCCTGGTCAATTGAACGCCGACGCCTACAAGAACATTTCGGAATCTCAGGTTCTTTCTACGATCTATAAATTTAATGGACTGGACGAATATTACTTCCAGGACAGCAAAGCTCCATGTCACGTTGCAGCCTCTGTCAAGCAGTGGTATCAAGATATACATGTAAAACGTCATCTCTGGCCTGCTCATTCCTGACCTAAACCCCATAGAACATTTGTGGCACGAGTTAGAGCGACGCTTACGGACCAGGGAACTACGTCCGAAATCTACAGCTGAGCTGGCGAAATTCTTGCTGCAGGAATGGACAGAAATACCCATAGCTGTGTATCAAAACCTTGTTCAAAGTATGCCCAGAAGTATTTCTAGTGCAATTGCACGTGGGGGACCCTACTGCTATTAAAGCATGTATTATTTACCTTATACCATCTTATCTTGCTGGTTGGTCCATTATTGTAGGGTTGTGTATTTGGACGTTTTGAAATCTTTCCGATTTTCCACACTTTTATGTCCGATATCTGAACAAGCATTAAATATTAAGGTTTTATTTCTATTATTATTTTAAAAGCGCAAGGGGACGAAACAAATGACACCTTAGAAAAGAGGCTGTACATAGACTAAATTAATGTGAGCGCCAATGCACATTTTCGGGACTTTAGAAATTAAGCGTGGTACCCGGTTTCGAAAGATAAGAAAGATTCTTCGTCAAAATGGGATTACAGTAGTAAGTAGTTAATTAATGTTGCACCTGTAAAAGGACGGGGTATTGGCGATGGTTCGAGATCTATCCGAAAGGGTAAGATTCAAAGCCATCTTGTAATTTTGAACCACGGTCAAATGACGAGATTGACATCTGATGTAACATCCCACCTTTCGAAATTTCCACTTCACACCAACGTGTGGACATTTACGGACACGACATATTTTTAATGCACTAGCTTAAGTGTACACGACGGTCTTTGCTTGGACCGAGTTTTGAATTCGCAACCCTCCGCTAGAGCTAATCCGCTACTTTTTCAATTCGCTATATATATATATCACGGCTGTCTGAATTATTATTGGTCAGGTGAACCGTATGCACATCGGATAACCAGAAACCTGAATATTAAGGACGTTATAGCACAGAACAGCTTATACGAAAATCAGAAGTTACTTTCTACAGATTACAACTAGTGCTAATGAAAGATTCATGCAGCTAGGATCAATTAAAATCTTCACTCGGATTTGGTGCACAGATTATAATATTTGTGATAATTTTGCTAAATAAAACAAGTGTGTGGGTTACCGAACCCTTTTTTAATTTATCTTAAAAAGTTCGTTAACGGTCACCTGGTTCGCAACACTTTCTCTTTGGACAAATTGCTCAAACACTCTTGCTCGAAATTTTTTTTAAACTTAAAAACATCTTGGTATCAATTTTGGCTCAGACAACACGTACACTCGGTATTAATCGGAGCACATTTAATCAAGGTTCTCGGATTATCAAGGTTATTGCTTCTTGTAGCTCGAATATTCAATGTTCTCAGTTCTCGAAGCTCGGATAGTCAAGTTTCTTGGAGCTCGTATAAGCAATGTTTTAATTCCTCATGCACCTCGTGCTGGAAGCTTTGGTATCAATTTTGGATCAGATAACGCGGACACTTGGTGTTGATCGGAGCACAGTTAATCAAGGTTCTTGGAGCTCGGATAAGCGAGGTTTTAGATTCTTAGTTCTGGAAGCTCGGATTTTTAAGGCTCTAGGAGCTAGTATAAACAAGGTTTGAATTACTCGAACAATCGTGCTCGAAGCGTTGGTATAAATTTTGGATAAAAATATGTTAAATTGGTATTAATTTGAGCTGAAGTAATCAAGGTACACTACTGAACTTTTTATTTGATACTTGCATTCCAATTATATGTTGCATCTAGGAAGGGATATTCAAAACTTTTTGTACATTCCAAGAAGATATAGGGCAAATAAAGTACAATCGTATTCACATAGGATGCAAAGCCTCTGTCTATGTTTAGAGTGATGTACTATGATTTAGAAATTAAAGAGAGAGAGAGAGAGAGACAGCAAGTATCTGAAACATACTTATCCTAGATCTTATTATTTTTTTACTGTGGATAATTTATCCATTTTGAACATGTAATTATTGAGAAATTTGTCTGTATAAAAACAGGTTATAACCAAACTACAAAATAACTTCGATTTTCGTGCGGCACATTATATAAAACAAATGCTCTTTGCAAATACAAATAAACAACTGATTTATCTGCAACGAATAAATTTACTCTCGAGCCTTTGTCTAACGCTTCAAATTGTGTAAAACGTCGAATTATACTTCACTTGGTAAACAGTGATCATAAATTGATATTTCAATCCCACGAAAACCAAAAGAATCGTGTCCTGAAGAGCATTCATAAGTATCGAAAAATAGTTTCGAAATCCAGTACAAAAAGTATTTCTTGCAAAATTAGGTTGAACAGGTATACAGAAACGGAAAAAAAAGTTCTATTGCATTGTAATCACATCTCGAAAGAAAAAATTGCAAAACACAAATGTTGTTATTAAAGAAATGAGTACGGAAGAATAAATTGGCAGCGTTAAAGGACAAGAAAGTTTGTAACCACCAGAGACAATAAAATAAGCGTCTATTCCCATTCTATGACATTTTTGAAACTTTTCCAAGGAACAATTTTCCCCGAGAAACCAACCAAACGCCTCGGGGTCCCTTTAAGTCCTGGGAAGAAGTATTATGAGGACCCATTCTTAACAAGAACGACTTAAAGTTAAACTTATTGAATTTTGGACTCTGCGTTTCTTTCGTTGGCATGGAAAGTCGAGGTACATTGAGTGTTCCACCTTTATTTAAAAAATAAAATAATAAACAACTTTGAAGGATGATTGGTTGCGATGAAAAAGATTCTACAGTGGTGAAAGAGAGTAAGTATCGCCAGCGACATTGAACCAGAAGAAGCCATGTTTGGTCACGTGTGATGTGACGATTATTTTAGATGTATTCCAAAATTAAATATTTTATTTCAGTGTTATCGCCATTTCTTTCATTCAAAATGTTTCGCAAATATTGTTTAACAGACCTTTTATCATCAGAAAAATGAAATATTGCTTTTCGAACTTATATTTTAAGTAGATATAAATTAAGCTGATAAAACACTTAATGTGAAAAATTAAAATACAAAATGCAATTCTTACATAAAGTATAATTTTTATCGTAATATAAAATAATGTATTTTAAAGTAATATAAAATAATGTAACTTTTAAAGTAATGTTAAACAATTTAATTTCTATAGTAACTATATGTAGAGTGTATGTACACTTAAAATCTAATATGCAATCATAACAAGAACCTATATATTTGTCTGGTGAAGGACAGTTTATTACATTGAACTTGTGATATATTCCGAGTTTATTTCTAATGATAAGCCTATTGAACATTACTATAGACGGCGTAACAAAGTTGGGTTTGAGAGCTACTTTGCGTTGGGGAAAACGTTAGGTTAACGTTACACCTCATACATACTCCACATTTCATGCCCAACTATTTTCTAAAAGAGGGACATCATGTAAATTCCGGACTGACAGGCATCCATGCCTTACGTATTCGGACCTAACAACATCACGCATTTGCCGAACCAGAAACCGGTCGATTCTGAAACCAGAACTGACAACTGACCGACTGGTCAATGTGCGATGTATTCAGAGATTTTTCTGACCCCCAGACATCTAAATAATATTCTACATGGTTCTGCAAATGGGTATTTCTGAACAGTATTCATAAATTTTTCTGATCCCCAGCCATCTAAATATTACTCTTTATTGTTCTGCAAATGGATATTTGTGAACCGTATTCAGAAATTTTTCTGATCCCCAGCCATCTAAATATTACTTTATATCGTTCTACAAATGGGGATATGTTAAACGTATGCAGATATTTTTCTGATCTCCAGCCATCTAAATATTACTCTTTATTGTTCTGCAGATGTATATTTGTGAACCGTATTCAGAAATTTTTCTGATCCCCAGCCATCTAAATATTACTTTATATCGTTCTACAAATGGAGATATGTTAAACGTATGCAGATATTTTTCTAATCTCCAGCCATCTAAATATTACTCTTTATTGTTCTGCAGATGGAGATTTGTGAACCGTATTCAGAAATTTTTCTGATCTTCAGCCATCTAAATATTACTCTAAACGGTTCTGCAAATGGGGATTTGTGAAGCATATTCAGAGATTTTCTGATTCCCAGCCATCTAAATATTATTCTATAATGTTCTGGAAATGGGGATTTGTGAACCATTTTGCGTTGGAACCATGAAGGTTATATTATCCCTTTGTGGTACAAATGCAAAATGTTACATTTCATGTATATATCCCTTTGTGGGGCAACTCTTAAATGAAGACCACACATTCATTACACCCATGTCTAACTTACTGATGACAGTAACGTTTCGATCCAGATTCTGGAACTCTCACCACTAGCCCGATTCTAGTATTCTGAGTTCGAGTTTAAATTTAATCGTGTTTTTACTTGATAGTCTTTCTCCCACAAGACAATACGTTTAGATATTTGAAAATAACGCACTTTCAACAGTAAAACGAATACGACTGAAAACATTTTTTAAGATGCGCACAGTTACTAATACATGAACAGAGAGACACAGACAGTCTCTGCATGCCCATAATCCCTGTATCCATTGTTGAAAAGTTATAAGTCACCTACTGAATACTAAACTTAAAATTATAGTTTTCTTTCACCGCAAATCTTACTGAGACTTAAGTCCTGATTGCAAATATGTACATCTGTCCATACTATATGATCATGGTTATGGGGTTCTTATCACCATAACACGCATATCCCGCTTGATCCGCCAATAGCCCATTGTGTTGCTCCAGTGCGACTTACTTCCTACAGACTACCACAAGGAGTGTTGATTGAGTAATAGTTTGAAACCTGAAGAACATTTATTAGTCTTTTATGATGATTGGAAATCTAAGAAACTTGCTAATGGAATGAACTACCTAATTAAGACAACCACAAGGATGGTTAAGAATATAAGTAGTTATGGTTGTCTTGATGTACAATTACGTAAAACGACCCCTCTTTCATTCGCTCATCACTATTAGAAGATGAAATTCAATCTCTATATCATCCCCAGTTTAAAATGTTACGATATACTAATAATTATTGTATTACTTTCTTACTTTTGATGGGCAAAACTCCCTTCTAATAACATGTGCCGTGGTTTAAAATTAATTGCGTGGTGTTGTCCTAGAAACTTTCCCTTCGGGTTTAATCCCGGACGGTCACCAACCGGTATAGTGGTTAATGTGTTAGCCTCTAGATCGGAAGGTTCCTGGTCATGGATGTTTGTAAGCGTGTGGTGTAGAAGCGGCTGGTGCACCTTTCGTGGCCGAAATTCCTCACGTTTGGTTGGTGTGGAAGTTTGGAGAGCGGGGAGCCAGCTCATGTGTTGTTTCGTCATCTGACCGTGGTTCAAAATTACGAGGCGTTGTCCTCGGATCTTTCTTTTAAGGGATTGATCCCGGACCGTCGTCAATAGCCCGTTGTGTTGCTCTAGTACGACGTTAATTAAAATTACCAATTACCAGGATGGTTACCAATAGCCTGTTGTGTTACTTCAGATCGACGTTAATTAAACGCCTACTTAACTTACTAATGACGAGACATCCGTGATAGCCGGGTTGGAAGATCAACGGATTAACAATCGAAAGGTTGCAGGTTCGAATCCATCCTACGACCATCGTGTACAAAGGGGCTGTTGCACGTTAAATCTGCCGAGGCTTTAAATATCCTCACCTTGGTGTGGTGTAGAAGTTTGGCGGCTGGGATGCCAGCTAAGGTGTGACCTCGTGATCTGACCGTGGGTCAATATTACTTGATGTTGTATACGGATGTTTCCCTTCGTGTTTGATGCCGAATCGTCGGGAATAGACCATTATGCTGCTCCAGTGTGACGTATATTGACTAACTACCTAGAGACGAGACGGTAACAATTGCCCTTAAGTACACCTTTTGCGTTCGCTTTGAATCAGCAAACTGGGAGTTCGAAGGATACCAATTCGAAGCATTCGGATAAGTTTGGAAGATAGATTTAATTGGGACCGGAAAATGTTTAATGTCCTACATGCATATTATGGAATAGTCACAAATTGAGCGGTTTCAATCTTCGGCATCAGCGTTCAAATTTATTTCAAACATCGAGCGAGTATATAGTGGCGAAATAGTTTGGCCGATTATATGTTTAGGCTTTTGTAAACTACCCATATAAATCGATCTCTCATAATCAACAAGTGGAAGCTGTATATGTTTCCTCTTAGCAATCTTTGTCAAGGTGGGATCATTAAGTTCATCGTTTGTATTGTATGCATGCTAGTAGATGATCTCTCGTTTTAATGTGAATATGATTCCGTACGTGCACAATATATAATTGTTAAAACCTTCGTATTTGGATTGTTGTAGAAATTATAGAAGCTTGTTCTCGTTCCGACTGATAATGCCACCTGTACTTCTTCCTTTTCGTCGTTAATTGGTATTTAAATATTGTACAACATCTAGTTCTGTCTGCACCTATATTTAGATGATGTTATGTAACGGATAAGTAACTTAACTGACGCCGTACTGGAGCAATAGAATGGGCTATGTCTGGGATCAAATCCGAAGGGAAAGACTCGAGGACGACCCCACGTAATTATGAACCACACTCAGATTACGAGGACAATACCTGTGCTGGCACCACACTCTTGAAACTTCAACACCACGCCAAAGTGACGAAATTTTAGAGACGACCAATTTAACGTGCAACATCCCCCGTTTGTACGCGACAGCCAGGTTGGATTCCAACTCGCAAACCTCCTGTTGCTAATCCTGTACTCTTCCAACCCGTAGATGACGATTATGTTGCTGATATAAAAGCCCGTTGTCCGAGATCATACCATTAAATTATTTTTCATTGCGTGTATACATGCATTGTTAATATGCGTAATAATTCGTTCCATTTAATCCTCCTATTGATTTCGACCTGATTTCTTGTTCGTCAAGATTCGATCAATTTTGTTGATGACGAAATATATCGGCATCAAAATGTTATTCGTTGTTTGATGATATCGATATCAAGATAGCATAAGCGTTTTCTAATGACGAGATATCTAGTCATTGAAGATGTGATCTGTTTCCTTCTAATGACAAGATATCTCGCAGAGACAACCAGGAGAGTACTAAAGGTTTTATTTGATTGTACTGTATATAACTATTTATGTAGTATGCATATTAAATAGCTGTCATAATAGCATCAGCCTTATCACTACTACAACCCAGCTAAAGCACATCGCACTCCTCGTTAGTGTCTTCACCAGTGATCGAGGTAGTCATACAGTCAGCAAAGGGCAGACGTTTCATTTTTTTAGACCCTCCACGTGGTTTCGATGAGCCATAACGTCAACCAAGTTCTGGACAACTTTCTTGTAATAAGGACAAACCTCTTCAAGACAATCACCAAGATAAATAAGTTTTTATAGTTTCCCGTCACCCAGTGCGCATAGTTTTTAGTATGCAATAATAATTATTAAACTAATACTTCAAAAATTATTATGGTAATGGTAATTTTAGTTAACGTCGTACTAGAGCAACACAACGGGCTATTGACGACGGTCCGGGATCAGTCCCTTAAGGGAAAGATCCGAGGACAACACCTCGTAATTTTGAACCACGGTCAGATGACGAAGCAACACCTGAGCTGGCACCCCACTCTCCAAACTTCCACGCCAACCCAACGTGAGGACTTTCGGCCACGACAGATTTAAGGTGCACCAGCCGCCTCTACACCATACGCTTACAAACATCCATGCCCGTACCCGGATTCGAACCAGGAACCTTCCGATCTAGAGGCTAACACCTTAACCACTATACCGGTTGGTCGGCGAAAAATTATTATGAATTAGAACCTTATTATATTTTGATGGGAATCGATTCAGTAGAACTTCAACCATGAAAAGTGTCAGCTTTTTCCGATAATTACTGTTTAAACTAGATTAAATCTTTCAATTTATTGCGATTTTAAGGACAAACTTAAAGTTTATAAATCGCCTGACTAACCTCGAATAGTAGTTCTAGGATCGTTTGTACTTGTATAGTCGATATAATAATGTAATTCTAAAATAGTTTGCAGTGTTTGTCTGTTTGTTTTCTTGCACGCAAAGTCCTGACAAATCTATGGCACTTACAGTAATGGGATTTAGCACACAGGAAGTCCGAATATTTTGCAATTTTGGTGTTGAGGCGTATTTTAAAATTCAATCTAGAACATTTTTAAATGAATTTAATAGTTTTTTTTTCACCGTTCTTTATTCTTCCGCGGAATGAAGGAACATCGAACTTTAAACTTTTTGCCCTCACGTCACATTGACGTCAGCCTTTGGAACCATGCTATTTTTTTCGTCTCCCGTCTAGAATGGGAGATAATCTTTTATATATTCCCGAGATTGTGACGTCACGTGAATTTTCACTCCCCAAAAATAAACAAATTGCATTTCGCGTCAAAAAAAAAAAAACAGATTACATTTTCTGTCTTCTTTAATTTCAGCGGAGAGCAAACAAGAAAGATAAAAAACATTTTGACTTTCATTGTTTAGTTCCTTTACTCAAAATCGGAACTGTTAAAGATAGATTAAAAATTTCAATGCATTTCAAATCTTTGGAAATTTTTGCATCAGATTACTATCTTACACAACAGGCAACACCGGGCTAGACACGCTGAGGCTAGTAATAAATATAATAATTCTCGGATTGCTGAAAACTACGTTTAAAACACGTAGTATTCAAATTTGTAATTCGGGTAGCGATAACTTCAATCAACCTCGATTTACGAACAGCGTCTTTCTCTATGGAGAGGATCCCGGAAATTGAAACTAACTTTAACGTTGGTTATCTCGGGCAATATTGATAGTCATGAAATTTTATATTTGGACTAATTTAACTATGCAGAATATGATTATGGCATTAAAACACGGTGTTTCCTTTATAATTTTTTTTGTTTGTGCAAAATTTGATAGGAACACGTCCCTTTATGCAATGTTTGTGGATTTGAATTTGTAGAGGACGTTATTCCTTAGTTAATTATACCTTTGAATTAGCTCTAGTATAAAGTGCTCGAAATAGAGGTGGTTCGCGGGATTTTTTTTCGCGACTGTACCTTGATCGTGCCGAGAAAGAATTTGGACTACGTCGTGTACAGCCGTTTTATCTTGAAAGTTAGATCTATAGCCGTAGTCAAAAGGTTAACAGCACAGACACAACTGGAAATCTTGAAGTTCCTTAACTTTTACTAGCCAGTGTATTTAGATCTCATACAAACTACTGTTTATTTCCGAACTTCTATCAAGGACCGCGATAGCCGGGGTGGAGGAAGAACATGGGATTAGCAATCGGATGGTTACGAGTTCAAATCCACACAAAGATCGTCGTTTAAAAGGGGATGGTGTACGTTATATCTGTCGTGGCCTCAAATGTCCTCACGTTGGCGTGGTGTCGAGTTTTGGACAGTGAGGTTCTAAGATCATGTGTTGTCTTGTCATTTGACCGTGGTTCAAACTTATCTGCTGTTATCCTCGGATCTTTCCCTTTGTGATTAATCCCGGACCGTTGTAAATAGTCCGTTGTGTTGCTTCAATACGACGTTAATTAAAATAACTGGAAAACTACCTACCAAAGTCGTTCCAACCTAGTCATAGTCATAGTCATAGTCATATAGAGTGGGGAGGTCAGGAAAGCCCTAGGTGCTGATTCCACTAGGGAATATTGCACCAAACCCCAGTGTTTTTCGATATTCCTGTCAGAGAAAGCCAGATTCCTTGAGAAAGGCCAAAAGGCTTTTGACAGGTTCTTCGTGAATTGTATCAAGTTCTGTTCCAAGACCTAGACTTGAGTGCCTTATGTGAAGCAGAGCTTCGCATTCAAAAAGTATGTGGTGGGCAGTTTCCTCCACCATATTGCATTTTCTGCATAGAGGTCCTTCTTTAAAGATTCCCATCCTATGAAGGTGTTTTCTTAGGTGATAGTGGCCTGTGAGAAATCCAACTATCACCCTCATCTTACTCCCGTTCCAACCTATATCCAAAAGTATCTCTTTCAAGTGGTTCGATGAGTTATCTTCTCCAAAATCTGGCCATGTTTTCTAAAGAAAAGATGTCGCGAACAAAACTGCCCTATTTATGCAAGACGAAATAAAAATCCATGTAGAAACACAAATTGACCGTTGTCAATAGTCCGTTGTGTTGCTTCAATACGACGTTAATTAAAATAACTGGCAAACTACCTACCAAAGTCGTTCCAACCTAGTCATAGTCATATAGAGTGGGGAGGTCAGGAAAGCCCTAGGTGCTGATTCCACTAGGGAATATTGCACCAAACCCCATTGTTTTTCGATATTCCTGTCAGAGAAAGCCAGATTCCTTGAGAAAGGCCAAAAGGCTTTTGACAGGTTCTTCGTGAATTGTATCAAGTTCTGTTCCAAGACCTAGACTTGAGTGCCTTATGTGAAGCAGAGCTTCGCATTCAAAAAGTATGTGGTGGGCAGTTTCCTCCACCATATTGCATTTTCTGCATAGAGGTTCTTCTTTAAAGATTCCCATCCTATGAAGGTGTTTTCTTAGGTGATAGTGGCCTGTGAGAAATCCAACTATCACCCTCATCTTACCCCCGTTCCAACCTATATCCAAAAGTATCTCTTCAAGTGCTTCGATGAGTTATCTTCTCCAAAATCTGGCCATGTTTTCTAAAGAAAAGATGTCGCGAACAAAACTGCCCTATTTCTGCAAGACGAAATAAAAATCCATGTAGAAACACAAATTGACCTTGCACAGAACTGGTAATAATGTTGAATAGGTTTTTGCAAAAAGAGACTAGACACTACAAGGCAGTTTTAAACGCGAAGGTATATACCACCAAGAAGATTAAACGTGGAACACGAAAACACATATTTCTTACGTGACCATACATGGAGAAACGTTCAACGTTTCACCGATACCAGAGGCGAAAGATAGATAACGCCAAGTTTAATCCCAGCCAGAATCGAAGTTGTCTGATGTTGCATTGATTTTTATCTGACGCCCACAAACTTCCATCAACCAGACTTGTCCCTCACCATATTCCCACAGCTATTCTCCTCGGAAATGCCTAAAGCAACCTTAATTTCCTCTAGAGCAAGCACATAAAAACCCACCGAAAAAAAAAAGAATGGAGGTATCGGGAAGTATAGTGTATGCACAATGGCATGTGCTTGAAGCTTATCTTCCAAGTACATCTCCGCACTGCATAAAGTATACTTAGGGTCTGTGTACTTAAAAGCACTATAAATATTATATTAGCTTCCTATAAAAATTTCGTGGTTCTGGGAGATGAAATCATTGCGTGAGGTATTCCAGAGGTTACAAGCATATTCATATTCACTGGCTTCTTTGGAAATGATATTGCTTCGAGATTTATGCTGATGGGTATTGACTCTGGTGAAATTGCTTTGTTTTGAAGAAAAAATGTGTAGCATATACACCGGTTAAATTGAAATTTCACTTCCTTTCTCATTTCCCCTCTTCATGGATATGGAGAGAGAATCCATTATCTCTATATGGTGCGCTAAAATGTTACTTTTTTCTGAGGGTATATTTTATTTGTCTACGTGTGTTGGTTAAAATTAAATATCATGCTTGACTTCTCTACTCATGCAATGTTTGGATGCAATGCCAGAAGCATGATTGCAATTGATTTTTGAGAGTTGAATGTTTTTGCAAGTACATTTCTTCTTCAAACTATTGATGATTACAATAACACGGCTTCTGGGTGTCGGTAGTCAGGTAATATGGTTTTGAAAATGTCTATTCTAAAAATTAGAAGATAGGTTGAAACACAACCATAGCACTTCCATAAGAGTAGTCATTAGCTTGGATTCTGGTTCCAAAAGTATAGTTATAGCACGGTATGAAATGTCTCTTGAAAACAACTCATGAACTAACAAAAATTTTCATAGATGGCTTTTTTAATATTCTATATATATATATATATATATATATATATATATATATATATATATATATATATATATATATATATATATATATATATATATATATATATATATATATATATATATATATATATATATTAAAAAGGATGTGTGTGTATATTCTCTATGCAAATCCAGACCGTTTGACCAATCTACGCCAAATTTGGTACACTAATAATTTAGAACACTGCGGAAGACATAGGCTATTTCTTTTCTTTCCTGTCGTCAGACTAATCTGTAGCCATGAAAATTGGCACACAGGTAGTGCTAAAAATGTCCCCCTCGAAGCCCTAATTTTAAAATTTAAAGTTTGTTTTCCTGGAATAAATATACATGGATAAGGAAACACGTTTTAAAGGTTTGTGTATGAGTTAATACAGGAAAATATCGCGGTCATATTTGAAATCCGAGCAACACCGAGTTATTATTCAGCTAGTCGTATGCTAAAATGGAAATTTTCCATATTTTAGTGACAAATAAAATCTTAAGCTAATCAAAGGTTCTTTATCAGAGTATTACTGTATGGAATACTTGAAAAGCATTTGTTATCATTGTGGTAATTGGTAATTTTTAGTTAACGTCGTACTAGAGCAACACAACGGGCTATTGACGACGGTCCGGGATCAGTCCCTTAAGGGAAAGATCCGAGGACAACACCTCGTAATTTGGAACCACGGTCAGATGACGAAGCAACACCTGAGCTGGCACCCCACTCTCCAAACTTCCACGCCAACCCAACGTGAGGACTTTCGGCCACGACAGATTTAAGGTGCACCAGCCGCCTCTTCACCATACGTTTACAAATATCCATGCCCGAACCCGAATTCGAACCAGGAACCTTCCGATCTAGAGGCTAACACCTTAACCACTGTACCGGTTGGTCGGCACGGTTATCATTGTGATACTGAACAGTGAAATATTTCCAAAAGCAATTCCGTCCAGATAATATCATAACACGCAGGTTTCTCATTATTGGTGATGAAGTATACACCTTCCAGCACATTCTGGAAAAACCACTTGAGCAATTACGTACCTCGTGACAAAAAAGATAAAGCAAACGCCACTCTGAGGGGAAAAATGCAAAATCCCAATACATCTTAATGAAGTAAATACAAGTTCACGATGTAATAAAACAATCCTTCATTTGCCTCGCCAAATATTTGATGAACAAATAAACACCATTCATGCTCGGAATGACCAACGTCACGAAATTTCAAGACACTTTTCTGAATAGATAAAATAAAGATTCTACCGATGAAAATATTAGGTAATTATTTACGTAGAATGTAATAACCTTTAATTCGCAAAGTCCAAATTTGGAGAAATATATTATTGCAAGCACATCAGCATGTCATTTAACCATATAAGAGGTTTACATGAACATATCCCACTGCAGACATGCAGTCTTCCTTGATTGATTTATTGACCAGTTTAGACTTATTGACCAATAACATCTTTATTATGATTCTTTTTAGCAATTCTTGATTAAATATATGCATTTTGCTATAAAACTCATCCAATCAGTAGGTGTGGATTTGTTTCATTATATCTGTCGTTGAGTAAAATCAACACTTACATTACTCAAAAATCTGGTGACTCTTAGGGAAAAAGAAAATATGTATATCCGACAAACATATAGATTTCAAATTGCTTATAATCTTCAATCTCGAGTAGAAAGGTGGAACTATAAAAAAGCGAAAAGTGAACACATTACTTTACTGAATCTTTACCAATTATATGTTCTGCAATCTTGAGTTTATTCGCTTAACTCCTCAGAGTTGTTTAAAAAACAGTTTGTGGCGTGTCAAGCAACAAAGCACTTACTACGATCAAAAAACTTCGGCGTCGAAGACTGTTCGAGTGAAAAATTGGATTTACATAGCACAAAATATACGAAAAGAAGAGAAGTGAAGATGAAAAAAGGGAGAAAAACCAAGAAGACAATCTTTAACCTCCTATACATTCCGCTCCACATCACACACTACAAACTCTCCGAATCAGCACATTCGGAAAATTTCCTCAACTGCTTCAGTAAGTTCAGCTGAAGAGGGTCTAGACCCTTGGTAGTAGCGTAAGTAATATCATTACAATTAAACTCTCATGGCTCAGTCGAAAAACAAACCGAGAGAGTTTGAGGGAATTCGTTCCACACTTAAGTTCAGGCAAGACCCCAGTGCCCTGTTTTATTTTGTGCGTAATCATCACGACTAAAAACTAGTCTTTTTACTGGAAGTCTTTAGTTATTTAAATGCTATAAATACGTTTATGCACAAGACCATAAACAACTTTTCAAACTAAATGTCTTAAATACTTTTTGATGCAGAATGTACGATTTTAGAAAGTTTCCCAGGAATTTGGATGGATTTAAACAAATATAATTGGCGAAACTTTATGTTATTTAGTTAAGCTTTTTATTTATACATAATGTTTATCTATAATTTTATAGGTTCAATTTTTACAAGCAAATAATAGAAGTTCAGGATCCTTGAAGATAATTTGGAAACGAATGTGACATTACTTGATAACAATTCTATTTCGTTACGGAAAGTTTATTTTAAATTTAAACTGAATGCATATAGGATAAGGAGATTAATAATCGCAAAGCTCTTTTGGGAATAGGAATTACGTTGGAAGATATTTTAGGCATCAATAACGAAATGCAAAGTTTATTTAAAGCCTTTTAGTATAAACGTTACGCGAGAGCTTATTTAATAAATAACCTAAATATATTGTTTCAATAGGAATATATATGGAGTGTTATTTTAATATTTATATGATTATTTTAAATTCCATGTTTTATTTGATAACCTAATTTGAATGTATTTATAAATGTGACATCAGAGATGCCGAATCCATACTGAATTGATAGATTTTCATTTGGAACTTTAATTTTTAATTTAAATTCGTTCCCTCTCTGACACGTTCGACATTCAGTTCTTGCTTGCCCTCAAGTTTCACACATTCAGTTTGCAATCATTACTTGTGAAGGGAGGTAGTTAAGTAAACGTCGCACTGGATGAACACAAAGGGCTATTGGTGACGGTAAGGGGTCCAAACCGTATGGAAAGATCCGTAGACAAAACCAAGCAATTTTGAACCTCGTACCGATGACGAAGTCACATTGAGCTGGTACTTCACTAAACTTCAGCACCATGTCAACGTGAGGTCATTTGTGACTACAATAGATTTAACACGAACCAGCCCCCTTAATAAACGACGGTCTTTGGTAGGATTAGAAATCGTAATCCCGGTCACTCATCTGCCTTCCAACCGGCACATCATTTCTTGGGATATATACTTCCGATTGTTTTATAAAAATGTTTGTTTACCCTCCATGTCATTTTGTCTTGACGAGCTATCTCGTCATTAGTAAAACAGGCCTGATATTAACGGACGAGATATCTCGTCGATAGCTAAATGATGAACGAGGTCATGATGACATCTCATCAAAATAATGTAACCGTTATAAAACTTACATTGTAAACACTTAATTAGAAAATCATAGAATTTGAAACAGCATCAAGAAAAAAACATGGATGAATTCTAGATTAGTGATCGATCCAGGAGAATGAAGAATAATCCCATGGGTTCAACAGAGAAGTATAGTCATGGAAAAAAACATGAACACTACATGCTTTATTTCGAGCACTATTCATATAAGAGTAAATTAAAAGGTATCATTCAATAAGGACTAACGTCCTCTACAAATTCAAATCCAAAACAATTGCATAAAAAGACGTGTTCATAACAAATTTTGTACAAACTACGAAATGTCTAATGGAAACGCCATGTTTTGAAGCCATAATCAGATTCTACATCATTTAATTAATCACAATATGAAATTTCACAACTTTACTATCGATATCCCGAGATAATAAATGCTAAAGTTAGTTTGAATTTCAGGAATCATCTCCATATAAAAGTTGCTATTCGTAGAGCAAGATTAATTGTAGTTGTCGCTACTATAAATTTCAAATAGGCATACTATTTGAAACGTATTTTTCAGCAATCCTAGAATTATTATATATACTAGCAAAAGACCCGACCTTACTCGGTTTGAATTCGTTTACTCTAGATTGAAGAGATAATCAAAATATATAATGACTTACGTTTTTTGTAGAGTAAAAATTTATTTTAACACCTTTCGCCATCTTTATATTTTCTACATCTTACTTTGGACACAAATCCTACACATGCATATCCATTCATGTAATACATTTCACATACATAGCACAATTGCTGTATGACAAAGCTCAAAAAGACGAAAGGTGATACTAAGGTTACTACTATAAAAGACGATTTATAGGAAGATTTGGAATTCCCTTTCTTAAGTTGTTTTCATGTGCAACTCAATTAATTAAAATTACGATTTACGGCGAGTGCTCTCGCACTCATAGTCAACAAAACAATATTTTTTTACCTGTGGCACTCTTGCCTCCGGTATGCGACATTGTGAAATTTTGCAATCTTGTCCTGTCATTACTACAACGAATTTTTTAATGTTGGAAAAAGTTCTAGTTTGGATTTTTAAACATTATTATTATTTCAATAACGACATTATTCTTTAAATAACGGCATTATTCTTTAAATAACGGCATTATTCTTTAAATAACGGCATTATTCTTTAAATAACGGCATAACTACACTTAAAATTTACTGAAAATTTATACTGACTTACCTAACATTTTCAAGTCTAATACTTTGTGGTGCTGTTGGGTGTGATGAGAAGGAAAACACATTTATTAAAATAATAAATATTTAAAACAGGAAACAGCAAAGTAAAACAAAATAAAAGATGTCGTAAAAAATTGTTCCAAAGATATTAATTTGTGATTCAATTTTATCTCTTGATCTCGCACAGTTGCCACAACTTACAACTAAAAGTGTACAAAATTTAGAAATGTGAAATTAATTCAGAGCGAAAGAACCAGAAAAAATATCACTGCTCGCGCGATCGTGTTCATTCTCGTTTCATTGAAAAATATCGTCTGTCCCAAATTTTCGGAAATCGTTTTCATTGCGCAAAGAATAAAAATAAGACTCGAAATAAATGACGTATCAGAAATGAAATTCCATAAAAAAAAAACAATTTTTTGAAGAATAATTACTTTTTCAGCAGTACTGGTAAAGCAATCGAATTAATCGTAATATTCAATAGACATTCCAATTTTTCCAAAACTACCAAATTATGGTTGATTTAAGTATACTTACTCAGGTGTTTTAGCATGAAACTCGTCTAAATATAATGTTAGGAAAACCTTCCTTTTCTTTTTAATTTTACTTAGCCAACATATTTTATTCGTACTTTATGCAAATCTTATCACGATTATGCAAATATTGTCACGTGATCTTCCATACTATCATATAAAAGCGGTTGCAATCTGTTGCACCAGTATTCCCGCTTTAATTCCCATTCTTGTTTGATCACGTACCCGCTTACTTGATCTTTTCGATCAAGTTATTAGATTTACTTTTAATGTAACTGTGTCGAATGTAATATTTTAATCTTAAACTTAAATTTAATTATTATCTTTTGAATAAATTCTAGTTTGGATTTTTAAAGACTTCGTTATTTGTACTTATAGTAATTTAAGTTCATATCAGCCTAATAAGTGAAAGTTTATTTTAATTCACTGCGTGGTTACTCTAATTGATCTTAAAATTCAATCAAAGGTTATGGGCCTAGAGTAATGGCCAGCTCACGAAATAACCAATCGCCGGCTAATTTAAAAATAACTTGAGACGGCGGGCCTATTGGTCAACAAGTGTAGAATTAACGAAAAATCCCTTCCCCTTTTTCAACATGGAGGCGTCTGTTGAGAAACTGAATGCCACCAACTACAGCACATGGAAAGAAGACATCAAGGTCTTGCTGATGGAAAAAGGAAGTTGGAGGATTGTAACTGACGAGGAGAAGATCCCTACCAAGGCATCAGCTGGTGACAGCACCGATGATCGTTTATATCAAAAGCTGATGAAGGATTATAATCTCCGGAAAGATCGAGCCTACAGTGCCATTTATTTATCTTCAGAGAAAGAATATCGCTTATTGATAGCTGGAAATGAAGACCCTGTAGCTGCATGGAAGATCCTGGAGGAACACTTTAGACCTGATTCAAGAGCTAGAGCGATCGGCCTTACTGACAAATTCTTCTCATGCCATGTATGTCCGGACGAGGACATTGGATTATACGCAGCACGATTAAAGCAGATTTCAGCCCAGCTAGCCGACTGCGGGAAACCCATCCAGGACTGGTATCAGGCGTTCCAACTCATCAGATACCTACCACCAGTGTATGCGGGTATAGTCCAAGCAATATACAGATGGAAGGATGATGACTTTAAAGCTGACAAGGTCCTGAGTGAACTACTGGCTGAAGAAGCTAGGTTGAAGCAAAGTAACAAAGACCAGGAGATGGTTGCATGCCAGATAAGAAGCTGTTATTCCAACCAACCTAAGGTCAACTTAAGAAAACCCCCAATTGAAAAACAAGATCAAAAAGAACAGACAAGCAGAGGAAGACAAAGAAAGAACCAGAGAAGACCCCACTCAACTTCCCAAAGGCATCTAACGACAAGTTTAGTCATCGAAGCTAATGCAAGTGGAACTTCAAGAATTACACCTGGGACCTGGGTATTTGACACAGCGGCGACTTCACACTTCTGTTGTGAAAGAAATCTGATGCTCAACTACAAGTTTATCAAAGGCACAGAGATAGCTGTAGCAATCGGAGGTGTGACTTGCCCCGTGGAAGGAACAGGCGAGGTGAAACTGGAATTCTACATGAATGGTGAGATTGAAATTATAAAATTAACTAATGTTTTATATTCTCCCAAGCTTAAACAAAACTTGATTTCTGGTAGTGTAATAGATAAAGCTGGTCATAATTTTGTCTGTGATCGAAATGTTTTAACTGTATTTCATAAAGATGGTCGCAAATTGTTTTATGCCAGAAGGCAAGGTGGTTTATACTATGTAAAGCCTAACTATCCTAAAAGTATAGTATCAAATATACCTAAAAAGGATTTAAAACCTAAAGTTAACCTTTCAACCTCTTCATTAAATGATTTAAATATTTGGCATAAAAGATATTGTCACATTAATACTAAGTACATTGTAAATACTAGTAATAGTGAAAGTGTAAAAGGTTTACCCAAATTTAAGAATGATAATATTAAATGTGAGCCATGCAAGATCGCCAAATCACGCCGTAAATCATTTAAACCGATCGGGAAAATAAGGTCAAACAAACCATTAGAATTAATTCACATGGATCTTTGTGGCCCAATGCAAAATACTGCAATTGGCGGATACCGCTATTTTCTTTCGATCACTGATGACTTTTCAAGAAAAGTTACAACTTACCCAGTAAAAGAAAAGAGGGATGTTTCGAAATGTTTTCGTAGTTATCAAAATCGAGTTGAACGTTATCTGAATTCTAAAATTGTATGTGTTCGAACAGATAACGGATTGGAATTTTGTAACTCTGAGTTTGAAGCTTTATTTGAGGAACAAGGTATTAGAGCCGAACGCACTAATACTTATACCCCTGAACAAAATGGTGTTTCAGAGCGTTATAATTACACAGCAATGGATGGTGTTAAAACCATGTTAAATGATAGCGGTCTGGGAAATCACTTTTGGGTGGAGGCATTATTTTGTTTCACTTGTGTATGGAACCGAATTTGCGATGGCCAACAAAAACTGACTCCTTTCGAACTTTTTAGTGGTAATAAACCGTCAGTTAAACACTTTAAAATTTTCGGAACGACTGCATTTTTGGGTATTCCCAGACAGCACAGACGTAAGCTTGATATGAGAGCTAAGAAGGGAATTATGGTTGGCTATGCCCAAAGAACCAGAGGATATAGAATCTGGCTTCCTACTGAAAGAAAAATAATAGAAACTATTAACGTAAGTTTCGCCGAGGATGTTGGTGATAGCAGTGGAGCAGTACTGGACACTCCTAAAACTTTTTCTTTAAAATGTGACTATCCAACATCTGACTCCGATACGGATCAGGAACCTAATAAAAGTGATTCTAATTCTAAAGATTCGAGTAGTGAATCGGAATTTAAATTGGAACCTAAACCGGGAACTAGTAAAAGTAAAGTAACACAACCAGTTTCCCCCGTAAAATTTTTACTTATAAGGAAAGTCGTACCTCGAAAGAAGGGTTCGAGAATCTATGTCTACTATTATATTTCTGGGAGTAAAACGAGATTGCGTTCACAAAACGATGTCAGGAAATTCTGTGAAGCAAATAATCTACCGTATAATATGGAAAGATTTGATTTCCAAGGTAGAAATGCTCATACTGAAAAGATTAAATTAGAACCTGAAGAGATCAAACTTTCTCAAACTAATATTTCTGAAGCATGACTAGATATTACAATCCCAAATTGTTATAATGATACTTTGAGATCACCTCAAACTAACGAGTGGCGTAAAGCTATGTTAGATGAGATTTCAGTCATGAATAACCGAAAAGTCTGGAACCTGGTACAAAAACCTCCTAACAATAAAGTAATAGGTTGCCGTTGGATTTTTACAGTCAAAAGTGACGACAAGGGCAATATTGTTAGATATAAAGCTCGATTAGTTGCACAAGGCTTCAGACAAACTAAAGGTGTTCATTATGACGAGGTCTTCAGCCCGGTTGTGAATTTTGAAATTATAAGATTGTGTTTCTCAATTTTTGTATGTAAATTTCAATGGTCACACTGTCAAATTGACGTTAAATGTGCCTATTTATATGCATCACTTGATGAGAACATTCTCATGTCCCAACCTCAAGGTTTTGAAGATCCTAACAAACCTGATTATGTTTGTAAATTAAATAAAAGTATTTATGGACTTCATCAATCAGGAAGAAATTGGTTTCAGGAAATACACAATGTATTAGAAAATCTTAAATTTCATAAAATTGAATGGGCAAACTGTATTTATATTTTTGACGACAGTGTGGTACTTTTAATGTATGTTGATGACATAATTATCTTTGCTATAAATGAATCTTTAATATCTAATATTGTTCAAAAAATAAATCAACAATTTGATATAAAAATTTTAGGAAAGACGCGAAAACTTTTAGGTGTCGAGTTTGAACAAGATGGTAAAACCCTACTGATTCATCAGGGTGAATATATAAATAAAATTTGTTTAACATATAAAAAGTACAACTATCCTCTTGTATCTTTACCAATTGCTGTTGGAACCATTTTATCTAAACAACAGTGCCCGAAATCAAATGAAGAAATTTCATTGATGTCAAAATTACCATACCGTAACTTGTTGGGTTGTTTAGCATTTTTAGCTATGAGGACTCGTCCTGATATAAGCTATGCTATAAACATATTGTCCCAATTCCAATCTAACCCAGGTATTATACACTGGAATACCTTATTAAAATTGTTGGGTTATGTACATCAAACCAGTAACTATAAGTTAAATATTTCTAATATAAATGATATAAATTTAAAATGTTTCAGTGATGCTGATTTTGCAGCCAATCGAGATGATCGTATCTCTATGGGTGGTTTAATTCTATTTATTGATGAATCGCCAATTATGTGGCGTACTTTCAAGCAAAAATGCGTGAGTTTATCAACTTTAGAAGCAGAATACGTTTCTTTAAAGGAGGCATCCAAAGAACTCGTATGGATTATTCGTATTCTAAATGAACTGAAAAACTTAAACTTTTTGAAAGTAAACTTTGAAAGCCACCTATTGTGTGATAATCAAGCAGCTATAAATTTTTCAAAATCATCTATAGAGAACCATCGCACTAAACACATTGATATCAAATTTCATTTTATTAGAAACTTGATTCTTGAAAACTTATTTACTTTAAAATATGTAAATACAAAATCTAACTTGGCTGATTTGTTTACCAAACCATTACCGAAAGTAGGATTGAAATCACTAGTTGATAAGATATTTGTATTTTAACATATTTGTAATATTTTTTGAATGTACTTATTTCTTTTTCATGTCTGACTGGCTACTGGCGAGATATCGTCCACTACTTTGGATGGATACAGCTGAGGCGTACGAAAGGCTCCTAATACCTTCTCGGAAGGAATACAATTGTAATCTGCCATGGTACGAGGATGCTGTATGCAGCCAGGGCGGTGGTCGTTATTGAACCCCTCTTTTAGGAGGCCTATTTGGTCTATTTTTATTTTTGTTAGTCCGTAAAAATGTGTCCTCCATTTTTGCATAACAAATTTGCATGCCAGCCCGTCATGCTATAATGAAAATTTTTCATGTATTTTTACAGAGAACTGTTTTTACTCTGTTATTACTTTTTGAATTTTTACAACATAAGATATTGTTGTGTGTTTCTGATTATAAGAATTGACTCCAAGTCTTAAATATTATTAATCTTTGTTAAATTATTTTGTTAAAAGGTTAGTACGATTGATATTCAGAACTTTGAATTCTGGTATTTTTTTAAATGTTATTGGCTAGCAAAAGGCGGGCCATTGTTAGGAAAACCTTCCTTTTCTTTTTAATTTTACTTAGCCAACATATTTTATTCGTACTTTATGCAAATCTTATCACGATTATGCAAATATTGTCACGTGATCTTCCATACTATCATATAAAAGCGGTTGCAATCTGTTGCACCAGTATTCCCGCTTTAATTCCCATTCTTGTTTGATCACGTACCCGCTTACTTGATCTTTTCGATCAAGTTATTAGATTTACTTTTAATGTAACTGTGTCGAATGTAATATTTTAATCTTAAACTTAAATTTAATTATTATCTTTTGAATAAATTCTAGTTTGGATTTTTAAAGACTTCGTTATTTGTACTTATAGTAATTTAAGTTCATATCAGCCTAATAAGTGAAAGTTTATTTTAATTCACTGCGTGGTTACTCTAATTGATCTTAAAATTCAATCATATAACAATAAAGAAATGTTTAATATTGCATTCACTAAATTATTAGATAATGTATAAAATAAAATACAATGCAATCAAATATCTGGAAAACAATTCATGTGATGCCTACACAAACACACAAACACAAAATCGAGCATAGAACAGAAAGACTGACAGACAGACTTTCGCAACCAATTCCACTCACTAAATCAAGATAAGTACTCTCTGTATGCAAATTTCCAGGAAATATCTTAAACCGCGTGGACGTGTATAGGGCACAACATACAGACAGACAGACAGACAGACACCAAACGAGAAAAAGGCGGATTCGGCATCAGAAGGGTCCAAAACGGATAGAAAACTTGAAATACGTCGAAAATATTGAATGTACAAACAAACACTCCATTCTTATTTATATAGATTATGCAATTGCAACCGGTTTGGGGAATTATATTGGCAGCGTTCGTAAATAATTATTTGGGAAAAGTGTAAATAAGAAAAGAATCCATCAAGTGACCTGTGTTTCATGAGTTCTAAAGTTGGATTTTCGAACGCTGCATACATTACAACATGAACAGATGAAACAGAACAATATCGGTTCATTTCCATCGATTTTTTTCTTCGTATCCAGTGGCTCATGAAACGTTTCATACCAAAAAATAACAGATTATCCGAACGATCCGTTCGACCATTCGCAACCATTATTATATTTACTATGCAATTGCAAACGATCCTGGGACTATTATTAGGTGTTTGTCAGACGTTTTATAAACTTTTTATTTCTTCCCAACATCGCAATAATTGGGAAAATTTAATGTAGTACAAAAACTAATTAAAGGAATGAGCTGAAAGTTTGCATGTACATATTAAAAGTCTTTATGAACTGATTCTCATAAAAATATAAGGTTCGATTTCATAATCGTTTCAAACATTTATTAACTAATTGTTATTGCATACTAAAAACTATTTTTAAATAAAATACTAGGTGGATTGTGTTTGATGATTTTTAACCGTAACATGTTACAAAACATAAGCGCCATAGAAATATTATTTAGGAACATATCCATAAAAGTCTAAGAAACTGATTTCACTTTAGGAGCTCCAATCTTTCTGTCCTCGTAACTTCGAAGCGGTAAGATCTAATGACATGAAATTTTGGCATCTGAAATTAAATTAATTTTGATATAGATTAGAAATTGTATGTAGAAATAGGGGGTTCCTATTGGAAATTATGAGTTTGTTGCTCAAATTAATATAAAGACTGCCTTTTATGAAGATGTTCATGCATTTGGATAGATGAAAGCCGTTTGTTCGTGTCAAACACCACTTTTGAATTTTATCTACTGTTAAAATTGTTGAAATAAATATAAGTGATTCGTTTTGTTTTTTACCGTGACTGTATATAGCACAATGGTTAAAGTTAAAACGTGCTTCAATTCTTCTATGCAAATTATTACCGATTGTCCCTAGGATTTAATGCAAATAAAATTTATACAAAAGCAAGATAAACACTCAAAACGCGATCAACAATTTCTTAAAATCAAACCAAAGACAAAAACCATCGAAAATACCTCATTGCTTGAATTCAATAAATTCATTTTATGTTTTATCGAGTGCATAAATACTTTTTGCTCGAAAAAATTACATTTTTACTGTATTGTTTTTCTAAGGAAGTAATTTAATAAATAACCGCGCGCGCGTATTTATTATTCAAAAATGCACGAAAGAATATTCTGTCCTCTTTCGTTATATTAAGATATTTTGTTGCGAAGTTTCGTATATAGCTGCAAGTCAAAGTATAAGAATAGTCAAAAAATCATTTTCGAATGAAATAGGTTTTTATGTATCGCCGATACAAAACTTTTCACAACAAATTAAATGCTGTATAAATCTAGAATGTTCAAAACATTTTTATAGAAAAGTAATGAAAATATATAATAAATTTCACCGAAAAATCGATACTTCATGAAAATAAAGATGTTTGTACAAACTTACGTGGTTCAGAATATTAGAATATTCCATCTTATATGCAAACATTTGTCTCAAATAGAATACATGGTGAAAGCCTACCTATACGGAATACATGCCGAAAACACGTCCCATATAAACACTACATTAACTTTGAAAAAATATTAATAGGTTGCGTTAAGAAGGACACAAACTTTAGTTTTGACGTGGATACTCGGGTCTATGTTGGATTGTGAAATGACTGACGTAAACAATGTAATGTATAAGCAATGCCCCTACGAACATTAACTTTGCAAAAAAAATAATTGGTAAGTTCCGTTGAGATGGACACAAACCATAGTTTTGATGTGAATACTCGGGTCTATGTTGGATTGTGCAATGACTGACGTAAACAATTTAATGTATAAGCAATACCAATACGTACATTAACTTTGCAACAAAAAAAGTAAGTTCCGTTGAGAAGGACACAAACCATAGTTTTAACTGGATACTCGGGTCTATGTTGGATTGTGAAATGACTGACGTAAACAATGTAATGTATAAGCAATACTCCACGTACATTAACTTTGCAAAAAACTTCGGTTTAAAATGTCTTGCTTTATATACAGAATGGCCATATTATTTAATCTTTCTTCTCCCATAATGCTCCTTAAATAATTTTTTACATGTTTTAAAACAGTAAACGATTTTTCTACTGACGTATTAGATAAGTGAATTGTTAAAAAAAATTTAAAATACTATTTCATCATTCGGAAATGTGCAAGACATTTCTTTGGCGGCTCTTTTTCTATTGATAAATCCCAATAAAAAATATTCGAAAAGGCTCCACTACAACTTCATACGTCTGAGTTCTTTGAGATAATTCTGTCTTGGTGTAATCACATATGACACAAAATGAACTGACTCTGGAATTTTTTCTTACTGTAAATTCACATGTCCGACTTTTTGTAATCATCAAAAAAGATTTTATCTTTTTTTTTGTCTGCGAGGTTTTTTATCTTCCATGTTAAAAGATAGCCCTGATAAATCAGTTACCTCTTTTTCAAATTTTTCTCTGAAATTATTTATAAAATTTTCTAATAACCTTTCAGTAGCATAGATTCTTTCACAATATTTCACATTCCACACTGATTGCAGTGATAAGCTAGTAGCATTTATTCTTTGTAAAATAGTATTACAAATAACTGTCATTAGGGCGATTTCATATTTGTCCATTTTCTACAGAAGTGTAGTCACCTCCTCTATAGTAACTTTTTTTCTTCTTCCGAATTACATATTTCAGTTAAAGCCTCTTTTATATGGGTGAAACCAAGTTTCCTAGTTAATACAGCATCTGCTCTTGCTGGCCATCTTGTATTAGAAACTCTTTTTACTGAGACGGAATGTTTACACCATTTCTAGATTTATGGTTAAAATTTTCAAGCGATGGGTTGACGCTGAAAAGAAAATGTGAATAAATTATTCACAAACAAATTACTGAATTTCAGAGCTACAACTTTCTGCAGACAAATTTCCAATTAAGTTTAAGGAATGATTTAGCACACAGAATAAAAACCGCACTTGGGCTATGTTCTTTAATATGTTCTTGCAAATCTGAGTACTTCCGTGACATATTAGAAGCATTACCAACTGATTTCCCTAGACAGTTTTCATTATCCACTCCTAATATTATTAAAGTTCTCAAAACTTTTTGTTCTTTGATGTTCTTGTTATATGATCTATGGGAATGAATTCCACAAACCTGTCCTTTATATTACCACAGGATGAAACATCGTACCACAAAAGTTAGTAGATCGACTTGCAAAACATCGGGAGTATAGTCAACAATTATACTATTGGTCGCACACTTGATTTCTTCAATTATTTCAGCTCTTACTTGATTGCAAATAAGACCTACAAATTGGTCTCAAATGAGATAAATATGAGATATGTAGTAATAAATGATAAATATGAGGTAAATAGTTTATATTTCCTCTTCCAAAGTTGGCATATTTTTGTAGGTGTAACTTCCAACCTATCAGGAGTCCAAGTAGGTTAAATAATTTCCCTTCGCATTGAATTATTTGCTTTCATTGTGACTCATAAATCCTAATCCTAAGCGGCTCAAAAATTTTATTGTTGATATAATTCTATTCAACACACCTCTCCAGTAACATACTTCTTTTTCTGTAATAGTTGAGTAGCAATTCTAATGAATTTTGTTGATCTTTTATACATAGTACAGATGACTGACATGTTCTTTCGAAACTTCGTAGACCGATAAAAAAAACAGTAATTGATCTCCAATTTTGCAAACAATTTTTTTTTATTGATTTAGACTTTGATGTTGAGTAAAGTTTGCAAGGGTGGATGAAGACACTTTTTCTTGTTTCTGAAAATATCAACCAATTTCCCTTTTTCATTTGATTTCTTTCTGTAAAAATTATCATAAGAAAGTCCTCTTTTTCACTTCATCTATGTCTTTATAAACTGATTTCAAATTCTCTATATTCCAGATATTTTTTGGTTTGTTTCTAAGAATATGGTCAATAACAGCATCTGTTCATATTGTTAACCATAAAGCTATATTATTTACTACCTCGACGTCTTCTCTATCGAGGCATGTTTCTGGACTATATCTTCTGCGTTTTCGCAATCGCTTTTTACCGGTCACAGCTTTCCTCGAACCCTAATGAAAAGACATTTTAAGACCTCGGGGCCCCTTTGATATTCCGGGGCCCTACGCGGCCGCTTAGTCCGCGTGCCGCTTAATCCACCACTGTGTTTAATATCTTCCCCACATCCCGTTGGTGACGTGAAATAAAGCATAGCTCCTATTAGCAGGATACAAACTGACCCATTTAACAAAACTCGTATCAACATTCGAACATAAACAAAAAAAGCTCATTGAATGTCTTTTATTATCTAGTTGTTTCACACCGAATAACCATAAAATCTCGACTTCGCCTCAAAAGAAACAGCTTCCACTTACGCAGCGCCAAGTCCTCGAACATTTAACACCTCATGCCTCGCGCAACCACACTTTAAACATCTCCCCCCAACAGACCCATCCTCGTAGTTCCCAACGAGTGCTTAAAGACTCCCAGCCATCCAATCGCTCTTAGGACCGCAATCGGCACGATGTTTAAGCAGTTTTATCTCCAGAAGCCGGAACAAAGGGGTCATCCCCAACAACAATCCCAGCAGGCAAGATAGCGGAGTTCTATCTCATGCCGAAGGGTACTTATGGGATCGGCTGCTGCTCCCAAACGACTTGGACGTGAAATTGAGTTAAAAAGAATAAGGCAGTAAGGAAAGAAACTTGAGAAGCTGTTAGCTTCTCAAAAGTTCAATACAGGCCTATAGGGCGAGCAATGATTCTAACAACCTGTGAGTGTTGTTGCGATCTGGAGAAATCGCAGTTCAACGTTTGTTAGAGAGGCGATTTTGATGAGTTTAGGAGAAATAGAGCTATTGGTGTTTCGAGAGGAGTTTGGATTGGTTGAAATTAAAGTCAACGTGTTAAACGTGTCTCCCTTTACACAAGCCATTTCTATTTATGGATCTTGTTCAGGTTTATGTTGCTGGGAATTCTATAGCTAAATCACCTTTAGTTTATTTTTTATTTGTACACTGGAAAATGGCACCCAATGGGTGTGGGCAATTAAAAACCGCTACGGGATTTATTCACCAATTTTTCGGCTTAATTTAATGTGTTTCACTTGCGCTCTGGTGGTTTGGTTTGTTGGCGAAAGGGCTATATAATATATGGACAAGCTGCGCCAAACACAAAGCAGACAAGGTCAAGAAATTGCGAAAATAGAAAAAAACGGGACGAAGAGGAGAAAGTACAGAAATATCACATGGTATGGTATGGGGTTTTATGACGCAAGTACAGTATTTGAACAATATAACATGGGCATCCCGTAGTGTAGTCTCCCATGTTTACCAAATGCAGTAATAAAAAATCCCATGGGAAAATAAAAGATTGCTAGTGTACCTTTGTTTCGTGAAGGATACACACCCAAAGACAATATGCCTAAGATTTTTTTAAATTTATGATGTTACGTTAATTTTATCCTCCTATGTAATAATTATACAAATTTCGTTACAGTAATATACCATCGGCTTCAAAGAAAAACTTAATAAGTCAACAAAATGTAATTATGAGAAAATGAAGGGATAAAATTCAACTCACAAAGTGTGTCTGTCAAGATGATATATAACCTCCATACAGAAAAATAAATAACTTAATAGACTACATCAATATAATACGGGTTTAAAAAAGCTATAATATCCAGATCTTGAAAATTTGGACTCGTGTTTGACATGTAAACCGGATACATTTCAATGCAAAGAATCTGAACCTTTGAGTACTTTAAGGTAGACTGAAGTTACACAACATTGCAAGTTTCGTGAAGTCAAAAAAAAATGCTGCCTGAAAATGGAAATTCTTGAGCCTCTTAAGGATTAATCAGTGAATAAGCATCGAATGTGTCTGGAAATGACAGAATAAAATGTTTAAATACATGATATAAACCTTTTTTGGTTATGTTTTAAGCTAATTAAACGTGTTTATAAACAGTAGTTAATGATATCATTTCATACATATGAAGCACTATTGGTATTACTAATTAGAATGGGCGCACAGTTATTTACATAACTATATCAAGGCCCCATGTGTGCACTCAATAGATCATAGTGTTGCGCCAGTGCGACGTTAATTACCTACCTCCCATATATTCTCAGAGGGTTCAAGGCCCCCCCCCATGAAATAAGAATAGATATCGTAAGTACTTAAAGTTTTACTTCGTGTAAAGTTTCTCTTCGATATTTGTTTTCAGTTGTTTTTCGCATTTATTATTTTAAAAACAATCTGTAAGATTTAATTTGGTAATTTGGTAATTTTTAGTTAACGTCGTACTAGAGCAACACAACGGGCTATTGACGAAGGTCCGGGATCAGTCCCTTAAGGGAAAGATACGAGGACAACACCTCGTAATTTTGAACCACGGTCAGATGACGAAGCAACACCTGAGCTGGCACCCCACTCTCCAAACTTCCACGCCAACCCAACGTGAGGACTTTCTTCCACGACAGATTTAAGGTGCACCAGCCGCCTCTACACCATACGTTTACAAACATCCATGCCCGGACCCGGATTCGAACCAGGAACCTTCAGATCTAGAGGCTAACACCTTAACCACTATACCGGTTGGTCGGCCTGTAAGATTTATACCCCTTTTAACTACTTAATAACATGTACTCTACAGTACAATGTGATCTCCCTCAGTTGTATCATAAAGTAACCAGAAGATGTTTAACTAACTAGATCCGAATACGGCATACAATGTGCTACAAAAACTCAAATTAATCAGAACCAATTACAAGAGCTGATAGAAACAAAGATAGAACTAATATCATCAGCTACAGGCAGTCCTATAAGCCCTCTGAGCTTCACGGGCTTTCCAAGTAGTGTAATATTGTTAAAACACACTTGATAAAATAGTCACATCTAGAGACAGGAAGAATCATAGGATAGGAAAGATTCTATTAATCAAAAGGTCAAAAAGAGTTTAAGTTATATTGGGAAAACTGGATGGCTGCATGGTGGAATAATAAATATTATTTAAAGGTTTAACACGAACTAAGGATTAGAATGTGTCGGAATACTCATAGATTCCTTCTTCGATGAACTACCCTTGATGAGAAGATAACATCTATAGATTGAAAGATACAAAGCAAGGATTCTATTATTCAAACAAGAAGGTCAAAACTGGATGATGCATGGCGAAATAATGCTTGCACGGATTAATGAAGCAGAAGTTAAGAGTTTAGCACGAACTCGAGACAAAAATTTCTGCATTGTGGAATAATGAATCTTAGTTAGAGGCTTATCACGAACTAAGGACTAAAATTTCTGCATTGTGGAATAATGAATCTTAGTTAGAGGCTTATCACGAACTAAGGACTAAAATGCGCCAGAATACATATAGAGCCGTTCTTCAGTAAACTACGCTTAATGAGAGAAGATAACACCTATAGGTTTATAGATTCAGAAGAGGGATTTTATTATTCACACAAAAAGGTCAAAACTGTATGCTGAAAGGTAAAAAATGCTTAATCGGAATAATGAATCAGAGTTAAGAGGTTTAACACAAACTCGAGACAAAAATGCGCTGGGGCATTTATAGATCCCTTCTTCAATAAACTACTTATTGAGAATCATAGAGCCCTTCTTCAATAAACTACGCTTAATGAGAGAAGATAACACCAATAGGTTTAAAGATTCATGAAAGGGATTTTATTATTCACACAAGAAGATCAAAACTGGATACTGAAAAGTCAAAAAAATCCTTAATCGGAATAATGAATCAGAGTACAATACAATCAGAAAGTTTAACACAAACTCGTGACAAAAATGCTCCGCGGCATTTATAAAGCCCTTCTTCAATAAACTACTTATTGAAAAGCGCTCTATACGCGGTGTTATCACAATTGCACTGAGTTATTAATTGAGAATAGACACACGTAATGGGAATATAAACACACACGGAAAATTATTACTGATATTGAAGAGACGAACAAATCTAGGGTCGTTGCGGGAATCTAAACCTTCGCAGCTTACAGCTCCCAAGTTGCTAACTCAGTAGGCAAGCCTTCTGAGCCACTGTGGTCCCCAACAGAGCTTATGCTTCCGAATAGCGATCTGTCCACTCCAAACCGAGATCGTTATTATATCCGTTTATAGGTAACCTTGAGGGCCACTGAATGTTGATTTGATGCATTCCAAGCTGCTGCATTTGGGTATAATAGTACCTCCCTATTAGGTGAGATCTGTAGAGGCCTCAATTTGACTGTTGCATATGCAAGCGGATGATTACCGACCACAAATTGATGCAGCGTGTTTGACCAGATTCAGGATGTGTATGCTACCAAGGGGACACGTTTGTCATCATTAACCTCATAGATTAGAATTTAAATAGGAATGAGTCCACTTGTTTAATGGATATTATGCAATACAGTTACATTTTCATTTGCATATTCATTGCGGTAATTAATATATAGATTAATAGTTTAAGTATAATATTAAGGGACAAAGACTTAAATTCAAGTTTCAGTAGATTGCATAATCATTGCGTTTTGGAGTCTCATTTGGTTTTGTTAAATCAGACCTCGAAATAGATTTTATAATACAGGTGCACCTTGTGCATCTAAGTTTATAAATTAGGTGCACATGTTATATTTTAGGTGCACATTAAAAAAAATTTAATATAAAAGCATTAATGTAATGTAAACTACTTTATTAGTTGTGTATGTTTATATAGGTTATTAGTAGATAGTAAATAAAAATATTTAAGCATCTAAATAATCCCTTCTCTAGCACACAGCTGTCGCGACAATCGCTTCAACCGAGCCATCTGGAAAATGTTTCGATCATCGGAAAGTTCTTGTGGCAGTGGCACAAGTAAACCTTCCTTCTGTATAAACATGTTACGGCCCAGCTTTTTTGTTTTCGCATAGTGTTTATTTATGAATTTTAATTACGTACCTTTAGAGCAAGATAGGTCGATTCTAATATTTTGTTCAAACATCAAAATAACATAAAACACGTTCCCCTCCCTTTTTTTAACGTTATGTGCACTGCGTGCACCTAGCGGGAAAAAATTAGGTGCACAATATTATTTTCATGTGCACAGTGCACCTGTGCACCCGGGTATTTCGAGCCCTGTGTTAAATTATTAAAAAAATTTATTTTAAGTTTAACTGTGGTTGTGTAAAATACTTATATTCCGTATATAAGGGTGCGTGCGTTTTGAAAATATTAAAACACTGGTTGGTTTAACTTTATTTAACAAGTTGTCGCATATATGTTACACCTATTTTATTTGAATTCCACATCCAGAAAATGGGAGATGTGTATTTGTTCTTCCAGTAGATGTCGGTGATATATATTTACTTCTGTAATTTAAAAGTCTGAGGTTGATTGTTTTCATCTCCAGAGAAGTACAATTAATCCTGAACTCAACAAGTTATAAAAAGAGTAGTGAAAAACTGTAAACAACGTTAAGTAAGCTCTTAAATTATTTTTATATTTTTAGGGTTCACCACAAAACGAACTTGTATTTAAGGTTTACACCATTAATACTGTGTGAGAATCGATTTCGTTCTAATTTAGATTCCCGTGCGCTTAATGAGTTACATTTCAATTATTCTAGTTTGAAATTGAAAAAAAAATTAAGCCTATTTTATTTTGAGAACACTTTCCAGATTTGAAGACAAGAAGTTACATGTCCTTTTCTCATCAGATATTCATTTCAAGTATCATATGGTAAACACGTTTTACAAATTTTACTAAATTCTTCATTTATAGAGGTACCGAAAAATTGCACAACAATGAATAGAAATTCATGTAAATAATATCGATTTTAACAGTAATAGGCAACTAAAATCTATATTTATGAATGTAAAATTAAACTTTTGATACACCCCATCTAGTTAAAATTACACATGTGAATATTTTTACTTATGTGGGTTATTGTAAACAACAAATTGTATAAATATTGTTTCATTTCTATTTTCCACCTGTATTTATTGCATGGAAAAACTATATATTTGTTGTTTTGCGAGGACACTGCATTTGCCCATAACTCTTAATATATATATATTCAGTACCCATTAGTGGCAAGATAATGCAATTCATCACAGTGATGCATTCAACCTAGAAAATTAATTGTACAGAATGTGGTGACACCGTTCAAATTGTTGAAAACAAATCATGTGATGCATAATTACTAGAGTTGTGGGAACTTACCTTACCTGAATCAAAATAAGAACTTGAAGACATTGGTATAAAATAAATAACAGCAGAAATGAAACAACGAGCGTTGGAATATGAGAATACTAAAAATATAATATAAACATTCCGATGCTTTACATTGGAGTAGAAGGAAAAGATAACTGCATTTGAAATGTTTAAACGAGAATGACCTACGAAACTCCGTGTTTTTCAGTTCCTTCAAGTTTACTGGAGCTGAGAAGCTTCGGTCCATGTTCCCCCACCAAAAGTCTACTCTTGTCCAAAAATAGTGACCATTTTTATACTTGTTATTTTTGTTGTTTTCCCGTCGAAGTATAATATACATATATTTTTTTTGTACAAAAGCTGCCCTTTTTTTTTTACGAACTATCTATTTTCAGACTGTCATTTTCGACATTGGCAAGTGCTTGACTGCGGACGCATACTACTAAAACTCTACTCTTTCACAGTTGCTAGTTTGTCACTTCCCTTTACTTCGTTTAATATGGGGCGAAAGAAGCTTCCCACGATACTATCGATGGATCGACTTCTTCAGGGGCATGGTTTGTACTTTGTGAATATGACAACCTGAAAAACGAGGTGTTATACCCACTGTTCATATCTTTCCGCAGATAAGCTATAATCTCAGCACATATATATTACTATACGTGACACACTAAATTATTTCAAACTGCCTGCTCAATTTCGAAACAATGTTTTCCTAATTTTCAGTGAGAAAAGTATTTTTCTTACAATCGCGAACTCATCGCATTTAGACTTAGAACGATGAGTCAGGATTCTATCCGTATGTACACTAATTATCTTTAGTATATTTATTTATTTACTTATTTAAATCTTGTTTCTCTAAAAAAAATTCCAATTACAGAGAATGAAAATGTATGTGATAAAAGACTTTAAAAGATGGTACACACATACTGTTAGATAACGATGAAACAAAAAATTTAATTGAAGCGGAATACTTAATGTTTCGAAATCGTTAAAAATGTACTAACTTCTGTGAAAGTATTATGCTGTTTAAAAATCTATTTGTAACATAATTGTTAAATACATTCTACATGAAAAGTTTTAAAATGTTGAACTATTAACATTAATCCGAGAAAAAAAACATAATATCCCACAAAATTTGTGTTTTTATTCATTAAATACAAAAGCGTTATCTATCGATTAAATTTAAATTTGCCCTCCATTAAATATGTTTAGAAAACAATCTGCTCTAACTAATTTCCTTGATACATACAAAACTTTATATATAGCATGGGATTATCTAAATTCATCACATTATTTATCAAAGTCTCATGATTGTGTCAATTATTGATATATTTAATATTGTTTATTAAAATTTTACTATAAAATTGTATTCACATAGATTTAAATTGCTTTCTGCAATCGCGTAGGTATGAATCTGAAACTGCATTTAGGAGAAACTTTGGTCCTACAATCAAGAAAATGATAGGATAAAAGCTTTGAAAAATAATACTTATTTCTATTTATCTGAATCAATATCTATCATTATGACTCAAATATATTCTACTTACACAAATAAAAAAAGTTCAGTTGATCATTGATGAGCGTGTGTGTATAAAATCTGAAAGGATATTGCCAGATAACAACTCAAAATTCGATGTTATTTCACAAATGACAACATTGGTGACTTACTTATAAACGAAATACAAGCAAAATATTCAAAAAATTTTCATTTTGCAATTTTATTTGTCATGCTTTGAGCACAGTAAATGTCATGCTTTGTGCGCTTTAAATAATTAATACATATCATGAAAATTAGTCTCTCACTATTATGTTTATTAGTAAAATCCAATTCCTAATTTATCGTTTGTGATCGAAGTGTAAGATGATTTTTTTTATATTTACATTTAGAAGCTTATCTGTATTTATCGTTAAATTATGTTACTTAGAAAATTAAATTAAAATCGTCATCGTAAATCGTAAAATAAAATCGACAGAAATCGTAAATCGTACTCTGTCAATTCAAACTCTAATCTACTGTTAGTGATTTGACATATTAGAGGTTTATGTCAATTATTTATACCGCACTAAAAGGTAAATCTAGTATTCAAAATTATAAAATTTATTTGATTTCGAAGTGTAAACTTGGTGTAAAAATACCACATCACAAAACTATGTTTGTATACACTGATTCTTTCAAAAATTAACTTTCAGGACATGAAAATTTATTATTTATTTATTATTTTTATTTTATATCTTTATATTTATATAATATATTATTTATTATATTATTCACATAATTATTTTACTCTTAATTAAAACATCTGTATATTTCAGAGATTTTCGAACTGAGAGTTCCAAAGAGAGAGCCGTGAATGTCTGAGTATTCTCAGATACCCACTATATTATGCGTGATATGCGATGTTCCGGGATATTAAATATAAAGAAAGGTTTCAGTACTTTGCTGATAATTCTTCTGAAGCCAGACATTCCTATCTGCATAAAAGTTGGATATATTCCAGAGTTTTAAGAAGACGATGCGTCGTGACTCCTTAGGGAATATGTCTGAGAACTCTATAATAACCCTGCATAATCCAAGATGAAACACGAAGTTCCGTCGCATAAAAAATGGGAAAATTGCTGATCCTAGCTTTATTTAATTAATTTTAAGTTTTTTGAGTTCCATATTTGAATATACCGAATGGGTTAATGTCTCAGATGGCAGACCTTAAATACTAAAGGATATACGTTTGGGGATTATAAGTGGGATGATACACTCGATTTTAGTAAAAAAAAAACCTGTAAAAGATATTATTTTCTAAAAATTATAAAAAAAACTTTTGTGTGAGAAATATTATCGTCTATAGTATTTTTTTACATGAATTCGTCTTTGAATTCGGAATGGTACTGGGACAAGAATCAACATTCGAGCGTTACGAAAGAGTGTGAAAGCTGTTTCGTTACAAGTGTTACAATCATTTCAGAGCTAGAAAAATATTCAGACTATTATTAGCAACGATACGGAAGATCGTTACCAAATAAGCAGTATGTGATTCATAGTTAACTAAAAGATGATTGACCAAACGAAATACATTAAAGAAAGATTTTATTAAACTTTAAACTAAAAACATATTTAAATACAATAAAGAACGTTATCCTCCTAATAGACTAGGATAACGTGCAAGAAGTACTGATAAACTGCCGGACTGAGTACATCTCTCTAGCCGATCCACCTGATATATATATATATATATATATAGTTGTCCAGACTAAATTCATTCTTGAATATTCACGGTGAACAAACTTCCATTGTTTGCTTGATTTATTTCAGAACACACCAGGTCCGTTTATTCACGTTAAATCTGTGGCTTGTGTCCTCGAGAAGACCTACCTATTTCGTTTCTTTATTTCTACTTTAGTTCATGAACCTTTGTTACTGTTCATAAAATTTTTGATAGTTGCAGCAATATAATTGTTAAAAAATGAAATTCGTTCAAATATTCAAAATAAATCAAATTAAATTTTACCCAAATGGCCCGTTGAGATTTATGTTTAGCTCAAGGAAGCAGACAACTAAAAAATTCGAAAAGGACTGGTATTTTATAAACACTTGAGCACAACTTTTACGCGGTCATTTCACAATATTACTTCTACCTTATCCTTTCATTAGTCATGTCTTTTTTTAACAAATTAGATTGCTTTACATCTGTGAGGTCTTGGACTTTTTTTCTCAGTTACACAGGCACTAAGTAAGCATTTAAAAAATACCCAAGTACATTTGAGGACATACGAATAGATTCATAAATAAAAAAAATGTATTAATTTAATTGGTACAGCTTCAGTATACTTTTATAGCGGGGCAACGGCAATGGAGTCGCCAAGGAAAGAATTATTTAAAATGAACCAATGAATTCAAACGACAGTTTAACGAATTTGAAAGAACTTTCTAAAATATTCAAAATGAAAATTTAAACTTTCCGCTATCCGAGGTTGACATAAAAACCCTAATACAGATGGGTTGCTTTAACCTGCCATAACTCGCTACTAGAAGTGTGCCAAAAAAGCCCCACGGCCGTTGCGACCGCTATAAACGTAGACCGAAACTGTACCGCTTAATTTATAAATGATTCAATTTCGACAGCTATGCTTTCCATTGAGTAACTTGAAGAATATAGGAAAACCTTAGTATACGTCTGTAAGAACCAGTTAGACTAACAGAAGGTTCAAAGTGGTTTCCACAAAATATATTGTCCATCAATATCTTACCAAGTTTGCCATTGACGATATCTTGTCATCGATAAATCACAAATTTTTATGATGATGACGAGATCAAGATCTGTTTAGGTTCCTTCTAATTACGATAGATATCTTTCATCAAGATCTGGTCAGCTTCGATTCTGACGAGATATCGCGTTGAGACAACCACCAAGAAGGTTAAACTCAATTTCCAAGAGCGACAAGGATTCAATTGTAAGTATTGTTTACAACAAATTGAATAAAAAGTATTTATATACTACAAATTACTTTTCTGTATCTCTCTATATTAAAAAAAGTTACAGCCTCAGGATTCAAAGATGTGTTGTTTATTTCGATTCTTAGACGGTTTCCCGAGAAAGTACGAATCAGAAAATTACGAAATTAACATGATTTGTTCTTCATCGTGTTCCGTTGACGAGCTTAAACGAGTAAAGGGCGTAGCCCCCTGCTACTATACAAAAAAGGATGTGTGTGTATAGTGTATATACAAATCTACACCGTTTGATCGAAATTTGGTATACTTATACTTTAGAACACTGCGGAAAACATAGGCTATTTCTTTCGTGTCTTCAGACACATCTGTAGCCATGCAAATTGGTACATATGTAGTATTAAATTGCCCCTCGAAGCCTCATTTTTAAAATATAAAGTTTGGTTTTCTGCAATAAATAAACATGGGCAAGAAAACACGTTCTACATAGTTTGTGTATTTGATTTAACACAGGCAAATGCCGCTGTCATATTTTAGCAGTTGCGGTAGGAAACATGTTCTACATAAGTTGTGTATTTGAGTTAACACACGCAAATGTCACGGTCATATTTGAAATCCGAGCAACACCGGGTTATCCATCTAGTAAACAGTATAGAATGTTCCCCAACCCTTCTCCATCTCTCTAAAAGCTCAAACTCCCACGGTCGTAGAAGTTCTGAGGTTTCTGTCTAAAGAACTAACTAATCCAAGTGACGAAACTTTCTGAACCACTTACGTCACGTGGAAATCTTTAGAAGAACCCTCACCCTACATAACGCGTATCTACTTTGCGTTTGCGAAGCATTCTTCTCTTTTCGGAAATAAAAAAGCCTACTAAGTCGAAAAGTATCCTTATTTTTCTGCATTTTTAATGCTTAACCATATATTTAAAACACGAACAAGTCACACAATTTTTTCCCAAGCACTCACTGAAATTTCTTCTTCAAACAACACCAAAATTTTACACGTGTGAAGAAGATAACACCTTAGTTTTACGCCAACCAACCGGTCTGGTGGTTAAGGTCTTGTGGCGAAGTGATAAAAGAGGACATCTTGTTTCACCAGTCGCCTGGCCTGCTGGAATCGTTCTTTGTCGGCCAATGGCAAGCCCCTCTGTTGGAATAGAAGTGAAAAGGAGGGGAGCTTCCGTCTTGGAGTTTTCATACGATGGAACACTGTCCAAGGGTTTTCCCAATGGACAATATGCATGATTTTCAAATTCAATTTAAACTGAAAGAGCATGAAAAACCAAGTAGAAAAATGCCACTTAAACTGCAATCTGGCGATCTATATATATAATTCTCTTACGTGGCACGCAAAAAAGACGTTATTAGGCAACATTCTACGATTATTTGTTTTTCACGGATCCTCGCGCTTTAATTGAATTTATAGCGTTATCTGATAAAATTTTATTGGAAAAAAAAATGAATTTTCATCGAGCTGTTGCAGTTAATAATAGAAATCAAAGAAAGCGGAGGATCTTTTCAGGGCCAACAATTATAGTTCAACAAGACGCTTGCACTACAACTTTCGACAGCAAACTCAATGAAAATGCGTGGGTGGCTCGAGTGCAGGGGTAAATATACACTCAAACAACATGCTGGGTAATCAATTTCCAAATCCGCCCTCACATTTCGAGTCAAAATTTTCTCAAAGTTTTCACTTGAATTCAGATTCTATCGGTACTGTATATATCTTTTCTGAAAAATAGCAAAAAAATTTAGGTTTGAAAAATGTTTTTTTTGGAATATCATATTTTGTAAACAATCCCTTATGCTAGGACACATGTCTTCATTGATGCGAGCGAAGCGAGCATAGGTTCGCGCAGCGAACCAATCAGGATTGCGAAGAAATCCTCCGGGAGTTGGCGAGCGTTTGCGAGCAGGGGGCGAGCCCCCTAGTATTAATTATATTTAAAACGCTTTTTAAATTGCTCTGACGTCACTTTCAACGAGAAACTGCAGTCGCTGACGATTTTTGCCTGTCATAGTTCATGATTTTCTCATCGAGCGTCTCTTGAACTGTGTTATCTCAATGGGTATCTTTTTAGTAGTCTTATATTTACAGATTTTTTATTGATTCAGCAATGGAAGGTTCGAAAATAGTTGAAAAGAAGAATTACAAATATTGCATTGTTCCGTTTGTGTCACAATTCAACGATTAAAACACCAAAAAAGTATTTTTTTTGTTGTACCAAAATATGAACAAGTTCGTAGAAGATGGTGTAGCGTTATGAAAAGATATTAAAAGAAAAACAAAAAGCTGTGTTCTACTTCTTGCTTGCATTGCTGTGAAGATCATTTTTTGTAAGGTTGAAATACCAAAAATTATTTGTATTTTTAATTGTTTGTAATTAAGAATTGTGTGATTTAATCTTGTGGATAACTACTTGTGTTTTTGCTAAAACGAAAAAATATTATTTCGATATAAAGTCACTCATAATGCAGAATTACTTGTTTCATGAAAAAGAATTTAATAAATAAATATAGGAATACTATATATTTATAAATCAAAACTTGTTAAAAAATATACAGAGAGCTGACATCAATAAACATTGAATTATTATACTCATGATAACTAATTTGCAGTTGATAAAACTGTGTCATATTTCTTCTTTAAGCTGAATGTGATAAGTATTATAGAATTCAAATTCTTGCAATTTTAATCAAATTATCACACTACCTTCTTCATGGTTTAAAATGTTGGACTACCAAATGTTGAGTTCAATATTTAATGCAGTTGCAATTCTCGCAATAAGTTTCTCTACACATATTATTTTTGGATCATCTTTTAGTGCATTACGTTTTATCGCTTAGATATATTTAAAAAAATATTGTTCATTAACTAACAAAAATAATGTTGCTAAAAAATTAATGTAGAAAATTAATTTTAAGTTAGATTTCAATATTCACTATTTTAATACCCCAACAATATTAATCTACTTTGAAATTATTTTCCTAATATAAAGCTCTTATTTGATATACTATTCTAATTATCTATACAAAAAAATCTGTTTCAGAATGAATTGTGTTACTTATTAAGGTAAAGAGAATAACTATATATTAATATTCTATTTTCTTAAGTACAACTTTTTGATAATAACACTACTCTTTAAAAGCAATATAAAAATACATGTTTTTTTAAAATAAATATGGTGTACAAAATATTATCATACTCTTCGCTTTTACGCCTTTCATTTCTACTCCCATAAAATTTGGATGGTTTCGCAAAAAAGAAAACATGGATATACCATCCAATTTAGGTGGATTTTCCGACTGGCCTTTTACAAAGCCTTGTTCTACAGTCGTCCTTTTTAAAGAAGAAATCTGTATAATAATAATAATGTAAAGACTATAATTCAACACAATTATTTAAAAAATAAAATTAACGTAAAATCAATGAAAGCAACCTGAAATAACATGCAGCCGGCGAATGTAGCGAGAGATTTCATGAACTACGACGTCACACCAAGCTCCACCCCGTTTTCAGTCACGTGACTTCAGCGCGTTTTTTAATTGCTTATTACGCTTAAATTAAACTTTTTTGAGATTTTCAAAGTTGATTTTCGGATTGTTCATGATCGAATTTGTAAAAAAAGTACCATTTTAGGACCTTTAGTGACATAGTACATATTCCCTATTGTACGGGAGCTTCGAGGCTTGGAGCAGAGAGGGGGTCAGCGATCGAAACATTCTCTGACAGGCTCGAGAAGAGTTGGGTCGTTTTACGAGGGCGTAATAGCTACGGCCCAGACTTTGCAAGTTAAGTCTCCGGTTTTTGCTATACTTATATCGGGGACTTTGCAAAATTTGAACTGTTTTGAAATTGTCTGTTCAACAGAGCAACACTGTATAAATATTAATAACCAAGAAATAAAGAGAATATTTGTTAAAATACAATATTCAGATGCCTAAAAAATCCTCCCTGCCATAACTTATACAAGCCCGTTCTTTAACATTGTTACAATCTCTAGATAGGAAGGTTCCTGTTTCGAATCCGGGTCAGTGCATGGATATTTGTAAGCGTATGGTGTAGAGGCGACTGGCGAGCCTTAAAGCAATCGTGGTGTAAAGTCCTCGCGTTGAGTGGTATGGAAGTTTGGAGTGGGATGCCAGCTCGGGTGACCCTGGTCAGAATTACGTGGTGTTATCCTAGGATCTTTCATTTAGGAGATTGATCCCGGACCGTCGTAAATAGCCCGTTGTGTTGCTCTAGTACGACGTTTATTAAGGAATCCGCCTACCGTCGACAACTTTTTTTAAAAAAATGTTTTAGCTTTTTGCTTTTTATGTTTTTATATAGTTAAAACAGATGTAAAACAAAGAAATGGTACCAAAAAAAATTATTCTTTGTTGCCATTTGAAAAAATTGGTTATTCAAGGTAAATTTTAATAAAATTTTATGGAAACGGTTATAGAGAGCTGTAGAAAAAAAAAATAATATCTTAAAATCAATTTCCTTTGTTTACAATATAAATGTAACCACAATCTTCAAAATGGACTAAAATCTAAGAAATATTTTGTAAACATAAGAAGATATGGCATGTAACGCACATATTCATGAAAAATTTCAAAATTTGTAGCAGATTATTCACAAAAGCAGCTATAAATCAAAGAATATACTATATTATTTAAAAATTTTAGTTGATATCATAGTTAATAGTATTTAAAATGCATGTACAAAATTTCTAGTAAAAATATTAAAAATTGTGGAAGTTATTGAAAAAACGGTGGTAACTATTTTGTAAAATTATCATTTGCGGGAAAATACATTTAAAGTTTTTGCTACAAAAGAAATTATATTTTTACAAAGTAATATACAGGGTAATTACATAGGTATCCTTATAAACGGTTAAAAATAGCTCGGGTAATTTCTGCCATTGTGATATAATATCCCATTGTGATATATATTGTGATATAATACAGAAGAATGAAACTCGATTTTTCCTTTAACGTCCGGTTTCGAATTGACACTTCCGGTTTTATTCGACTGCTATCACTTTGCGTTTAAATAACGATATCTTTGGTTCTAAATGTCGTATAATTAAAAATGAAACAGTTTTGGAAACGTTAAAATGCAGGCAATAATAGTACGTAATAAAAAAAATTTAGAATTTTCGTCGAAATTCGCTATTTTAAGGTAGGCGGACCCCTTAAAAATTACCAACTACATCGGTTTTACGATGCAATGCCCTCTAGCGTCAGAAACAGGACGAAATTTTTCACTAACACAATAGTCCGAAATCCACTTTCAGCTAATTAGTCTTGGTGTAGCTTAACATAACCGTTGAGTTATAAACGAAACCAACTATAGCAACGGGTTTTATCAGCAAATACAGTTTTGATCATCCAAACATTAGAAAGTCCTTTGATCTAAAAAATAAAAATTCGAATATGACTTCGTAAAGGTATAGCAGTCCTATAAATGGAAATACTGTCGTTGAGTTTGAACTCCAGATGTCTACGGACGTGTCAAAACTTAAAGGCAGGAGATTATGCTTTTCAAACAGATATCGAAACGACAAATAAATAACGTGTCTAAAAATTGCGACCCTGTCGCACCAGGTAGCAAAATATTTTCCCATCTGACATTTGATATCCGCTCGCTTATTTCCGACGCATCAAAACTGGTAATAAACAGTCGACCTTTCTATCTCAAATTTTCTTTCTTCCGAAAAATAAAATAAATATCTCGAAAGTAAGAAAACTGAGGAAGACGATAGGAATATTTTCATAAGTTTTGAAGACAATTTAATTTTTAAAGTAAAATAAATGTTAGTTTAATTCTTTCAGGAAATAAGGCTGCTTATATGAATATATCTCAAAGTAATGGAAAATGGTAATTTTTAATAACGTCATACTAGAGCAACACAACGGGCTATTGACGACGTTCCGGGATCAATCCCCTAAGAAAAAGATCCGATGACAACACCATGTAATTTTGAACCACGGTCAGATGACGAAGCAACACCTGAGCTGGCACCCCCCCCCCCCCTCTCCAAACTTCCACACCAACCCAACGTGAGGACTTTCGGACACGACAGATTTAAGGAGCACCAGCCGCCTCTACACCATACGCTTACAAACATCCATACCCGGACCCGGATTCGAACCAGGAACCTCTCAAAGTAATGTGAGAGACATTCTCTGACAATGTAGGTAGTGGTTTGTTATGAAATGTTTTTGTGGCGGTACATGGTTTCTGAATATACTTCTTTAGCCTATTGTGTTGCTCCAATGCGACATAAATTCAACTTTTTTCCTACATAAATTAATTTGTGACATGATGTATCTTGGCTTGTTTGTCGAATTCGATTTCAGTATTTCCCCAGTAGAAAGGACAAATAAAAAATTCGGAATGGATACGTGATAGTTAATTTGTCAACACGTACTAAATGGGGTAAAATGTCATTTAATGGGAACTGTAAAATGGGGTATGTCATTTAATGCAGGGAAATGTCAAGTTCTGCATATGGGTTACAGGAACAGTGGAGCCGAGTACTGTCTGCAGAGAGTAAAGGTAAAGGAGGGAGAAACAGTCAAGGATCTTGGGGTGATAATTCACAGGTAAATGGGTCACCAATGTTTAGCTGCGGGTAAAAAGGCTAATAGGTTATTGGGGTATATTAAAAAGACTGTAACTTCAAGGGATAAGAATATAATCTTGCCGTTATATAAGGGTTTAGTAAGACCACATCTAGAATATGCTGTACAATTCTGGGCTCCATATATGAGAAAGGACATAGAATCAATTGAAATGGTTCAGCACAAAGCTACAAAAATAATAAAGGGGCTAGCAAATGTCGACTATAATGAACGTTTAAGTAAGCTAAACATGTATACACTGGAAAGAAGAAGAAGGAGGGGGGATTTGATTCAGCTTTTCAAGTTTGTAAAACAAGGGGACACAGAGGGCTTAAATTTCAATAGGGATAACAGAACAAGGGGTCATGGGTATAAATTGAATAAGACACATTTTAATCGGGATTTAAGGAAACACTACTACTTTAATAGGGTAATAGATAGTTGGAACGCGTTGCCAGAAAATATAGTTAATTCAAAGGGAGTGTATGAATTTAAGATACAATTGGATAGTCAGTGGGAATTGGAGAATTCATAAACAAAGGACCAGCCTTGTTGGGCTTGAGCCTGTAGCTGGTCGTCAATATTTGTATTTGTATTTGTAAATTAAACACCAAACCTCGTCAAAGCCATGATAAACTACATTTAAGGGTGATCCCTATGTGTACAATGCGAGAACATTCGCATAACAGGAAACAAAATCCCCACCTTCAGTGCTGTTTTTTTTTACGGTGAATATCCATCTCACATTTAGAAAAGAGAATAAATTGTACAAAAAAAATACCGTAAGTTGGAAAACTAATAAATTAAAATACTTGAATTAGCTACGTTGAAAGTACACTAAAGAATTTACAAAATATTTGAAACAATTTATGAAAGATATAAAATAAATGCAAAACTAGAGAAAAAATCTGCTGATGAAAATTCACTTCAAAATCATTATAAAATGCAACTTTCATCATTAAATATATTTTATAATGAGAGGTATAATATATTTTATAATGAGAGGAATAGTAGAGGTTTTTATAACGAAATATACTAATTGTAATGTTTAAAGTAAGGAGTGTTATGTAAAAATCTCAATTAAGGCGTTGTCCTTGGAGTTTTAATTTCAGGATTGGTTTCGAACCATCAAAATTGTTTGTTGTGTTGTTCAAGTGCAACTCTAATTAACAAACTACCTCTAATTATTTCAAGCATTTATACTGTGTTTTTATCCAGCTCATAGCAATTGCAATTCGTTTTCTGAGGAATATAGAATTCACTCGACAAGATCATATAAAAAATCCATATCTAACCTTGCTTTGATATCAACGCTTCCAAACAACATAAAATATGTATCCCAATTCAACTTTGAATGTAACTGAAGAATAGAAAAACTCATATTAAGCATCTATTATAGCAACGAATAACGTAAAGCACTAATCAACCATTCTGGAATTATGATAACTGATCATTCGTACTGAATTAAAGATAGTTGATCATATTGAACCAAAGATAATCGATTTTAAAATTTCAATGTCTTGCATATTGCTATAACTGAATCAACTGGGTAAAAGCTCATAAATAAGAGGAAATGTAGCCATTTTTGTATTTTGCCATCGTCAGATTTTAAATATAAATTCAACCTTCACACTAGTTGTTTCGAGTATCTCTTCCGTAACCCTTCCAAACTATCTCACCTCACAGTAGATGTAATCCGTTTCCAGACGTCTACAACTATCCATTGATAACCCCTACCCACCCCAACAAAACTATATATCTCAATCTTGATTAAACATAAAACCTCTGATTTAGCAAATGAAAAACAGTGTAGATTAATCCAGAGGTTACCATAGCACAGATCTCTCAGGCGAGTTATGTGACTATTATATAAATAAAATGTACGTATGAAATATGGTAAAATAAAATTGATCAATGTTCAAAAGTAGTTATTTATTTTAATTTCTTGTTACAAAATTATTAGTATTATAAAACTGATCAATGTCGAAAAGTAATCGTTTTATTTCAATTCTTGTTTCACAGTTATTCAAAAACACAAGAGTTACAAAATTGATCAAAAATGTAAAAACAAAAATGTTATCCAAAAAACATTGTTCATTGTCAATTTTATAATGAAAATTTTAGAATGCTTGTGGATGCTTTACGAATATTGTCCATCTTAGCAGGTTCTCTCCATCTTAGCAGATTCTCTGCCGAAAGTTTTGTTGATAACTTCTGGCATGGCAGTTCGTATAAGATCAGTTAAATGCTGATCAGTTAAAACAGACCGATCCTTATTTTCAACAAATTTAAGTGTTGAATAAAGACACAACAATATGAAGTAGCGACAATTGAGTATTAATCTCTGAGCAGACGCATTGGTTTTGGATTTTCTTTTGTTCTGGAACCTGCTTTTAAAAATCAATGGTTGAACAACCATTTTGTTTGACCTGCTTCAATCCTTCATCTTCTTGAAGCTCCAGCAGCTCCAATAGTTGACTGGGGGAAGTTATGTGGCTAAACTTTAAAAGATTCAACTAATTTTCAATTTTTCATTGTTTGTCTTGTTATTAAAGATAAATAAAAAAATGTCTCTTTCAACTATTCATTCCTGAAATGTTTCTGCCAAAGATAGTGTAGTTAGCCACCCTTTGGCTATACATTAAACCCTCATGGTTGTCGTCTAGACTAGGTATCTCGCCATTAGCAAAATGGAATAGATCGCGGTATGTAGTGGATTTATCTAGTTCTTAGAAAAAACTGACCTGCTCTTGATCACGTCATCTTTAAATAACTGCAACTATCTTCATAATTCGTAACTGAATTGGCATTCTGGATGACAGTAAATCTCATTAGCAAAGTTGGTTATATCTGGATGAACGAGACTTCTAGTCTAAAACATTTGGAAGGTTAACGATAGCTGTTTAGTATCCGATTTAAAAGATCTAATATTTGGTAGTAGTGTTAAATCTGAACAGATGCAAACGCAATGAAAAAAAAAAGAAATGCACGTAAAAATAATCGATACCTTCATTACTATAAGGTTTTAGTCATAAATACAGTCTTCATACTAGATGTATCGAGTATATATTCCATGATACGTGTAAAACGCATCCTCCAGCAGATGTAATCTATTTACAGATACATGAAACCACATATTAACCCTTCTTTGCATAATGGTGGAAATTTCCATCATAACATTGAATGCCCAAAAATTATATAAAAGAACAAGTTCACTTTAAGTTGATCGTGTCTGGATACCTTTTTAATGTCCATTGTATAAAAAAAACATAGCTGTCAAAAATAAGCAAGTGTCAATATCAGTAAAACAAGCTTGAAGTTGTCATTCCGCTGTTTGTTGTAGTTGCAATAAACGTATGATTTCGATCATAATTTTGTTTTATTATATTTGAGTTTCTATTGCTAAAAAAGTGAAAATGAGTGGAAGAAAGGTCTGTAACATGTGTTTCTGTTATTTTTAGAGCAATTTCTGAAAAAGTCTGCGTTTAATTTAAAAAATACCACATGATACCATCCTATTGTTTTTTGCTAAATTTATACTATAAATATATACTAAGATTTTTTTAACCATTTTTCCTTTAATTTTGAACATGAATTATATCACCTTGATTTATTTCACCAATAAAGAAAAATCATGCAAAGAATGGTTAAATACAAGGTTATACACTATATGCCAATACGTATTTGGACACCCATGCAAGTGACGATATCTGCTGTCCTGTCACGCCCTCCGCCGTTAAATATCATGTGGTAAAAAACATTGCAAGATGCCACGAAGTGCAGACTTATTTGATTTCGAGAAAGGTGTAATCGTCGGTTTTATAACAGATATGGCCGATCCTTAAGGGACATATTTAGCAAGCTGAATTACCCAAAATCGACAGTGACCTATGTGATTCCGAAATGGAAGGTAAGCGGTGAGTCGGCAGACCTACGAAACTGGGAGATAGAGACCGACGGGTGCTGTCCAGAGAAATTCGGAAGGCATCCGGGAGTGTTGTTTCGATTAATACCATCCGTAAGGAAGCACATCTGTTTGGTTTTCATGGTCGTGCTGCCGCCCATAAGCCTTTGTTCACAAAGTCCAACCGCGCTGCTCGGTTAATGTGGTGTAAAGCACTTCGAAAGTGGTCCGTAGATCAGTGGAAACGGGTTCTCTGGAGCGACGAATCAAGCTTCACCCTCTACAGTTCGAATGGCAGGGTCTGAGTCTGGCTTCTGTCTGGAGAACGCCTCGTGTCAGAATGCATTGTGCCCACATTAAAGTTTGACGGAGATGGTATTATGGTCTGGTTGTGTTTCTGGATGGACTGAGACTTTTGGTCCAAATTCATGGTAAACTTAACGCCGAGGCCGACTGCGGTATTTTGAATGACAGTGTGATTCCTACGTTGTGGCAGTTTTACGGGTTGGACCCATGTTACTTCCTGGACGACAAAGCCAGCTGTCATGTTGAGAGGTCCACCATGGATGGGTATGGTGACAATGGGGTTAACCGAATGAACTGGCCTGCCAAGAGCCCAGACCTGAACCTTATCCACAGAGTGGCGACAGGTGGCTTTTTCCGATGAATCACGTTTTATGCTTCATCGGACAGATGGACGTTGGTGTATACGGCATGAAACGTCTGAAAGCAAACACATTGCAACAATTGCCGGAAGGATCCATGCTGGAGGAGGGAGCATTATGGTTTGGGGAATGTTTTCCTTGCATTCACTGGGTGCACTCATCGTTGTGGAAGGCACGATGGATCAGCACAAGTACGCATATGTCCTTGTGGACCATGTTCACCCCTACATGCGAATTAGTTTTCCTCAGAATGATGGCATCTACCAGCAGGACAATGCGAGGTGTCATACAGCTCGCAGTGTATGTGCGTGGTTCGAAGAGCACCAGGATGAGTTTACTGTACACCCCTGGTCAGCAAACTCACCGGATTTAAACTTAATCGAGAATCTGTGGGACCACCTCGATTGGGTTGTTCGCGCCGTGGATCCTCAACCGCTTAATCTAGTGCAGCTGGCCACTGCACTGGAGTCAGCATAACTCAACATCCCAGTGAACACCTTCAGAAAACTAATTGACTCTCTTCCTGCACGTCTCGCAGCGATCCGCTCTACCAAAGGTGGTTATTATGGCTTTTGACAGGTGGTCACATTAATGTGACTGGACTGTGTATATGCAATATTCACTTCAGCTGCCTCGATTAACTATTCCATGATAATTGCTATCCATCTTCCAGCCACTGTAATTCATTTCCAGATACATGGAACTACCCATTCATCACAAGGTTATATAAGACATCACTACCAAACCTTGATGTCAACCCTCCTAAACAGTAGATCTCACTCGTAGTTAAACCATGAATGCTTCTCTTATAAGAGAAAAACCTATGCCATACACCAGGGGTGGCCAACCTGTGGCGCATTGGATGTAAACAAGTGGCGCATTGCATCCTTTCGCCTACTTATTCTTTTGATGTATGCGCCATAACTGAATCCATCTTCATACTTTCAACACCAGAGTGCTCTCAGTTCAATTCATACAGCCTTCCTACTCATCAGTTCATTGCAATTTTTTAAAAGCAAATCTATTCTTGAAAATGAAATTTTATAAGCAGATTTGATTTTTTCAAATCTTAATGGCTTTTGACCTGATTAATTTCTGTAAACATTAAAAGAAAAACAGAACTAAGAAAATTTTCAAAATAAAATGTCGTTTGGGAACGACACACATACATGAACAAACTTTTTCATCCATGAAATTTATTAAAAGCAAAACGATTTCGCGAATGACCTTATTCAAATTTTAAGAATTCTCTGCTGCTCTCAGTAACAAATTTAACACCAAACATTAAAAGACGAGCGAAATCGAAACAGGCTCAAAAGTCTTATTAATGGTAAGTAACGTTTATGTGCTGTAATACGTACTGTAATTGAATCATTTAAAAATGATAATTATGTCTATAAATATACTTATATAAAAAATATTAAGAATATGCCGTTTCCTTCTAGCAAGTAAAGATAACAGACGATTCCAAGTTCCAACCTGACCAAGCTCTCAGAGCCCTCTCTCTCTCATCATATCAACTGTGGTCTAGAGTTATCCTTACCAAACGAGACAGCAGCTGTAGCACCATCAGCGGGCTCCATGACTGCGATCGCCCTCACGTCCAAGAGATCATCTCTTGCTAGTGTATGTTGGTGCTCCAATAAACGCGTGTCTTCGAATCATGAACGTAAGAAGGTATAATAGGTATGTGACATATGGCGCATCTGAACTCGTATGTGAAATAAAATTGGCGCATGGTATGTAAAAGGTTGGCCACCCCTGCCATACACTGTTTCAGAACGGGAAGTACAGACTATAACTGGTTGCTCCATATACGCTAACTATAACTGGTTCGTTTTCGATTTAAAAGATATTAAATCTTGCAATAGTGTTAAAACTGGACAAACACGAATTCATTGGAAAAATATATGCCTTCGCCTTCTCATGAGGCTTTGGTTATAAATCCAATTTCCACATCAGCTTCCTCGCGTATCTATTCCATGACATTTCCAATCCATCTCCCAGCAGCTGTAATCCGTTTCCAGGTGTATGCATCCACCCTTTGTTGACAAGGTTATATAAGAAATCCCTATCCAGCCTTGCCTTGATGTCAACTCTCCCCAACCGCTCAAAATCTGAATCTCAGTTCAACTTTGAATATGGCTCCTGAAAGAGGAAAAACTCGAACACCCCATGACGCCTCCAACCTTGTGCGAGAATAAAGAAAGCGAAGTACTTTATCGGTGCGGTGGACAGATGCGAGAGGTGTCAACGGAACAGCGAAGGTCTAGGAAATGGCATACTTACTCGCCTCTCTTTCTCGGAATAAACATGTTTTATCGTCGAGAAAGATGTCACTTACTTGTTTCATGTGTTGTATATTTTTTTATCTCTTTCTCTCGAGCATACCTCCTCCATATTCCCATAACAGGGAGATCTCTGGGTTGTTTTTTCTTGGGGAATGTTCTTGCTGCAAAGCCGGAATATTTTTCTTTGATGGCCAATCTGAAGTTTCCCATCAGTTGGAGGGAATAAGTAACATATTTTTGCTTTATATTTGGGATGGAGACTGCAGGTCCTGTTAAGATATCGCTGAGTCGGTAGTGAATAGTAAAAAGAAAGTTAGCTGATGTCGATTGCAAAAATCTCCAATAACAGAACTCTTCATGTGGTTTCATCGAGATATCTCGTCCACCAAGATCTGTCCAGTACTGCTAATTACGAGTTACCTATTCACTAATATACTGTCCATATTTTAATGATGACACGATCTAGTTAGTCTTTCTTCTGAAGTAGTTATAAAAGTATCCATATAGACATCGTTGATTCAATAGTATGTTGTACCGTATCAACGAAAAAGTAAAACCATTTCCTGGTTAAAATAATTTTATTAAGAATAAATATTTACAGAATTTGTACAGCTACAGTTTTATAATTAAAGACGATGTCCATCACCGATACAATACAGCCTCCTAAAGATAAAAGTCTTTCAAATCTCTGCGGCTAGAAAAAGCCTATATTCTAAAGTGTCTCTTCCCAGCCCGCCTCCTCCAGTCGTCACTTCCGCAGTCCGACCAGGGGGTGGACTTGGTGAACGATTCCCGTTGTGAGCTCCCACGATTCTGGATAATGATTCTGGATGCTCTCATGACGTTACAATGTACTAGCAATATAGTTAAGGGTTCTCGTGAATGGAAATATTTCTAATAATCTACTGACATAACCCTTCATGTGGTTTTGACGAAAAATTCCGTCCCTCAAGGTCCGAACAATTTTGATAGAAACAAGATATCTCGTCATGAAGGTACTGTCGACGTTTTAATGATGGCAAGAGCAAGATGTGGTGAATTTTTTCTTCTGATGACTAAAAACCTTGTCCATCAAGATAAAGTCAGTTTTGCAAATGACCAGATATCTCTTGGACATAACCGCCAAGAGTGTTAACTTTTAACTTGTGCTTGAGCGGTTTTTTCAATTGAAACTAAGAATTAATTTACTACTGAAATACATAATATTTAGAAAGGATGGTCAACAGTGTCAAGAGCCCTTTGACATCAATTCCCATGAGGAGGGGATTTCAAGGCATCAAGCTCAGATTAGGTTAGATAATGACGACATACCTTGCTGAAATAACCATTTTGGGGTTATTTATAGTTTGCTCTAAAAGGATTTCTAAAAAAAGTTAAGTATTAATATATTACTGAATTAGAATACATAATGCTAGTAAGCAATAGTGTCAATGGCCCCTGCTATCAATTTCTAGAAGGAAGGCACTTCAAAACTAACTGGTGATTTTATGGTTAAATAATGTTCTGTTTCTTTTGACTTCGCACAATGGTTCAATTAAGGATTGTCAATTTTGTAGGTATTCATTGACTCTTTTCCATTACACCCCCCTTAAGATATACAATGAAATACATGTGATTGACAGCGCATACGAAGATGACTGCAGATATCTATATAAAAACCACCACTCCATACAAAAAAAGAATACTGGATCTAAAAATACAATAACTATTCTCATTTTTAAAACTTAATTTTATAATTATTAATACTAATCTAAGGTGTGGTTAATTAATACTAATGCATCATATAAAAATTTAAATCATCTCTACTATTATAAAAGAAAATACTAATATTATATATACTATAATATGAGAGGCTACAATGAAATACATGTAATTAACAGAGCATACGAAGATGACAACAGTTATCTATATAAGAACCACCACCCATACAAAAAAATAATATTGGATCTAAAAGATACAGTAATTAATCTCACTTTTAATACTTAATTTTATAAGTATTAATACTAATCTAAGGTGCGGTTAATTAAAACTAATACATCATATTAAAAATTGACTCATCTCTACTAATATAAAAGGAAGTGTTTGTCACTCGATATACTGTGTCCTGACGAATCTGTGGCGCTTACAATAATAAAATTGGGCACACAGGTAGTATTTTTGTGTCGCACCGGTATTTTAAATTCAATCGAGAACATTTAAAAATTCATTAATTAGTTTATTTCACCTTTTTTATTCTGTCCAGAATGTGACGTCAATGAAGAAAGGCGAAGATTTTGCGATTTCCGACCGCTGACGTCACAAGCGTTTTCGTGTAAATGCCATTGGAACCTCGCCAATTTTTCCAATTCTAGAATGTTTTGATTTGTAGCCACTTCATAGGTCACTAATTGTGTCATAGCCACTTCGAGATCATCACGGTGTCCCTGTAGAGTTTGTTTGCGAAGCAAACCAAATGGGAATACGTAGCAATCATCGGAAGTTGTCAAGCATCAGCGAGCAGTGGTCACACCTAACCCTACGAAAAGAACTGACTCGGGCGATGCTGTCCTGACCACGCAGTGGCTAGGTTTACCTATTTTTAAAACTCCAAGTGGTCAAGACATAGTTGCCTTATGACTTCAAAGGATAATACAATGAAGATTCAAGTTAAAAAACTTATTGTCCCTTGCTCCGAACTGGTTATAATTTGGAACAGGCTTTTGTAATTTTTTTTCACTACAGGGCATTTTTCGATACGAAAATAAACATCCAGGAAGGTTATTCCTCCACATGCTATCGACGAGATATTTCGTCCATCAGTATCTGACTAATTTTGCTACTAACGAGGTATCTCGTCATCAAGATATCAACTATTTTGTAATGATGACGAGAACAAGATATGGTCAGTTTTCTTCTTTGGACGAGAAACGACGAGATTTTGATGGACGAGATATTTCGTCCTCTAAGAACTTATCAAATTTTCTATTGACGACATACCTCGTCGACACAACCACCCAAGAGTTTTAAACTTATGTGAAGATAAATTCGTTGTAGCAAATGTAATTTATTTCTAATTGGAAATTTTATAAGAAATTATTATTTTGAAACAATAATTGGCATCAATAGATACGAGTTCACACAACTAATGAATGAAATTATGGTATTCTGGTATTTCTGTGCGTATATACTATGACCGATTTACTCCTTTATACCTTGTTTTACTTTTTATACACATAAATTTTGTATGGGGCAAATGTGGTATAAGCATCACTTGCTTCCATTCCAAAAGATTCTGTGTGGCTACCCCACAGATAATACTTATATTTTATTACTTTGATAGCTTATAGTTCTCTATCAAAGACTGTGAAGAAAGTACTATATTTTAAATTAGAATTTGTTCATTGATGAAGACTGAGTTTTGTTTTCAAATATCAGTGAGTTGCGTAAACATTCAAATCATTTCTAGGTGGTTTGTTCAATTGAATTTTTTTTTATACTAAACTCAATTAATTTATAATTTATTTTATTGCTTGTTTTAAAAATAAAAGTAAAATATATTTTTCTGAATCGCATTATTTACAAAATACATTTATAATACATGTATCGGTGATGTGGTTATATATTATAATAAGTATAGTTTTTAGGTTCTTATTCATATAATTTTAACTCTCAGAAAGTTTCATCATCATTTATTTTATTCAAATAAATTATGTAAATTTTTGTACGAAATTTATTTACATTTCATGTTAAGAGAAAAATTATACATTAATTTAGCATAAGCACTTCGTTAGTAAGAAGTTAAACAAATGGCTTTTTAAAAAAACAGAATATACAAGAAAATCAGCGACTTTATACGAACATTAAATCATTACATATAAATTCATAAGCTTATCAATAACTTTTAACACTCGATGAATAAATTTAAATGAAAAAGTAGTGTTATTTTATTGCATTATATTTTTTTACCTATTTGAGTTTTACATTTCAAGTTCTTGCCTGTGTTTCGCGAAGATGAAATCAAAAAAGGAATAATAAGAAAGATAGGAAAAAATATTTTTAGTTACATTTATAAATTTATAAAAGTACAGTACATGGGTTGTTAAATACAGACAAATCCGTATTTCTGATTTAAAAAATTGATTCTGAAGCATTTTACATTCTTTGCATCATTTATGTGCTGTATTTGGGAAAATACACTATTCATCCATAAATTGGAATATATGAGTAAGATTCAAATGCATGTATTCGCATGCTTTCTTATGCTTTAAAAACTTCAACAGTTTCCAGCCATGTTACACGCATATTTATAATATTTAAAAAGATAGGAGTAAAGAATGAAACACAACTAATTGCATGCAAAATTTCTAAAGCTGGAGTAAATAATAATTCAATAATCGCATGCAAAATTTCGTAGCCAAATATAATTCTATCCCCACCAGTTCATTTTATCGCTATTTGTCCATGAAATAAAAGAGAATGCCCCTTAAAAATCTATAAGAAAAGCGAAAAAGCACAAAAAATTCCTCGATTTGAAACATTACTTTGCATAATGACCCAGTGAAGTATTTTGAATAACAATAACACTGTTTAACAGACCTTCTCGGGATTGTCCCATGTGGAAGAAACATATTTCACGTTTAAATTTGATCAAATCGTGTTTAACCCGGGGCATCCATCGGACTGGAAAGAATTCAGGCTGCAAAGAAAAAGCTTGAGAACATCAGGAAAAACTCAATTACTTCTGGGGAGGCTTCGAGAAATTCTATATAAAATGGCGCCCCTTCCTAAAAGGAAACAAAAGCATTTCAGTGGACAATGTATGATTGCTTCTGTCTACATCCGATTATACTTCTTTCACATATGGTAGAATGTTTGGGCTCTATTCTTGCTGAATTGAACTCTGCGAGGAGGCATTCCGAACCCTTGCATTTTGGTAGGAGATCTAACGGATAAGGTGGGGGGGGGTCTATTTATTTCGAGGAAATAAAGTCTGCTAGAGTCAGGAAACGTGAAAAATGTCGGTAAACATTTTGCGGGCTGTAGTCTCGAGGGAGGATGCAAGTATATTTTCAATAGAGGCGATATTTTTGAACTGAAAGTAATATTAGGTAGGTGAGAATTTTAATTTTCGTTGCACTGGAGCAACACGAAGGTGAATTATCGACGGTCTGGGATGAATCACAAAGGAAAATAACCGAGGACAACGTTGTTTTGATTGAAAAGATGACGTCATTCATTGGTCAGATGACGAAGCAACACCTTAGCTGACGCCCCATTCTCCAACTTGAGGTCATTTGAGGCCAAGACAGAAATAACGTGCACCAGACCTTCCCCTTGTACACGATCGTCTTTGGTTGGATTCGATACTCTTCCAACCATGCTACTGAAAGTAACGGAGCATTATGAATGCATCAATGATCATTATTTATGTAGCCTTGGTTATCCGTACTCCATTTAACCAAGTGCCTTTGTTAGAAGAATCCATGACAGGTTCAAAGAGGCGAGTAACCATTCCGAAACAGAAAATCGTAAGGGACTTTTCAAGGGATTTTTAAAGATACTTAACTCACTCTTTCATATATATCTTAAATTATCTTAATAATATGTTCTGCGACACAAATCCGAATATATAGAATATTCCTTATTTTAGTTTTATGTATGTTTTAGTAGTAGTCGTATTTCAGTAATATGTAATACAGTCTATTTTTGTGTTTCATAATATGTTCTGTGACACAAATCCAAATGTATAGAATATTCCTTATTTTAGTTTTATGTATCTTTTAGTTGTAGTCGTATTTCAGTAATATGTAATACAGTCTATTTTTGTGTTTCACATAAGCAGTTTTGTTTTACTATTGTCTCAGTCGACATTTTATCGGATAATCAATATTCTGCTATGTAAGTGGTGTAACGTCGTGAGTAGAATTTACAAGGCGAGTGGCTTGAATGCAATTAAAAAGACTTTTAAAATTACAGCACATTTAATTAATTACTAAAGATATACATAAGTTAAGGCTATTTCGAGGCTAATAAATGATATATACAAATAAGGTTTCAGTCCCGCGGCTTCATCGGAGCAGAGTCGTTCTGCGTCCGTTCACGTTCATGCGTTCAACGATTCGCTCCTCGTCCAGTGGAGACTGCACACGTTCTTCCGAAACCGCAAAGGTTCAAAGACAAGGGGATACCCCCATCCGGTCATAAATTCTCCAGCCAATTCCCTTCGTCGGCGAATCCACGTAACAGAGGAAATCTCTTTAAGGACCACCATGAAAGCTGTGGTCAAAGAGACGACGTTACAGTGGTTTAGGAGGGTTTTAAATTCTATCGATATTTAGCTATAACACAATAAGCAATGCTGAATTTTAAAACTGACTGAATAGGCTTCAGTTTAGAGCAGAAAACTTATGTACTACGTAGGGACTTATAAGTGCGAATGCATTTTTGCACACATCACATACAACATAGAAAAGTTTGAGAGCCAAAAAATGCAGTAACTTCTGTATCAAGTGGTGTTCCCATCGTATGAAAGAAAACGTTTCATTGGACACTTTATGACTGCGTATGCCTACATCAAATCATACCACTTTCACCGATAGTGTAATGTTTGAGATCTATTCTTGCTGAATTGAACTCAGCTAGGAAGCATTCCAAGCGCTTGCATTTCAGTAAAAGACGAAACGGGAGGTTTTTTTTATCTATTAATTCTTTCGATATGCGAAAAGGAAATAATCTGCTGAATTCTGAAAACACAAAAACACAAACTTTTTGCGAGATTGGTATAGACTTGAGAATTGCATTGAGTATATTTGCAGTTCGAGATTGATAATTCCAGTAACGCAATATACCCCATGTATAAATGACCAAATTAAGGTGCAATTAAAAACGTATGGTACAGCTTCAGTCTACGTTTGTCGCGAAGGCAACGATCTTGGCGTTCTTTTTGGTGCATTTCTAATGTCGCCAAGGAAAGAAATGTTTCAAAAATATTTTTATTTCCATAACGAAAAGTAACAAGCTTTAGAAACACATTTGTGAACGTTTTAAAAATATATTGCATACGTAAATAAAATATATAAATATAATAACCTTAGACGACAGATCTGTACCTGACATAAAGTAAAATGAAACAAAATTCATCAACTGTCAAAAAACCATTAAAATGACCAATTAAATCAAAAGAAAATTGTTAAAATAACCAACGAAATCAAAGATGGGTTGCCTTAACCTGCCGTAAGTCACTACTAAAAGTGCACCAAAAAAAGCTCCAAGCTCGTTGCCACCAACGATAAACGTAGACTGAAGCTATACCACACAAATTGTAGTGGAATTATGAGTTACGTTACGCTTATATGTTTCTCATTTAAGAATAATCTTAAATTGCTATCCACAGAAGGCGTATTAAATACCACAACGCCATAAGTCTTAAAAGTGTAATATTTTGCTTGCTTAGAAAGTAATCAGCTTTACAGCTAACACATATGTCAGTGATATAATATTTATAACTCACACAGTCAGAAATAATATTCCAAAATACGACTAAGGTATGGTATTGAATAATTTTCGTTGAATGCATTTTTTTGGAATTGTACCTTTGATTAGTAGAAACAATATGTGATTATGCGGTTATTAATGCCTTTAAAACATACTTTTGTGCTTTTAAATACTTTTAAAACTTACTTTTTTTTTTAACATGACAACTATAGTATTATTTTAATATAAAGCTGTTTCCAAGGATGAAATCGCAGTGCTATTTTTTGCAGAAATAAATCTTCAAATTCTATAAGAAATTAAGAACAATTGGAATTTGTTAAATGAATAATCCGTGCAAAATCTGACTGAAAAAATTTCTAAAAGAGTTCTTGATCCCGAGATTAGAAGTTTGTCTTCTCACTTATATGTGCATGGATTTAAACTGACTTAAAAGTAGTATTATGAGCAAACTGAGTGACATTTTCTTAACATTCAGTTGAACAACTTCATTACTGAGTGTTAGCACCTGATTTTTATCCCAAACCTCAATTCAATTAAATAAAAAAAAATCGCTGAAACGAAAATAGTTCTCATTTAGAAATGTCTGATCTGTTATTATAAATAAAATTATTTCCGAAAATATTTCTCGTTAAGTGATTCGACATTGTTTGTCATTTGTGGCATTGTTTTCATTCAAAACCATCGGTGCGAGAAAAAAAAATCAGGCAGCATAAATCAGCGCTTCGATGCATACAAAAGTAAATGCACTCTAAAATTGCTTTTTGAAAGTTTCATTTAAAATGTATTTTAATTCAACAGTAGTATTGTTTGGAATGAATTCCATTGACAGACTCAAGACTTAAAAGAAACAAATTTAGCAAGGATGAATCAAATCTCAAATGCAATGAATAATACTGTTTATCTCTCACATAGTAATCCACACAGTCGAAAAGATGCGTTATGATGCAATCTGTTTTCATATATATGCTTATTCACGAAGAAAGCCAAGTTTCAACACTACTATTACAATAAATAGACATCAAGTGTTTGGAAATTGTTTAGTTAAACTTTAGATAAAGCAATAGTGAAAAAAAACATGTACACAAATATTTATTTACTCTTGACAAAGCGTCATGCATCGGGAGTATAGTCAATAATTATACTATAAGTCGCACACTTGATTTCTTCAATTACTTCAGCTCTTACTTGATTGCAAATAAGAACTACAAATTCGTCACAAATATTATGAGATAAATAGTTTATATTTCCTCGTCCTTTGTTGGCGTATTTTTGTAGGTGTAACTTCCAACCTATTAGCAGTCCAAATAGCTTAAATAATTTCCTTTCCTATTGAATTCTTTGCTTTCATCGTGACTCTTAAATCCTAATCCTAAGCCAGGCCTCGAAATAGATTTTTTAATTCAGGTGCACCTTGTGCACCTAAGTTTTTAAATTAGGTGCACAAGGTGCACTGTGTACACCTAGTAAGAAAAAATTAGGTGCACAATTATATTTTCATGTGCAGAGTGCACCTGTGCACCCGGGTATTTCGAGCCCTGTCCTAAGCGACTCAAAAATTTTATAGTTTATATACTTCTATTCAACACACCTCTCCTATAACATATATTTTTCTTTTCCATTAATAGTTGAGTAGCAATTCTAATGAATTTTGGTGATCTTTTATACATAGTACACATGGCTGACATGTTCTTTCGAAACGATAACGATTCTTTCGTGGTCCGATAAAGTAACAGTAATTGATCTCTAATTTTTAAAACAATTTATTTATTTAGACTTTGATGTTGATTAAAGTTTGGAAGGGTATCTGTAGACACTTTTGCTTGTTTCTGAAAATATCAACTAATTTCTCTTTTCCATAATTCCATTTGATTTCTTTCTTTAAAAAGTATCATAAGAAAGTCCTCTCTAATACACTTCATCTCTGTATTTATACACTAATTTCAAATTCTCTATATTCCCGATATTTTTTGGTTTGTTACTAAGAATATGGTCAATAACAGCACCTGTTAATATTGTTGACCATAAAGCTATATTATTTACTACTCGATGTCTTCTCTATCGAGGCATCTTTCTGGACTATCTATATCTTCTGCGTTTTCGCAATCACTTTTTCCGGTCACAACTTTCCTCGAACCCTAATGAAAAGACATTTTGAGACCTCGGGGCCCCATTGATATTCCGAGGCCCTACGTGGCCGCTTAGTCCGCGTACCGCTTAATCTGCCACTGCTTGTCAACGTGTATGGCGATTGAACGCATAGCTTGAACAAAGATTCCAATTTACGTTTGAGCACAAGCAATTTAAATAAGCTCGAAATCTGCTGACATTTTGCTCGGAGAAACGCTTTATCAGGATATGCATGAGTTTCCTCAGCATTTATGCATTTAATGATAAGATGTTTCGTCCCCATCTGTATACAATTTAAATACAGATGAACTAAAAAAAAAGGAAGCTAACCCATTTTTACATTTATACGGTAAAACATATAATCATTCTACAGATACAAAAGACTTATCTTTACGCTCGTAAATTTTATTAAATAAAACTGAACAAAAAAAAAGCTGAACCCCTTTTCTGGTACAAAAGACTTTAGTGACGCTAATTAAAATAACGTTTAACATTATATTTTACGGATTATCTTAGCAATCAAATGTGGAATCTATGAACTATAAACCGAGTTCATGTTCCCAAGAGCAAATGAAAATAACTGACTCATCCACAAAATCTTAAAGGAATTCAATGGAGAGCATTGATAATGATTCCGACCGCATCCAATGAACATTTGACGACGAAAAAAGTCATCATAATAAAGAGATCCCTTGCCAACGAAGTCGCGATTAAGCGCTCAGCTTGAAAACAATAAAAACGAATTTCAATAATTAAAACCATTCCCCGGAATTCTTTTCAATCCCCACTCCACTCACGACGAATACTTCATAGAACAATGAGAGAACGAACGCCATTTTGAAAATGAATAGGCTTCAGACATGATCCTGAATGATTAACAAAGAGATCTGGGGGATTCTTCGCTTTACGAATCAAAGCAGTCTCGTTTCATAGGAGTGGTACTACAAGACAGGAACTCGCAAAAAGAACAAAAACGATCTACTTCACAGCTTTCTTTCAGCTTTCAATGTAGTGTTGTGTGAGGGTTTTTCGGGAAAAAAATGAAAGACATGCTGTGCGAGGTAGTTCTTTTATGATCGTGCTGTTTCAGTGACAGAATAAATGATTTGGTTAATATCTTTCGTCGGCCAACATAAGGAAAGTGCTTTTTCCTTAACTGTCAAGGAGCATTACTAATTTGCAATGATTAGCAGTGTCATTAATATGCCAGTGACGTCTCTGTTAACGGGATATTCGGTTTGTAAACGGTTTGCAATGACTTTTTTTTTAGAAAATCAATTTCCTTGGTTTCCTTGGTGAAACAAAAAAGTGCACCTAAACGGAATTGTCAGAATGCAATATAATTTTCGAGGTTGGTATTGTGCTTATGACTGACTAAATGATGCCGACCAACCGGTATAGTGGTTAAGGTGTTAGCCTCTAGATCGGAAGGTCCCCGGTTCGAATCCGGGTTCGGGCATGGATGTTTGTAAGCGTATACCAGCTCAGGTGTTGCTTCGTCATCTGATCATGATTCAAAATTACGAAGTATAAATTGTTAGGGGCAATGATGGTCCTCCCACTGCGTGCTCCTTCACAAGTGACCATCACCATTGTAGTGGCCAATAACTTAGGTCAAATGTGTCCGCCATTAGAAAAAAAAATGACTAAATGATTAAAATTTGACGCTGAAATATGCATACTGTATTAAGAAAAATTAAAAGTGGTGTCTTTCAGTATGGTGTCCATTGAATGCCATTTATTCCTAATGCAGCATGCCAGGAGCCTTGGTAGAGAGTCATACAGGCTCTTTAAAGGTCATGCGACAGTCTATCTCATGCTGCTTGTAGCCTGTCACGTAGTTCCAGCCGATTCCCAGGAAAAAAAATCAGCAAAAAAACTTCAAAAAAAACCTGCAGGTTTCCTGCATGAATTTCGGACAAAAAACCTGCAGGTTTCCTGCATGAATTTTGGACAAAATTCCTGCAGGAAACCTGCAGTTTTTTGACTGTTTGTCATGATGATGAATGACTGGTGGCGCCATCTGGTGGTGAGATAAGTAAACATATTATTTTGGATTCATAAAAAAAAAGAATTTCGTTGGAATAACGTCGATCTAGAGCAACACAACGGGCTATTGACAATAGTCCACGATCTATTAACAGGGGAACGAACCGAGGACAACACCTCGTAACTTTGAATATGACACAACATCTGTCTTTAAAACTTTAAATGCGTTTTTCTCCATGTTACATTTTTTCAAGATTTCCTATATTCAAATTACTATAAGTCGAAAACCGATCAAATTTAGGGGTTGAAATTTGGAATATATCTTTTTCAAACATTATACTTTAATTTTGATTCAGAAAATTTGAAACAAATATTTACTTTTAAAAATATAACTTTAAAAAAAAGTACCTTAAAATTTTCAAAAATTTTCATTCAAATATTTTTTTTTTATTAAATTAATATTTTTTAAATTGTTGAATCAAAATTAAAGTTTATAAATTTGTGAATAATTTACTGCAAGAATTTTGAAAATTGTACAAGAATATTTTGAATTTTCACAATTTAAAATGACCACTCTTTTTTTCAAGAAATTTTAATTTAAAATTTTTTAAAAACCTTAGAAAAATTTTGTGTTGTGATTTTGCTTATTAGTTAGATGGGTAATCAGTACAAAAAAAAATCAAAATTTTAAATTAATTAATAACAATTTTTTTTCAATGTGTCCCAGACCCACTTAAATTTCGTTTGGAGGGATTTAATACTTTTACAAAATAAGAAACCAGGTGATATATAACAGACCAAATTCAGATATTTGGTATGTTGGAGAAATACATTAGATGCGTTTAAATAAAGATTTTAATCGAATGTTAGCTAGCAGTATCAAATACAAGGTTACATTTTATGATTGGACTGAAAGATGAAATAATCTACAATAAATGCAATTTTTTTATTATGGAAAATTTTCACTTTTTTTAAGAAAATATTTAATATATATATATTAATTTTAATAAAACATAATAGTTGATAAGTGTTTTCATAAAAACTACATTTTTTATGAAACAAACCTTTATTTTTCCTTCAAAAAAACTGCAGTTTTTATGAAGGAAATATGCTTTTATAAAATTCCTTCATAAAAACTGCAGTTTTTATGAAGGAAAAATGCTTTTATAAAATTCCTTCATAAAAACTGCAGTTTTTATGAAGGAATTTTATGAAGGCATTTTTACTGCATTTTTCCTTTATAAAAACTGCAGATTTTATGAAGGTAAAAATTAATTTGGAAAAATTATAAATTTAATTTCCGAAAAACTGCAGTACTAATGAAGGAAACCATTATTCCTTCAAAACCTCTGCATTTTCACCGCGTAAAATCTGCACTTATCTAACTGCCTTCAAAAAACCTGCATTCACCTGCAAAAAACCTTCAAAATAGATATTTCTTTGAAGGAAAGATGCTGATTTTTTTTGCTGGGCATGATTCAAAATTACGAAGTATAAATTGTTAGGGGCAATGATGGTCCTCCCACTGCGTGCTCCTTCACAAGTGACCATCACCATTGTAGTGGCCAATAACTTAGGTCAAATGTGTCCGCCATTAGAAAAAAAAATGACTAAATGATTAAAATTTGACGCTGAAATATGCATACTGTATTAAGAAAAATTAAAAGTGGTGTCTTTCAGTATGGTGTCCATTGAATGCCATTTATTCCTAATGCAGCATGCCAGGAGCCTTGGTAGAGAGTCATACAGGCTCTTTAAAGGTCATGCGACAGTCTATCTCATGCTGCTTGTAGCCTGTCACGTAGTTCCAGCCGATTCCCAGGAAAAAAAATCAGCAAAAAAACTTCAAAAAAAACCTGCAGGTTTCCTGCATGAATTTCGGACAAAAAACCTGCAGGTTTCCTGCATGAATTTTGGACAAAATTCCTGCAGGAAACCTGCAGTTTTTTGACTGTTTGTCATGATGATGAATGACTGGTGGCGCCATCTGGTGGTGAGATAAGTAAACATATTATTTTGGATTCATAAAAAAAAAGAATTTCGTTGGAATAACGTCGATCTAGAGCAACACAACGGGCTATTGACAATAGTCCACGATCTATTAACAGGGGAACGAACCGAGGACAACACCTCGTAACTTTGAATATGACACAACATCTGTCTTTAAAACTTTAAATGCGTTTTTCTCCATGTTACATTTTTTCAAGATTTCCTATATTCAAATTACTATAAGTCGAAAACCGATCAAATTTAGGGGTTGAAATTTGGAATATATCTTTTTCAAACATTATACTTTAATTTTGATTCAGAAAATTTGAAACAAATATTTACTTTTAAAAATATAACTTTAAAAAAAAGTACCTTAAAATTTTCAAAAATTTTCATTCAAATATTTTTTTTTTATTAAATTAATATTTTTTAAATTGTTGAATCAAAATTAAAGTTTATAAATTTGTGAATAATTTACTGCAAGAATTTTGAAAATTGTACAAGAATATTTTGAATTTTCACAATTTAAAATGACCACTCTTTTTTTCAAGAAATTTTAATTTAAAATTTTTTAAAAACCTTAGAAAAATTTTGTGTTGTGATTTTGCTTATTAGTTAGATGGGTAATCAGTACAAAAAAAAATCAAAATTTTAAATTAATTAATAACAATTTTTTTTCAATGTGTCCCAGACCCACTTAAATTTCGTTTGGAGGGATTTAATACTTTTACAAAATAAGAAACCAGGTGATATATAACAGACCAAATTCAGATATTTGGTATGTTGGAGAAATACATTAGATGCGTTTAAATAAAGATTTTAATCGAATGTTAGCTAGCAGTATCAAATACAAGGTTACATTTTATGATTGGACTGAAAGATGAAATAATCTACAATAAATGCAATTTTTTTATTATGGAAAATTTTCACTTTTTTTAAGAAAATATTTAATATATATATATTAATTTTAATAAAACATAATAGTTGATAAGTGTTTTCATAAAAACTACATTTTTTATGAAACAAACCTTTATTTTTCCTTCAAAAAAACTGCAGTTTTTATGAAGGAAATATGCTTTTATAAAATTCCTTCATAAAAACTGCAGTTTTTATGAAGGAAAAATGCTTTTATAAAATTCCTTCATAAAAACTGCAGTTTTTATGAAGGAATTTTATGAAGGCATTTTTACTGCATTTTTCCTTTATAAAAACTGCAGATTTTATGAAGGTAAAAATTAATTTGGAAAAATTATAAATTTAATTTCCGAAAAACTGCAGTACTAATGAAGGAAACCATTATTCCTTCAAAACCTCTGCATTTTCACCGCGTAAAATCTGCACTTATCTAACTGCCTTCAAAAAACCTGCATTCACCTGCAAAAAACCTTCAAAATAGATATTTCTTTGAAGGAAAGATGCTGATTTTTTTTGCTGGGTTACGACGCGATGCAGGTGATGTGGTGACATTTCGTCCAATGGCATACTATACATTTTCGATTGGGGACAGGTCCGGTGAGTATGTTTGCCATCGTAAGATATATTTTTGTCGTAGACAAGCTCTAGAGACGGCAATTAAATGGGGTCGAGCATTGTCTTGTTGAGAAGGCGGGTGAACCTAGGAGTTCGGGAATTTGAGCGTAACTAGCTGTAAAATGTCTTGTACGTGAAGCTGGCCTGTCAAAGAGCCCGTAACGAATATCAAAGGTGATTTGGCATCATGCGTAATTGCACCCCTCACCATGACACCAGGTCTTCTGGACGTGTGACGCTGCAGAACAAACCGTGAATCTTGGTGTTGACCATGTTGTCTCCATGGATTCGTTTGTTGTTTCCACCCAGATAGAAGCAGGATTCATCAGGGTAGACCACTCGATACCAGGCGATGCCCTACGTCCGTCTGACACGACACCATTCCAATCTTTGACGAAGATGCAGTGCTGTTAAGGGCAGTTGTCGTAACGGTCTACGTGAGTTTATTCCGCCTTCATGAAGCCGTTGACAAAAGGGTTCGATAACTTATAGGATGATCCATAGATGTTCCCACTACCCGTTGGATGTCTGGAACAGAGGCTGTTGGATCAGCACGAGCATGTCTTATAACACGTCAATCCTCTGGCCGGTTTCTATAGGGCCTTCCTGAGCCTGGTTGACGTTGGCATGTTCCTTGTTGTATCAATCATGTTGTATCCACAATATGTTGCGGAATCCATCGATTGTACCATCCACCTTCTCGGATGCTAATTACTCGGCCTCTGTCAAACTCTCTTAGTTGCTCATATTGCTTACGAACTTTTTAACGAGGCATAACTCAAAGAAAAATGATGTAACCATCACAACAGCATGAGTCGAAATGCAGTTTCTGTGCTACTGGATGTCCTTTTATGCCTCTGTATGCAGCGTGTTTGAGAGCTGACATGCACGTTTCCCATTGATCTACACTGATGTTTGTAAAAAATGCAACATGAAGGAATCATCCAAATGAAATAAAATTTGCGGCAAATGTCAACTATAGGATGTTATGCAAAGTAGTAAAATTTCAGAGACACCACGAATGTGTGGTGTGAGCAGCGCCCTCTGAACTGATGATAAAAGCGTATAAATAGAGGACTGTAGCGGAACGTTTAAAATAGTGCATGGTTATTTTTTAGTGGCGAACGTTTAGTGAGACCTAAGTATGCCTCCACGACGAAATAGGGTGAAATTTCAACAACTTACCGAGTTTGAACGGGGGAGAATCATCGGCCTTCGTGAAGAAGGATTTTCCTATCGCGCAATAGCAGCTCGTGTGCAGGGGAAAAGTTCTACAGTGATGCGAGTTTGGAAGCAGTGGACCGACGAGGACCGGACAACTCGAAAAACTGGGAGTGGACGACGGAAGGTGACGTCAGCGCACGATAATAGACATCTGGTCCACATGGCAGTGAATGACCGTACAGCTTCCTCCAACCAGTTGGCAGCACTTTGGTCTACTGCTACAGATGTACTAATGTCGGCTTCGCCGTCGTTTGCAAGCACCGTGGACTGGAGCTATCTTTCAACAGGATAATGCACGCCCACATGTTGCAAGGAAAGTGCGAGACTTCTTTTCAGCCAACGCATGCAACTTCTTCCTTGGACTGCTTATTCGCCGGATATGTCGCCTATTGAGCACGTGTGGGATTTGGTTGGTCGGCGCCTTGCTCGTGATCCGCGTCCTACAGCTTCAAAGGACGAACTTTGGGTGCGCATACAAACAGTATTGAATTCTCTTCCACAAGCAGACATTCAACATCTGTTTCACTCCATGCCACGTCGTATAGCAACACTTATTGCAGATCGTGGTGGCTACACCAAATACTGATTACGGGCACTTAATAGTGTTTTTTTTTTGCTTTGAAAATTTATTTGTACTAATACAAGCCGTTTGTGTATTAAATTTTTATTTAATTCTGATGACATTTTCATGGTGTTACATTATTTACAAACAGCAGTATATTTATAATTGCGTCTAATTTTACGATATCAAAACACTAGGATGTGCTCTGATCTGGAGACCTTATTCCGGCCAGTATTCACAAAGCGTTGTAGGAAACAACCATGTAAATATTTCCGTAGCTGCTTGAACAGTTACCCCTTAACGTTTGTTGCACTTCACAAAACGAAAATTTTACTTCTAGGACCTATTTTTTAACCTCTAATCTTTCAGTGTGGCCTTGTGTACAAATACTACGGGTTGAGAAATATGGTGTTCTTTTTTCAGATCTTCCCGGGCGTTCCGCTCTTGTAGATTATGGTCCAAAGCAAAGAGCTACATGACGAGTAAACACGAACCCACTGCCTTGCGGACCGATCTGCAGTGCCTCAGGTTCGCCAAGGCTTTAATATTAACGTTTCAAGGCTGGAAAGATCTGTGTAACTCTCAAATCCAAATCGACTTGTGTGGAAAAGCAGACTTCAGAAATTACGTTAGACAGTATTTAAATGGAATAATTTCGGATCATCAATTAATAATGACAAATGCCTTAACATCAATCTATCTAGAGTGTGATGAGGCAAGTAATAACCGTAATGAATTTTTATTGAATCAATTATTCAACTACATCCCCAGTAGTTTTTAAAGCTTTCTTATTTTAACCACATGGTAAGCTTACACTTTTATTTGTTTGTTTATGTAACATTGCGGCATCATTATCACGTTATTTGTTTCGAGTTGTTTATTATAGGTATAATTTCAAAGAATACTTTCAAATACCACGAATTCTGACGGTCAAACCTCATGTGGAGAGTTTTGTTTATTAATATAGTTTGCTATTTAGATTAAAATTATATAAGCATACAAAAATAGTGATAAATAAGATATAATGCATACAATAGACTATTTCATTGGGGTAAAGTGGAACAAGTACGTACCCAAAAGGTCAAAATTGATATTGAATCAATCGCTTCTCTATCCCCAATTAAATTTTGAAACTGTTTTGTTAACACACTCTCTCAGAGGTGTTAATAATATACACTACCCTACAATGTTGGACCGGACGCCAGTGGATTTGCATAAAATCCGCCTACTTGTTTGGGAGTGTTTTTCGTGGTGTGGCCTGGGACATTTGCATGTTGTTCCTGGTCAATTAAACGCCGATGCCTACATGAACATTTTGGACGATCAGGTTCTTCCTTCTCTCTGACGGTTTTATGGAATGGACGAATGTTACTTCTAGCATAACAACGCTGCATGTCATGTTGAAGTCTCTGTCAAACAGTGGTACCAAGACATGGATGTAAAACGTCTTCCCTGGCCTGCGCAGAGTCCCGAACTATACACCATGGAACATTGGTGGGACAAATTATAGCGACCCTTACGGACTAAGGAACCACGTCCGAAATCTACAGGTGAGCTAACGACATTCTTGCAGCAGGAATGGACACAAATACCCGTAGCTGTGTATCAAACCCTGTTGAAAGTATGCCTAGAAAGGTTGCCAGTGTAATTGCAGTACGTGGGAAACCACCCCCTATTAAAGCATGTATCCTTTCCCTTATACCATCACATTCTTCTTGCTGTCCGTCCATAATTGTAGGGTACTGTGTTTGAACTCTTATTTATTTGACTCTTACCGTTTTTAAATGTACTTTCAAAAGATGCTGTTTAATGGGGTCGCATTTCCCCACATGCCCCACAAGCACATACCGTGTAATTTTTTCTCATTTGCAATCTGATGGAATTTTTTTTGTTCAAGTTCATATATCACCTCATCCATGCCCTATTCAGTGTCTTTTAACTTTCCTACCAATATTTAAAGCGCTCTCGTACTGAAACGTATCTCGTTCCTCCGTGCATTACCAGCAGTGTGTCAGCCTCTAATTTAATTGCAGACACATTTATATTCAGTGGACACATTTACCTCGTGAACACATTTGCCTCATCACACCCTAATATTATCAATTGAATTCTAGAAACTTAAAGAGATGTTTAAAATCACACACACACACACGTATCGAAGGAAAAGGAAAATGTATTTTAAATTTTGAAGCAAAAACTTTCGAATTGACATGGAATTAATTCTTAAAGTATTTCTTTCATCTTGATACATTGAATATAATTAATATGTTACACACAAAGCTTTATATTCAAAACACCCCTTCATGTGGCATTACCCGATTATTTTACCATTTATTTCAAGCAAACTATTCAATTTGCAAAATTTGACAACTTTAAGTTTACCTTAATTATTTAAAGGATAAAAATGCCTGCGAATTTAAATGTCATCTTTGTGTGTGTAATTTTTTATCCTTACATTCAGCATGATCTAATTCATCAAATTTATATCACCTCTATCGCACGTTTAAGTGGGTTCATTATAGCAATAAAGCATTTGAAATTAAACCCTTTTACTGATGAAAAAATATTTTCTCTTATATTAATGCTTAATTAAATATCAGTCAAACTACAGATCGTTTCTGTTTCGAAATTTACGTCCTCCAGATTATTTCCCAATCAATAACATACTGAAACGACATTGAATATTTAGAAACAGCGTTTATAAAAGATAACGTAAAGTATTTCACACTCGGAATATATTATTGTACTAAGCAATCATTTAATTGCTTGCTTCAAGCGAATATTAGCCCACAAGCTTACGGCGATTTCATCGAAAACGAACTTTTATGCTATTAATTTTCAGAAAAGTGCACCTTTTCCTTAAAGACGTAGACTTGTATTCACAACCGGTTATTATTCGCTGGATGATTTTAATTAGTAGCAGAAACTTTGAATCTGTAAAATAAAGCAGACATTTTAAATCTCGCAAAGCATTCATAATTTTTAAAACTAAACCCCATGCTTAGTTTTAATTGGGGCAACTTTCCTAGGGAATAAAATGCTTATGAATGTGTTACATAACAAAGCTCGAAGAATGCTCATTAGAGAGATTTCCTTAGGATCTACCTTAAGAGGATAATATTGTTTTAATGTTTGTTATCGTTGTCGAAAGCGGCTTTTGCAAGTTGTCTTATCGCGAAACAGGAAGGTTCGATATACATCTTGGTAGATTAGCAGTATAACTATTTTCATTACTTGTTTAATTTCCATCGTGATTGCGTAGATAATGTATTCTTTTAGTAAGGACGTTTTTCAATTTTTAGTGGAGAAATGTCTGCAGTGTCGTGATACGTAACATTTGGACGAGAAATGCAACAGAAAAAGCGTCAATTGGTCTGATTGTGAAGACGATTTGAAAGGATCGTTGAACATTCTAAAGCTGTTAATCCACGTGCCAATCTCTAAAATGGCTTGAATAGCGATTTTTATAAGCATACTTGTTGTATGCCTTTAATTCTTCTTTTGATGATGAGATTGAATCCATCCAGACGAGTTTGGAAATCTATAAATGCAGCTATTTTATTATATTCTAGATCAACTATAAGAGTCATTGCAAATTATGGAAACATATTTAATACATGTGAAAGGATTACGGACTACTGATATTTAGTAAAGACTTATGGATACTACAGAAGGTCGCTGTCTTTCAGTGAATCCAGATACATTGTGATATTTGCCAAATGAATCCCCATTTACTTAAGATACCTCAGAGGGATATAGGTATCTTAACAAAGTGGCAATTTGATTCGTTGTTGAGTGTACATTTAGCATACGATCACCCTTATAGAGAGTACAAAAGATAAACGTAGGAAATAGTTCATCCTTGCATAATATCCAATACGGCATAAAATATTGAGGTATTCAAGAAGTTATTTTGCTTTTAGAAATTCAAAAATAAATATAGACTACTCTACAATAATGGACCGGACAACAAGATTTGATGGTATAAGGGAAATAATATATGCTTTAATAGAGAGATGGTACTCCACGTGCTGGAATTACACTAACAACCCTTCTGGGCATACTTTCAACAAATTTTTAATACACAGATATGGGTATTTGTATCCATTTCTGCTGCAAGACGGTTTCCAGCTCAACTGTAAATTTCAGACGTAGTTCCCTGGTCCGGAAGTGTCGCTCTAACGCGTCCCACAAATGTGTTATGGGATTTAGGTCGGGAGTATGAGCAGGCCAGGGAAGACGTTTAACATCCATATCTTGATACCACTGCTTGACAGAGGCTACAATATGAGCTGGAGCGTTGTCATAGTAGAAGTAACATTCGTCTATTCCATAAAATTGCCAGAGTGTAGGAAGAAACTAATTGCCCAGAATGTTCATGTAGGCGGCAGCGTTCAATTTACCATGATCAAAATTCAAAGGTCCTAAGCCATACTACGAAAAAAATCCCCAAACAAGTTGTCAGATTTGATGTGAATCCGCTGGTGTCCTGTACATTATTGTAGGGTAGTGTATGTCTTCACAAATCATAACTGTCGAATTTGAAAGGCTTTGTTTTCGTTATTTGTTATAATGATTACACTTTGTCGTTTCCGTTTAAATAGGAAAATTATATTTTTGTTTCGTTCTCTCAGCAATATGGCACGCAAAATTGATATTCTGAAAAAATATATTCATTTTGAAAATATCTAAAATTAATAAACAGGTCGAAAATTATATCTGTTTACTTTGACTGTTGACTGAGCATTCAAAGGTCGAATGATTAAAAGCTGTACAAGAAGGAATCCTAAATCAAGATTCGATGGACATTTAAATCACAAAAGCTCTACGAACAATTTAACGCAGTAAAGTTTATGAATATTGTTCTTAGTGAAGGAATCCATATTCGAAGATTCACCTTCAATATATTTTGGAGCATCAATATATCACATTTACTCCTTTAAAATATTCGAAGACCAATTTACTAATTATCTGATATCTTACATTTATTAATAATTTTAATTATCGATTTTCGTAAAAACGAAGATAGACGCTGTTGTTCATCAATGCTATGCATCAAATAATCCCTCATATTGCATTTTTAACGAATGGTATAAAATTTCCCATATGGTTTCTTTGTACTATATTCTGCGTTCGTCTACCCACTAATTGATGGTATGTTAATGGTTAGAGATAATGAGAAAACCCCATTTGAATTGTTCATATAAATAAAGCAGTTACTTTTCAATGTTAAACACTGCATTTTTTTGTTTAAAAACGCTTAAATCATGTAAACAAATTACGCTCAGTTCACTGAAGAAAGGTTTACACTTTCATACTGTTCACATAGTAATGTGTGTTGCAGCATATTTTCAATTAAGTAATGCGCATGCAGGAAAACTGTTCAAAAACCCAATACGAAAGCGAAAAAAAAACGAAGAATACAAGGAATTATTAAGGATTATTTCCCTGAATTCTTTAATACTTTTCTAAGTCGAACAAATCAACATTTTTTTTCTAACTTACTCAGAACATCAACGGTTGTGATAACGTCTATCCAACTGTTGTTTGAAAATGAAAATTTTAATAACTACTTACACATTGTAATGAGTAAAAAGTGAAAAGTAAGTAGGCAGTTTTCAAAGCAAAAGGTACATTTAGTTTTACCTTCTCATTTATGTTTTCCGTTATCCGACTTCATCCAATAACTTTTGTTCCATCAATCTGTATTTCATGTCATATACATTTTTGATGCAAAGAAAGAGGTTTCACTTTGTCAGTATAATACAGTTGCTTATGAATATCAGATTGTGTTGGGGCTGTGGAAAATGAATGCTTGTGCTGAAAACTGCTCGAAATGACTGAATGAATGAATGATATATGAAGCTCTCATGACATAAGTCACGTCCTCTGCCCATACTTTTTGAATGACTAAAAGAGAGTTACAAAGCTGTAGCAGAGACTTTGTCCATGGTGTACTTACTAGGCGGCCTGCCACAATAAAGTAACATCGTATACACATTAGAAGGTATAGTTAAAGTAAGTTTATATCCTCATTAAGACGTTAACTAACGTCACTTTCTGTACCCATTGGAAAGTTCAAAAACAACTTTCAACAAGTATAATAATTTATAGTGAGAATTTACAGTAATACGCACATGTGGCCGAAATACGGTCGATCTGAAACATTAAATATTCAGAATTTCGTATCAATATATTTTTATACCAATAAGCAAACCTCCACATAAAATAAGAGCCATTTTTTTACGTTTACTTCGTTACAGTTAGTTTTCTTTTGTAATGTTATGAGCTCAACAATTTGTATTCGGGTGCCGTTGATGAATTTCTGTAAGGTAATGAGCAGTTGAACGGCACCCGAATACATTTTGTTACAAACGCCACAATAGTCATTTTGCAGTAATTCCCAACACAGTTTATAAAAAAGAAAGTTTTGACTACGTCATTCCAATTTAAGGACAACTAGAATATTCATTAGGTTGAACAATTACCTTCCTTAAGTTTCTCCTAAATTATTATCTCTAGTTCGTTGATATAATCCTTCCTTGCAATCACTTACATTTTATTTTATAAGATTCCCCAAAATATATTCACACCCCACTCGAATCAGTAAACGCGCATCAGATAAACACGAAATTTCAATCGGATTTCAAGCGAAAACAGCCAGTTATACAGTCGAATTAAATTGGAGAACTATTGAATTGAATCAGGGGAACTATTTGTTGCTACAATCACATGATTGAAAATCAGATTGGTTGGATCTCATGGCACAAGTGTTACTATACCCAAAGCTATGTCAAATACAAAGCAGACGATATCAAGCAATTTAAAAGCCAGGAAAGCTGTAAAGCAAATGTAAGAACTTTAATTGAAATACTTCTTTTTATTCTATTAGCATTTACTGAATAAGAATAAAAACCGTTTTTACCGATCATAATCCAAAAGTAAAAGAAGAATATAAAGAGAGGAATATTTTCCAGGATTGCTCTGTGGATCATATTTCGTTTGTTCGTTCTATTTTATGTATTGTAAGGAATTTTTTCGTATCAATCTAATAATAATGTTCTTAGTAATAAGCATAACGTTATATTACTCAGAACACATTCAAAGTATGACAATGCTTACTCCCTTGTAATCCTGAAAAAAATAAGGAAAGATTCAAAGTGTTAGTTTAATGTTACTAAAGAAAGTAAATGTTATCGCAAAGGTAAGCAAATAGTTAATTTTTTCATTGCTGCTATTATTGATAGTAATGAGCATAAGTAGTTAATTCATTTATATACGTTTCAACATTACATTAAAGTAACGTAATGTTGAAAATGAAAACTGTTTACCTACATATTTATTGCGAAAAGCTAATTGGTAATAAAGAAAATAAATAGCGGAAGGTGTCGTACCTTGGGACAGTTGTACCTTGAAACAGTTTGCATTGTGCTGCCTCCTATTGAGTAAGCAGCAAAAAATCACATTGTAGTTTACCATTAGCCACCAGAGAACCTTCTCACAAAGATTGGCACTCCACAGGTGTTTGTTGTTTTTGCTAAACAACTAATTGAAATACGTCCTCTATAAAGTAAATCTTTCGGATTTTTCAATTTTGATTCTTGTATTTTCACTGATTATAATGACATTTTTTTAGGGTTGGTAAAGTTAGTTAAAAATGTGTTCTACTCAATGATGATACGATTTGGATATAAACATAAACCTGATACTACTTTCTAGACTGTTTTATTTGTAAGGGCAACCACTTGTACCTTGGAACAAAATAAATGTTGTACCTTGGGACATCCCAAGGTACAACAATTTATTTTGTCTTTTGATACAACAGTCTGGTTTTACAAATACACCAATACCCTGCAGTTATGCAATAGGTGGGACCGACGGAAAATCGCGTAAGTCGAATCCGCTTAAGTTGGGGCATATAAATTTTATTTAATTGAGACCAATGATTAACAAAAACACTACTTTAGAAGAAAAATATTTAATAAAATTTACAGTTCTTTTTATACATACTAAAAAACAGAATGTTAAAAAAATTAATGTGCAACATAAAAAAGTTATTCGATGCCGATGGCTTCATAATCTTACAAATTCGTCTGACGACACAAAACCTTTCTTTTCACTCGGAATTTCTTCGTAGCAAGCTAATATTTTCTCATTCCTTGCTTTGCATCTATAACACGTTCTTCGTTGGAGTCTATGATTTCTAAAAATTTTTCAGAACCTTTCATCTGGACGGGACGCGCAGATGGTCTTCGACAGCCGTCCCATTGGTTTTGAGTGCAGGTGATTTTTAAGGGATTTCCTAAAAAATCTGATGACTAGGGCAACTTTTTTGTTGCATTGAAAATGGGAAAAGTTGCATTTATCATTCCCTAAGTTGCATTTATGGAAATAGAGTTTAATTTTTTTTTGATACACTAAAATCTAAAATAAAAATTATTCGTAAAAAATTAAAAATTTCAAAATTTATTGGTCATTTTAGTCGTGTACAACAATATTATAATACATCATTAAATACAGAAGAACGTTGATGTCTTTGAATGGCCGATCCTTGGCCAGTAATTTCTTTAACATTTAAAAACTACGCTCAACAGAGACTGAAGTTGCCAGATATTGTTGCAGTAGAAAATACTGACTTGAAAGGAAATAATTTCGGGAAAGTGCAGCAAAAATCGTCAAAAGAGTGCCAACCAATGTGTTAAAGTACTTCTTGCCATTTATTTCACTTCCGTCTCTGTTAGGACGAACACCTTCTTTCCATGAACTTCTTGTTTGATCCGCAGTACTTCGACGTTCGCTAGATCATACACACGGGATCGAAGGGTTGAGTCAGGGGGCAAAAAATAAAATAGTAATTTCATATTAATTAATTTTAAAAAGTTGCAAGAGGTTGCATTTATACGAAAAGTTGCATTGATACAAAAAGTTGCATTTATACAAAAAGTTGCATTTATACAAAAAGTTGCATTTATACAAAAAGTTGCATTGATACAAAAAGTTGCATTTATACAAAAAGTTGCATTTATACGAAAAGTTGCATTTATGTTGCGGTTATAACTCACTTACAATACACCCCATGAAGAAGGAATTTAGGTTTCAGTACTTTACATGCAGCGTAGAACGTGTGAAAATAGTTGCATTTGTTGTAAAAAGTTGCCCTACTGATGACACAGAGAGATCTGCTGGATAGCGTTAGTTGAGCAGAGGTGTTTGTTCGTAGTGCTCGTTTATGGGGCCACGGCCGTTGAATTTTTGCCTGTTTTGTAGCTCCCAAGACACAGAGATGTAAATCTCTTTTTTAGTATAGTCTATATATAGTTTTTTTGAAAATAAATGCAAGTCATTTGTAAATTAGGCTGTTTCGGAGTGTTGACAGACACACCACTCGGCCCACTACAATACAGAGTATCACAGTAAGAGAAACATTAAAATAACGGCCAAGCGATAAAATGTTGAAACTGTGTGTAATTTTTTATAAATACGAAATTTAGTATGTTTGGAGAATTAATTTATTATGAATGTAGTCTACTTCAAACAATCTAAAAATTAAATTGGAAACTGTATTCCAAGGTACAACATGTATCGCAAGGTACAACAGGTATCCCAAAGTACAACAACAGTATCCCAAGGTAAAACACCATGTATCCCAATGTACAACAACATGTATCCTAAGGCAGAACAACATGTATCCCAAGGTACAACACCATGTATCCCAAGCTACAACAACATGTATCCTAATTCAGAACAATCCCAAGGTACAACAACATGTATCCTAATTCAGAACAACATGTATCCCAAGGTACAACACCATGTTGAACCTTGGGACATTTGAATAGATTAACAAAACAATTTATTAAACAGTTAGGGTTCGAGTTATATATATACAAATAAATAAAAAATGGCAATATTTTCTGAAAGTAATGAATGCAAATAGTTGGTGGAAAAAACAAACTGCAGCTACATTATAGCCTCAGGAAATATATTTGTTTAAAACTGTCCCAAGGTACGACACCTTCCCCTACAATTCACAAAAAGATATTTCTCATCAACGATATGAAGTAGTTTAAACGGAATAATATCACTAGGAATTAACAATAGATAATCGCCTATTTGTAATAGATTTAAGAATTAAGATCTCAATCCACTTTAATGACATACAGAAACTTATCGAGGTAACCATTCTTATCACTTGTTTTCGCTTCATAATAATTATTCTTTCAATAATTCAGAAATATAATTATGCATTACCCCTCATAATATCCTCCTAGTTTTACTTTTAATAAGATTTATCAAAACATAATCCCACACCAGCTTACGGAGTATATAACTACATCCGATATGTAACATCCAACGAACAACTATCAAGTAAAAATTACGGTTTGCTAATCGTCTATTTGAAATAGATTTGGGAGATGAAGACCTTATTTTTCTATTCAATGACTGTCAGAAATCTATTCAAGTGATCATCTTTCGATCGTCTTGCACTTCACATTAATTATGATCTCTATATAATCCAGACCAATTCCGTCTCCATCATTTTATTTAATAATATTTATCAAAGCATAATCCAACACCAGAATACGAGTGCGACAGACATGAAGCAAGCATGCAATGAACCTGATGCTGCCAATCGGATTTTAAGTAAAAATTAGCCAGATTTCTGGTTGAATTGAATTTGCGTGCAGTGGGAATCTTGAACACAAAGGCTCATCATCTATTTTTTTTCTTCTTTGTCCTCTTGGAGAGGGACGAAATTCCGGAGGCGCAAACCAATTCATCGCTGTTCATCCGTAAAATGAGAACCCGATAGAGCAAGACAGGGACAAGTCAAAATTCCGACTGAAGATTAGATTAGATTGAAGAAGGGGGAGAGGTAGTTGGAAGAATTTATTTCATTAATACAACATTGGAGTCGGGTAGGAGGGTGATACCATGACCAGACAATTACAGACGGAGAATAAGGACGAGTCCTAAGAGGACTCGCTTTTGTTTTAATGACTTGGATTTGTTGTAGGAATCTCCTAGATGAGTTTCTAAATTAAAGAGATTTGGGTGTGCGTTTCGGGAGATATGTTTTCATTGTGATTATGAATTTTTCTTCGCGCGAGTAGATTAGTTTCCCGTAATTTGATTTGTATTCCCTCGATCGTAGGTATGGCATTGTTGGTGGAGAGTTAGAGGGGAGTAATTTTTTGGATCTCTCTCCTGACGTGTCTTGTTTGCTGAGAGTAATTTGTCGGTGCAGTTGTTAAGTCGATGTGGATTGATTTTTTTAATTGTTTGATAAAGAAGGAAATTGTGTTGTATTATTATGAAATATTTAAACCTACGGTGCCTTTTTAATTTTAAATTGGTATTTTTCTTACTGTACCACATTTGTACGATTAGAAAGAACACACTAATGATATAGCATCCAGTGATTTTTTCTTTACTTTTATATCAAGGATTCAGTTACTCTAGTTTCTAATACGTACCGTTACTTGTTTGCTGAGAGTGATTTGTCGGTGCAATTGTTATGGGGACGTTTGTTGATTTTTTGAAAATGGTTGTTTAGGAGGAAATGCGGAGGAGAATATTTCATTGCGCTTTAGACAAGCATTAATTTAGGATGTATGCAAAATTTTTCTGTGGCAAAATAAATAATTAAATTCATAGATGATTTTCTTAGAACTGATTTGATCATGTTTAAAAATAATAGATTTGATTAAATAAAGTTATCCCTAATGAAGATTAATGTTTAGATAAAATTGTTAAGGCTTGAGAATGTAAATAATTTAAATGAACATTCACTTCTTTAAATTTACGGTGCATTTTTAATTTTAAAATTGTATTTTCCAACTTGTACTAGTTGACGATTAAAAAGAAAATACTAATGCTATAGCTACCGATGACTTTTTTTTTTTGCTTCTTAACAAAGGATTCAGTTTCTCTAGTTATTCAAATACCAACGCGTTAATTAAACTTATTTACATATTTTACGAAACAATTAAGTAAAAATTACTGTTTCCCTATCGTCTATTTTAAATAGAATTGAGGATAAAGATATCATTTCAATTTAATTCTTTAATTATCCTCTGCAATATTTTGTTAAATAAGAAAAAATTACATACAGCTATATTTCATTATTTCTTAAAATTCATAGGAATATATACTCTTTAAGCCATGAAATTCGAATCATCACGAAGATAGTGCTCCATTGGAATGATATTTACCACTTGATATACATGAAGAGATAAAGGAGATTGATCACAATATGAAATCTATAGAAATCTTCATTATTATAAAATTACACAAGATAGGTCATAAATAGGTAAGTTGTAAAGTCCTCTCCGGCTGCGAAATGGCTGATACCTAAGCGAGTAACGTAATTAAGCACTGAATTTCCCTTTCAATATCAATGAACGGAATACCCAGACATAATAAACCATAGATTTTCAACCACTATATAATTTACATGTGGCCTCGATTTAATCCTAGATGCTTAAAGGTAATTTAACTAGCCCCCGAATATATAATTCTTGTTTTACCCACCTATGAGTGTTCCTCCGAGAAAATATTCTTTCGTGTTATCGATTACAATGGATATCTTTATCATTTCACCTTATATTTAAGGTTTTTAATCATTCACTTTTTAAAACATTATCTTCTAGTTTGTTAGATTTGTTGCGTAATCCTTTCTGGCTTCTTAACTGGAATCTATCAAATAACTTATTACTATTTTAAAATTATTCCTTTATTTTATATATGGGTTTGGAAAATTTATCCATATTTTATTAAACATTTCAATATTGTGTCTTCTTAATACAGTTTAGTCTGCTTTATTCACCCAATGCTTTACCTAGAAATTTAACATAAAGTATTATTGCTTAAAAACCTGTACCTGTGCAAACACCCAAAGAAACCGAAACTAACCAATCTTTACAAAGTTAAGTAAATTTACAGATGCAAACTCAAAATCAAATCCGTAAAATGCTAAACAGCAGCAAACCAAACGTCTTCCTATGTATCCTGGGATGTTATTTATGAGACTGATTAAGGTTAAGAGAGCCTATGGATCCATAAGCACCATAATGTAAGAAAAAATAAAAAACTGAATTTTTTTTTACACCACGAGAGGGTTTTACCCTTTGCTCGTTAGTGGCTTAACGCTCACCTACCCACGGTGGTTGCTATGTAATCCCATTTGGTTTACTTCACAAACTAACACTTATTTCACAAGCGTCTTGGTTAGTGTTAAGCGTAAATGTGTTTTGACTTCGCAAACAAGCAGACGAAATAAAGACTTGCTTGCTCCACAAGTTATAATTCTAAGTAATCAATCTCACCACCACCCTACATGACAAGGGAATATCGCATCATTCTTTCCGTAAAAGAGAAAAAAATAATAATTTTAAATTAATTTTTAAAGAAATCAGTCATACCACCACCCGACACGACAGGGGCATGTCGCCTCATGTCTTCTATGAAAGAAAAAGAAAGAAATTATTTAAGGAATCTGTCCCAACACTATCCAACATGACATTGTCATGTATACTCATTCTTTCCATGAAAGAGAAAATAAATTATTTAAGGAATAACTCCCACCTCCACCCTACATAACACGGGCATTTCGCCTCATTCCTTCCCTGAAAGAAAAAAAAAGACGATTTAAACTCGTTTCAAAGGACAGTAAAAAATTAAAATTCAAACAAACGAAACGCAAGAAAATCATTGATTTGCTAACAGTTCTAATTGAGAAGTATGACAGTAATGTTATGGTATCCAATGATCCAATCCTTTAGAAAACAGTTCATTATGTGGAGAGTTGAGTTGTCCATGCCCTTCCGAACAAGTTTAAGGTTTAGTTTGGGAAAGGCATATTTTCAGGTACTTAAATCTAGCACATGACAATTCTTTATTCCTGATTGGACTTTCCGGTTCATGACGTCAATGCCAGTTTCAACGGGCAAAAAAAAATCGTTACTATGGCTAAGGCGATAGAAATAGAACCATTTCATCTCCGCGCAGAAAAAGTTATAAGCATAGTCACAAAAATTTTAAATTATAGTTTTCATCACATCGGAAAACCATTTTCAAAAATAATTATACCATAACAACTTGTACATACTAAGCTTTCATGTGGTATTTTCAAATTTTAAAACTAATTGTAATAAGCCATAGATGTGACAGTTTTAGTTTTTTTACGATCTAAAAGTTCCGAAATTTATGTGACCAACTTTTTTGTATCGAATTTATTTATTAATCAATTTCAAAAAGTAACTGCACCATAAAAAAGAGTACCTCTATGGTTTCAAGTGTTATTTCCAAATTTAAACACTAATAGTATTAAGCTATAAATATGACAGTTTTAACAAAGAGTAGCAAACATTTCCCAATTTCGCAAGTTCAAAAAATATTATCTGAAACCAGATTTTTTTTTTAATTTCGAACAAAAACTCGACGAGCTGCAAAATTTCACGTTTAGAAGTACTATAAAAAATTACTGCTGAAGACTGAACACTTGTATGTGATTTGCTCACTCGAGGGAGAAATTGCGCTTTCTTTTACTTTGACACTCAATGCGCCCTCAACTAATAGCCGTAACATCAAAAAATCTTCTCCATCTTGTTTCCTGTACAATTTTGAACAAACCATGTTAATTTCGTAATCTTTTGATCCATACTTTCTCGGCAAACCGTTTGAGAATAGAGCGGAAAAAGCGAGTTTTCAATCCTGTAGCCGCGGCAGAAACTTTTTTAAGATATGTCTATAAATATATAGGTACAGTCGAGCCCACTTATTGTGAGCTCGGATACAGCGAAATATCGGTTATTATGACTTTTTTTCTGTCCCCTTGGAACTGCAATATTAAATAGCGTTAAAAAAATCGCATATAGCGAAATATAGGGGCGTGAATATCGCATACTGCGAAGTTTTAGGTTCTGGCAAGGGGAACTAAACCCCCCCCCTTTTTTTCCCAATTGTATACTACAAAAAAGAGAGGGGGAGAGGCAATGGAGAAAAATTTCCAAGAGACGTGAGAGAAGAGGTTTTGCTTGTTGGCTATTTATTGGTTACTAAGGTCACGTGTTTTAACCTTGAGTCGTAAACCGGTTATAGGAGGACAGTTATGAGTTTGTGTTTTTATGTTGCAATGTAAAGTACATAGCAAGAAGATTGGTTGTTTGGGAAAGTTTAGTAAGTGTTTATTTATCATAATGTGTTACATCAAAACTGCAGCCTTTAGATATGGGCATAATAAAATGCGTGAGAAAGTGTAATAACATATCTCAGATTATTTTACTTGTTCTTTTGAATCTAGAAACTGATCTGTATTTTGTTGCGGACATTAAAATTGCTTGCCAATTTTTAGATGATGCCTGGCGTTAGGTTCAATCGAAAACCATCCAAAACTGCTGAAAACATGCAGAAGTTTTAGGGGACATGGATTCAGATTTCATTTATAAGATGAAATTTACAGGAAAAAAGAATTTTGGATGTGGTGATCTACTTTTGTTGATTATGTTGCTAGCGATTGCAACGTAGAAATGGAAGCACAACAAACAGACAATGACATCATTGCAGCAGTGTTACAAAATAATTATGATGGTTCCGAAGAGGAAGACATTGAAATTTAGGTAAATAGACAATTAGTGATTTATCAAAATCTTCCGTGGACAGTCTTCAAAATTTACGTGTTTTCTTCGAATCGCATAACATAGACTGCCGTGATAATGTTAGTACACTAGAAAAAGAACTAAGAAACTGCACTGTAAATTCAACTGTTCAAAAAAAGTTTTACAGATTTTTTCCCACCTATATGAAATAAAGTTTTAGCCTTCGTGTGAAAATTATTTTGCTTTAGAACATGCAGGTACGACCATTTTTTACTATATCGGATATAACGAATAATTTTCAGTGTTTCGTGCGACTTTGCTTTTTGCGGGCTCGACTGTATAATATACACTCATTGCCATAAAGATTTGCTAACAAAGAAATAATTGTGGGATCGTAACGAAACTTGGCATGACGGTACATGTCGGCCACAATTAGAAATGCAGCGTGATTGCGCAATGCGTAATGCCACTAGGAGCTTCGTTCTCTTTGGAGTATAAAACAGTTAAGCAGTGCTTGTTTGAGTGTACTTAATCGTTTTGCAAAGGATACGATGAGGTAGACATGCCGTTACGCTGCCATCGAAGAATATATGAGCAGCTGTCAGAGCAAGAGGGGAAGAATCATCGGGATGATGGAAGCTGGGTGGTCAGCTCGGCGAGTAGCTCGTCAAGTAGGCCGTTCTGATTTTACTGTGAGGAGGTGTTGGGACCAGTAGACAGAAGAGACGTCATTTACACAGCGACCAGGCTCAGGACGCCATCTACAGACCAGTCGTCGAGAAGACCGTCACATCATATGAAACGCATGCGTTGAGCCAATTGCCTCATTGGCCGCTATTCAGAAGACACAAGCAGCACCTTCACTACAGGCCCCTGCGTCTTCCCGAACCATTGCAAGGCGCTTGGCTGAAAGACATCTGGTATGCGGCGCCCATTACGTGTGTTGCCAATGGCACCCACCCACCGACGCTTCCGTTTGGAGTGGTGTAGCGCACGACGGGATTGGACTGCAACGGAATGGGACCAGGTCGTCTTCAGCGACGAATCTAGATTCAATTTGAGCAGTGATGACAATCGTGTTCGTGTGTGGAGGCCACGAGGTGAACGCCTCAATCCTGCCTCCCACAGCTGGTGTGATGGTATGGTGTGGTATGGTGTGATGGCATTGCTTACGATACACGGTCACACCTAATATTGATCCATGGCACATTGACAGCCCAGGGGTAAGTCCATGACATCCTTCAGCCACATGTGATGCCACTCAGGGCAGGGATCCCAGGAGCCGTTTTTCAACAAGACAATGCTCGGCCACCCACAGCAAGGATGTTACAAGACTGCCTCCGCCACATTACCACCCTTCCCTGGCCTGCTCGATCCTCAGATTTGTCAACAATCGAGCATATCTGGGATCATTTCGGAATGCAAGTTGGACACCCTACGAGTTTGGTCGAACTAGAGGCGCATTTACAGCAACTGTGCATCGAGATGACTCAGGACATCATACGGAACTTGTATGTCTCAATGCCTGCTCGTATCGCATCGTGCATTCGCGCTAGAGTTGGTCCAACAGAGTACTAAAACTTCCGGCCATTTGTACTTTTTTCTGCAATAAATGATCTTTTTTCTTTGATTTTCTAATCACTTACTTATATCAAAGTAGTACTTACATGTGTAAAATTTTGTTTCATTTTGACGACTTTTTCTCAGTGCGCAAATTTTTATGGCAATGAGCTTATATATATATATATGTAACATTAAAAATGATTCGTGAGAAAATTACTTCGACATTGGCCGGCGCCTCCGAGTATTTTTTCACGTGTCTTTTACAGTTTCCCAGCCCATTGCATCAGAAATAATTAATTTTTGCAAGCTAAGCTAAATTCATCTTCCCACGCCGTGATCCACCTGTTCCCATCAATTTATTATAAGACGTCCCATCAAATGATACCATATAAGGCAATGAAATCTGTCTGAGTATTGCTGATCAAGGAATATTTAATTTGTTGATACGCAGCTTGTAACTTGCTGCGCCATCTCTTGTAGCACTCGAACCATGACTGTGGTCTAATAAAGACGTCTTTTTCATTGCTCTCTGTCCTGCTCGTATTTTATGAGAACCAAGTAGTGAGACTTGTAGAAAGTCGTCACAAGTCGACAGGATTTAATTCCTGTCGCGAAACCCGACGGCACGTTGCTAATTTGAAGTTTTTAAAAAGAATTTAGCACGATGAAAGTGATCAACAATGGCGGTAGTTTGACTTTTTCTACCGCGACGAATGCGTGAGAATAGTGAATGTGTGGGTGCATACGCAAAATAGCTGACGGAGTTGAAAGTTCGCCTCGCCTAACGGAATGGACGAAAAGGTCACCGGCGGAAGGAGCCGATCCACAGGCCCTCGGATTTCAAGTCCCGCAGCGGAACAACCTCACCTTGGAGATGTCCGACCCCTGCCTTCCCACCAAGGGCTGAAGTACAGCAAAAAAGGAGTAGGAGACCATAACAGTACCAGGGCCCATCACCCGTACCACCAGGTGTGCCTGTTCTACCTTGGAAACTAAGACCATGGGTTCCTCGTCTACCTAGCCAAACCCATGGAGTGCTACCGCCACCACGAAATAGACCCACAGCGGCTTGCTACAACTGTGCTCTGCAGAGCCAATTACTTTGCACGAGACTGCTTAAGGTGTATGTACACACTAAAAATCCTGAAAATTCAACAGAAGGTCTCATTTTTTTTTATTGCTTCAAAATATTCTTCAATTCCTTAGCTTTCAAACGATGCCAAGATCTTCAAAATATTTGAAATAGTTTTCTAGTTACAAGGGTTTTTGTTAGGTACTGTCACCACAAACAGACGTGTTTCCAAAACTTTAAACTCAATTTCTGAAGAAACAAGTTTTTGCAATAGGATGCTTTGTTCAAACAGTGATAACTCAACAATATATGAATCTATTATAATTATTTTTGTATCACTATAATCTACATAATACAGCGGATGTTTTGACCCTCAATAAGAGTTATTAGTTAAGAAATAAATTTTTAATGGATTTTTAAATCCTCAATTTCCAGAAAAAATCGTGATTTTTTATGCATTCTTGGCGAAAAAAGTTGTAACAGAAAACTTTTTCTCTCAATAAACTTGATGGAGGGTCAAAACATGAAGAATAATATTGGAAATGATTTCCAACTATAGTTCTATTTCTAGACAAATTAGAATTTGTGATATCACTGTTCAAAAAACATGCTAATTAGCTCATTATATCTTAATTAGTTAATTAATAATTATTTTAAAATGATTTTTTTTCACTGAAATCATTTTAAGCATAAACCAATGACCTACTGTGAAAAAACTGGATTTTTAAAGTCAAAATTAAAAAAATAAACTTCTAATGTGTACGTACACCTTAAAGTGATTTCGTGTAGGGCTCCCCACCAGTATGCACTGTACCGGAAACGTATTTCTTGCGACCGTGATGCATTTTCCAGATACTGGACAAGACTTACTGGGACTCATTGACACTGGCAGCAATGTAACAATAATAAGCGAGTTTTTTTTTATCAGGTCCTTAAAACATAGAGAAATGGGGGGGGGGTAAACAGTTGCAGGTGATGCGGCAAACCAATGGACTATTAGATGTAATCAAAATCATAGAGGTAAGTGCCAAAATTGGAGAAATTAAGAAAATAAATATAAAGTTGTAATGATGTGTTACAGATAGTGAGAATTGTGATGTGAGAGAAACGAGATATTTTTTTAATAAGAAATATGGTAAACATTGTAATGAAAATATTAAGTTTTTTGATAATGTTTATGTGTCAGAGAGAAGTGCTGGAGATGTTGAGCTTCTACAACAATTACAGCAAGTGGGGATTACACCCCCCCCTGACTGAAAATTTTAAAAGTCATTTCGCTATGCAGGAAAATTTACCTGGATTTGCATAAATTGACCAAAACACAGAACTGGCATCTCTGATACTATCTTTCCGGCATATATTTTCCAAAAACAAATTTTATACTGGACGAATTAGAATGGAACTTTGGCAGCATGAAGTCTGTGATGAATGTTCAACTTGTTTGTTTTTTTTATAATGTTTTTTGTATGAAATTGGATATTGAAGAAGAGTTGTTTTACTCTTTCACATTTCTGTTTCATATTTTTCTATTAACAGCTTAAACATACAATTATTATCACGAGAAAACATTACTCTGATAAATTAATTGGAATTAAGTAAATATATATTCATCTGGATTCATGCACCAAGAGAAATTAATGATATTTTGTTTAAAAGTTATTGTATTTTGTGTTTTTTATTTCGTAAGTATCCTGAGATGGAGCTATAGAAATAAAGGTGTGATCACGCAGGATAATTAATTGTCCTATTGTATTTTGTATATGAAAGTTGAAAAGGGAATTAAGAATATAAGGATGAGTAGATTTGTTTATTTGTGCTTAATACTTGAAGGAAGTAAAATGTATATTAGAAATAAAAAGACGCAGAGAGTCGTAGATAATATTCAGGGTTATTTACTATGTAGAAATAATTGAAAGGAAATTGTGAAATTTTTTGCTTATTATAAGGAAATCAAACTAAGAAGGTATTTGAGAATTTTTTGGATTATAGCAGCGATACTTACTTATGACTTGTATAGAATTAAATTACAGTGATAATCATTTTATGATTTACACGAAATGTTGTACTTTCATGTTGTGTTTTTGAACTTGTTCGCGACAGTAGCTAAATGAAGAGATTAGGGTAAGCCCCTGGGTCCCTGATATTCTGAAGTCTGTATTGGTCACACAAATTTATGTATTATAGTTTTAAGGATTTTTTATTATTATTATTGTTTTTCATTATACAATTATATTATGTGGCATTGATGCTCATTGAGAATTCTATTATGATTACAATTTATTGTGTTTTATTTGATTTTAACGGATACTCTATTCTAATTGTTTGTTGCGTTTATACTTTTTACCGTGACAGATAAAGAGTCATTAGTGTAAAAATTGTATTTAGGTTATTTTGTATGTTAGATTGTAAGTCAATAGATGGATAGCAAGTGGCTAGATAGAAGTTTTGGGTTATAGGGTTGCTAATTTATTCCAAATTTTAGGTTTTCATTGACAGATTCTTCCTAGATGTCCTACACCCTATGGACGCTTAGGATGTAGTCTTCTTGGGAAGGGGGATGTAACATTAAAAATGATTCGTGAGAAAATTACTTCGACATTGGCCGGCGCCTCCGAGTATTTTTTCACGTGTCTTTTACAGTTTCCCAGCCCATTGCATCAGAAATAATTAATTTTTGCAAGCTAAGCTAAATTCATCTTCCCACGCCGTGATCCATCTGTTCCCATATATTTACTCTAAGATGTCCCATCAAATGATACCATATAAGGCAATGAAATCTGTCTGAGTATTGCTGATCAAGGAATATTTAATTTGTTGATACGCAGCTTGTAACTTGCTGCGCCATCTCTTGTAGCACTCGAATGATGACTGTGGTCTAATAAAGACGTCTTTTTCATTGCTCTCTGTCCTGCTTGTATTTTATGAGAACTAAGTAGTGAGACTTGTAGAAAGTCGTCACACACACACACAGATATATATATATATATATATATATATATATATATATATATATATATATATATATATATATATATATATATATATATATATATATATATACCGTGAACCGTTTCAGAACTTCTGAGAGGGGTAGGGTACATCCTGACAACTCGAAATCATATAGAAATGTGGGGTCGGAAATGCTTTCCTGAATCGGTGTTGTACACAGAAGCACCGTAAAGAAAAGAGACCGTAAGTGAGAAATCGTTTTAATAGTACATGAAAAGAAGCAAAAGGTACACGGATTAAAGTAAGTGTTCGAAGTTTCTTCCACGGGCTACAATGCACGCCTCATATCTCCGACGCATGGACATCCGAACATTCTGGAATACTCCAGGCATATCTCGAATTTCTCCGGCAGCTACTGCAATTCTTGCAACCAGCTCCTCAACATTGTCAACAGGGGTGTCGTAAACTAGCGATTTCAGATGACCCCAGAAATAAAAATCAAGACATGATAGGTCGGGTGACCGAGCAGGCCAACCCACGGGACCACCACGTCCGATCCACTGCTGACCAAATGTGACATCCAGGTAGTTACGAACATCTCCGCTATAATGGGCAGGGGCTACATCGTTTTGGAACCACATTGTCTGTTGCGTCGATGCAAAAATCTGTTCATCTCTCAAAAGTTGTGGCAATACTTGCTGCAGAAAGAGCAAGTAGTTTGGTCCGGTTAGACGAGACGGTAACAGGTAAGGTCCAATGAGGTGATCTCCCATATTACCGGCCCATACATTGACCGAAAATCGAATCTGTGCTGCACGTCGTCGTATTGCATGCGGGTTCTCGACCGCCCAGATATGGTCGTTATGCGTGTTGAAAATTCCTTCCCTTGTGAAGGAAGCCTCATCGGAAAACAACACTTCAGCAGGAAAAAGGGGATTTGTAGCACATTTTCCAAGGTACCACTGTGCGAAAGCAATACGAGGTGCATAATCCTCCGGTTGCTGTGTCTGGACACGCTGCACGTGAAACGGATGCATGTCTTCTTCTCGGAGAATCCTCCAGACGCTGTAATGGGAAACCCCGACTGCGTTTGCCACACTTCGTGTACTCGTTATTGGATTCCCCTGTACATGCTGCAGCACATTCTGTTCGACGTCTGCAGTCCGTGCTGTCCTTACCCTGCTCCTGTCAGCTCTTTCTAATGAACCTGTCTCAGCTAACCTCTGGTGCAGTCTTGCAAAGAAATTATGACTGGGGATACGCCTCGGCGGATATCGTTCCGCGTACAAACGCTGTGCGGCTGGCCCACTACAATTTGCAGCCCCGTACGCCAAATGCATATCGGCTAACTCTGCGATCGTGTAATCATCCATCCTACTAACTTGTCGTTCTTGTGCGAAATGAAGATTCCCTACACGAAAGCTCGGGATTTTCGCACAACGCCACCTACCGCGTCAGGAAAGCATTTCTGACTGCCCATTGGTATATGATTTTGGTTCGTCAGGATGTACCCTACCCCTCTTAGAAGTTCTGAAACGGTTCACTGAAACACCCTGTAAAATATCTTACGAGTCTTCCTATGTATCCTGGAATTCGAGCTATGCAGACTATTCGGGATATGATAGCTGCAGATCCATAAGCACCACAATAAAACCACAGAAACAACAAATACCAATTTGCATTTCTTCACACTAAGGCCCCTTCACACGAAGGAGATCGATCGCTCAGACCTGTCGAATGAGATAGTAGCACAGATTCGTTTCCTGCACACAAATGATTCAAACGAAGAGAAGCGAAACAAAATTTTTGACTGGCATTGTTTATTCCTTTTTTGTAAAACCGGCATCGTTTAGGGGATAGTAGGTAATTTTATTTCTGAGATAACATATACCGACAACGGTCCGTACAACAGTCCGTAAATGTCTTTAAAACAAAGATAAATTTAAACATTCAATTTGAAGTTATTTTTTAATATCTTTATTTTCAAGACATTTGCCACGCTTGAAAACTTAAACGGACCTTTGTCGGTATTCGTTATCTCAGAAATAAAATGACCTACTACTTCTTTGTTATAAACTCTTGAAAACATCGAACACAATTAAAGATTCATCATATTTTTAGTTGCTATTTATATAAAGCAGTAAATTAAGCAACTAAGTACTCCATTCAAGTTATTTATGTTCTATAAATCGAGATAAATAGCTCTTTTTGCGTTCGTAATCAATATCGCCGTCAATTGCGGCTAAATTCGTATTGCGAAAATATAAAAATTACAATTGAAAAATAATCTATTCAAAGAAAATGACGTTGGTATTGATCTGTGTAAAATATTCCCCATTTCAAATCCGTTGAAATTTTTACTCTATCTTTAACGATCGCGAAGATATAAAGCTTGTACTAGAGATTCAAAAAGCTCTTTTTGATTTATTTCTCCAACAAAACAAACCACGACAAAAAAAAAGTCGCCGGCGACTGAACTCCTTCGGTGATTATTTTATAGTCTCTCATAATGATCTTCTGCGAATCTTCTCGTGTGAAGTGTTCCTATGGTTTCTATGTAAGTTATGTTGCCTTCAGGCTAGGGAGGTCAATTCTCAGAAAATAACCGGTTTTCGGTAGACTGGGGCAGTTATAACTGGACGAAAAAAAATATTTGTAATTTTTTTTACCGTAATCCGGGTTTGTTTCGTTTGGTTATAAGCTGTCCCGGTTTAACCGAATAAAAAAAAAGCGGTTTTTAAAATAACCGATTTTTAAAAACTTCAAGGTGTTTCTATTTGGTTGTATATAAAAAATGCTAAATGTCGTTAACTGTTTTTATTTATCACATCACAACTGTTACAAAAATTCACATTAAGTATAAAATAAACCAAAAATTAATTGTTTCAGAATAAAAGTACACACAAACTAGTAAAATAATTAAAACATTTGTTATCTTGTTAATATTGTTCTATCTATTTAACCCAATACTTTTTATTTACTCTGCTCATAAATGCTCGATCAGTTACATACATGCTGTTTAGATAATTCACTTCATCCGAAACCACAGAATTCAGAGCAGATACTAACCTTTCATGTGGCACTGAACTACCAACAATTGTCAAATACTTAAAAGCCAGAAATGCTGATGCAAGCGATCATGTCTTTCTTTGACCCAAAATTCAAGTGGACAACTATCCCTTAGCAACAGAGGCTGCAAATATAGTTTGAGATCATTGGGAAAGTAAGCATCTGCACCGTGCGATTTTGGAAAAATGGATTTTGTCGAATGTTTTGTCATGTGTTGCCCAAAGAAGGCTTGAGTTTGTTGAATCGGAACTCTGGTATTTGCTGAAGGAGCCGAATTTTATCCAAATTGATTCAGGAAATGCGTTAACTCTTTGTTGATTTTGGGAAACTGCTTGACTAGCAATTGTGGAAGACATAATAATGTTCTTTGAATCTGGGGTCAGAAAGCCATTTTAATGAGATTTTAAAAATATCATGAATATGGATAATTTTTGCCAGTGATGCCTTAATTGTTTGTTGTAGGTTTTATGCATAAGAAAAACTCTCCTTTAAAATAAAACCTATCACTTTATTTACACGAAAGCACAACCCGACTGGGGTTTCACCAAAAGAACATATCAGTTATATAGCAAACTGTCTAAATCAGAAATACAAACTTAGAATAACAGACCCCATACGGCACATTTGCCGATGCACATTGGGACAAATAGCCACTGATTCAACATTAATAAATGAATTAAGAGGGACAACTAGACTACTAGTTAAATATTCACTCCCAGATTCAAACTCAGCGCTTGTAGAGATATGTGTTAGGCATCTCATGTTGAATTTTACATCGTAATTAAACGTTATTTGGTATAAATGGACTTTAGATCATCGTTCACCCCTTTGTTTATACCTCAACCAGCAGTTTAAACAGTGCAAAGTCAGAGAATGAGAACAAGCTATGTCACGGGAGAGGTTGAAAAGGGATATAAACTATGTGGATCTTGAAGAATCAGTTATGAAAAAAGAACCATTTGTATCCCATAAAGACAGACCAGGAATATAATTTTCTTGAATTTTCGGATCCGGTTTTTTTCCCGGTTATTTGTTTTTAAAATAACAACCGCTGTTATAACCGTACCAAGAAAACACCGAAAAAACCCGGTTACAAAGAATAGCTGGAACGAGATGGGGAACAGGGCATAAATTTCGAAAGCTGCTGTACAAAACAGTGACTGAAAGAATGTTGTGTCAAGGTGGAGTAATCTGGTGTCACAACCTAACTCAACGTACTATAAGAAAGTTAAATGGGATACAAAGAAAATTTCTGATCTCAATAACAGGAAGTTACAAAACAGCACCCACTATGGACCTTCAAACAATTGCGGGAATTGCACCACTACATCTTTCACTTCAAAAAGAAGCGGTGTGCATCAAAATGAGAATGAGAATAAGTACAAAGCTTGGAGATGCAAATTATGACAAAGATTACTACGAGGATAGAGCGATAGGCTGGTCTATACATCCAACTAAAACCCTTTCGAATGACAGAATAAATCCAGCAGTGGGAGTTTTTTATTCCGGCATAAGCTACTATACCGATGGCTCGAAAATGAAGTAAAGAGTGGAAAATGCATTCTGCTCTATTCAAGAAAGGCGCATAACACAACAATGGTCCACGAGAATGCAGGACAATAATTCCGTTTTCCAGGCGGAGCTTTATGGAATACTTTCAGCCATAAAAGCAGCAGAAGCAAGATCAGACAAAAAATGTCAAGATCTAGTCAGACAGTCCTGCTGGTCTCCTGGCACTTAAAAGCCCCAAGACGCCTAGTCCACTGGCACGAAAAATACCACACTTATTATACAACAACAGGTAAATTTGCCTAGGATGGATTAAAGCCCTTGCGGGTCACGACGGAAACGAAGAAGAAGATAGATTAGCAAAAGATGCAAGAATAATGGAATGCGTAGATGAAGGGGTGAAATGGGCCAAGAGCCATTACAGAAAGGAAATCACTATCTTGATGCTGGGCAGAATGAATGGGACGAAGGGGAAACAGGCTGGACGGTGTACGATGTGTTACCAAAAGTGTCACTAAAATCATCAAGTTGGACCAGGAAAGAGACACTGTTCTTCACAGGGCACGGCCCATTTCCATCCTACCTAACGAGGTTTAAGAAAATCAAGTCCGAAAACTGCTCCTGTGGTGAAATTGACACACCTCTACATTACATCACAGTTTGCCCTCTTACAGCCTCGTGGCATATGAGAACACCTGCCGACCACCTTAAAATTGCATAGCTCAGGAACATTGCATGCAACAAGGCCTCGAGGGTTAAAATTACTAACATGGTGAGATTCATTGAAAATCATCAGGACTTGATTTTCCTAAGAGACTAAGAAAAACGAACTTTTTTATCACCTTGCATGATGTATATATATATTTATAATGTAACCTAGTATAATAATTTAATGTATATACTGTATAGATGTAAGGATGTATAAATGTCATGTAATGTGCTCTAACATTCTGGGTAGACATGTCACCTTGGTGGCATGCTCTACTCATCCAACCCCACTTATTTAAACTGGTACAGTGTCTCACGACATTAGGCACGGGAGTGTGTGTTGGTGTTAGTTAGTTAGAAACGAAAAACCGACTTATCGGTTTAACCAGACGGTTATTGACATCCCTACTTCAGACCGGTCTGAGCAATCGATCTCCTTCGTGTGAAGGTGCCCTATATCGGTGCTCCCCAACCTTTTCATCGCCGCGGACCGGATCAACGTGTGATAAGAGGCCCGCTGAGAGGGTGGGGGGACATTGATTGCTTATATTTTAGATTGTTTTGATTTAATAATTTTAATTTAATAGTATTTAAACATGCCTTCAAAATAAAATACAGTTGCACCAAAAAATAAATATAAAATGATTTAACATTTTAACTCACTAGAACGCTAAATCAATGAGAACACTGAGGTTGTTTCTTTGCAACGAGACGGTTTCATCTGGGGGTAATTTTAGACAATGACACCGGAAGTGTGTTGCTTACGTCCAGTTTATTCCGTTGTTTTGTTTTGGTTGCTGTCACTGCAGAAAACCCCGCTTGACACAGGTAGGTTGTCGGAAATGGCAATTTAAGTGCTGTGGTGTCAATCTCAGGGTATTCCGTCATGACTTTAATCCAGAAAACCGGCAGAATTGTTGTCTTGAACGTAGTTTTAAGGGGATTCAGTACCCTGTATACACGCAATGTTAAATTGCTCAATTTCGATGTACCTTTTTTGAAAAACTACTGTTCGTATCAACTTGAATTTTTTTTTTTGCATTACATAAGTCTTGTATATTACTTTAAGGTTATGGTTTTTTAAAACAATTGTTAGATTTTTTTTTTTAATTATACGTAAACAACCAAAAAAATGTGTACATTTTCAAAGTTTTTAAATTTTTAAAAAATAATTACCCAAATAATTTATGAAAATTTAACCTCAGATTAAACTATGTTATACAGTGCATAACTGGAAAAAAGAATTACACATAAATATGCAGTAGTTTGGCAGAAAAGGTACATCGAAGTTTGAAATTTCATGTTTTGAGAAAAAAAAGCGCATTTAAAGATTAAAGTCTTACTTTATCAAAACATGCCAGCACCATACACATTGTTTTGTGGATTAGCTATTAGCTTATCCTCTTCCCTCTTCCTTTTAAGTCTTTTTTCTCTCCTTTTGTTTTTTGTGTTCTGGGTGTGGGCATATCTTGCTCGCAAAAGACGTTCCTGGTCGAGACGTTTCATTGAGTTTATCATGAACTCTCCTGGCACAATCGACAATTTGGAGAGCACTTTGACTTTTGTCACATTTCCTACATTGAAACAGGCAACAGCATCGTATACTCCTAAGGACAGAGTGTCTATGTGAACAAAAGTCGATTTAGGAACTCTCGACCAGATAACATTGTTCAGGCTTTCATTTGGATTCTGGGTGTTACCGTGCAAACACTTTTTAAGAAGTTCAGGGTGGGCCAAATCTCTGAAAATGGGACGCAACGTTTCCATTACAGCAACAGGCAGGCTATTCTTGTGGCAATACGTTTCATTCTTGGCAACGGCTTTGTTGTATCTGCACCAAGAATCCTCGCCTTTGGGGCAGAAACCATGCTGTGGATTGGCATCGGTCGACACTTTATGCAAGAATATTGCCCACACTGCCTGCTTCATGTCGTGTACACTCTGGAGGTTTCTACGGATTGCCAGTCCATAGTAGCTTTGAATAAGCTCTATTTGGGTGTCGGTCAATCTATTTTTTCCAGCGAGACGTTTCCCATCTGAAAGGTTTTGCCCCTTCATGCTTGATTTTAGCTTGCGTAGCCTTGTGCCCATTCGTTTCTGTACATGGCCTATGCACTCCAATTTTTCAATTGGGTACTCGTTGCCATATACAGACTTTTGGCTGACAGTATTGTATGCTTTTGAGTCCCCCTCACCCAAGTATTTTGTGTATCGCACATCATATTTTTCAGAGGATCGTTCAAACATTGAAAGAGCGCCACGCACTTCCATCATTCCGCTGACGCCATTGAAGTTTTTCTTACAGTTTGCAGAATGCACTCGTTTGTCCTTACACATACAATGCTTGGACAGCACTTCAACATCTAACACTTTGCCAGTATCTACACTTGTGATACTGACAATACCATTCAGAGACGTGTAGCCTCGTTTGTGCCACGATCCATCAACTGCCACAGCTAGATTTGGGGAATTGTTTTCGGCAACACCTTCTGCAGCCGCTTCCACCATGGTTTCTTCGCACACTTCTTTCATAACCGTTAGAAGTTGAGTCGTGTGTCGGGCAAACCTTGACGGAGGATTTGGCAAATTCATAATGCCGCAAAACATTCTTCCTGCCTCAGCACCTTTCCCGATGGATCGAAGCGCATACACAAATCGAGTGTTTACAACGTGCGTCTTTGAATTATCTGCCTGCCTCTCAGACGTGTCGAAATCCAGGGTAAAATTACACTCACTGCATTTCAAGTGCAACTCTACAGACAAGCCTGAATTTTTGCCAAGAGTCAGATCAAGTCCATTTTCGCACACTTTGCATCTCACGTGCTGCTTAAAAACTCCAGCTAGAATACCAGCATCTATGATGATATTTGCCTCATAGTATGAAGAGTTTGAATAACTCTCATTTAAATCAGGAATTTTTTTCTCGCTGGTAGATGTCTTGGTCTGTGATGAACAAGTTTCTGTTTCAGTAACTTGTTTCTTACCATAGAAATTACCCTTCCTCTTTCTGAACACTTTGGTGGTTGATCGAGGCATTTTAAACGCTATTATATCAAACTAAATATTTCTATTTCAACAATGAAATCAGTGAAATAGTAGCAAATAAAGTTCGAAACAAACTTGACAAGCGAAATATAAGAAAAGAATCAGTAAAAGCAAATTACGAATCTTGAAAAAGACAGCGCGTTTGAATTTAAACTGAATGTAAATAAACAGGAAGAATCATACAGTCAAAGTCGCAGTGAATGCATATCCCACCAACATAAACTCAAAATTAAATATTAGAGTAATTAAATTTAAAATAAAACAAAGTTAAGGATTAAAACATGTGGGTTTGTTTACGTTTTGCCTTTCAAAAGAGGGCGTTTCCCTCAGCGAAATTATTTGTTTACTTTTTGAAAACGAAATTTAACTTACTTCCAGACCGCGTAGAAACAAAAGCAATATACCAATAGAAAGGTAAGAATTCAGAGAATAATATGCACTAAAAATCTTAAATACGATTTTTTTTTCGATTTTTGGGTACTGAAGCCCCTTAAGGCCACCTTCATTTTCAATCTCCAGCAGTTGATCTTCTTGCACAGACATGCTAGATTCGCCGGATTTGTTCACAAATGGGTCGCGGATCCATTCCTTCCTAGTTCGTGGGTATTTTGTGGTTGGGAAGTAGCGCTCGAACTCTTCTAATTCAAAGATAGGTGATCGTGCGCCAACTGGGAGAATGAATGTTTAGGCTCAGTCTCGCCTAAAATCCCCGCTATGTCTGAAACATGTCCAAAATGCCTCTGTCCACGCGCCGTCCCCACAACTTCAGTTTGGCTTTAAATGCAGCTACTTTGTCTGCCAACTTGAAAACAGCTGTCACATTTGTCAAAATTGGAAAATAGAAACATACAGAATTCAGAAATCATAGTTGAACCTCTAGTAACACAATAAATTTCAAGTTCTGATTTACCGCCTCCTAATTTGAGTGGACTTTTCATAGATACCAACCGCACAAACCCGAGAGAAATACACCACAGTAAATAAAATGGAGATAATTTAATGTTCCTTGGGCGGCCCGGTACCATTTGATCCACGAACCGGTACCGATCCGCGGCCCGGGGGTTGGGGACCACTGCCCTATATGCCTAAGAGATACATTGGCCAGTAAAATAAATAAACACCGAATTTTATTTGGTATCATACAATGTAAACAATAGCCGATGAAAGCAGAAAATCAAGTCCATGGAATGTAAAACAGCATCAATACAAGAGTCTTCCTAGAAATCCAGGAATTCGATTTAAGCGACCGATTACAGTTATGGAATCTACTGTTCCGCTAAACACCATCAGATTAGAAACAAAAGAGACCAAATTTCCATTTCTTCACACCATATGTCTAAGAGATACATACTCGTATAAAACCAGTAAAATAATTAAACACCGAATTTTCTTTGTTATTTTACAAAGTCAAACAAGAAAACAGATGAAAACATAAAATGTAGTTCGTGAAATGTTAAACAGCAGTGATACAAGAGTCTTCCTATGAATCCTGGAATTCGATTTATGCGACCGATTAGGGTTATGGGGGCTACAGATCCATAAACACCATAAGGTTAGGAACAACAAAGAACCATTTTTCAAAAAGAAAACGATAAGCGGGGTGTTTTACGATATTGAACCCCCAAAATATCGCTTCATCGGGGTTGGAATTCCAATGTTTCCTTGCTGCAGTTTCCTCAAATGATAAATCACTCCCTTCTTTTCTCTCACTTCAAAGGAACAATGGTGCAAAAATAAAAATACGCTATATTTTTTTTTCCACCGTATGTCGGGATCTTGAGTCTCGAAAGATGACTTTTGGATTATCACTTTTTCACAATTTTTTATATTTTATTTATTTTTTTCCAGCCCGGAATCTTTTTTTCGGCTTCCATTTTGGAACAGATGCCAAGCAGAATTATTCGCAATGAAGTATTAATGTACTGTTGGAAAATCTTAATGTTTGTGGAATTCTTTGCTCGTGGAATATTTTGAATACTTATTTGCTTTGATGGTGTTTAAGGAAAAAAATCTTATAAAAGAATTTTTGCGAGCTGCTCTCGTTTTTAGTTCTAAAATGTTGTATTAATGAGCCACGCTATTTTTCTGTCAGGAAATAAACATTTATTTCAAATATGAATTAAAATGTTGGATAGTCAGGCCATTAGTGAAACCATTAGGTCTAACCATTAGATATTTCAGAATGAAAAATTGCGAAACTTTGTAATGTTATGTATTAGTTGTGAAAAGTTTAGAGCTGACATATTCTATATCTTTTGATACCGTAACAAGGATTAAAGAACGATAAATTTACATTTTCACAAATACCAAAGAAGGAAACTTCTACGCTTGATCTGTACACTTAACTAGCCTCTAGATCGATCGGAAGGTTCCTGGTACTTAACCGGGTCAGTGCATGAATGTTTCTAAGCTTACGGTGTAGAGGCGGCTGGAGCACCTTAAATCTGTCGTGGCCTAATCTTCTCACGTCGGGCTGGTGTGGAAATTTGGAGAGTTGGGTGGCAGCTGAGGAGTTGCCCAGTCATCTGACCGTGGTTCAAAATTACATAGTTTTGTCCTAGGATCTTTACCTTAGGGGATTGGTCCCGTACAATCGTCAATAGACTGTAGAAAATTACCTTATCTTACCTGTAAATTGACATTTTGAAATTAATTTATGAAATTTTATCTTTAAAATAAAAATAAAAAATCTATCTTGAATTTTCCAGTTGAAAAAATAATAGTAATTTATTTTATAGTTCAATATACAAACACATTCTCTGCATGATAGACCAACAGACCCGTTGGAAGTACCTCTTAGATCACTTTCAGCCAAGGCGGCATGCGACGCTTTGCTACAAATATTCCCCAGAATTGGTGTACCCCAAAATAGTCGCTAGTGACCTGGGAACAAACTTTAAATTTTCTCTAACCCAGGATTTTTTGAAAATAATTGGATATACCAAGGTTTTTAAGTCCTGGTTACCCATCTAGCAACGGCTTGGTGGAGCGATGGAACAGTGTGTTGAAGGAAATGCTTCATCACGCAATAAGAGAAGATCCGAATAGTTAGGATCAGCAACTACCCTTCATGTTCGCTTATCTAGAAGTGACAAACGCGATTACGGGAGTTACACCTTTTAAACTTCATAGCAGAGAAATTCCAGGTCCATTCTCAGTTCTCAAATCCTCCTGGGTTGGTGAGATACAATACCAACAAATATCTCTCTGTCAACCGTCCATTATCTTCAAGAAATGATGGTTAAAATGCTGAAAACTGCAGAACGTGTGTCTTTGACTGCTGCTCGCAAACAAAAAACATGGCAATACGATTTATCCTATTGCTTATGCCAGTCAAAACCTGACCATTGCCCAGCAGGCTTGGCCTACGATTGAACGGTAACTATTTACCACTCTTTAATCTACTTAACTATAAGCGTTCCTCAATCTTCGAGATTGTAAAGATGAACTTTTGCCTTACGAAAGTGTAATATTACTATAAAACATTGCACCGTTTCAAAAATGCCTCATGCTGATGCTCTCTCACGCCTTTTGAAAAAACTGTAAACATTTTAATTACAATTTTGAATGAAGTGAAAAATAATTTCATTTTGTAAGGATCGATATTAAGTGACATGCTTTTAGTCAGTCAGAATTCTGTTCTGAACTTATTACGTTCTAAAATGTGTTTAAATTTCTAGTAAGTTAATTTATTTTTTTGAATTTATGAAATGTGAATTTTTATAGATGGGATAGTTTTATAGTCAAAGTATTGTGTACAGTACATTTATTTTCGATTTGTATGATCAGTGTTTAGCATTTGTTTATCTATATTGATCTATCATACAAGAAGTTTTAAACTAATTTTGTGCTTAGAGTAGTATTCGAGTATTGTATAGTAGATATAAGAACAATATTATTATTTTTGTTTTTATTGATGCGACTGTGTATTCTAATTTCAATATTTTTCTTAATTCCTTCCGAGATTGTCAGATTGAATATCGTAAATGATAAACCATTCTTGGATGGGGGGTATCGTTAGCCCTTCTCTCTAGAGAGCGCGCTATACTCAGATAAAGAAGGAGTATTTTTAGGGAGAGACTAACCTTTATGATGCGACAGATTGACTTTTGTTACCACTAAAATATCGCTTAAGCCAGCAGCATGGTAGCGGTAGTTGTTATCCCCAAATTTAAATGACCACTGGCATCGATCACCATTTACGAGCTGTCAGCGACTAACATTCTAAAGGATGCCTCTTTTTGTTCGTTGGCCCCCTACCCTGCCGAACCTGAGGTGCGAACGATTTGGTGATATCTCTTCTCAAGCCAAACGATACTATGAAAAGAAAACGTCACTCGTAAATGCCACTCACGGCCCTATCGCTTAAGTTATGTATTTAGGTATGTAGGCTCGGAGAATCAAGAGAAAAGCCGTTCCTGGAGACGATTGAAAAAATCTAAGCACCGCAAAGTAAAGGTTAACGTCCGACTCCGGGGAGGTAGGTTGGTTGTCTGAGGAGCGTGTAATCATTGTTTCTACAGGTCCTTGTAATCCGTTTTAGTTGTGAATAAATTTATGTTTTTGTTGAATACAAAAATATTTTCGTGTGCTGGATCCTGGAGAATATAACCGCGCACGACAGGATCCTTTTCTCAACCGGACAGTCAAAATGCAATTGATTCACATAGGAAACAAATGCAATTTACAAAAATAAACTGAATCCTAAGAGCAGTCATAACTATACGAACGCCGTTTACACCTGAAAGACGAAATTAGAATATTTAAACAAGCAATGCGTTAAACGATTGAAATGGACAAAAATAATGTTACAGACACTGCATTTTGTAGGACAATTAAACTTCAAAACTGTTCAAATTACATTGCAAATTATAAAAATTATTTCCTGCAAGAGTTTCCCTAGGCAGCACAGATCTATTCCTCGATGTCCGAAGATGATCAAAAGTAACCAGCTACAGGACTCAATCGCAATATTTCACCGCAGTTGCAGTTATATTGTTTTCAATCCTACAAAGATTGCCTGGAAATCATATTAAAAAACTGCATTAAAAATGTTACCATGCTCCAAAAATCGAATTCAACTCCTGTAATACAGTAGGATTAAATTGTCTTCATTATAACAGAAAGTGTTTTGTTTCACATCCGCACTGTAAAATATTTTTCATTACTTGAAAACTAAATTGTCCGCAACAATTACTACACTACAGGCAATAAAAAATACTAATGATATATGCAAAATTTATTTTGTCCACACAGATATATCCCTGGCATGTTCGATGTTGTCCAAAAGTAACATATCACTTGATCCAATACTAGACATGAAATCTAAGTAGATTGAGAGCAGATTTAAAATGTCTCTCTCTCTCTCTCTCTCTATATATATATATATATATATATATATATATATATATATATATTCAACATATGGATCAGTAGTCAATTGACTGATGTATGAAAACCGGAATTGGTTGGCTGATTCAGCATTTTATAGCCTCATTTGGTAACACAATATCTTATTAAAGAGTAGGTATGTAATTGCAGATATACATAGAGTGGTGACAAAAGTGGTAAAATCGACGAAAACTACCGTCGCACGGTACAATCAGATGATACATCAATGAGGGGGATGAACGTCTTATGTAATCCCTTTGACCAATCATATGATGAATGTTTGGACCCCCTGTCAGACAAAAGTAATCATGTGTCACGTTACTACTACTTTTGCCATATCGCACTCCGGCAAGAAAAGTGACACAACTCAAAATTGCAGAATTTGAGACACCTCAACTTAAAGGATACTGTAAAACTTATATTGAAATAGTACGTATAAACCTGTTTTAAATTTTAGGTAAGTATTTATGGTGGTAACTTCTATTATTTTCTATAGAATAGTAATATAACACGCTGGGGCACCTCATACATATGTTTCGATGACATAACATAAAAAATTATATATTTTTGAGTTGTGTCACTTTTTTTCCGGGGTACGAAATGATCCTGGGCACATAAAACGGTTATTATTGCTCAGTCTGGTTTTGTATTTCCTCCATGGACTTATTTGTTTGTAATGTTTGATCCTCAGTTGCATCAAAATTGAATCTGATGCTGTAGTAATCGCCAATTTGAAATTTCTTCTTCGAGAAAACAAGAAACATGTTACTGTGAAGTTAAATTGAGGTCTGCAATACTTAAAAACTAAACTGACCTTCGCTATTACAGACAAAATGTGTGTCGTTTCTGCATGTCACCTCAACAAATAGTCTGTCACATAGTATTTCTCCTCGGAGAAAGTATTCTATGTTGGGTAAGTTTATTTCTGAACAGTTGCGAACGTGCGTTAGGAATGCTGTCATAGGCAAAATCATGAAAGATGATTTCCCCCTGCCAGCTTGTTATCAATGGTATCACGGTCGACATTGAACCACCCTCTCCGCATGCTTCCACAATTAGAGTATGCTCTAAAGACGCCAATTATGGAAGGAATTCTCCATGTGGAAGGGAAAGCCATCCCCTTAAATTAAGTAATAGACGTCCAAAACTACGTCACTCAACTCCGGGAGTCGTACTAGACATCTGAAGACAAGTGATAGCCTACCATACAAGATTTTACCGTAGTGTTACAAGTTGAAAAGCAACAAACAAAACGAATTAGAGCGATTTACAGCATAGTGAATAGGAAAGCCACCACAAGGAATGAAAATGGGATGAGTGGATTCACTGGTATTGGTTAGAGCATTGGGTATGAATTTCGATTTCATTGAGGGTGCAGCAACCGAAAAAAGGGGAAATGCAGAGAATCCTTTGGTGGAACAGTAGAGATCTGAAAATTGATGAGAAGAGATGATGGGAAATGAACGACCAAACCCAAGTTAAATCTTATTAAGTGTTTCCTGGGCCGTAGCATCCTTCTCACCTCACCCCATCACATAATGCCTAAGACCAATGTTTGATTACCACTCTCTTGAGGTTCCCATTTACACATATTTGACTAATTACCAAACCTGTCTGTAACTATGATACTACCTCCACATCACACAGTACAGAATACTAACTGAAATATTCATGAACTTAATACTTGTATAAGTATGTAACACAAATCCAATTTGTATACGGCGTATCTTTTCAATGTAATGCAGTGATTCTCAACCTGTGGGGCGCAAGAATATCCAAGGGAAAATATTATTTAAAAAAATTGAGTAACTGACTTAAAGGAAAGCACACATACATATAGAAAACAAAATACATTTCGACGTATTTAATAATTAACGTATTAAAGTAAAAGAACGTCTAAATCAAAACTTACTTAATCAAAACATACCAAATTAAAAAAAATTACTAATTATTAGTTACTTCCTTGGGCCTGTCTTACCGAGCAAAGTTTTTCGAAGGAACGCTTAATATTAGAAATAGCCACTCTCAGTTATGTTTCTATGTTTAGAAGTGATCTATATTTTGTCTTCAAAGAAGCCACAGCAGAAAATCTAGTTTCACAAAGGTAGGATGTTGAAAATGGTAATAGAATGTGAAATGCCCTTGTTTTTAGTACAGAAAAATAATCCTCTACTCCTGACCAAAATTCAAATAGTGATTTATTACTAAATTGTCTTTTGATTTCGACATTTGTCTTGAAGTATATGAATTTTTCTTCCTCATCAATTGAGAGTCCTTCGGGAATCTTATGAAATGGATCTCTAACCCACTCGTAACTTGCTATCAGTTTGTCGTCAGCAAGAAAATGCTTTTAAAAATTCCTTGACAGCGTGGCTAAATGATTTTCAATGGTAACAAAAACAACTTTTACACGTTCAGCCTTGTAAATTTTAGTACAATCATCCACATTTGCAAACACTTTTAGGTTGGTTTTTTGCTTTAAATTTTTGCTTCACAATTCCAATTACCTACAAAAAGCATTAACGTTATCACTCGTATCCAACATATGTATATTTGCTCCATAAAGTTGAAGATTCAAGTTATTTAATTTCTCGAATATGTCGACCAAGTAGCTCAATTTCATCACAAATAAACCATCGCGAAAATTCTTGGCTTCCGGTCTGTTTTCTTCTTCCAGGATAATGGCGATTTCTTCTCTTAATTCATAAACACGTTGCAAGAATTTCCCACGTGATAACCATCTTTCATCGCAATAAAATAGTACATCTGAATGCATTGCACCCATGTCTACAAATTGCGGAAAAGATTCTTGATTTCAGGGGTCTCATTTTGATATAATTTACTACGGTTACAACTGTAGTTAACACAACATTCAGACCAAGACTCATTTATTTGGAAGCCAAAGCTTCTCTGTGGATCAATCTATGTGTCCAGACACACTGATGCGATTTTTGTTTTACAAGTGCTTGTATACTTTGGAATCTGCCGGACATTGAAAGAGCACCATCGGTGCATATTCCGACGCAATTTTTCCATTCTATGTTTGCCTCGTTCATAAAATCATTTAAAATAGCAAATAATGCGAGCGCTGTTGCTTTGAGTTATATCGGTTTGCAGAAAAGTAGTTCTTCTACTACTGACATATTATCACAAAATCGAACATAGGCAATGAAATGAGCATCTTTTTTACTATATGTTGCTTCATCAAGCTGTATTGAAAACAATTTGTCAACCAACTTCAAGAAAAGATGACGCTGTACATCTTCAGCCATATCACCAATTCGACGAGCAACAGTATCATTTGAAAGAGGTATGAACTGCAGTTATTTTGAAAAATAATCTCCAAACATAGTTTATACAATCTCAATTGCTGCTGGCAAAATAAGCTCTTCACCAACGGTGTGAGGTTTTTTACATCTGGCTATTTTATATGAAGCTTTGTAGGATGCAATTAAAGATTTTTTATTCACAGACAAAGTTTCTTTAAAAAATGATTTTTGGTTTTCATATGATTTTAATTTTAATTCGAAGAATTATCTGGGTTTGTTGACGTACTCACCATGAAGCGTTTCCAAATGTCCCTTAAGTTTATTGGGTTTCATGTTGTCTGCGGCCAACATTTTTGAGCAAATGTTACACAGGGGACTTTCTTAGTATTTACTTCAATATTGGTAAACCCCAAATTTAAGTATTCTTGATTTTATTTTGGGAACCACACTCGTCTGTGTACTTGTTGATGCCTGACTATCGTATAATGCTCGTTTACGCCCGCTTAAAAAATTATCTATGGGTCTGCATAAATCTGCTGTCGTGAATATTTAATATGGTGATTGCAATTGACACGGAAAACATATATAACATACGATAGATTTGATAGGGAACGACTCGAATGAGAATTGAAACTTGCGTTATCGAACATTTTCCTTCTTCCTATGAGAAAACATTTGCTCTGTGCATGCTCGAGACGGCTTCTACAAACCATATTACTTATTTTTTCTCTTTTCTTTAGTCATGCTTCTATTTTATTTCTTTTATTATTCCAAAAAATGTATTCCCAGTTTCCAAATTTTGCTCACCCCGTCTAGGTTAACTTTCATTAACGAATTTTGGTACTTTTATATTCTTTTAACGTTATCTCCCTGTTTGGATTTCATTTCAAATATAATATTTAAATTTTCCCCGCTTCCATTCGCTTCATCTGTTCAACGCCCGCTTGGCAAAATGCCAGATGTGGTTTCTCGCCAACGTTGGCTTGCTTTTACTTTTGTTTTGGCAGTTAGTTAAAAATAATTTAAAAACAGAAATCAAAATACTCGACATATATTATTGTTGTATACATTTTATTGTACGCAAGGGGGGGGGGGGCGATGAAAATTATGATTGAAAATGTGTAATGACAATATTCCTTACATATATGTAGTAATCCCACAAACAGGGTATTACTAACTATTTGTCGTGATTGAGAATCACCGTAGACCAAATGAATAATATTAATTAACACAATAACGGAATTGATTATAGCAGACATAGGTTGATGGAATATAAGGACCTCGAACATATGCCGCGTCCATTGAAAAGCTTTTCTCCGAATGACCGTATAGACCCCTTGTGTGAAGGATATATTAAGGGTCTGTATAGTATAGAACTGGAAGTCGTAGACTTTTTAAGTTGAAGTAAGAGTACTTACATTTAGAATTCACGTTTTTACGTATACTTAATTGAAGCGATCGGCGAATTAACAGATTATGTTACACATAATTAATTTTAGAGTAAGAGCAAAATAAGGTAAATGGTATTTCCGAAGTTAATGTTACATAACATGTGTAGTAAGTGTCAACATGGATTTTTTTCTTTTATTCAATGTTTTGTAAATTTCGCTAGCCTTGTTTAAGTTTTCATAACATTAAAACAGAGTCGTCATTACATTCTTGAAAAGTAATTTTACCTCTGAAATACTACTGGACTTGCAGTGCAAATAATGAAAAATACCTCTCGAACTAAGAAAGTGTTCCTTTTGTTTGCACAGATCTATCCCTGGTGTGTCCGGAGACTACCGCAAATAACATAAAAGCCGGAACCAGCGGATTTTCTTTGATCTCGAATTGCAGGACGATTAACTTCGCTAGTACAAAATTGACTGATTTCTTGATACAACCAAAAACGTTTTTACCACATTCCTAAAGGATAATTTGACATCGGCAATACTACTGAACTTTTAGTGCAAACAATGAAAAATACCACTCGATCTAAGCAATAGTTCCTTTTATTTGCACAGATCTATGCCTGGCGTGTCCGGAGACTACCGAAAATAACATACTGGACGGAATCGGCCCCTTATCTTTGATTCCGAATTGCAGAGAGATTAACTTCGCTAATGCAAAGATTGACTGCTTTCATGTCACTACAAATAAAGGTTTTTACAACATTCCTGAATGACAAATTGACTTCTAAAATACTACTGAACCTGTAGAGGAAATAATGAAAAATACCTCCCGAGATAAGCACTAGTTCCCTTTGTACGCCCAGATCTATCTGTGCCATGTCCGCAGACGGCCGAAAGTAACATATCACAGGACCCAATCGCAATCTTTGATCCGCAGTTGTAGCAAAATCCTCGTAATCCCGTCGCCGCTAACTATTTCTGGTTGAGTTATTAAACGTTAGAGGAAACGGAGGCTTTGAAATATGATTTCTGCAATGTCGGCTTTAAGCTAATCGTGCGGAAACGGGGCGGGCAGTAAATTTCGGCAGGACGATCTGAGGGATGGGGCGCAATCAAGACAGTGTGCCCCTGCTCTTAGGACACAGGGCGTTCGCGGACAGGTGAATTCATCACGGGCGAGTAATTATTTCACGCCGTCTTTCGTCGTTTAATGCCTGCGTCATAATTTAATTTTGGTTCGGGGATTAGGATTTCCGGAATGAATACCGAAAGCGCGATTGAGGGCATTTGTCATTTAAAGTCTGGGGTGCACGCCACTTGAGTTTCATGGGTCCGTGGAATGGATTACTTTCTAGTATTTATTGTTGCTGCCCTGGCGTAATATGGTTAAGGTGATGCGATTATAACTCCCTTCTTATCGGAAACGGAGAGTGGGGTGTTTCGTGAGAATGAATGGAATCCCAATGACGATTTTGCTTTCAAACGCACTGCGTTGGAAATTGTAAGATGTGTTCAGTGACTACTCATGTTGAAATGACGTTTCAGTTGATGCATGATAATAGAGAGAGAAGGCTTACTTTTACAATCACGTAGCGGCTTAGGATTATTTTCAATGGTGTTTTCGCGGAATACGTACGTGATGTCTTATACAGGGTGAGTCTAAACTAATACGACAAACTTCATGGAATGTTAGAACACAACGAAATAAACGCCTTTCACCATATTCTGTATGGTCGCAAGTGCAGTGGTTAGCCGCTAGAGAGCGCAGCAAACGCTTGTATAAAAGGGGAGGTTTTTGCACCAAACGTCAGTGGCGACTGGAAAGTACTAAATATTCAAATGCGGTGAAAGCATATATGTATTTTGTTAAAAGTATGGCCGACTGTAATGGCTGGCATCCAAAACACCTTTACCGAGATGGATTTCCTCACAGGCGCCTTCCCCCATTTCCAAGTTTGCACCAAATACTTTTGGAAAGGGGAAGTTTCCACGTTTACATGCACGACACAGATCGTGCCAGAAGTGTTCGAACGCCGGACATGTCAGAAACAATCATGCATCAGGTAGAACAGTAGCCTAGCACTAGCACTAGAGTTGTAGGTCGTCGCACAGGTGTATCACAAAGAACGGTATGCTGAGGCAGTGGTATTTAGCTGAAAGGTTTGCGTCCATACCATGTGCAGCGCGTACAAGTTACAGCCTACAGATCAGCCTGCGCGTGTTCAATTGGTGCTTTTGCAGATTCCCGCAAAAGATTAGGGTGGATGTGGATTTCCCTGCACGCGTTTTGTAACCCGTTTCGCACACGATTGGGTCGTAAACAAAATGCCTGTCTGCTTTCACCGCATTCGCATATTCAGCCATTTCCAGTTGCGACTGCTGTTTGGTGCGAAGACCTCCGCTTTTATTCAAGCGTTTGACTGTGCTCTCTAGCAGCTAACCGCTGCACCATACATTCTATGGTGAAATGTGTCTGTTTCGTTGTATTCTATCATCCTCTGAAGTTCGTCGTGTTAGTTTAGACTCACCCTGTATAAAGTCAAAACTTTATTTTTTTTCGAGCGTTTGGTATTTCCGGAGTGTATGCCATTACCATTCATCATACTATTTACAGCATTCGTCATTTAAAGTTTGAGGCATGTAACACCAGTTTTATGCGCCCGTAGCAATTATATTCCTTAAAGAATAGGATTTCTGTATTAACACTCCTTGTACATAACCTCATAAGAGATATAATAAGAATTGAGACAAGTATATTCAAATATATTTGTAAAGGAAAGGACATTATACCTTTAAATAGCAAGGTGTTATAACAATATTTATGATAGCAGACCTGGAGCATGACATGAAAATCAATGATACATGAATAAACGATGATACGTGGCTTTAAATATTTTATGTAATCTTTTAAATTTTGTACCATTATTTGTATTTCCTAGACCAATGGAAACGGGCGAATAAATTTGATTCAGAACACGTAATTCATGAGTATAAGTTATGCGTAAAATTAAGCTTGATAAAACGTTCGTGAATAGCAGGGTGGGCAATGTAAAATATTTCTTCGATACTTTACAATAACGACAAAAATTCGCTTTATCATCGTATCAACTGTAATTTTAAAAGCGTAATCCCATTTCGTTAAGCCAACCAAGACAAGTCTAGAAAATTTCGAAAGTAAAAATTATGCATTTGTATAAAGGAAGAAATTTTATTACACCGTGAAATAGTTATTCTTAAAATAACCATGTTCCTCACTGAATGTAAACAGTTCTCCTATTTCGTTTTTACAGTGGTCACGCAGATAAGTATTTTGAGATTTATACGAGATCTTATCAAACAGTAAAAAAATTAAACTTGACACACTTACTTCAAACTTTGTCCGCTTCGAAACATACCCTTCCTGAGTTGACTCAGTCTTCTACTGCTGAAAGTATTTTCGGAAGGTATATTATAGGACCTACACCCACCATGTGCTTTCCAACATTTTCCTTAATATATCCAGTTCTCAGAAATTTTCCCCTGAAGTATCACCTTCAACCAGAAAATTGACTAAAAGTATTATTGTGAACCATAAGTCGTACAAACATCACTGACGTGGTTGGTTATTCAACTTCCAGTTGGAGCCTGGAGCTCTCAAACTTATTAAAGTCACTACGGGTATTGTAAAAGTCTTCATAAAGTTCTCCCAAGGGTTACCGTTAAGCACAAACAGGACTTAACTCTGCGCCATAATTCCCTAACGGGCTGAAACTAAACGGGCTTAAAACACTTGGGTTGGTCTACAATTTTTGGTGTCCTTCAGGGCATACGAATAGATCCATTTTCAGTAATTTGGTTTGTCAGTAATTTGTTCCATTCTAAATTCTAAGTTCAGGTGTCGAAAAGAGCATACTCTAACTTCATCCTAGAAGTTTATAGTCTTGATATGGCTTAAAGTTACATGACTTGGTTGACATTTCTCTTATATTGGTGACCTTCAATTGCTTAGACTTAAGTGAGCATATGTGCATCAATAGATCTCAGGTGCCTGAGACTTTTTCCTGTCCTGCATTTGGCGTCACATGCCACACAACCTTACCAAGGCGTTTTATTTTCCAGATATACTTCGGATGACGGAGAACGTCAAGAGGTCAATCTTTTGAGATGTTTGACGGTCTTTCCATTGGCCACTATTAATTGTGTTCTTTTTCATCCAACCACCCCTCAGACAGTCTGGTGATACAAATTGCTGACAGTTTGTCCCCAATGCGTCTATTATTGATAAACTACCTTCCGGTTTTTAGGGTGTGCGAACTGAACCGGTGTTATCATCGGTTCAATAAAAATAAATATTGATTTGAACAATATTGACAAGATACACTCTATAACAAAAAAATCGACGCACCAAGAAGGAATCATCCGATTGCTTTGAAATTTCGTATGCAAAAATGTTTTGACCAAAGAAGGAGTTGTTCTTAAAAAATTCTGATGCATTACGATTTAGGATACCTTTTAACGACTGAAAAAATGCCTCGCCGCAGGATTCGAGCTCATTACGAGCAACTTTCAGAGTTTGAAAGAGGTCGTATCATTGGATTGAAAGAGGCAGATTGGACAAATCGGAGAATCTCTCGTCATGTGAATCGAAACGATGAGGCTATTAGAAGATGGTGGCAAGAGTGGGTGGACAATGGCAGATTTCAGCGTCATGATGGTAGCGGTCGACGTAGGGCCACAACAGATCGCGAGTACAGAGTGATTGTCAGATCTGCTGCCACAGTGCCTGATTCATCGCTATCAACCATCAGTCGTGCGACCCAGACACGAGTGTCCACCATGACCATTCACAGACGGCTGAGAGAGCGAAATCTACGCTCGTACCGACCGTTACACCACCTGCCACTCACGCCTGCACACTGTAGAGCCAGATTACAGTAGTGCTTGGCTCGATCAGGCTGGAATGATGCTGACTGGGGACGTATAGTCTTTAGCGACGAATCCCGCTTCCAACTGTGTCCTGACGATCATTGAAGACGTGTCGGGAGACGCCCAGAGCAGCGTGCCGATCCTGCTTTCACTATTGCACGCCACACGGGACCTCACCAAGGAGTTATGGTCTGGGGTGCCATTTCCCTTGATAGCCGGACCCCTTTGGTTGTCATTAGAGGTACACGTACTGCACAGCGGTACGTTGACGACATTCTGAGACCTGTTTTGCTATCGTTCCTTTCGCAGTACCCTGGGCTCTTTTTTTTAACAAGACAATGCCAGACCACATACGGCACGTGTTGCTATGAACTGTCTTCAAGCTTGTCAAACAGTTCCTTGGTCAACCAGATCACCAGATCTCTCTCCCATCGTGCATGTCTGGGATATGATGGGAAGGCGACTGCATCCGGTAGGGAATGTTGATGACGTAGTCCGACAATTGGAGCAAATTTTGCAAGAAATACCGCAGGAGACCATACGGGAGCTTTATCGGTCTGTGCCCCGCCGTGTGGCAGCTTACATCCATGTTAGAGGCGAGTCAACACCTTATTGAGCTTATTGTTGTAACTCTGATATAAATCATTCAATTGTTCTGAAATTTTAATCATTTTCTATTCTGTACATAATTTTCTTTCCACCAATTTTTGTTTCCATCGGACAACTCCTTCTTGGTGAGTCGATTTTTTTGTTATAGAGTGTAAATAACTTTAATTTACATAAAATCAAAAGCACAACATTAAACTCCCATATCCATGGTCTTCTAGGTAACTCCGTTATTCCCGCCAGATCAGCGCTGCTTTGGCTTCGTTCAGTCGGTCTCTGTCTCTGTGCCTTCTCCAGTGAATCGTGATCAAGATTGGTTTTCTGTCGAGTTGAGATGTGTTGCTTTTACGCGGTGGAGAAGGCAGGAGGGGTTGCCGCAGTGAGTTGGACCTGAAGACTCGTGTCACCAGCGTAGTTATGAACATTATACGTTTCATCGTCTCATGATTATATCAGTACACACTAGAAGTTTTTTTTAATTTTAATTTTAAAAATCATGTTTTTTCACAGTAGGTCATTCGTTTATGCTTAAAACCATTGCAGTGAGAAAAAATCGTATTAAACTATTTATTAATCAGTTAATTACGATATAATGAGCAAATTGGCAGGTTTATTGAACAATGATATCTCAAATTCTAATTTGCCTGGAAAGACAATTCTAGTTGAAAATTATTTCCAAAATTATTCTTCATGTTTTGACCCTCAATCAAGGAATTAAATCCATTAAAAATTTATTTCTAACTAATAACTATATAGGATCATTGTATTATATAGATAATAATGTTACAAAAATAATTATAATAGATTAATGTATTGCTGAATCATCACTCTTCGAACAAAGCATCATAGTGCAAAAACATGTTTCTTCAGAAATCCAAGTTTAAAGTTTTGAAAACATGTCTGTTCATGGTGACAGTACCTAGCAAACACCCTTGTAGCTTGAAAACTATTTAGAATATTTGAAAGATCTTGGCATCGTTTGAAAGCTAAAGTTTTGAAGAATATTTGGAGGCAATATATATATATATATATATATATATATATATATATATATATATATATATATAAAAAAGATTAGACTTTCTGTTCGAATTTCAGGATTTCTAGTGTGTGCATAAACCTTAAAGGAAATATTAGCAATAACATAAAGTTGTCTCGTAATTGCAATGAAATAGACTAGCACTTTTGAGCAAGATGACAATTACTAGTTTAAGGTAAAGCGTAGGTATTGTAGATTCACGACTCATATCCGATCATGATTTTTTTCATAGAGTTTTGATTAAGATACATTTATCTAAGAATATCTTCTACTACGGTCATTGTAGCTAGACACAGAAATTGGAAAAACCCAGAATATCTGTGCAACTATAATGGCTTTCTGGTAGTAAGTGAAAGGCTGACAGTACAGCAAAAGCCACACATATAGTAGATCACTAGGTTTTCCTGTAGTGCTGTGTTTCCTAGGTTACTAGTAAAAGTTACAATCATGTCTCAGACCTGCAACTAAATAACGCAATAAAAAAGGGGGTAGATTTTGATCTCATAGATTCGACTTATAAATACCCGTATGTTCGTCTCAATATTATTAATATTATGTGGCATATTGTTATATGGTGTCCATTTAGTTCCATGTCTTCGAAAAATAAACAGTACGCTGTATTGTTAGAGCTTTCCTATATTGGAAGTTTAAATACATTCGAAAAGAAATAATATAGGTAAGTTAGCCACAATTGGTGCATTGAGTAAGATGACGTACTAGATATTACTCGAATGCTAAACTAGCAAAAGTCGAAATTCCTTTTTCTTTATAATAACCCGTTGTTTTACTCCAGTGCGTTGTTACTCATCAACCTACCTCTACGTTTTTCTTTAAATTACAGATATTCAGAAGATTTAGAGTTGAAAGTTTTGTAGCGGGTTTGTACGGGGTGTCCTTAAAGTTCCCGTACTGACGATTCGTGAATTTATTATAAAAAAACAACAAATTTTAAAGCAATTATTGTTATGTCAATGATGAAAAGCTCATTTACCTAACGTAGGAAAAAAATTTGAGCTTACATTTATTATAAATGCTTGAAATTTCTGTCCTTTTCTTGGAGGCAAAGCTGAATTCGTATGAGCATATTTTTAGAAACGCGTTTCAAAATGCTGGGAGTGACTTCTTGTATCCTTTGAGTAATGGAAATTTTCAGATCACCAATTGTTTGGTGATTATCTTCATTAACTTTGTTCTATAAATATCACCACAGAAAAAAGTCAGGGATGCTCAGATCAGGGGAACGAGGTGGCCAAAGGTTTCTTGAGATAAGTCGATAGCAATACCATCGGCAATATTAAAGCCGCTTCTCATTGTCCGGTGGTTTTAGCTCCTGTACCATTTTTATACGATAAGTACGAAAATGCAAAGCTCTTAAAGCCTTATGTATCGATCTCTGTGATGTGCCCATTTGTTGCGACTAACGCCTCACGGATTGATGAGGGAAATTGCAATATCCTTCGTAGAGTTTCTTGCGCGAAGTCTGGTGTAACGCGACTTTAGGTCTTCCACTCCTGTGAATCGAACGAAATCGAAATCGCCGAACGAGTTGATATAGCGTATCAGTACTTGGTATTGCATCATTTGGATATTATTGTTGGCAAAATTCTTTACATCTTTCATATGATTTACACTCAAAATAAGCCTCAAACAGAGCAATTCTCTGAATGCGTGATAAACTCATCTTGCAATGAAGAACAAAATGACGTGAAACTTTATTATCGCACAACTTAAGCGCGTAGAAAACCAAACGATAAATATTAAAGACTCGATAAAACTATAAGCACATGATAAAATTCTGTAATTACAAAAAAAAGGGCAATAACTTTTTGAAGTTGCAGTACGGGAACTTTTAGAACACTCTGTATTTAAATATCGTGGCTTTTATCATCCTTTGCAAAATTGTAAATGCTAAATAATTCATCTTGTAATTTAAAAAAAAACGTTTTCAACTTTAACATTTGTTGAAAAGGGTTTCAATTGCTTGTTACTGTTGAAAAATAGTTGGTATTTAGAAGTAAATTGTGTGATATCGACTTTATTGCTAGTTTCGTTACCAAATGGATGAGTGTGTTATATTTCTCTTATATTTGATAGTAATGGCGCACCTGTTGTCAGGGAAAAATGGCTCAACTATTTAAATTGTAAAATAATGTAGGTTTGAATTGAAAAAAGTTTTAGGATATTTTGTTTCAGGATTCACTATAGCCAATTTTTTGGAAAGTGCTTCATCACTCATTCACTTTTCTACAGTACTTATCAAAGCAATTTAAGCATTCCGCTATCCCGTGAATCATTTTACCCAAGCGTTAACGTCTATAATCAAACCTAATCATAGACATATGTTTTGGTCTTTTGAAGTGCGGTTGTAAAGTGCTTTCACGCTATCTATCAATCATAAATAATCAGGCAAACATTAACAGCTAATCATTTTGAAAAAAAAATCATCCTGTTTAGTGGAACATCAAAATTGGGACTTGCAAGTACCATGTCTCTGCTCTGGCAATGATTTTATAAGGATAAAAAACCAACTCTACGACACAAAACATTAATAAATTAGAAAATATTTTATGTGGAATTCTTAAGATGGCAGCACTGGGTGACGTTAAAAATTGTTCATTAGAATTTCAGAAATTGAATCGTGTGCATATATGCCCATTACTTGACGTTGTATTGTGTTTGATGCATCAACGTTAAGTTGTGCCCTTTGGCCATAATATTCAACCTAAACAACCTATAATTGAGAGTTCGGTTTATAAATAGTATGCAAGTTCAATACATAACATACAGCTGCCTTCAAAATGCTATACTGTTTCGTCAAAAAAATAATAATACAAGTTCTGCATGTAAAACAACAATACTAATTCAAATTCCGTACATAAAATAACAATGCAAGGTTCCGTATTTAAATAACCATACCAATACAAATTCTTTGCATAAAATAACAATACAAAGTTCCTTCTTAAAACATATGTTTCTAACATAAAATAACAATAATAATATCGTATATAAAATAACAATAAAATATAGTACATAAAATAACAATGAAAATATAGCAAATAAAATACCGTACATACCAATAACAGTCGCAAAATACAAATTCCGTTCATGAAATAACAATACAAGTCCGTATATAAAATAACTCGTTTCTTTTACACAAGAGACCATTAATCATACATTGGATAATATACTATAGATATGAAAATATACACTCAGAAAAATCGTGTTACTATCCTTATTTAGATACAAGAGAAGCAGGGGATAGATAACACACAGTTACACTCAAAATCTTTATACGTAAAAATTTTGTGAGCGTATTTAAGTTAAGTGCTCTCTTCGGCTTACTTAACCAGAATTGATTTAAGTTCACTTTTAAAATATTTCAATTAAATTCTTAGAATCTAATTTCATGTCAGTATCAGATTTATTTATTCAGTGCTGTTGTGTGTAACTAACACAGTTAAAAATCAGTTATGGAATTTTTAGATGATTAGGTTTAGTTTAAAATGAAAACTGATCGGATCTGGACACCACCATCATAAAAAGTCGACAACGTCTTGATGATGAGGTAATTGATGAAATTGTTCAGATCTTGATAGACGATACATCTCGTCCAAACCATTTGTAGTGTTAATATAGGGAGAAAATATTAGGTATATTTGAATTTAATTTGAAACTTTTACTTTATTATGAAACATTACATTAAGGAATAATGATGACAGTTGAAAATTAAGAAATAGAACGAAACTAGTCTATTGAACTAAAATAAACTGTGAGTACTATACGAAATCTTACTTACTTACTTTATTTTTCATAGGGGTAGTTAAATAGGTAGATTTTGTTCTGTCACAGAAAATACAATGCTACATGAACTTTTAATTTTTGAACTGTTTTTTGGGGTGTCGGAAGTTTATCAGCCAACCCCTGGGTGCTTCAGTGGTCAAGAATTTCATGTCGGCGTCTATTATGAATTAGATATTGTAGTAATATTCTATTCTGAACAGCACCTGTGCTAAAACATCGGTCTCAAAGAGATGAAAGGTCATCACTTTGGAGAGAGAAGAAACCGAAAAAACTCTGAGCATAAGGAGGGAAATGACAGTTTCAGAATTGAATGGATGGGAGCTTCATCTTATGAAAGCTGAGGTCAGGATCTTAAAGGATATAGTTTGTGACGAGCAGATAGTTGCTGAAAAGGAATAGAACGAAGAAAATTCATTCCTCAAGTCTATCCGTCCAGATATCAGAGCTGGATTTCTTCCATTCTCCAAAGACAGTTGAAATGCTACGGATTCTTCCACTCTGAAAACTGTTTCATTCATTCTTTTTAAAGGTTTTGGTAACTTTAATTTTGATGTGTTTGGGGATAAGTTTTTAACAGTTCAAGTGTAATTCATTTTTTGGCGAATTCTTCGCTAGGAACCACCCACTTATTTCAATACCGATCATGTGTTAACATGAATAAATCACAACTTCTTCAAAGGCACTGTTTTTTGCTCTGGTAAGTCAGTTAAGGTGTATGTATACATCAATACACTAGAAATCACACACACGAAAATCGACCAGAACATCGATATTTTTTATTGCTTCAAAATATTTCTCACTTTAGCTTAATAAGTATAGCAAAATCTTGTTCACATTCGAAATGTATTTCTAGTTACAAGGGTTTTCTTCAGGTAATGTCAATATTAACAAACATGTTTCCAAAACTTTAAACTCAATGGTTGAAGAACTGCGTTTTGCAAAAGTATGTTTTGTTCAAGCAGCGATAACGCTACATAAAGTCAAAATCTGTATTTCATGATCAGTTTTTATTATCATGATTATTATTATTTCACACTCTTAGTATTATAGACAAGTACATATTTGTTTTCCTATCTATATTTATTTTACAGCCTTTTCTCCACAAAATAACATATTTTTAGTAATTTCGACTGTAGAATAGTGAATATTTGGGAAGTCGAAAAAGTTGTAACAGTAGCAACGTATGGTATTGATTGTAGAAACAGGTGGATTTTTACTTAACTGACGTTGGGGAAGAAAACAGAATTTTGATATAAAGTTTGATGTTTTTAATTCACTGCATACGGATTTTTGAAGATAATAACCGTAATATGATTTTAAAGCTTTTAAATATTTGACCTAGCATTTAATTATATTTATATTACTAATATAAAATCAAAGTAGCAAATAAAATATCCTTAATTCAGCTCTGTAATATAATTTAATGTTAGGAATATGGTTAAAAGTTTCAACCCAACAGATAGAGGCTCATCATTTCCATATATAAAGAAATGTACGTGTGCCACTTTTAATCTCATATTCATGATTGATTTACATCAAATTCAAGTTTATTAATGGAAGTATAGAGAGCATTCGTCATAGTATAACATATAAGTATAGTTTATTTGGGAAACTATAGAAAATATTCATTAATTACACTGTGTACTAGTCAAAGTTTTATTCCTCAAAACACCGATGACCTCTTTTTTGAAACTTTTAAAGGATACCAGTGTTTTCGGCCTAACAACGGATGATTAGTCTTGGATCCTCACACAAATGTGTTTTACATTATTTTTACAATTTGATTCCTAAGAAGTGATTCGTATTTGCAGCGACGTGAAAATGCAAATATATAAATATATCTTACCATAGATAAAATTTCAAGAATGTGTTTAAAATATGAAGTTTATTATGACAAGATAGATTTTTCAGCTATTGCTATATTGAAAAAGCGCTACAAGCGTTATGTTTTCGTTGAAACCAGAGATGTATTTTCCATTGAAGATATGTTAATTCTCAATTTTACCTGCATATTGTTCAATTGTCTAAAGATAGATGGCAGCATGATCTAAAACTATAAGTTTTGAGTCTTAAAACCATCCAGATTATTTTTGCCAAAACATCTCGTTCATAATAACCAATTTTGCTGTTGATGAGATATCTCGTCATATCGAAACAACTCCTTTTTTTATGACGAAATCAAGATCTCCTCAGGGTTTGTTCTAATGACGAGATACCTCGTCGAGACAATCACCAAGGAGGGTTAAATAAAAAAAGTAAATGTGTTATAGAATCTAAAAATAATAATTCTAATTTTATTGTGACATTGAATGCTTACAGTTACAATTCCCATAAATTTAAAAGGAAACAATAATTCAAAAATCTATGTTGTTTCTCTTGATGTATATGGATCAGAAAAAAATTCACATAAAAATGAAGTCAGAAATTTAAGTCAAATGATTGAATTCTATGGATTTGGAGATCGTTGAGAACCTTATTTCCTGCGCATAAGACATTTTTAACACACTTTGTAGGGTAATTGATTAGAATAAAAGTCCAAACTGAACTAGAAGCGAAATACCAAAGAAGTGTTTCATTGACTTACAAGAATTCAGAATATTTGATATCATTACTGAATCTCAGTTTTCAATATAATTATTTTAAATGTCTTCATACGAAACAAATCGTAAAATTGTAACAAATTTCTCATTTTCTTGAAATACTTATTTATAAATGTATTTCTTTCAATGAATCATTGACGAGAATTTATTTACACTTTCCTTGTGGCGTCAAAGATTTCCATACCTTTTTGAAGAAGTTATATCGTTTACTAAAGTTTCGTACCCACAATCACATTTTTTTAATAAGGATAATTATTTTCGGATCATCTATACATGAACCTTCAGATATATTTGCATTAAAAGTAAAGAATGAAAGTGTTGATAAACTTTATTAGTTTATGCTATACAAGACTATATTTCTTGCTTAAGATAGCTTTTTTTTAACGATTAAAGTATTTGAGGAAGCTCCTTTCATAAGTATTTCGATAATATAACAATTCTGTCGTTTATTGATTGTAGAACAAACTGCAAAAGCAAATAGTATACGTTTTATAACTTTATTTCTTTTTAATTTTGGAAGAAAATGCCATTGTTTAGTCTTCCTTTTAAACCTTATGTATACCTTTCTTTTAAAGTATTTTCTTTGATAACTGGATGACGATAATATCTCTTATTTATGACGGCAGATGGCAGCAGAATTGAAAACCATGCAAAATACCAAATAGCTTGATAACTGAGTTTAAAGTTGAACTCAGAAGAAAAATTGTTTCATTTTGTGTGGACAGTTTTGGGCTCTGTAACTTGAGTGAATAAAAAACATATTCTTTCAAAAAGAAATAGCACGAGAGGATGTAAGTTTGATTTCATGACACAAGATGGCAGTATATTCGTAACCCTTGTAAGAGGCAGAATGAAAGTAATCTTAATGTTTTTTGACACATTTTTTGCTGTAAAATTATGCTTAAACACTTTAATGCGAAAAACTCTTATGTTATTCGTATTGGCTTAAAGTATTGTGTTTTTGGTTAAGTTCAGATTGATATCAACAGAAATATTGGTATCAAACTGATATTTCGTTTTATCAAAAACCTGGTTGAAATTTAATTCCATGTTTTAACATAGAACTAATGTAGGTAAATTTGTGTTTATTGACATTGTTAAATCAAATTTTTGATAGTGGGAAAAGGAAGTTGAAATTTTAAAACCCCCAAATGCATTTGTTATTCAATGAAAGATTAAAAAGAGTGAGGGAGGTCTACCCGATCAAATTCTAAATTTTATATATCAGCTTAAAACTGCAAGAATTCCTATTTTAGAACCAAGCACCTGTATATAAATATACAATTGCATATGTATAAATAGAGAATCACGGAGCAATTAAACTGAAACTTAAGATACATCGTGGAAGCTTATTAGAGTAACATAGGTAAATACGACGAAGAAACAAAGTATCAACACTTGAGCTTTTTTTATACAAAATTGTTTTCTTACAAACTGGTAATTTGTGAATTATCACGTTGGACATATTGTGTCCACTATATTAAAAGAAACCTGAATAATTGAGTGGGTTGCGAGAACTTGTTGGCATATGTCAGTTCATTGTAACTGAGCCTCAATTTTGTAAGAGTTTACTAAGAGATGGTAATCGTAAATTCTGAATCTAAGAAAAATAAAGAGCTTTTTTCTGCTGGAGCTTATGGACATGTCTTAAACGTGCCTCCAAGAGGAACTCCAAAAGTGAACACAGTTACATCCGGAGACCCTGTAGCGTTGAGCCTGGCATCCCGCAGCAGTGTCCATCTATACACCAGTCCAATGCCTGAGACCACAAGCCGATAAACACCGCTATCCTACAAAGATTTTCATAAATATACTTTCAACATCGTACAATAATTTTGTGAACTAAGAAAGTAAAACTCATTTTGTGTGACAGCTGAACTCGGCTCCGTTTATTACCTGAATTGCAAATATGCAGGCGTGTGTTATCATGAATCACACAAACACACAAATCTTAAGTGGAGGCTAAGTTCAACATACACCTGACCTCAGTCACCCTGTATATTAGTAAATGTAGATGTTACAACTTATGAGTGACATTGAGATAAAACGAATACGCATGGGACGGTATTTTACCTAACCCTAAAAATGAATTATTTATTTTGAGTCCAAAAATATTCAGGAGATAAATCAATACAGGCATTAACCTTATCCCAATGAGTTATCTCGTCATGAGCAAAACTGGTTAGATCTTAATTAACGATATATCTCGTCGAAACCACTTGGATGATTAATACTGAATAAAGATGCTTGAAAACACGGTATGATCAACACATTAAACGTTTTATGGTTTAATGGAAACATTATGCAAGAAAACTTTTTTAATGATGGTACTTTCAAAACTGATAAAAGTAAACAACTTTGCTTATGAATTATGCCTTTATCATATTCTAATTAAGTCCAAAATAACAATTTGCTTAGATACATTACGATAATTCACTTTAGAGTCTGAAATGGGGATGTTAAACGAAACAGGAACACACCAAATGCATCAAAACACACCGTATCCATAAAAAATCGATGTAAGAAGAAGTACCTATCCTTTGAAATGCTGCGTTAGTTTTTACGATTTTTAGATCTAATGCGCGATATAATTCCCCTTCAAGACGGGCTCTGCCAAAATTGACCCATTATTCTCATAACGGAATCACCAACACTGAATGAAAATCTCATTCGAAGGACAACATTAATTTTTTCCCCACTTTCCATATTTCACCCGGTTTTAAATTTAATTAATTGAACGCAGCTTTAATAGGTCGAAAAGTAAAAAGTAAACTTATTAACGAAATGCTCAAAACACACAAAAATAGGTTATTACTTTCCGCCCCGTTTTCTAAAGTTGATAATTATGCTGCAGAACAAAACAGGAATGGGGGAATTTATTATTAAAATTAGGAAAAAAGGAGGAGGCATCCATATGGACGAAATTCTTTTTGCTATTTAATGTTCGTCTTCAGTTTTAATGAGCCCCGCTAATCGTACAAATTAGAGAAATAATCATTTCCTGCAGAAGGCCCATTAAAGTAGCGTATTGCAAAAAGGAATGAAGTTATTCTGGCTCTGTGATTTATTAGCTAGATGATGAAAAATATTCTTATCTTCCTGCATAAATGGGTGGAGATTCTTAAAGGAAAAGCTGAAGACAAGACTTGCAAATTAAAAGCGACTGAAGAATTTGTATTTATGTTTAATTCATGTTACAGAAAGCTGTTAGGTTGATATAAAAAATAATTTCTACTTATCAAGATCTTTTGAACGAAGAACATCAAAAATGTTCGCTTTTAGAGTTTTTAGCTTTATTTGAGTAAATGCAATTTGTTTTCTGAATGTTTGGCCGAAAATTATTCTATATATGCATATGTTGTTTTGAAGTTTGCGTTATAATTGATATTTGATGAAGTAGTTTCGCTACTTTAATTGTAACGAGCATGTCTTTGAGCAAAGAACTAACTTTTGCAGATATTATTTATTGATATTTTATTTCCGTGTTATTTTTCTTTAGAAGAACAAAATGGGTTGTAGATTCGATAAAATAAGACTGTAGAGAGTCAAAGCGTTTGGTATTTGTATAGAACGAAATCTTTTTGCTTTTAATACTCATCTTCCGTTTTAATGAGTCTATTTAATCTTACAGATTAAAGAAATAATCACTTCATGAAGAAGGCAAAGTAAAGAACTGAAAGAAGGAACCGTATTCCACAAAAGACTGACGTTATTCTGCCTCTGGGACTTATTAGCTAGAAGGTGAAATAAAGCTTATTTTCCTGCATAAATAGCTAATATTCTTTACGTAATAGCTCAAAATAAGATTTCTATATAAAACGTGATTGAAATATATAGATTTATGGTTAAATCATGTTTCACAATACTGTTAGGATAACATAAAACAATACTGTTAGGATAACAAATTATCAGCATCTTCGAATGAAGAAAATCAAATGTTTGTCTTTAGCTTTTTAGCATAAATGCAATTTATTTTCTGAATGTTTGGCCAAACATTATTCTATCTATGCATCTGTTGTTTGTAATCTTGGTTAATAATCGATATTCAATTAAGTAGTCTTGTTCTTTGAATGTTATAAACATGTATTTCTGAGTAAAAACTAACAGATGCAGATTTTTTTTATTGATACAGTAGGATTCCAGCTATCCGGATAACTTTGAGAAAAAAGAAATAAGCAAAATCCGCATTTTAAAAGTTTCTTATCGGTGATTGACAAAAACGAAGACTACAAAGTGTGAGTTGAGGATATAAGAAACACCATAGTGAAAACTCCTGGATGTTCCGAGTGCAGTGAAAGGACGTATTCGAGTGGCTGGTCTAAATTCTCAGAGACGATAAACTCACTCAAAGTGTGAGAGAAGAACTCATTAATGACCCGGAAGGTGACGACGACATTGTTACTCAACCAGATGCAGGACCGTCAGCTAGTAAGACCTTTCGTTACCTTGACACAGCGCTAAAATGGATGGAGCGGCATTCTAAGAGTGAGTTCTACCATCTACAACTACTCACTGTCAAGCACATGCGAGACTTTGGTGCACAGAAACGACTAAAGACAGCGAAGCAACTGGCTTTGACCGCGCGATATGTTCAAGCAATGATACATTTTGATATAGTAGTATGTAAGTACAAAATGTACAAATGTTTTCATAGTCGTTAAATTAAATTGCATACAAGTGCAAAATTCGTTAAGTAAGAATTAATCCTTTCGCAAATTTTACAGATATTCGAATATCCGATGGGTACCAATTGATCCGAATAATTGGATTTCTACTGTACTTTATTTCAGTGCAATTATTTATATTGTAGAAAAAATTGTGTTACAGACTAGATAAAACACGAGACTAGATAGTCAAAGCGTTTGGTATCCATATGGACCAAATTCCTTTTGCTTTTGCTGTTCATCTTTGGTTTGGATAAGTCTTGGCATTAATACAAAGATAATTAAAAGGCTGTATTGCAGATATGAATTCAATTATCTTAGGTATGTGATTTATTAGCCATGAAAAATATTATTTGCTTTCTACATAAATGTCTGGTTGCTCTTGTAGCAAAATCTGATTAAAACAAGATTAAATGTTACTAAAGGTTTTGTATCAATTCATGTTTCAGAAGATTGTAAGATTGATAAAAAGTAATTTCTACATAACAAGATCTTTTAAGTAAAATAACATCAAAAATGCGCAGCTAGGACTTTCAGATTGTATCGATAGTTTTTTTTTGGAGAATGTAATTTGCTTTCTAAATGTTAATTGAAAACGATTGTACATATAATTTGTTTTGAAGAATGACTTGTAATTGATATTTGATGAAATATTTTCGTTAACTTTGACTATAATAAATTTAATTACAATCCACTAGTATCTTTTTTTAGCAATTAATTTTCGCAAATGATATTAACTTGCATTTTATTGAGAAAAGCTATTTTTATTTTGTAATACAAATATTTTCGAAGTATGTGTTGAAGCATGGCTTATAATTGATATTTGAAGTGCATTCGCTTATTTTTATTGCAATGGACATGTATCTTTGTTTGTAACTAATGTTTCTACACAACATTTATGCTATTCATTGCTTATTATTCAGTACTATTTTAATATTTAAAACAAATATCGCACCCTGGCAAAAAAAGTGACACAACTCAAAATTGCAGAATTTGAGAAACATCAACTTAAAGGATACTATAAAACTTATATTGAAATAGTATAAGCTTCTTTTAAATTTATGGTATATATTTATGATGGTAACTTCTATTATATTCTATCGAATAGTAATATAACACGCTGGGGAACCTCGAACATATTTTTCAATGACATAACATCAAAATTTTTATTTTTTGACCTGTGTCACTTTTCTTACCGGGGTGCGATATGTTAGAATCAGTAGATAAATATAAGTATTCGAAATCTCTTATGCTAAAGTAATACTAAGATTTGAGTTTTCCGTCAGATTCCCTCGTCAATGCTACCAAATAGTATACATATATTTTTATCGTCCTATATTTAATTAAAATATATTGAGAAAATGTATGACTGAATATGACATTATAGTTGAATTAATGTCGTGGGCTTACAAGTGAAACACACGAAGAAAAAAATTTCTAGATATAAGTTTTTCCACTATTCTAGACTAGAATAAACGGTTCTCCAGACTGATATAATACACTATGCTACTTACTTCGCATGAGGGTTAAAATTCTTCTTGTGAAACACACTTAGTAAGTTTAGCTGGAGAATATAATTTTTTTCCTTTTGTCTGAGGCATTTCTGGAAAGCGAATATGGAACATTTTGTCTGGGAAAAAGGCATATATTTCTTTTGTACATGAAAATACATGAAATAATTTATAATATAAATCCAAATAAAAACATATATAATAAGTGATCATATCAATCCGTCAATGTCAGTTTTGTGAGAAATGTAGTCAGTTAATGCACATCGCACTTGCGCAACACACCGGACTATTGGAGACGGTCCGGGATCAATCCTATGGGAAAGATCGAAGGACAATGCCGAATAATTTTGAAACGCTGTCAGATGACGGGGTCAATACCTTATGAAATTTTACCTTTATGAATAATGGTATGAATAAAAATATGTACTATTGTAAAGCACGTAAAAATAAAAGCTCCTAAGTGTGGTATTAAATTAGCTTTTACAATCGATTACAAAGCCTAATGTAAGCAATAAATTTGCTCCCCATTCATACGTACTCACAAATTCACTCAATTAAATTAATTTTGGTTGGAGTATTTGAAAACTCTCTTTCATTATTGGTTGATGTATCATTAGTCACACAGTTTATTGTTTTAACAACGATCCGCAATTAACAAAGGGAATTATATATTCCTGTACACAAATATGGTAAATGGTGACCTGACTTGAATGGGAATTTAAAAAAAAAACGAAATTATTCTGTGTAAAGTTTTGAATATGAGATAATTCAAAGCTCAAAAATATTTTTAAGGGTTTTGGCGACGAAAAAGCAGGCATGGTATGTGACTTTTACCATGAGAACTGACCTTACCACTATTTCTGGAGAGGGATAGCAATAGTTATTGGAATAGAAGTCTTTCATTTTGTGTACGGGGGGACTAAATATTATTTTTTGGCGAATGCGGTGGCAAGAAAGCTAGTTTATTAGCATAGATTTCAGTAGCGAATAAAAACTATAATAAGAGTATAGTCTCAATTGGCCATTACGATATCCAATCTGACAAACCTGAATATATTTCTTCAAGCATCTACAAAAGAAAATGGAACCTGAATGGTTTCTATGGCAACAAACAGACACGAACGTTTGGGTTTAGCAATTCTCGTTGCATAAAGACTGATAGTACCAGGTGTTGGACAATGATTGTAAACTCCGGTAGATAGTTGAATTTTCGTCGGACTGGAGTAGCGCAACAGGTTATTGACTACTGGAATTGAAACCTTTTGAACAGAGAACAAAACCTTTTGAAAAAATCTTTTGAAAATAGAACCTTTTGAAAATAGAAAAATATCAATCGGAGAAAAACGCATTTTTATAGTAATCTTATTATACTTATTGCGGTGTAATTTGCTTTGTAGATGTAACATCGTCAAAAATTATCGTGTTGGAAATATTATTTTTGCTATCCACTAAAATAAATTGACTTTTCTGTTTTTGTTTATGTATTGTTACTTTAATACACACTGTCTAAACCTAAAAAGTGAATCTAGTTTTGCAAATAAATTGTATTAAAAAATATAGAAATAAATTAACAAGCAATTTTAATTAATAAAGTATTAAGGTGAAACCAATTAGGAACTGGCTTCACCTTTCAATTAAAGCTACATTTAAGGGAGGGGGGGCTACTACGAAATATAACTCATGTTTCATTTTATTCATATACCAAAACCATTTAAAAACGAAATGTTTCTCAAATCCCATTGAATACACTATTTGTGTTGGTAAAAGAGTTTTCTTGTTTTTTTTTATATTCCAAAGGATCACTTTTAGTTTTTAAAATTTGGATGGTCTCAATGGGTTTTGTAGACTTAGTCTCTTAATGTAGAAGTAAGTCTCGAACTCAATGGGTTTTACTGTCTTAGTAAATTATAATGTACTGCAGCATAATGAATAAAACAATCTTCTATAACATTAATATAATTAAATCCGTGCTCGTTAGTGTTTTGAAGATAATGCATTTGACGGTCATTACATAATAGGGATGCGAAATCGACAGCAAATCATCGATGTTCAAAATTACTACATCGATTGTGATATTACATCGCCCAAAAACCATCGATGTTTTTCAACATCAGTGTAATTAAACTCTCCCCCTCCCCCCTTTTTTTAAAAGTAATTTAGCAACCTCAAACATTAACGTTAGACAGAGGGGGGGGGATTTAATTTGTCATTTGCCGAGTATATAAATTTATAACTAAGACTTTTTCTTAACTGTCATAACAAAGTAAAAAAAATTAACACGAACAATTAACAAATCTTTTATTTTCAAATTGAATATTATAAAAGAAAATAATATTTACAATAATCTGACATAGGTACTACTAACTATAAGTATAATTAGGTAGGTACATAATAATAATTATTGTTAGTTATTATTAATTATTTATCAACTTATGGGGGGGAATACAACAAACTTATTTTATATTTACTGTAAATAAAAAATATTGGAGCCGATAATTATTATGTGGCCCAATATTTGTTATTTACAGTTTGTAAAAAAAGAAGTTTGTTTACTTTCTCCACCTTAAGTCAACTTCTTTTTTCAATAACTATCCCACAAGTTAGAAAAAAACACTTTCTGATGGAACAGATGTCGCCATCACTGACAAATACGTAGTTGCACAGTTAGTTTTCTTAATTTTTACTACTGTGCTTTTTTCATCGACAACATAACAACATCGACAGTGTTAAAACATCGGCACCAATAAATCGATGGTAAATACATCAATGTTTTTATAAAACATCGACATCGATGTTGCATCCCTATTACATACATATATACATAATAATAGAGAAAATTTGACTTTCCTGAAAGTGACAACTTAACCTTTGATTTCCAATCCGAGGTTACATTAAGTATTTTATTAACTGAAAGGAAATTCGTAGTTGAATGCAGTTTTTGAACATGTGATTAAGCATTTAAATTAATACTTGTCACACATTGTTCTTATCTTATTTAAATATACTGTTATCACGGGCACTGACATTACGATACCTTCTACAAACATGAAATGCATTATACATGAAAAGAAGGATGTAAAATGTAAGAATTTTGTACTCTAATACTGTCAAAATTTCATTAAAAAAGTTTCTCCTGTACAAAGAACATGATGTGTTTGAAGATCTCTTTTTTTCGAACAAACTATATATAGACATTAATTGGAATCATCAAAGGGGAATCTGAACAATTAAGTCTAGATACCAATATGGTGCATTTTAACCTTAACAGCTAATGTGGCATCTTTTCTGGAGACCTTTTGAAGCACACATATTAGGTAATTCGTCTCCAGTTGACAAAGAAAAAGATAACCATGTACACCAGTATAATTCTTCTAACCACGTGCTTTAGCATCTCTTTTGGTTGCATTTAACCCTCGAGAAAGATCTGGATATTTTTATACAAACGGGATACATCGGAGAAGATCTGGTCATTTTTTTAAGAATGAGATATACTGTCGATATTCTGGTCATTTTTCTAAGAAAGAGATATATCGCCGAGACAAAACTGTCCAATTACTCCAAAGGAGAGTGAAAACTAACTGCCACGTGTAAATGAACTGGTGACAGATTATAAAAGATGCTTGCACCAAAAGTTGAAACTACTGCTAAGTTTTAGACACGAAAATAAACCATCAGCATGATTTAGCCTTTTAAGAGAGTTGTCCTAGATAAAAGAACTGGACTCAAATTTAAAGGCAATTTACCAAAACCATATGCCACTTCATTACCATTAATGTTACAATACACGTAAACCTATAGCTAAATTATGCGCATTAAATGGAATTAATCTGTATTCATAAATTAACATCAGGAATAAAGTAGTGTCGCGTAACCCAAATATTAGTTTCTTTAATCATAACGGTTGCGATGTTACTAGATTTTGTCAGATGTCTTCAGAATAAATCCACGATACATGAAATGGATCCGATCGTCCAAAGCATTGCACTTTGATAGTAAACACATATAACTCACTCGTGAAATCCAGTCAGCGTATTTGCCGCTTTCACTATCAAATTAACGGCATCGCATAGATAGCTCCTTAGCATGATAATAGATTTTGCAGAACAATGTGACTACGAGGCAGGTACGAATTCGCTTGTAAAGTGTATGTGGTATAGAAATCGATGTCATTTGTGTATTATCGAATGGTAACGACGGATATAAACTGTATAAAATCGATGGATACGTTATTCATACACTAACTTTGCCACGTAGTTTTTAAATGAGCTTTGGGGCTACATAATATTGCTACCACTCCACCGAACAGCTCACCACTCTCTTGAAATTATTCAGTAATCTATTTACTGGAAACATTGAGAAATCTGGAAGGTAGAAATCAGTGGAGAAGCGAAACTGAGCGTAAATAGGGTTAACAGTTGAATATTTGTTTCGTCGAGAGACTTGTTAGTACTGATATGGCTTTCAGTTTTGAAACATAAACTTGGGGTCAGATTGGACACCAAATGTGGAAAAACATGGCTTGTATTTACCATTTCCTCCAATTTAACGAAATTTTGCACTCGTCCAAAACCATGCGATTCATTGACCAAATCGCTGTAGAGGCATTTTCTCTCAAGTTAAATGTTGGTTGTGGTGGTGTTTCGGCTGAGGAACTCATTTCCTCTACGTACTCCAAATATGAAGTCATCTGGTTTGTGTCTTGATACTACTTCAGAACAACACAATACCAGATCAAATTCCAAAATATGATGGTTAATTCGTGCAATGTAATTATATTCAATATCAACCGTCACGTAAACGATGATAACATACATTTAAAACGTTCTTTAATGCGTCTTAGGAGAGCATTAGGCTAGCTGCAGTCAAATATTCGCAGTAACTCTACTATTTTTATTTGTACTGAAAATCCCTGAAAAATAAGAAGAGTTTTGAAATTTGATAAGTGTGGAAAAAAAAGCACCTTGTACTGGTTAGTTTTTTGACATTTTGTCACATATTAATCGCATTTGCTCCTATTGATGTCGTATTGTTCTATGATATATGACGCTAAAACATTATATAACATCATAACAAAAAAACGAAGATAATAATACCCTGGTAAGGCTAAAATAATAAAATATCAAAACTTAGAAAACCAGTAATGATGTTTCGGTAATGGTTATTTCCACCTATAACCGATGGGCTACAGCTGGGAGTTTGCAGGCAAGGGTACTTACTGCTAGCGGATACTCCCTTATGACTTGATGCAAGATGAATGTGACGTTCCTTTTCTGTCTCAGGCCATTTTGTTTCATTTGATTTTCAACTGCGCGCTTTTGTCGTATAATGTCTTCATCAACAGGACAAAAAAATTTTACCTGTTCTTAATAAGCTCTCGTTCCATTCTTTCCATTATATTTCATACATCATAGCCTTGAACTAAATTATGACCCAGCATCACTAACTCGAAAATCGGAAAAATCTGATATTTCATAACAATTATTTCTGTAACAGAATTTTTCATGTCATAAAAAAGTAGTTTATGTTACACTCATGTACATAAATTCAGGATAATTCCAGATCTGATAAATAAAGGTTCAGAAACAGAACAAACGTAACTTATTCACAAAGCCCATTTATCAAACAAAAGATAAAGAACAAAAAAGATGGTGTATGTATGATACAATTAAAGCTACGATTTTTGCTCTCTGGGGCAATTACAAAAAATATCGACATTACAAACACTTAACATCACATGGTTGGTATGATGGTTTTATACATTGTATGTCTCCCATACGATGTCATACAGTCCGTACAACGCCTAGGCATGCTGAGGATCAAATTATCGAGTTGATCTTGGGGATGTTTACTCCACTCAGCAAGCAATGCTCTCCGAAGTTCTTGTACACATATAGGAGGTGGTTGACGGGCTACAACTCGTCGGCAAAGCATGTCCCAAAGCATGTTCTATCGGATTCAAGTCAGGTGAGAATGCTGGCCATTACATACGGGTGATATCCTCAGATTCAAGGCATTCGTTTACAATGTTTGCACGGTGAGGACGGGATATGTCATCCAAAAACACAAATTCTGCGCCCATGTCACCCCTAAACAACCGTACATGTTGTTCCAGAATGATGTCCCGATAAATTTGGCCTCTTATGGTTCCGATTTCAACATGTAGATCTGTTCTGGATCCCTGTATAATTCCGACCCAAACGAGCAATCCTGCATCACCGTAACGGTGTCGTTCAATGATGTTGTCTTGGTGGTAGCGGGTACCTGGCATTCTCCATATGAACATCCGCCGTGAATCAGACCCGGCGTACCCGTGCCTGAAGATAGCTGACGAGAAAAGGCGGATGCTGTGCTTCGTCTGCTTCTTTTTGTAGTTACTACCAAAAACCGGTCGTCATTCTGCGTTGTAACTCGGGGGTTACCTGTACTGTAACGTCTACTGACATTTCCATCATTTTGAAATCGTTTCAAAGCCTAGAGATGACACTTTGAGCGATTCCAAGTTCCACTGAAACTTCCGTCTGAGCACGCCCACATTCCAGACGGCCGATAATTCTTCCACGTAAAAAATCATCGACATGCGTCCGCTGTGCCATAACTATTCGGTTGTGGCACTGAGCGGCTTACAGAACGCTTGTGAATAATTGTACTTCTTTGCTACAATTCCTTATGTACACCTCTCTTACACTCTCGTCATTGTAACGTACTATAGGCGTCATCTGATGGATTCCTGTAATTTGGATATTATTCTTGAAGATGTGTACGATAATTCTACAGGTGAAATTTTTACTTTAGAGTTTGATTTCAGTGTGATTCTGAATTATCCTTAATTTATGGATATGAGTGTATTTTAAGCATTTGTTTTAAACCTCTACTTTTCTTTCTCATAATTAATATAATTTAGTTAAATATTATTTCGTCCAAATGTTTTTCTTTTGTTTATACTGGAGATAAGGCAAAGAAAAATATCTTATGAACATTTATACCTTTCTTGTAACAACTAAACCTATTTATGGTAGATATTTTCCAATAAGATTAAATACAACACACATAAAACATTTTCCATGCTTAAAAATATTCATATTCTGGGAAGAAATCACGTAATTGATATTATAAGTACACTGTGCAGTGTTGCTACCAAACGGAATCACAGAAACAAAGCGTTTCAAGTTATGCGTTATAATAATGGACGTTATAAGTGATAGTACAATGTAGACTGTTGTACAAAATGTTGTGTGGAATACAAATTCTTAAATGGCGAGTACATGCTTGGGTTTGAGAGAATCATCATTTATTGAAAATTATATAAATCACCTGCCGAGTAGCGAATGACTCAGCGTCAAATATGCTAATCGGGCTAAACTCTACTGTTGATTTGAATAATATTTACTTGATATGGCCTTGATAATTTGAATTATTTCCAAGACATTGTAGGGGGAGAAGACTTGCGTTAGGCAGTCTTTTACAAGATGTGGCAAATTCATTTTTGTTGATTCCTCCACCATTTCTCATTTGTTAAAATAATTCCATATTTCTTATTAAAGCTAACTTGGATCATAATGTACTATACACCATGCTTTTCTCGAATGAACAAAATTGACCCTTCAAGGGTTAAAAGAAATCCTAAATGTAGTTTTTTTATAATTTAAATGAAAATACATCTCTTATCAATGTTGGTAAACAATTTGGAGTGAAACGTTGGATAAATTTAAGAATTATCGCTGAATTGGATTGTATTTTAAACCTTATCTATCAATATCCGAGACAGGAAAACCTGAACCAGAGATTAGGCTTAAATTAAGCAATGAATAAAATTATTATTATAAAGTAGAAACATGATAAATCAAAAATTGAGTCAGGTAAATAAAAATAAATTTACTTGCATGAAATTTTGAAAGTGAAATTACGAGTTTGAAAGAAACGTATTTTAAAATATTTTAAATGTAGAGTGACTAATCCTTATGAATTGGAAAATAATTCTCTTTTTGTACTTAATTTGTACATATTTACATATTCGTGCTTCATTTTTTGGAAATTAGAGTAAAATACGATGCAATAATAAAACCACAAAACAGTAAAGTAAAAGAAAATTAAAAGGCGTTTATTCCTGTTATATAACGTTACGTATATATATATATATATTATAACAAATAATCCTGTTATATATGTATATTATACATAACAGGTGAAGTTACAAGTTATAAAAACAAACAATATCATTTAAAGGGGGTAGGTTCACGAGCTTGAATTTGTATCTCGGTAAAGTTAAAAATCATCAGGTTTAAGGAACGTTTAAAAAATCTCTATTGAATACTAGTTTACAATTTTTTACTGTATATTATCTGAACATACTTTAACCATAGCTTTTATGATTTTTAATGTCTAGATATTTTTATAAAAATTAAAAGTGCATTCACGTGTGGGTTTTTAAAAAAACACTGAAATTTTTGTTTTATTTATAAATTTACTCTGAACTTTTCCCAAAATCCATCCCTTGATTAAAATATGTAATATAGCTTCAACATCAGACATGCACAATTTCAAACTGTTAAGAGTAGTAGTTTTTGAAAAATTGTTTCTTTTATTGTGAAAAACACTGCTTTGAGAAAATCCAAATTTAGTGAAACATTTGTTTGTACTTAAGTGTGGATTAATCAATGGACTCAACGAATCCTACGGGCATCAAAAGTAGTTCAAACCAGCACACAGCAAAACAATTACGGAAACAATGATGAATTACTGCTTCACATATCTACTATTTTTACGTTCAGTCTAACTAAGGTTTTCAGAAATGTTCCAGCAGCAATCGATCTCCTTGAAGAAATCGGGTTCTTTTCCAATCATCCAATAGTGTGTAAAGTGCTTTGAGTTTTCGCGATTGCTCTTTTTGGTTCCAAAGGAGGCTTCACAGCGTAATGGAAGGGGGAGGATATCTTTCCTTTTGAAGAACTTTCCGTTTTGACAAGTTTTAACTACTTCCCCGCTCTTCAGCTTCGATCGCCCGCCGAGCCGCGATTGTCTGGGGCACTGAGTGGGGCGGCGCCGACCACCCCTTTCGAAAGAAAACGTGATTTCTTGGAGAATTTGGAAATAAATTTCGAGGCGGGGAGCTTTTCAGAAATGGTTGTAAGTAAACTTAACGGAGTTGCTTGCATCGGGCTTGAATATGTTTTTGGGTCTGTGGAATACTTGCGAGCAGTCAATTTTATTTGAGGTAACACGTCCTAACCACAGGCATTAAGCTTCTTATGAAAAAGTCGTAGCTGAACAGAGTCGCCGTTGGAAAATCTCATAATTTTATTCACGTGGAATTGAGAATCGACTTTGGCTGATTGGCTATCGAGCAGGTGTTTTTCATTCCACCTGTGGCGGCGCTTACTCCACGGGCAGTTCGTACTTCTGTGCATCTTCATCACTATTTAGGTCGGAACTGTGATTGCTGCTGCAGGTCTCTTGGTTTCGTTCAAACGCGTTTGATCCCATGTAAAAGTTGAATAAATTACGTTACTGTTTTCAAACGTCTCGTGCTAATCGCTTCCTTCAAATTGATTTGAAGTTGATGGCTACACGGTAGGTGTAACCCAAACACTAAACACCTATCAGTTAGTCCTACATTACGTCTCCAATATCGTGTGGCATTAACCCTCAAAGTAGTTATGAAGACAGTTTTCTCGTCTAATATCTGATAACGTTTGTTACTGACATCTTGTCCAGTGCGATCAAGTCGGTTTTCCTACTTGGACCTTCATTTCCCTATTACTGCAAGGAAAATGGAGCTCCACAAACCTATTCCAAACTCTCACCAGTTCTAGGCATAGGGCGATTTGGTTTTTCTACTGGGATCTTCATTTCCCCATTACCACAAGGAACATGAAGGCCCAAAAAACTATTTCAAACAATAACCAGTTATAGGCCAAAGGCGATTTATTTTTTCTACATGGACCTTTTTTTCCCTATACCAACAAGCGAAATGAAGGTCCAAAAACCTACTCCAAACAGTCACTAGTTCTAGGTATAAGGCGATTTGTTTTTCTTACTTAGACCTTCATTTCCTTAATGCTACACAGGAATTGTATGTCAGAGTAGGACACATTTAATTCGTCTTTTGCCTAGAACTTAGTAACATTTTGCAATGAATTTTGCATCAGTCTGGTCACTGCAATGAAATTTTTTGGCGGAAAAATAAACACCAATGAGGATTAAACCGGATATCTTCAGACCAAGCGATCCGCGAAAATAACTTTATGTTGCCCTCATATGATACATTAATGATCGTGGTACTATGCAGCTATGAAATTGATAACCCGGGAAGCCAAAATTGGAAATTTTGGTAGATTTGGTAGGAAATTTTGGTAATTACAGAAACAATGTCAAATGCTTAGCTTTTGAAAACCTTGTAACTTCTAGATTCACCTTTTTTCTTTTCCTTGAAGACAAAAAAAAGATATAAATAATTTTAGTCCAAAAACAAAAATAAACTAAACATGAGTAATTGCTCTAAATTCTTGCAATTCTGTGTGATTGATCTAACCGCTTTGTTAGAGCTTGAGACTCTCATAAAAGCCTGGAGAGGCATCGTTACTAAGTGCTACGATGTGATTAACTCAAATGCTTCAAGAATTTCCTACAAAAGATGACACTATCGCTTCTATGGTAGCATACAACCATACATTCTGATTGAGGCAGTTCCATTGTATGAGGTAATGATTATTTTCTACATTCAAATGATTGAAAGGAGGGTAAGTAATTAGAATGTGGTGGACATTAAAGGGAGTTGAGCATGATAAGCATGGAATTAGATTCTCTCTCAACAAAAGATGAACATGAGATAGGCAAGTTCGATGCCAAGGTGGAAAAGCTTTAACATCAGTCCTTGACATTAGCGACACTGGTCACTGATGAGTGATGGGCTTTTGGAAATGCAATCTGTTGGGGACCTGCATATGCAACGACTCTTGCCACAAGGAGTTAATTAACTCCTTTGTGGACTTCTTGATGTCACTAAAGGGACGGCGTGCTGCAACGGAACGAATGTTGCTTTCGAAACCCTGTCAGTCACTGTATTAACGGAGCAAAAAATGCAAAACTGCAGTATATTACTGCGAGATTTCTCATGCCTCTAGGTGTGAAAATCCAGTCGTATTTGAAAACGTTACTGTAATCCGATCAGTGATGTGCTTCAACACACGAAAAATGGAGGTGGAGTGAAATGAAGACACGATCTCGTTTGATCATCAACCCTCGACTTGTTCTTGCTTTACAAGTTTAAATTGCTCATTTTGGGTATTTATATGTAGTTTTACGTACTTTTAAATACGAGATGCATAACTTAATGCATTATTTTTGGTTCTTAATTATTAACGATCCAGTTGCAGCATGCAATTCACAAGACTGAAAATCGTCTTTGTGGTCTAAATCGGGTTAAAAATAGGTTAGTTGAATGAAAAAGATAAGGTTCGAGATCTAATTCGTATATAGGTTATCTGGATATAATATATTGGCCGCACATTATTCATTAATTAAAATCGGCTCGTGAAAGGCTTAGGCAAAATCGATTAAATGTATGTCGTTTAGAAAGAGTAATTTATAAAGGTGGACTCACCAGACGATTTTTGCCACCTCGAAGCTGACGCAGTGGGATGTCCTGTACATTGAGGAATCAATGACGAAGAAAATTCGAGAAATTGGAGAGTCAACATATTCTTTATTCTTCTTCCAAGGGACCGCTGGTCACTGTGGTCGAGTTCGATACTGGAGTTATGAAAGAGACGTCCTTAATTCCCTTAGAGAGTGTCCATGGCTCCTCATCAGGGGATCGGGTCGGTTACGAGAACCCGAGAACGACTTTGAGGAATTGGTCGATTTCGTTAATTGGTCAGAGCATTCCATGTAATCTAGCAGGGGAAGAGCTGAAGATTTCCGTGGCTCGCAGAACAGCGAAGTTGGACTAGCGATGCAGGCTATCTAAAGGGGACCGTCAATTATCTAGACCCTTAAAGTGTGAAGTCAAATCGAAGGTCGTAACACTTTTGCACACTCATCTCGATTATGTCACAGCAGCGAAGCGAAGCAATATACTACAGCTTTACTTAAAACTGGACGAGAAGATCATAGTTATTTTCTGGGATGAAAGAAGCGTTGCAAACTCAAGGAGTCCGATCACTCAAAAAAGGAGACGAGAAGATCATAATTTTTGGGGTGAAAAAAAACCGCCGCAAACTTAAGGAGTCGAGTCTCTCTAACTAAAAAAATGGACGGTTCCTTAGCAGAGAAAACCAGTCCCTTCGTCTTCTTTCCGAGATCGCCAAAAACGAAGGTCACCCCAATGCGAGGGGAAAATTAACGCCAATAAATTACATATAGCACGCGTGAGAAAGACAACCGGGGTTAATCCTTTATCCCAACGGAATGTTCAAAAACCTCAGGAAGAAGATAGCCAAATCACGCCAACATCTTCCGGTAACTAAGAAGTGTCACGTTGAAGGTTATAGTGGGGTGGGTTTGACCTTGGAAGGTCACCAATTGTCCAATCATTGTGGGCAAAGTAGAGATGAGACCGTGTGAAGGATGAGGGGTCGCTGTCCCCTAATCAAGAAAGCACTCCAACCAGAGAGAGAATTCCAAGAAGGAAAAAGACTGAGAAAACCAATCTCTACTTTCAAGATTTTCGTAGTTAGGAAGCCGAGAATGGAAACGAAAAAAACAACTATACAGGGAATATAATTCTTGCTCTCATTCCTTTTCCAAAAAATCCGGGATGGAATGGAAAATAGTTATAACTTGTGGGAAAGGGTGAGCCTTCACCACAGTCTTGTAATTTAGTACTGTAACCCCAAGTGTCGATGTTGGTGCGTTATTAAGGTTGAACACTGACATCTGGAAAGGTAGTTACAATTATTTTCACGTGTGGCAATCGGCGTTGCTCAAATCATAAAGGTTAACACAAAATTAACAACGTTTCTAAATTGTTTAGCGTTAACATTTAATTTTTAAATACCATTAAAAGTAACATTTAAAAATGTAAACAAATTAAATAATCTACTATAGAAAAGGTGAGAATGCACTTACATGGACTGTTTTTGCAATTTAATAGGTTCTGGTAAAACTTAGGAATGGTGTGTATAACTTTGGTAAGGGGTCATTCCATGTGAAATGAGCAAAAATCAGGAAAAACCCGTGGCCGTATGGTAATGGATTTTCATGAAATTTGGTACAGGGGTTTAGTTTATGCATAAATAACGATATACAAAAGAATTAGGTTCAAAATTAAATATTTTCGAAATTGGAGGCATTTTTAGGACTTCCAACTTTAAAGAACAGTTGCGAGATCGCTTAATGTTGCATGTTTGAAGTTCTGTTTCTCAAAAACTACTTAACGTAGACAAACATGTTTTACATTTTTATAATCTGTAAAAAATGTTCTTTTTTTCACTGTGGCAACAACCTTTTTAGACATCATATTTAATCCAAAATTTAGTTGCAAAAAATGGAAAATTGTCATTTTTGACGGAATTAAAAACATTTCTATGGGCTAAAGAAATTTTACGACATACTTTAAATTCATGCCAGTTACAATGCTAGATATGATAATATTACTGATAGAGTTTGGAAGTCGTATTTTAATTCTTTCATCTTCAAAATAGCTAACGAAAAGTACAAAATGATAATTTTCTACTCTAAATAGGCATAAGAAATCAAATGAAGGACAGCTTTTACAAAACCGACATTTCACAGAAATACAGTTTAATATGTATATTACTTGTAAAAAAAATCAGGATTGTAATCTGAGTCCTAAAGCAACAATAATAAAATCAAAATCACAACTTTTGCTTCCCACTCTATGCATGTTACGAGAACTTCAATGATAACAGTGAAATAAAATATAGATAATGAAACCCCAATTCAACAAAGAAATACCAAATCATGTTTAACTTTAAGGGTGAATTATAAAAGCAGAAAAAATGAGTGTCAAAGCAAGCTTAAAAATTTCAACGTAGTATCATAGAAATTATGAATTTTAACTAATTACCTTTTCAAATTCACGGTGTGGTAAAACTCACAAGTTAAACTTTGCTTCTTCTATTATTGAAACGTGATTTTTTTTTGTGCTGCTGAATTCTTTTTAAACTCTTTACTTCTTTTCTTGGCAATTGCTATAAATATGACACTCGAATTAGTGTCGTACAGTTTGGAATAGGAATGTAGCAATGACAGTTACGAGTTCCCGTAATGGTTGCGGTCACTTCATTAAACCTTTGTTGAAGATAAGACTCAATTTGAATAACATCAGTTGAAGGCACATAAAAGAATTTGATGTTTGAAATGGTTGAAGCACGGAAGGAAAATAGTTGTGTTTTGCATTTAAAATCTGATTGTTGTATGGTCTCTGTAAACTTGTTCTTGCGGCTAACCGTTTGATAGTTCCAACGATTCCATCGCATGGGCTTTTGCCATGACTTGTAGCGAAAAAGTGCCATTCTGCCTTCAATTCAAAATCGGATTCATGATGGCAAATGTTGGAAAAGTTTTTCCGGTTTTTATACTGTGCTGAACACCTATAGCTGAAATAGATAAGTTTCTTCACAGAAAGAAACCTTTCTTTTATAAAAGGGATTACGGCAGTCTGAAATGCAAATACACTCAATGTATCATGTCTAGTATGGTCACTAATAACACACATGGAAAGGATTTGAAACCTGTTTTCGTTATCCATCCCATAAAGTACAAATGGGTGCAGTGTAGCTTGAGTAGTTTCCCAATGGAATCCTTGAATTGCATCCTGAACAATAAATGAATAATTTTCTGAAAAATCGAGGAGTACAATGCACTCGTCCTGGGAAACAGTCAATTTCTTTTCCTCCAAAAATTTGGACTGCGATTTAACAATGAAATGATGTTTTGTCAATCCAGACATACTCTCAACAAGGGAGTCAAGAAATTCTTCTGTTGACTGGACTTGTGTTATTAGAGTAGATCTGTCGGTCGAAATCCAACGCTTGTAAATAATTTCTTCTAAATTTTGGAAAACCTCAAACTTTTCTATTTGAGCACGAAATTGATCTTTTGGACACTTATCACATTCTCCGAACATACATTTTTCCTTTTCAATGTTACAAACATATAATTTCATTAGCTCTAGCAAAGAATAATGAGGTTTAATAGCGTGTAACATTAGTTTCATATTTTGATGTATAGTGCGCACACACACACGGAATGTGTACCATTACTGCCAGCTAGTACACAATGTTTCGGTCTTAATTCAGCGAATTTACTGAAACCAATCTTTGCACTCCCATGCTGTTCCTTAAACTGCTGGTATCCTTCTTTTAAGTTACAAAGAATCAACCTTTTTTGTTTTGGGACTTTACCTTCATCTGTGTTTACATTAACATAGTCTTTTTTTTCCTGGACATAGTCGACTTATGTCATCAGACTCGTAAAAGTTTATAACTTTTGCAATAATATTGTCATTAATTTTTTGCCTTGTCTCTTAGCAGTTTTTCCTTGCTAAATACAATGTGGTAAAAAATTATGTCCTTATTTTTTCTAGACTCCAGCTCTTTGGAACAAGAGTTAGAATTTGAATTTTTTCTGCAGGGTATGTTGTTTCAGTAAACTTTGCTTTCAGCTGTTCTATTAAACAATACAAAATCTTCCTTACTTTCAGTCGCATGTGTACTATTAATTTTATTGAGGTTTACTTGCAAAACAGTTCTCAAATTTATTTTAGCAGTTGAAACAAATTTCTGTAATTTTCTTCTGCCATAATGTTTTCTTTGAGTCATGCTGAGTTTACGAACCTTTTTAACAGGCGAATTTCCCATGTTCTGTAGGCTGTTATTAAGTTTCTCGTACTGTTTCTATTAAGCTTACGTTTCAAAAACAAAATCTGTTGCATCCTCTTCTGTAATAAAATTTTTAACACCAATTTCACATGTGAGACAGATCTTTTTACCTGGCGAGAGCAATCCAGCTGATTTCTTGGCAATATCTAGTGTTATTATTCGCAGGGACTTTTTCACGGCACGTTTGTGACTTTTAAAAGGATTACAACAAGTTCGTCGGAATAAGTAAGTATACTTCAGTAAATACACTTTCTCATGGTGAAGACAAATGTTTTCAAACTTCCTACTTAATTTCAAATATAACAATCCTCTGGCTTTATCTGTAAGTTCGGAAAGTTCTTTTAATCCGGTTTCTTTTACATAATGGATTTTATGGCAGTTTTCTTGCAACATTGCACGAGACCAAGGATCTGGAGTTCAGTGTACTATCCATTAGGCCGTAAGAGACACATCCAAGCGTGGTGAATTGATGTAGTGTTTGCTTTTTCTCTGTTTTGGACTGGAGCTTTTTTTCACTAGCAATGCATCGAAAATGGTTTAAATTTTGTTTGGAAGGATTTAATACTTTTACAAAATAATCAACCAGGTGATATATTGCATAATATAAAAACCTATCGCATATTATTGGTATGTGATAGGAATTTCCTGTCTTCACATTTGAATTTAGCATTGAAAATAATCTGAAAATGTTAACATCTCATGCAACAAACTTATTACAGATTAGTTTTATAATTCCAAGATATATACAAATTATTAATTTTGTCGGGAGTTAATATTACAGACTAAATTCAGATATTTGGTATGTTAGAGAAATACAATATATGCGTTGAAATAAAGATTTTAATCGAAGGTTGGCCAGCAGTATCTAATTCCAAGGTTACATTTTATGGTGGGACTGAAAAATGAAATAAACTGCAATAATTGCTGTTTTTTTACTATGAAAAATTTACACTTTTTTTAAGAAATTATTATATACATATATTAATTTTAATTTAACATATTAGTTGATAAACATATTAGTTGATAATTGTTTTCATAAAAACTGCATTTTTTATGAAAACAAAACTTTAAATTCAAACTTCATCTTTCTTTCAAAAAAACTGCAGTTTTTATTTAGGAAAAATGCCTTTATAAAATTCCTTCATTAAAACTGCAGTTTTTATGAAGAAATTTTTTGAAGGCATTTTTACTGCATTTAACCTTTCTAGAAACTGCAGTTTTTATGATGGAAAAATGAAGTTGAAAATATTATAAATTTAATTTCAGAAAAACTGCAGTACTAATGAAGGAAACCATTATTCCTTCAAAACTTTTGCATTTCCTCTGCGTAAAATTTGCACTTATCTAACTGACTTAAAAAAACCTGCATTTACTTTCAAAAAATCTTCAAAATAGATATTTTTTTTGAGGAAAGATGCTGATTTTGTTTGCTACGCAGCCCTGGGTACAACGTATGCGGTTTTCGAATATTGCCTAGGGATATCCAGATTACTTCGAAGTCTAGTTTAATCAGTAATCGTGATTCAAATAGCTCATGAGCATACATATGACTGAACAAAAATGTTCCATGACGTTATTACTGGTCTAGGAATGTCACAGCTGTGTTTGCTCACTTTTGATTTCTATTTGAAACATTGAATATTTTCCAGAAGGCGAGCAATTTTACATGTATATTATCTCAAAATGTGAGTTAACGACCCAACCCTTTCTTATGTCCCGATGTGTTGATGAGCATAAATATGCGATAAAAGATGCTACAAAATTATCGCTTCAACTTTTACGCTGCGGCTTATAGAAAATTGCTACCACTGAAATTTCGTTTACACCAGCGGCATAGTATCGATCTGTGTACTGTGAATTTTATCCCCCTTTAAGTGACCTCTGGTAACGATCACCATTAACGAGGTGTCAGCAACTGACCATCTAGAGGATCTCACCTTTTGTTCGGTACCCTGTCCTGTCCTTTGGTGGAAAGGCAGAAGGTCGCTTCGGTAGTATGTTTCTCGCGCCAAACGATATGTCACACATTACTATGAAGGGGAAGCGTCAGTCGTAAATGCCACTCAAGGCTCTATCGCTCAAGTTATGTAATTTGGTAAAGGGGTCGAACATGCAGAAGACAGAGAAAAAACACTTATCCACTTTATCGTACACACTAATTGTACAGTGATGACTAGTCATTAATTATTTAAACTAAAAAGACGAAGTACTGCAAATAGCTGAGGGAGGCGATTTAAAGATAATATTTTCGAAAATAGAACCTAATAGAAAAAAATTATGGTAGAACACCAGGCTCATTCGTTTTATTGGTGACATTTATTTAATTCACCAATTTGACTGATACTAATTTCCAATATTATTGAGTAAACTAATATGTTTATGTGCAATTTATTTTTGTTATTGCAATTAAATAAATTATTTTGTAATTTAAGTTCTAAGTTGTTTAGTTTACAAACTAGCTTTCTGAAACTTAAAATTACATACAGTTATATAAATATATTGATAAAATTCAACTATTAAATTCACAGCTACACTTCCAATTTATTATTAAATGAAACATAGTTTTCTAGATGGGAAGGCCGCAAGAAAGGTTTTCGCAGAATGAGTTTTTTTGAAACTGATATATATCGTCAGCATAAAATGCAATTCATACTGTAACAACCCTGCATTTTGAAAAGATCAATATATCTGGCAAAATCTGAAGACACATGTAAACATTTCCAACCTATCCAGTATGTGTTGTGTGATACACAGCACCACTCAAACTTTCCATCGAGCACCCAAAATATGGTAAACTAAAATACGTTTTTATATGCATCGGTACACAAATGTGACATAAATTGAGAACTAATTGTTCTTAACAGAGGACTGCTACAACGGATATAAGCTTCTACTAGTAAAGCTAGTGTTTTCTTTTATTTCATTGCAGATAGATATCTAGTCAATATGTGAGTAGAAAGAGAGAATACTTACTTTATCTAGGTCACCATTTTGCACTTTAGAACGAAAAACGACTGAAAAATTCTAAGAGTCTAATTCCGGTTGGTAGGAGTTTAATTTCCGTTTTCCAGTAAACAAGTGTCGGTGCAATTTTTTAGGTACTTTCCATGTCTTTGTATAGTTCCGTTCTGCTAGAAATGATTGATGTTGAATTGAAATCGTGTATAAAAACTAAACTTTAATACCATACGCTCCAGTGTCTTATTGCTTAGCTATTTACTAAGTACCGATTAATAGATACCTATACGTATATATATATATATATATATATATATATAGAGAGAGAGAGAGAGAGATTTATTTGAGCCAAACTTTATTAGAATTACATAAACTGAAAATGAGAAAAGAATGCAGAGACAAGAGTTTCCTGACTAATCAATTTTAAAATGAAACTTTGGACTTTTGGAAATAAGATGGAATTTTCTAAAGCTACAATTGGAAGGTTTTATTCCTCGATCATATTCATACTAAAACATATTTTTATACTATTCCTACTATTATAAAATCAACTAGTTGAAACGAATATGAAATCAACTAGTTTAACGAATACGCAAACATATGCAGGATTTTGTTTTGAAAGTAAGGGTATATTTTGTCTGAAAAACCTTAAGTAAAGTGTACTAAACTTTGTTTTCATATTGCTTACGCAATCACATTTAAGGAATATAACATTGATCCAATAATCACGCAATAAAGCTCTCTCAACGACGTGATTTGTTCAAATTTTTTCATTCTTCATATCAACATCAGTGGATGTTGTCTTTCTGTTTCAGTGGGATCAGTGGATGCTGTGTATCTCTGTTTCATCGTGCTCCTGTTACTATTGTGTTTCTCTTCTGGTGTATTTGTTCTTTTGTGTATTTGAAATATGTATGGAGTTAGGATAATATCCCTGTACAGCCTGCTGTATTGGAAATAAAAACAAATATTCAATGGATAATTAAATACATGTAAGGTGCACTTTTGAAAAGAAAATAAAAGGTAAATTTATGAACAACCTTGTCAATCATTAAGAGGTTATGGTTTGTCGATGTCATAATACATAAATCACGACAATAACGTGAAAACTATAATTACGTAGATATATGTTACGAAAAAGGTACTACAAAACAAAATGTTGCTAGCACAAAAACAGCACGCCGTCTACGTTTATCTATATATAAATACTAACGGAGTGCTTGTTTGTACATTGAATGTTTTTAACCCATTTTAAGTTTTCTATCCATTTTGGTTGCCTGTTGCACGTTTGGTGTCTGTATGTGTTGCATGTGCACTATACACGTCTACACGGTTTAATATATTTTCATGAAACGTTGCATTGTGTGCGTACTTATCTACATTTAGTGACTGAACTTGGTTGCATAAATCTGTCTGTCCGTCTTTCTGTTGTAGGTTCTATTTCGTGTTTGTTAAAGCATCATATGACTTTTATTTCATATATTGGATTGTTATACATCATATATTAATTGAGTGAATGCAGTATTAAACTTTTCTTTATTCTATATTTTGATACGTTTTATGCTAAAACACTTGAGTAAATAAACTTAAATCAATCATAATTTGGTAATTTTGGAAATACTGGAATGTGTATTTAGTATTAAGATAACTTGGATTGCTTTACCAGTACTGCTAAAAAAAACAATTATTTTTCCAAAAATTATTATTTTTTTCATGGAATTTTAGTTTTTATTTATTTCGCGCGCGCGAGTCTAATTTTTGTTCTTTGCGAAACGTAAACGATTTCCGAATATTTGGGACAGACAATATTTTTCAACTAACTGGAGTGAAACGGAAACTCCTGTTGGTTGTAATATTTTTCTGTTTCGTTCGCTCTGAATTAGTTTCATATTTCTAAATTTTGTGTACTTTTTAGTTTTAAGTGGCGACTGTGCAAGATCAAGAGATAAAAAAAATAATAGAATTAAAACAACTTTTTTGCCGACGGCTTTTGTTTTCTGTTTTAAATATTTTTTATTTCAATAAATTTATTTCCTGTTCACAAGCAACATAACTACAAGTATTCGACTTAAAGTGGCAGGTAAGTCAGAATAAAGTGAATTTTAAGTGTAATTATGCCGTTATTGAAACAATATTTAAGTTAGTGAAATAATAATAATATGTAAAAAATCCGAGCTAGAACTTTACAAACTTTAAAAAATATTCTTTGTCACAATCACAGGAGAAGATGGCAAAATTAGATAATGTGGAATGCCTGATGCAAGAGTGCCACAAGCAAAAAAACTATCATTTTTGTTGACTATGTAGCACTCTCCGTAAGTGGTAATTTTTATCAATTGAGTTGAACAGGGGGAAAAGAACTAAGGAAAGGGAACTCCAATCCTCCCTCAAAATCAAATAGTCTTTTGTAGAAGTAACCTTAGTGTAACCTTTCGTCATTTTGTAGCATTTTCATACAGCGCGGGCACGATGTATGTGAAACGTATTTTATTATATGTGTTGAGATCGGTATATGGTTGCAGAAAGAATGCACTTCAGGAACAGGGACAACAAGAACTTTAATAAAACAATAATAGGTTAGTTACATGGTTCGTCTCACCTTCAGTGCGAGTGCGTCTGATGGTGTTAGTATTCAAAGACAGACTTTATATACAACTCTGCGCTACGGCAGAGTGGAGCGCCATCTACTGGGTGAATACTACATATGAATGGACATGCATGTGTAGGATTTGTGTCCAAAATTAGAATTATAAAGATGTCGAAAGGTCTTAAAATAATATTTTATTCTACGAAAGACATGTCATATATTTTGATTTTCTTCAATCTAGATCTAGAGAAAACCAATTCACGCCGAGTAAGGTTGGATATTTTGCTAGTGTATAAATAAGTATGTATACATGTCTATTATATAAGATTGTAAATACATAGGAATTCTTACTAAAAACATAAGAAATAATAAAAGTGCTACATAAAAAGACAATTTTCCTACAAAGTTAAAATATTACTTCGGTATATTAATAATGATACAGATAAAAGAATAACACACATACATTCCATATATTTCTGCACCATTACATTTACACTTAAAATTCTCAGTACGAATCTATGAATCAATTTTATTGAAAGAAAAATGGAAAATGTCTATTGTATTACTGTGACGATTAGAAATTTCTATTTTATAATGTCGAAAATTATCATAATTGATTGCAAAGTACATTTCAAAGAGCTTTATTTACAATGGTAATAAGTTTATGGTCTCAATCGCAATTCTTTGAGAATAACGTTACATTATAATATCCCCGTTCCTGGCTGAGATTGAAGGATTATGAAAATTAAAATATTTAGTTCTCCTAATGTGGGAAGGATATTTTATTGAATGTTGAATAAGGAAGAGCACTCTTATTGCAGGTTATAAAATTAATCTAAACAAAATTTATATCTTTTCTTGGTTCCCATTTTTATTATTTTACTTTATAGGTGCGTTTCAATATATAATATGAAACGTATTCAACAGCTTTCACCATTCAGTCCTTGACTTCCTCCTCAAATAAGAGTCAAACATCTAGTTTTGGCGAGATATCTCGTAAATCAAAATCTGACCAATCTTGCTAATGACGATGTATCTCTTCAACACGATAATGCCTACTTTTTTATGGTGACAAGATCTGGGCAGATTTCTTCTCATGAACAGATATTTTGTCCATTAAAAGATCTGGTTAGTTTTGCTAATGACGAGAAAACTGGTAAAGACAACCACAGAGAGAGTTAAGTCATGAAATGATGTAATGTTTTTAAAATACAAACAAACATAATTGTAAAACAATATAAGATAAGTACCCCCCAAAGAAAATTTGATGCAAGAAGTAGATTTGCGGACATATAACTGTTTGATCAAATAGTACACTCTATAACAAAAATATCGACGCACCAAGAAGGAATCATCCAAATGCTTTGAAATTTCGTATGCAAAAATGTTTTGACCAAATATGCAAATGATTAAAATTTGGTGTCCGATGAATGAATAGTGCGATCCTCAGCGCAACGGAACTGCGCATTCAGCAGATGTATATAAGGAGTTGTTCTTGAACTGTTGTAAAAATTTCTGCTGCATTGCGATTTAGTATATCTTTCAACGACTGAAAAAATGTCTCGCCGCAGGATTCGAGCTCGTTACGAGCAACTTTCAGAGTTTGAAAGAGGTCGTATCATTGGATTGAAAGAGGCAGGTTGGGCAAATCGGAGAATCGTTTATCATGCGAGTCGAAGAGATGCGGCAATCAGAAGATGCTGGCAAGATTGGGTGGACAATGGCAGATTTCAGCGTCATGATGGTAGCGGTCGACGTAGGGCCACAACAGATCGCGAGGACAGAGTGATTGTCAGATCAGCTGCCACAGCGCCTGATTCATCGCTATCAAACATCAGTCGTGCGACCACACACACGAGTGTCTACCATGACCATTCACAGATGACTGAGAGAGCGACGTCTACGCTCGTACCAACTGTTACGCCACCTGCGACTCACACCTGCACACTGTCGAGCCAGATTACAGTGGTTCTTGGCTCGATCAGGCTGGAATGATGCTGACTGGGGACGTATAGTCTTTAGCGAGGAATCGCGCTTCCAACTGTGTCCTGACGATCATCGAAGACGTGTCAGGAGACGCCCAGGGCAGCGTGCCGATCCTGCTTTCACTGTTGCACGACACACGGGCCCTCAACAAGGAGTAATGGTCTGGGGTGCCATTTCCCTTGATAGCCGGACCCCTTTGGTCGTCATTAGAGGTACACTTACTGCACAGCGGTACGTTGACGACATTCTGAGACCTGTTTTGCTACCGTTCCTTTCGCAGTACTCTGGGCTTTTTTTTCAGAAAGACAATGCCATACCACATATGGCACGTGTTGCTATGAACTGTTTTCAAGCTTGTCAAACACTTCCTTGGCCAGCCAGATCACCAGATCTCTCTCCCATGGAGCATGTCTGGGATATGATGGGAAGGCGACTGCATCCAGTAGGGAATGTTGATGACGTAATCCGACAATTGGAGCAAATTTTGCAAGAAATACCGTAGGAGATCATCCGGGAGCTTTATCCGTCTATGCCACTCCTAGCAGCTTGCATCCAGGCTAGAGGCGGGTCAACACCTTATTGAGCTCGTTACTGTAACTCTGAAATAAATCATTCAATTGTTCTGAAGTTTTAATCATTTTCTATTCAGTACATAATTTTCCTATCCACCAATTTTTGTCTCCATCGGACAACACCTAATTGGTGCGTCCATTTTTTTGTTATAGAGTGTATTTTTACGTCAACGATTATATTCTTAAAAAATAATTTCGAAAATGGAAACTAGAATTTAAGATAATTTATTATTCATGATTTATAAATACATATCATACTAGTTTACTGCAACATCAAATATTTCAAAATATCCATATATTCTTAAACAATGGCACTTTTCTATGCATTGTGAAGCATAAGTAGCATTATAAATCACATAATGCTTCTTAAAATATTGCTTTTTTATGTGCCATTTAATACATTTATGCGATTAAAACTTTCCTGGTGGTTGTTTCTATACAATGTATCGTCATCACCGATTTTTAATGACGGAATCAAGAACTGGTCAGGTTTCTAAATAATGACAAGATATTAGGTCCATCTTTCTCAGGTCATTTGCAAAACTGATCAGATTTTAAAGGGTTGCATTTATCGTCATTACTTAGAAAGCTAGCCAGAGCTCAATCTCGTCACGCTTAACCTCTGATGTGATGATAAAGGAGGGTTACAAACAATTCAGTCCAGAAAATAGTGATCTGCTCCCGCGGACGATTCCTCTGCGCGAGTTTTTAGCTCCTCAGATACTTGGTATCCAGTAAAATGCTTTGACTGTCAAGATATTTTAAAGGATAAAGACTTCATCAGTTAGCTCCGGCAAAAATTGGAAGCTGGTGCACAATGTACATCTTTTGGGAAGAGTTGTTTTTGAACTTTCCAACTTGTCCATGCTCCATAAAACCAGAAAATCTTTACCAAATTTTAGAATTTATCTGTATCTCAGTGGGACAACTCCTATATGAATACGGATTGATCGTGGACATACTCCTAAAACATGGTTTTAAGAACTTTACCTAGGTAATACCTAGACCAATGGGTTTAGTCGCTACAACAACACGCAGATGTGTTATTATAGTTGACAAATTAGGATTTTCATCACGGATCAAAATCGATGCATGCGTAGCAATATACTCAATCGAATACATTTTTAGAGCATAAAACCTTTCAGATAGAACCAGTATGTTGGAAATCAAGAGGAAAATGCTTCATTCTCTTGAGTACTGTCTTGTATATTGAAATAAAGATTATAGCTGCGAATTATTGTTGTCTCACCTTCGTACTTATATTAACTTCACACTGAGATGCTTAGATTTTTTCAATCGTCTCACAGAACGACTTCTCCTGATTCTCCGAGGTCACTTAAAAGTGGGATAACACCACCGCTACCATGCCTCTGGTGTAAGCGATATTTTAATGATAACAAAAGTATATCTGCACCATCGTAAAGGTTAAGAATACATCCGAGGGGCTTACATGATTCGTTCTGCAATTTGGAGTCTTTTCCTTCGTGTCTTCGAATCAGTTTCGACCTTCTCGATGATTGGAATCTTTTCTATGATTCGTTCAACCATTCAGCGTGGTTATTTAATCATTATAAGCGTGTTTTAGTATACAAGCAATACCGTAATTGAAATAAATATCATTACCCTCGGTTCCTCCAGGGTAAATCTTCTTTTGGTGTGTACGGGATTCATGGTGTCTACTTCCCATGGGGTCAACTACCTCTAAGGTAACCTGATGGTCGTCTGAACTACCTTAAACATAAGGGTCGCGAACCCAGGGTGCTCAAACGAACTTTCTGCTTCTGATCTACACCCTTTCATTTCAAATAAATTGACATCCTCTGTCTTGTGTTTGGTGCATTGTCGTCAAATATGAACTTTTGATCCATGGCACAAAAAAACAATCAAGTCATAGCACTCAGAGCGTAAAGCCTTTCGCAGACCATAATCAAAAATACTAGGAACGAGCGAACTCTGTTTAAGACTAACATATAAGTGGAACTCTTGGAACACGTTTCATCCATTCTCGCAACTAATCCCTCACCCGAATCCAGACATTCAGTCCACATTTACTTTGTAAATCACCCCTGACATTTCCATCTGCGACACCCTTTCATTTCAAATAAATTGACATCCTCTGTCTTGTGTTTGGTGCATTGTCGTCAAATATGAACTTTTGATCCATGGCACAAAAAAACAATCAAGTCATAGCACTCAGAGCGTAAAGCCTTTCGCAGACCATAATCAAAAATACTAGGAACGAGCGAACTCTGTTTAAGACTAACATATAAGTGGAACTCTTGGAACACGTTTCATCCATTCTCGCAACTAATCCCTCACCCGAATCCAGACATTCAGTCCACATTTACTTTGTAAATCACCCCTGACATTTCCATCTGCGACACAGGCGAGAAACTTCCGGAATGTATTTAAATGTCGACAATTGCAAATGTTATTTTTATTCGCAAGATTCATTTGTGTCAATAAAGACACTGCGAAAATTCCCCCCCCCCTTTTTAACTGGAAGAAAGAATTCCACGAATACTTTACGTGCTGCATCGTCGATACTCCCAGTTTAAAACGTTATTCTCATTTGTTTGCGAAAACCATCTGTAATGAATTCGTCGTAGCTTAGGGGAAGCAGCGTGGATTCTGGCGAAAACCCGCGATGTTTCGATTGTAATTTGTTTTACTCCGTGATGAGGGGAGATATTTCAGTCGGGTTAGCATTTGCTACCCCAGTGAAAGGATTTTAATCCCCTTCGCATTGTTAAGTGAGCAACAGGATAAATAAATTCCGGTTGACAGAGATTCTACCATTAGGGGACATTTTATTTGACATTGTTTGTTTAAGCATTAACTACCGAAGTTCGCTTTATAAAGCTTAGATTTTCTCTCCAAATTTAAAATATGAGAATGGATGACAGTGTTTTTTTTATGAATCCGCAAAGAAAATATTAGAGTGCCATTGGGGCACATAGTGTATTTTTACTTCAATGCTTGTTTTTACATTGGTGCTTATTATGATTGCACTTAGTCGCTTTCATACCATTTTTCTTTGCATTACCCCCTTATAATGATGCCATTGCACAACTATTTCTTGCAATAACGAAATAAAAACGACTCACTTTTTAACAGTATGGCTGCTGTCTGTTCTCGAGACAAATCTACATCTATCCCACCAAATTCGACAAACGTGTTTTATAGGACTTTGCGGGCAACATAGGAAACTTTTTAAGCTCCGTTTGTCAGAGGCATGCAGAAGAGGCTAAAAATATTCGAAATCTTAGGATTAACTCTGAGTATTTTTACGGTATTGCTGTGTGCAGCTCATATTGTTTTACTCCCTTCCACATTATTGCTGTAAAACCAATTACTTCCAAAAAGTTATACACTGAAGTGATAAAAGTCATGAGATGCCTCAAAATGTTCGTGTGGGACCTCTTTTTGCACGGTAAAGTGTGGCAACTCGACGTGGCATTGATTCAACAATTCGTTAGAAGTCCTCTGAAGAAATTTTCACCCATTCTGTCTTTAGAGCCGTCCACAATTGCGAAAGTGTTGCTTGTGTGATTTTGTGCACGAACTGACCTTTTGATCATGCCCCATATATGTATGTTCGATGGTATTCATGTCTGGCAATCTAGGATGCCAAAACATTCGCTGGAGATCTCCAGAATGTTCCTAAAACCAATCGTGAGCGATTTTGGCCCGGGGACATAGGGGCATTGTCATCCAGGAAAATTCCATCGTTGTTTGGGTACATGAAGTCCAGAAATGTCTGCAAATGGTCTCAAAGTAGCTGATAATAACCATTTCCAGTCAATGATTGGTTCAGTTTGACCAATGTAAAATGTCTATGCCAAGTAAAAACAGCCCACGCATTTATGGAGCCAACACCAACTTGCGCAGTGCTTTGTTGACAACTTGGGTCGATAGACTCGTGGGGTCAACACCACATTCAACCCTCCAATCTGTTCTTAACAAATGGAATCGAGACTCATCTGACCAAGCAACGTTTTTCTAGTCATCTAAAGGGTTCAATCGATATGTCCACGAGCCCAGAAGAGGAGCTGCAGCCTATGACGTGTTGTTAATAAGGACACTAGAGTCGATCTTCTGCTGCACTGTCCTCATGGACAAGTCTGTTGTACGTCCCGCATTGATTGTTGCTTATATTTGACGCAGTGTTGCTCGTCTGTTAACACTGACTATTCTACTCACACATCGCTGGTATCATTCATTAAGTAGAAGCGGTCGGCCACTGCGTTGTTCATGGTGGTTTTTGAAATTATATTTTCTTGGTACACTCTTGACACAGTGGATCGAGGAATGTTGAATTCCCTAACAATTTCCGAAATAACCCCATGCGTCTAGCTTCAATTAGCATTACGCGTTCAAATTCTTTTAATTCATGTGGTGTGGATCACGTTAACAAACGTTTCACAAGAATCACTTGAGTACAAATGAAGCAATAACAGTGCACTGCCCATTTATACAATTCTTACACGATGCTACTGATATCCCACGACTTTTGGCACTTCAGTGAATTTGTAAAACTTAAATTCTAATATGTTTGAATTTTTTTATTTATTTCTTTCATTAATATCGATAGTTTATAAATATTGGACTGATAATATTAAATATTAAAAATATTCATTAATGACCTCATATTGGTATGGTGTGGTAATTTGGAGGTGAGGTGCTAGCTCAGGCGTTTTCCTCGTCATCTGACAATTGTTTAAAATTACGAAGTATTGTCCACGGATCTTTGCCTTCGAGAATAATCCAGGACCGTCACTAATAGCCCATTAAATTTTTCCAATGCGATACTAATTCGTGGAATCACTCCAGATCTATGTGACTGTTCGTATAGTTTTGTTAGTTTACCATGTAGGAAAGACGACAAGACTCCAGAACTATGTGACAGTTCTATCTATGTATTTCTGGTGGTTGGCTGTGTAGGAAAGATCGTTTCGTTCGTTGGTAGTATAGGAAGCACTGAAAGTTTCCTGAGAACTGTGACTGGGCGTATCTTTTAGTTCACTTACAGAGTAGGATCGAAGGACACTTTTCAGAACTCTTGGGCTGTTCGTATCTTTTCGCTCGTTTGCAGTATAGGAAAGACTATTGTAGTAGAGGAAAAATGAGAGGAAAATAGAGATCTGTAACTGTTGATAGTTTTTCACGTAGGATTCCAGATGTGCGTGACTGTTCGTACAGTTCCATTGGTTTGACTCCAGAATTGGTTTCAGAGTTCTGTGACGTATCGTATATTTTTGTTCTTTGACAGTGCATGATACACCGGAAGTTTCCTGAGATTTGTGACTAGTTATATCAGTGTGCTTGCAGTGTAGAAAAGGAGAAAGGTCTTCAGAGCTCTGGAACTGTTCGTGTGCTAACGAAGTCTTCTTAAATGTTATTTTTCTGTAATAGCAGCATTATACAGGATGTCCTAAATGTTTCCGTACTCCAACTTAAAAAAAAATTATTGCACGCGTTTTTTTTTAATTATTGAATTTTATCGTCTGCTTATAGTTTTATCGACTCTTTAATTTTTATCGTTTGATTTTTCTTCGCATTCAAGTTGTGTGAAAAAATATTACCACGTCATTTTGTTCTTCATTGCAAGATGAATGCATCACGCATTCAGAGAATCGCGCTGTTTGAGGCTTATTTTGAATGCAAATCATATAAAAGATGTAAATAATTTTGGCGACATAAATATCCAAATGATGCATTAACGAGTAAAGGTACGCTATATCAACTTATTCAACAATTTGTTGCATTATTAGAACTGAATGAACGAGACTCATGGTTCCAACAAGACGTTGCAATCTGCCATACAAGTTAACAAACCATGGGCATGCTTCGAGTTTTTTTTTTTTTGGCGATCGACTCATCTCAAGAAACCTTTGGCCACCTGTTCCCTGATCTGCGCATCTCTGACTTCTTTTCTGTGGGGATATTTAAAGAATAAATGTAGTGAAGATAATGACCAAACATTAGGAGCTCTGAAAATTGCCATCACTCAAAGAATACAAGAAGTCACTTCCAACATCTTGAAACGCGTTTCTAAAAATATGCGCAAACGACTTCAGCTTTGCTTCCAAGAAAAGGGCGTCAATTTTGAACATTTATTGTAAATGTAAGTTAAAATTTTTTCCCCTTTGTTAGGTTAAAAGTGCTTTTCACCATCGGCATAAAAATAATTGTTTTAAAGTTTGTAGTTTTTGTATAATAAATTCACGAATCGTCAGTATGGGAACTTTTAGGACACCATGTACTTTCATGCTTTTTGCCATGCTACATATCGTAAAGGTGCTGAAACGATATGCTATTACTTTAAATTAGTAAGTCCACGCACGCTTCATTATCTTAATAAAACTTATTAAAACCACTAGGACATCCGAGTTTATAGTTAGCTGACCTTTTAGCACATAATATTTTTACATTTATGTGAAAACCTTTAATCGTTTGGGAATACTTTTAATATAATAACTTTAAATTGAAACTTGAGTCCCCATTTTAATACCTCTGTGTGACGTAGTCCATCATGCAAACGAAAATAAAATAAAATAATTTGATGAATAAATTTTACTAAAAACATTAATTTGTTCATTGAAACAGTTCGTATGAAAATTTATAAATGCATCCTCTTTCATCAAATTTCGAAAGTTCACCTCTGTCTTAAAACTGGATTGTAAAAATAATTAGAAGTCACTTTCACAAAATAAGCCACTTTTGTTCCCTAGTTTAATTAATGAAATACAACAGATCCCTGACTCAGTAAAAGGGATTAAAATTATTTCCATTTCATTTGAAAGGTCAGCAAAAGAACGAAATCTGTAAACAAACAACACAAGCTTGTACGCAATTGTAAATTCCAATTCTTCATTCCATGAAGCGAGCGCTTTTAATTCGAAGCGAATAAGCAAAGTTAAATCACTTTTATAATGCAATTAATTCCCAATCCTCCATCCTATACGAGGTGATAGGAATCCTGCAAAATTATCTGTGCCTCGTTATCTCAGGCGTCTTGATGTTTTTTCATTACTTCTGTAAACAAACTCGTAACGGAAGCCCGAGAAATATTTTAATTAAAAGAATATGGTCGACGGAAATCAAATGCTATTAAAATGGAAATGGGGTCGAGGAATTATTTCCGACAAATAGTAGGGATGCCGTTATTAATATTCAATTATAGGTGGCAGTAGAAAACAGTTCTCCGGCAATGGCGAGGATTTTCAATATAAATGATCCTTTTGTGAAATAAATCTTTTTTGATGAGCTGGTGATTAGTCTTGCATCACGTGACCTGGAATTTGGATGGGAAATGGTCAGGAATTGAAGTCCCTTTGTGGGGAGGATGATTTAATTCGATTTGCATTCGCGCTGGCAATCGTGATCGATTTTTACTGGGGAACTAGTTGTTGATTTTGCATTGCACATAACTTCGTTTGGTATGTATTTTCTTCTGTCGAGTTTGAAAGAAAATGGTGCGTTTTTTAAGATATCCGAACCCGTTAAAAATGTCATTATTGACCGAAAATTCCAAAAACGTTTTTGCACTTATTTGATAGGATAGAGTATTTATTTTACTTTTCAAGGTACATTCGATTTTTTACTCCAAGTTAGTTAGTTGAATAAATATTAAGATTTTAATCAAGGAGGGAAAACCGGAAGTAAGGATGGAAAACTCCGCAAGTGGCCTTTAAATAACAAAAAGCCTGTCAAAATTTAAATTTCACTTTTTTTTGCAAATACAAGTTTAGACAGTTTCTCAAATGTTTAAATGATTTCTCTTTTGAAAACATTGTGAACATTATTAAAGAGAAGTGGAGAACAAAATTGTTTACACAAACAGTAAAAGCAAGAGAGAGCAAACGGTACACTTAAAACTATTTTTTTATTCTAAATTAATATTTATGCCATCCAATTTTAACTAAACCTTAACTCATCAGTGAAAAGAATATGGGTACATTACCGTTGACTCCAGTTCTGATGTTCTTTGCACCAATTAAAACGATCCCTCTTGTGTTGTGAAGACAGTGAAACACATACCCTTGGCTTTCTGGCATGGCTTTTCCATTAAGCCTTCTGTATACAGTTTGCCGTGTTACTGCCAAGCAGTAGACTTTCTGTTACGACGGGTATGTAGTATTAATTTGTTTAAAATTATTCGACTGAATATTTATCTGGATCAATAATTTATGAAACAAAATCATTGTTTTACACAAACATTATCAATGTTGTCAACTTAAGATTCCTAAAATGGATGCAAATCATTGCATTTACTACATAAACTGCCTTCTTATTAATACAATAGTACTTGTGCTTTATTTATTTAGAAAGCATAAAATTTTTTATCAATAGACTTTTTTAAGACTATCACTAGCGTAAAAAAATTGACTGTGAAAAAAAAATAAGAGACTAGCTGTATTGATTGCAAAAAGCATTCGCTGCAAAACGTTAGGAGTGCATGCTATATAAATTCAGAATGAGTTAATGTTTAGATTATAGAACTTCTTGTTATCCAGCGAAGTGTACAGTAGTAAAATTTAGCATGTTTAAAAGATAATTATAATAAAATGCTGGATGTGACAAATGAACATTTAAGCTTATGAGAACATGTAGTACATATAAGACATCTAGCAATAACTTGCCCAATTGTATCATGCACAATCGGTTATATCAACATTATCTTTTGTTGCGTATTTTAGTTTTGGATGTAAGGAAACTTCGCCCTGTTTCATTATAGACATTAAAAGGACTTATTTCAAACAACGATCTTGAAAGGAATTGGTTAAAAAGATTTGTACAAGGGGGAATTCTGATTCAAAAATATTATAACTCATTTCGTCGACTTAGAGCAGGTATTTATTTACATACATTTTATAAGATAATAAGAGCTTATTTCCATGATGATGAAAAATACATAATCACGTTTAAATCAGTTTGAAATGTGTATACCGCTATAAAAATGCTTATAATTTTTATTATTTGTCACAAAAAATAGTAAAATTTTCTCTTCGTGACTTAATGTGTTTCTTGCTCTAAAACGACTATTTATTAAAAGTAAGGTTTGGTAAAGGTTACATCACTGATTTTGCGTTTAATTATCCGTTTTCTATAATTATAAACAAATACGAGTAAAGTTAAAAAAAATCATAATTCATGTTTATTTATTTTTATATTATTATTTTTTGTTTACTTTTCTCCTACCACTGTGCTCGATTTGAATCCTAAAAATTGCGATACACCGAGGTGTTACTGTACACGTAAACTGCTATTCAATATAATTTATTCTAAACTTCCAAGGGATTTAGACGAGATATTTAAAGGTCTGGTCAGTTTTATTAATGACGAATTATCTAGTCTTCAGGATATTACCGATCCTTTGACAATAAACTGATTAGGATCTAGTCAGTTTTTTCTCTTAGGATTAGATATCTCGTCCATAAAGATCTGGTCAGTTTTGTTAACGAAGGAATATTTTGTCATCAGGATATTGCCGAACCTTTGACAGTAAAGTGATTCGAATCTGGTCAGTTTTTTAACTAAGGATGAGATATCTCGTCTATCAAGATCCAGTAAGTTTTGTTAATGACGAAATATCTCGTCATCAGGATATTGCTGAACCTTTGCCGATAAAGTAATCAGAATATGGTCAGTTTTTTTCCCTGAGAATGATATACACAGTCCAGTCACATTAAACTGACAAAAGCCAGAATAACCACCTTTGGCAGAGCGGACCGCTGCGAGACGAGCAGGAAAAGAGACATGAGGTTTCTGATGATGAGTTCACCCAGTGAATGCCAGGAAAACATTCCCCAAACCATAATGCTCCCTCCTCCAGCCTGGATCCTTCCGGCAGTTGTTGCAGGGTGTTTGCTTTCAAACATTTCACTCCGTATACGCCAACGTACATCTGTCCGATGGAGCATAAAACGTGATTCATCGGAAAAAGCCACCTGTCGCCACTCTGTGGACGTCCAGTTGCGGTACTAGCGTGCAAATTCCAGCCTTCGTCGCCGATGAACAGCAGTCAGCATTGGTGCATCAACCAGGCGTCTTCTGCTGAGGCCCATGCGCAGCAACGTTCGCTGAACCGTTGTTGAGGATACACTATTGGTAGCCCCCTGGTTCATCTGGGCGGTCAGTTGCTCAACAGTTGCACGTGTATTTTCCCGAACGCATCTCCGTAGCCTTCGTTCGCCTCTGTCATCTATAGCCCGTGGTGCACGCCATGTGCCTGGCCGCTGATTTTGGATAGTGCCATTTTGCCATGCACGGTTTACTTTTACTACGGCTGCACGCGAACAGTTCACAAAATTAGCCGTTTCCGAAATGTTTCCACCCTTGGCCCGAAAGCCAATAATCATGCCCTTTTGGACGTCGGATAGATCGCTACGTTTCTGTATTACGCCAACGATTGAAATGCTTTCCGATGCCCTAGGACATTCTTTATATACACTCCACTGCAATGTGCTGCCACCTGCCTTTTGTGATTGGTTATTTCACTTTGATATCGAAAGTAGTTGGTGGCCACATTAATGTGACTGGACTGTGTATATCGTCCATCAAGATATAGTCAGTTTTGTTAATGAAGATATATCTCGTCTCATATCCGGATATTGTAGAAACGTTGACGATAAAGTTATTAGAACCTGGTCAGTTTTCCCCTATGGATGAGATTCTCGTACATCAAGTTCTGATCACTTTTGTTTCTCAAGATAAGATAACACATCCATCAGAACTGATGAGCTTCTATTTTTATCTAAATATAAATTATCTCGTCAATCAAGATCAGGTCAATTTTTTTCTAAAGATGAGATACCTCATCCATAAAGGACTGGTCAGATTTTGTCGAATGTCTAAATAACTCGTCTATCAATATCTGGTCATATCTAAATGTATAAGATACCTCGTTGAAACAACTATCAAGAGAGATAATGTTGTTTCGATAATATTTTTCGATATACCTGAGAACCTAAATTTACTCCAGTATAAATATGCATTTGACTCTAACGATAAACATCAATAACAACAAATAAGCAAAATAAAACCGTTAGAGTTCGAAAGAAAATGACACAATTGAGTTAAGAGTTACTTTCATATCTGAGCAGCAATCAAGGAATATTAATGCATCTCTAAGAGTTCATAAATCTTGGGATAGCGTAAGTGAATGACCCAGAGAGTCGTTATTCATTATCCTATCATTTATCATGTCAGAAGCACTGACACAGAGAATAATTTTATCGCTCCTAATGTTCTAGCATCTTATTTTTACGAATATATTCCTAGTCACAGATTGGATTAAGTATCAATATGATTTGGAAACATACGCTAAAAATAAAACAACAATGAATGCATTTTTCATTGGTATTTGTGAATGCTAAATAAGCTTACTCTCGGATATAGAGCTTTCTGCATGTGTCGGGATGACGAATTAGTAATTTTAAATGAGCATCACATGCAATTAAAATATATTTTAAAGTTTTTATGCATATTATTTCCTTTCTTATAGATACGTATGGTATTGATAATGTCAAGTGAAACGCATCGAATTTAGACTGTTTAAATTATGCTACCAACATTAAAATGCTTTAGTTAAGGTTTTTAAGTGCTATCGATACATTTTAGTAAAAATACAATTTTAATGCCTAATTCTTTACCAAACGTAGTTTTTTTTTAAATGAACAATTTAAACTTTAATATTAAATATATGGGTTACAATCAATGCATACAGTTTACACTACGTTTTTTTTAAATTTCCTTGACGAGTTTTGTTAAAAAGGCATAGTGTAATTTTCGCACCGAATGTTTATGGATTTTCATATTTCATGTAGCGCATATGGGTGGTACTATCAAAAAAGGTCTTCCTATAGAATTCCATGTAACCAAATAGTATTGTTTGCGTTTTCAGGCAAAAATAAATTCATTAAATTCTGAAATAAAAAAAACAGTTATATTATTTGTTATTGTTATTCAATGCATAAAAAACGCTTCCAATGGATTTAACCATAATGGAAGAATGACAACGGATTAATTAGAAAATGCAGGATTGTTATACATTAAATATATATATATATATATATATATATATATATATATACTCAATTCAACGAGTCACAACAACTTCATTCGTGGGCTCTTTCAGAACGTGCGTTCCTCTAGGGGGCAAGAAAATTTACCACAGGGTTCGAGAAGAGGGGTGGTCACGGGTCTTTGTGTGAAACGGGGAGAGATAAGAGCAAGCGTCTCCTGTTGATAGATGAACATTCACCCCTCTCTTTAAGAGTACACAGGTTGGGGAAACTGATGTTTCTTGACATCAAGCAATGGAATTCTCAAAATGGTGTTTTGAAGTCCATTATCTTATTTTCACCAAAAAATAAACATAAGCTATACTTCCAAAACATTTTAAAGAATTACTCCAAATTTATAACTGGCTTTTTGATTTTTAGCAAGTAAAAAAAATTGAATGGTTCTTAATATAAACCGCACCTGTCCAAAATTTCAAATTTTCATGAAAATGAAAAACTTTCTATCATTATTGATGTTTTGGTAGAACCAGCACAATTTTCCTGCCTAATAACAAGGACTGTTTTCAAAGAAACTGTTTCAGAGCATTGTGAGTATCGTTGAGTACCATTACATAAGATTGCACTTTTAGTTTACCTTGCGATTTTAGACAAGGGCTGTTTTTGTTGAAAACCCTTCATTTGTACTAATTTTAATGTGGTTTACTATAACGCCTCAGGTTTCAAGAACCTGAATTATAACATTTAAAAAGTTCGATTGACACATAACTATAGCCTATTTTAAGCAGATTTTGGAAAATATTGTATAAAATTTCACCTTTACAAAGCATAAAAATTATCGATATATATATATAAGATACACCAACTATCGTTTAAAGTTTTTGCGTACTAACGGCTGTTACAAAGACCATGGGTTTTTTTTAAACTATGTTTAATACAAAATTAAAATTTTACTAAAACTTTCACTTATGATTCTAAAGCTGTACATTTATGTTGTGTGATAATCCTCGTAACAGGTTCGGATACATAAGCCAACACCACAAGACTTGCACTGAATCCATGTCTTAGTTTTATTTTTGTGACATTGGACACCTCGTCTCCTCTTTGTTGATTTTTCTGGCCAATGACCAGCATTAGCATCACTAACTCGAACTTGTCTTGGTACGGTAGCACCATTGCAATTTATCTCTATCATTTGCCGAATAAGATTGAGACGAAACGTTTTGTGATAAATTTTTTTTACAGTACTTTGATCTCCAAATATATTGAGTTGAGTATGGGATAAGCCGTTTCATTTTGTACAAAATATATGCATTTAAAACGGCAATGTTCAAAAAATGGAAGAAGAGTTTTTTGGGCCACTTCATCGTCTTTCGCGAAAACCCATACATATTGGCCATTCTGCCGCTTAGGTCAACAAAACCCATATTTTTGTTGTATGAATTAATAATGTCGGATTTTTTTAACTCTTTGCTCACATTTTCCAATGTATTTGCAGTAGGCGGGTGCATACTGCTCAACACGTAAACATCACGTTTGTCTTTCCAACAGACCGAAATCAAACCTTTTGCCCACATTGCATTTATATCACCTTTTTTCTTTTGTTGAAGATTTGCAGGCATATCTTTTCGGTTTTTGCGGACAGTGCCGCAGGTGTTAACTTGATACTCATCACGTAGCTCTACAAATAGCTTAGGTGATGTGAAGGAGCTGTCAATAAACAAATTATGACCTTTGCCACGAACACTTTCAATTAATTTTAGCACAACAGATTCAACTGCACTTTTTCCTTCAAGACACTCATCTCTATCTTTACCCAGGTACACTTTCATGTCGTAGGTGTACGCATATTCATCGCAAAGTTTATAAACTTTGATACCCCATCTTTTGTGTTTTCTTGGAATATATTGTCTGAAGATAACACGCCCTTTAAAAGTTACTATAACTTCATCAATAACTAAATTGTTTTTTGGCTCGTAGCAGTTCTTGAAATTATGAACCAGTTTATGAAACAGATTCCTCATTTTCCATAGACGGTCGTAATCTGGATTTGTTTTAAGCGGAGCAGTTGAATTATCAGCGAAGTGCAGGCAGCTCGATATCAGTTTGAATCTGTCGAGGGACATTATTTTTTTTAAATAGGGAGTTTCTATTCTTTCATCGACCAGTTATCTTCAATTATGTCTTTCTCTACGTGTCCACAAAGAGTTAAAGCCAGGAACGACATAAGTCCTTTATGATCTAAATCAGTCCACGATTTATAATGGGAGCGTACGTTTGAATTTTTTTTCACCCCTATATCATTCTGCTTCTGATATAGGTTTGTTTCTTTAACAATGATGTCTAAAATTTCATCATAAATAATTTTAAAAAATCTACTTCTCTTTCACATTTTGCCACACATTCTTTAATTTGAGGATTACCACTGAAAGAATGCACAACAGAACTAAACATTAGTTTTTTGGTGACGTTCTTCCAGATAAAATCGCTTGTATTTTGTTGCTTCTTAGTTCGAGGTGTCGAACAACTGGGACCTGATACAATCACTTCAGTAGCCGTAGCTACATCGGCGATGAAACTATCTTCCAGAATTGTTTTTTCAGATGCAATACTGCAATCTAAAGTGAACCGTTCATTACGGATATCGTTTCATTTTCACAGTCAGAGTCAGAATCTGCATGTGTTTCACCATCACTAACCTCATCCCATTTGGAAACAATGTTTTCAATTTCGACCTCGGTGAGATATCGTTTTCTTTTAGGCATTTTAGAAATAATTTTAGTTTATAAATCAAATATATAAAGAAACGTTGCGCTCAGTAAACAGCTAGATGTAAAATTAACAGCAAGGGAGAATGATAGTGAGCCTCAACGTATGTGTTAAGCGGAAATACACCGCCAACTTTGGGTCATTCGTCAAAGTGCCCCCTGAAGAGCGGACGGCCCATTATCCTGTTGTGTCCCCATCTAAACGAGCTGACCACGTGTGCAGTGAAAATTCCTTCCCTCCCTGGATTCCGAGATTGTCACATGCCCCTCACAAGGGACTGTAGACTCATGTGACAGCGTATGTCACTGCCCATGCGAAAAGGCTAATAATATCATACATAAAAAGATATATAGACTAATCATTCATGAAGGCGTATATCTAAATATACTCGATAACAAAAACATAGACGCACCATGAAGGTGCAGAATTACAGTGGTCCACTTGGAACGCCGGGGGACACATCCAGGCAACAGGTGTACCAACACTTTATTGACTTCCTTACTTTATAACGGTCAAACTCTGAAAAAAATCATTCAATTGTTCTGAAATTTTAATCGTTTGTTTTTCTATGTATGTTTTTAACATCCTTCAATACGTATCGCAATCGGACAATTCCTTCTTGGAGCGTCAATTCTTTTGTATAGAGTGTATATAGCTTCCTGGAAACTGAAGATACCACATGATATTTAACGGAAAGGGAGGAATTTTAAAACTTATTCACGGTGTGTTCCAAAAATGTCGAAACAATGTCACTACTAACTACCCGAAAGAACGTACCAGTCGCTTAACACACAGAAGTACCTTTTCATTTAATCGGATCTCTAATTGCGACATTTCATCAGCTTTAATTGAATACTGGGAAAGTGTGCTGACACCGCGTACTTTGGGTAAATGAAACGCTGCAGTTATCGCACGGGGTCTTCACAACAGATGTATGACCTTGGGGACGGGGAAGTGAATGGATGTAATTAACACTCTTAAATCATAACGGCAGGTTTCGAAGTCCAGAGGAATTCGCTTCGTAGAAAAGGGCGGGAAAGTTCCCAGAACAAGTAAATGAAACGGGGGGTGCAGAAGGGGAGGACCGACTTTTCAAAGGGAAATGGATATCCCTGCTTGGGGACTGCTTTTGTCTCTTTTGGCGAGCTTAATGAGAAGCATTTTGAACGAAGGAATAGACTTTGGAGCGAGGTAGTTCTTGCTGAGAGAAGTTTTGAAGTGAAATCGTAAATAATTTCTTTGAGGGTATTTTATGAATAGCGTATATCAAAGTATTGGGACATTTTAAAATAAAATATAAACTCACTCTTAACTGTGAAGTATTCTCGATTTCTAGGAAAAGACGGAAGATTTGAATCAACTGAATATCCAGTCAATCGTTTTTATTTTGTTAAAGTGGGTATCAAAGGGGCATTATGGAAAATAATAAGAAATTTAATTGCGTACAGTCAACAGATGAATTTGCATATTTTTCAATTTTAAGAATACGAATGGTGGTTTATACTTTCAAAATTACTTGTGCATTATGTGACAGTGTAACTAGTGTTGCTTTAGAATGTATGTATTTCTATGACTCAAACTCCCGCCATTTCAAGAATATAAAAACAGTGGGCAGTTACCTGGAAAATAGGCCATACTTGCCTAGTAGTCTGTAGTTCCCTTTGATCAAATATTTTTCAATTTAAAAGTACATTATATTTTACCGAAATATGTAAAGGTCGCTTTACCTCTTCCGACTGACGATAGAAATACCCCAATGCGTCTTTATACAGAAAGTATAACAAACAAAAGTGCATCATATTACCCTGACAATAGTTTCAGAATCACTTTCAAACGTTCGGGAAAGAAGAAGCACTCATCTATTAGATACCGACATTGGTAACAAGATCGATATCACACAGTCTATTTTAATTGCAACTTACTATTCCACAACACTTAACGAACAACTGAAATAAATTCCCATAAGAAATCTCTAAAAACTATATTCTTTAATAAAGTCAAATTCATGTTTTACAATTATAAAGATACTTTTCAAAGTTACAATTATTTAATCGATGATAGGTTTAATAATAACACAATTTCCACCACTTGAACTTCAACAACTCTTAACAATTTGACTACGGATATAGATATAACTGGCAAGATTCTTCGAACTGTCAAGGCACAACTGCTGTACCGGCCGCAATCTAAATTCTTTCTGGCGCGATTATTATGACTTTCAAGGTACAACTGCTGTACTGGTCATAGTCTAACTGGTCATTTGCAACTGGTCATAGTCTAAATAATTTCTTAGCGCGATCAAGTTACAACTGCTGTACCAACCGTAGTTTAAAGGTAAAAAAAGGTAGAGAAAAAAGAATTTGGACAATTTTCCTCTTGTACGTCATCTGTATAATAGCTGCTGCGCCATATTTTCCTATGTACCATTGGTCTCCCACTTACCAATAAATGGTTTGTTCGCTTCCTACGTATTCAAGTCACCATATTTGCAGTGCATGTAGTCACTGAAAAAAACCGAAAAACACCTCCTTTATTTCGAAAACTATTCGTACTGGAGCAAATTCAAAGGAATAACTACTTCTACAAATTCAAATCCAAAGATGTTTCATAAGGGGACGTCTTCATATCAAATTTTGCACAAAGACCTCTATTTATAATGAAAATACCGTGTTTTGAGGCCATAATCAAATTTGTATAGTTAAATTAGTCTAAATATAATATTTCACATGACTTTACCATCAGTATATCCAGAAATATTTAACTTCAAAATAAGTTTCAATGTTGGGGATCATCTCCACATAGAAATACACTATTTGTAGAACGAGATTAATTGTAGTTATTGCTATCCGAATTTCAAATTTGAATACTATTTCTTCGTGTTTTTCAGCAATCCGATAAGTATTACATTTATTATGGGTCATTCCACGTAAAATGAGCAAATCAGTTGTGACTGACACCACCAATTTTAATGATAATTAATTTTTATATAGATCACATATAGTACAGAGGAACTGCCAAATATTTGATGCCCAAAATGTATATTTTATTTTGTATTGAATTTTAACGTTCCAAGGTCCACAATTGTGGATTTTTTTAGCACTAATAGGAGCCTGTTTGAGACCCTATATTTCAATAAGTTATTGTCACAAATTAAAAAAAATTATACTGTTACATTGTTCATTAAATGGTCTTTTCGAAAATGTCAGAATATAGTTTTATATTCGTCATTGCTCATTCTCAGGGTTCAACAAAAATAGAGATTTTGCCTATTTGTTAAAAATTTCAAATTGATCTAGTACCTCTAAAAAGGGGGAAACACAGTATCAAAATTTATTTTTAACGAAGCACTTCTTCTATCTAAAAGTTTGGTATAATTCAGTGATTGTGTTTTTATTCCTTAGTTAAAAAAATAATAAAAAAGTAAAATAATTGGAAGCAGCGATTTTCCTATTTTTTTAAATATGAATGTTATTGTGATGGACAACACCGAAAACCTCACAAATTTTCAGTATTATGTGACAAGATGTATATTATCTGTCCTGAAATTTCCATCACTGTAATTTGTTTATTTTCGTCCCAGGAACATTATTAACTAGATGGAAATTATCGTTTTATTTTATCGCAGGATGAATAAAAAAAGGTAGGAATACGCCAATAAGACATCCATTTCCGCCTTTGAGATATGATATTATATTCAAGGGCAGATAACCGAATAAATAAAAACTATTAAATGAATTATGGTTAAAAATGTGCTTGGTTTGCTAAACAAAAAGCTAACGAACACCGGTGAATGCTCTTTGGCAATCCAGAAGTTGTTTCATCAGTGACCGCAATCATTACGGGAACGCGTAACTATTATTGCTACATTCCTATTCCCAATTTTATGTCACAAATTCGTGTTTAATATTTATCGCAATCACCAGCAAAAGTAGAGAATTTAAAAATAATTCTGCAGCACAATAAAATTACGTTTCAATTATAAAAGATGCAAAATTTAACATGGGAGTTTTACCACATAGTGAATTTGAAAAGGTAAGTAGTTGAAAGTCATATCTAAGTTACTAAGTAGAACTTTTTAAGCTTGTTTTTACACTGATTTTTTTTTGCTTTTATAATTCACTTTTTAAGTTTTACATGATTTGGTATTTCTTTGTTGATTTAGGGTTGAATTATCTGTATTTAATTACTCTAATTAAATACTTTACTAATTCTAATGAATTACTTTAATATTTTACTAATTCTAATTAATTACTTTAATTGCTTGTTTTTACACTGATTTTTTTTTTTGCTTTTATAATTCACTTTTTAAGTTTCACATGATTTGGTATTTCTTTGTTGATTTAGGGTTGAATTATCTGTATTTAATTACTCTGTTATTGAAGTTCGCGTAATATACATTGACTGATAAGCAAATGTTGTGATTTTGATTTTATTATTGTTGCTTTGAGACTAAGATTACAATCCGGAATTTTTTTTACAAGTAATAAATATATTCAACTGTATTCCTGTGAAATGTCGTTTTTTTCCGACCTGTCGTTCATTTGATTTCTTATGCCTATTTAGAGTAGAAAATTGTCATTTTGTTATTTTCGTTAGCTATTTTGGAGATGAAAGAATTAAAATGCGATTTCCAAACTCTAGCAGCAATATTATCATACCTAGCACTGCAACTGGCATGAATTTATAGTATTTAGTAGAATTTATTCAGCCCATAAAAATGTTTTTAGTTCTCTCAAAAATGACAATTTTCTATTTTTTTGCAATTAAATTTTAGATTAAATATGTTTAAAATTGTGGTTGCCAAAGTGAGAAAAAGACAATTTTGTACAGATTATAAAGATGTAAAACATATTTGTCTACGTTAAGTAGTTCTTGAGAAACAGAACTTCAAACATGCAAAATTAAGCGATCTCATAACTGCTTTTCAAAGTTAAAAGTCCTTAAAATTCCTTAAACTTCTACAATATTAAATTCTGAACCTAACTGTTTTGGATGTCGTTTTTTGTGCATAAACTAAACCCCTGAACCAAATTTCATGAAAATCCATTACCATACGGCCACAGGTTTTCCCGATTTTTGGTCATTTCACGTGGAATGATCCTTATGTAAGTGCAAATTACTACATTGTATTTACTATGCAGGTGCAAATGATCCGAGAACTATCAGGTTTGTCAGGAGTTTTATAAACTTTTGGTTTATCCCTAAAACTCCAACAATTGGGAACATTTAATGTAGCTCAAAAACTAATTATCGAAAAGAGCTGAAATTTTGCATGACCCTACTAGAAGTCCTTCTGAAACGAGATTTCCATAAAAATATAATCAGGTTCCAATACATAATTTTTTCAAGCATTAATTTAATAATTATTATTGCATACTAAAAATATTTTTTTAAATCAAATACTAGGTGGATTATGTTTAGGGTGTTTAATATGGTACAATAAATCAGCGCTACAGAAATACTCTTCAGAAAGGTATCAATAAAAGTCTAAGAAACGCATAAAACATTAGGAGTTCCAATATTTCTGTCCTCATAACTTCGAAAAGGCAAGTCCTAATGATGTCAAATTTGGTATCTGAAGTTAAATTGTGATATAGATTAGAAATTGTGTGCCAAAATAGGGGCTTTATATTGTAAATTATGAAGTTGGTGCTCAATTTAATACGAAGACGATCCCTTGTTCAAATTTTATGAATTTTAATTAATATAAGACATTAGTTCCTGTCAAACGTAAGCTTAGAATTTGCACTACTGTTAAAATTGCTCGAATGAAGAAGGGGTGGTTCGTTTTTTTCCCCGCGACTGTACATTGTAATAAGTTTGAATTTATTTTTACAAACCAAAAGTAGTTTGAAATCTACAAAACAGAAACAAAACAGTGAGAGTTTTTTTTGTTAATTTTAAATTCATTGTTGTTTTTAAATTAATATTTTTTTCATATGCCTAATCGTTAGTTCTGGCACCTATATAATAAGAAACATTTAACATTTTAAATATACGTATCGAGGAATTGAAAGAATCAGTCACAAGATTTATAGTGGGTCATCTTTGATGGATCATATGCCATTGTACTGAATAAGATGGATTATCGCACATTTTATTGATTAAATGATGAGAAAATATTTCTTTCTGATTTCTTCCAAGTGCTAATAGAATGTGAAATTTTCTCAATTTTGGTGATTTGATCGCTTATTTAATCTTGAAAAGAAATGGTACTCTGAAGAAAATGTCAAAGATCAGTACTTTAAGAAACATTTGTACACGGAAACTTTTTATTACTTCTGAGAAAAGAGATTCATACTAAACAAGTTTTATTTTCAAATAAGATGTCAAGTTGTCAAAGAATGCTGATACTTTTCTGGTAGATCTTTAGACTTAAATTCCGCAAGGTTTTGCTAAAAGTACATAAAAGGTTATATTTATAAAAACGTTAGTGAAACTTGTTGTTTCTATGGAAAATTCAACTATGGGTATAATTGTTTACAGCAATGTATTCGTTATTTGTCTCATCAAATATCAAGCTATTGAACTTTGCTATCTTTAAAGATTAAATAAGATAGCAAAATTATCTTAAAGTTTATATTTTGTACTAAAGTTAGCTAAGTTATGGCAACTAAAAATTATTTTTATAGGTATTAAGGGTATTATTTTATAGGTATTAAGGGTATTATTTTATAGGTATTAAGGGTATTATTTTATAGGTTTTACATAGGTATTAAAACACATAAACAAAATAGTGTGTTCCTCGTTCTTGAACAATAAATGGACACAAATTATAATATTTTATCTTTAAAAGTATATTAGTTTAAAATTTAAAATAATATCAATTGAGTGCATCATTTTTTTTCTTGTGTTTGTTACGATTATCATGCAAATCAATACAAGTCTATCTAAACGAAGTAATTCATTCATTCATACTGTAAAACAGAAAAAAGCAATTTACCAGAGTGTGTTCTTTGATGGGAAAAGTCGACAAAAAAGAACAAGAGACGCAAAGAAAAGTACAAAAAAAGACAGAGGTAGAGACAAAGATAAACGTAACATAATAAGATAGTACCACGGACTTAAAAAGACAAAATTCAAGAAACATTTTTAGTTTTAAAGTCAATGATTACCTTTTTAAAACTTCAGAAATGTGCAAAACGTCCTCCAGACTTGGCGGTAAACAATTTGTGATCTCCTTAAATTGGGAAATCGGTTTATCTTTAAATAATAATTTTATTTTAAGTGAATGTAACATATTAGCGTGTAAATAGTTGTTCATAAATACCAATTTAAATATCTTTGAGATAATATTTCTCCTATGATTACCAAAGTTTCGATTAAGTATCCGTGGCTATGAGGTTTATAAGATATATAAAACAAACTGAAATAAATTTCTTACTAGTATAATTAGCATTATTTATATTGTTTAAAGTCGCTTATAATTAATGTTTTTCTACTAAAAATATTCTGGCAATTTCAGAGAAATGAACGTTAAGGACACAAACGCGTATGTATGAAATTAAAAAGTAGGATTTAAAATTAATATGAGGAAAACTGAAACATTTTTTTCCATCACTTAAATCAAAGAAAATCCTTGTATGTCTCCTGTATTAGTTAAAATAGAGTCCATTCTAGAATATCCCAATTTACCCGACGAAGCGATAAAAATGTTCTTCAAGTCAGACACAATGTATTCTGACCATTCAATAATGATTTAGTTCGAAACTCTAAACGCATAAAATCCCTTTCAAAAGAGAAATACGAAAACCATTCCTGACGAAGTACAATCTTTTCTGAACAGGAAGGAAGGATACGACCTTTCTAAAGTTCTTTTTAGAAAGAATTTTCTCGATCAAAATCATTGCCTTCAATATCCCATTACTTGGAAATTCTCGCTCCTTGAGATGGAGGCATTCCACTGTTTACAAGTGTTTCTCTATCCAGAAGTAATTAGCAGAGATATTTAATTATTGTTCCCAATTAAAATCAAAGTCGCCCCGCTGCTAATCAAGGAATGCATCGAGGCTTTGTCAAGAGGTGTTCTAACTGAATAAAGACCGTTATTATTAACCCATTCCCAAGAACAGTCGCCGGAACTTCATTAAAATCAATGCATGTACTAAAAATAGCACCTTCACAATAATGAAACTTGTTTAAACAATTGGAACTGTGAAAGTTAGGGTAAAATAAATGACTTCGACAGGTTCATGTGAGTGAAAGAGTTGTTTTGACGAACCATGTTGGTTGAAGTGTAATTTTTAATGCTTATAAAAGTGTAGCAATTTTTAAAAATGGTTAAAAATAACATTTAATTGAAGACCTCGATCCAGAAAATGAAGGTCTCTTTCTAAAATCAGTAATATTAAGCAGGTGTGTGCGAGTTGAAAGATTGTTTGGAAATGAAAATAACCTTGTAGGTTATTTAAGTGTATTGCTGAAAAAGTAGAATCGAAAGGTTTATGAAAATGGGGTAAATACTCTTACAAAATGACACAAAATTATTTAATTAAACTTCCATTGATCTAGATAATTAATTTGTGTCTAAATTAAACAATGAACCATGGGTCTCCAAGAGAAAAAGGTTGATGCGAAGTGAACTGACAGTCATTTATGTGTAATGCTGGAAACTGAAAAGTTGGTATTAAAAGTGGCAAAAAATTGACTTCAGCATTTTTATTTATCCAAGAACAAGAATTTTATACTTCATACTAATAAAATGACAACGCAAGGGGTTCACAAGAGTAGGAATGTTGTTTTGAAGTGAACCATACAGAACAATATTCGTTTTAACCCTCCAAGTGATTTCAACGAGATATCTCGTTTTCAGTGTATCGCCGAATTTATAAACACTAGGGGGCCCGCCCCCTGCTCGCTAACGCTCGCCAACCCCCGGAGGATTGCTTCGCAATTCTCATTGGTTCGCTGCGCGAACTACTATATTTATTTATTACTATATTTTACTACTATATTTTCAACATGTACTTTGTTTTATAGTAATGTGATATGTCCATTAAAAATAACAAATAGGCGCTGAAATTTCATCCTTTTCCACGACTTTAAAAACTACTACGCAAGATCACATTCAAATAAGATGAGTACGAATGAAATAGAAAGAAAGATAAGCAACAAGCAGCAGTGATAATGCTCGTAATTTGCATGAGTCACAAGCACTTATAAAAAAGTCAGTTGGAAATCACCGTTTTTGGTACGTCATTAAAACAATTTTCTACTTACAGCATATACGGCTGCAAGACAAGTAAGGTAGGTGTAAGATAAGTAGGTTGTAGGGACAAGTAGTGTGTCTTCGTCTGAAATATGAGAGTTTCCAATAAACAGCTTGGTAAACTTGACAATAATTATTACATGTCATGTCAAACAAGTGCAGAGGCAGTGCATGCTTTCCATCGAAACCAAACATTTATCTAAGAATAGAACCATGGTTTCTTCGAGCTGTGTGTGAGATAGTGAAAAATTGAAGAAACGGGTTGCACTGGGTCCAGTTTATAATAATTGCTTTGGCATAGATTTTGGGCTATTTTATTGTTCTATTTAAGGTATTAGCTCTCGTTTCTTTTACTACCAAGGAGTTCACTCTTTCATTACTCACATTACCAGTATGTGACTTAATCCATAGAATCTGAAGTAATACATTAAGAGGAGAGGATGGTATCCTGAGTTCCTTGTGAGGCTATATTAGGGTTTGCTTCTAAATTAAAGACTGGACTTTCTATACGTCCAGATAGAATCACATTTAAACCCTCGATCTTTACAGTTTGTTACTTCCGCTTGCATACCATATAATTAATCTTGAAATGAATACGAATTTTGAATCTGCATGTTTTTAAACCATTATAACGTTATGTTGCTATTCACAATCATACAGAATGCTGTGACCGCTCCTTCTACTACTTTTAAGTCATCCGTGTTTGAACTCGGAATATTAGTTGGATTGTGAAACGTTAATAAAACATCCAGATTTTGCACTTCCTTGGAGAAAAGAGCTATTAGAGTAAGGTGTAGAATACGAGATTTGTTAAACGATGTCAATGTTGTTTTTTGTGTTATTTATGGTTTTGTTGTCCAACCAGTGATTTATTATGCTTAGGTTTGTGGTTAAACTGTATGCAGATTCAGCTTTAATTTTTAAATGAAACGGAGGGAGGTTTGTTCTCACTTGGAGTAAAGTCATTGGAGTGGTACGATAAGCACCATTGGTATAATGTAGAAATTGCCTTTGGTTTGAAATAAGGTTTTCTATTATTTTGATAGTATTTCTGCACCATGTGATCCATGGTGCAGAAATTCCACGCCTTACAGTGCGTTCTGTGATAAATTTAAAGAGCTTAATTATTCAACACTTCTGTTAAATTAATTCTCATGGTCGATCCGCAACTATTCTTATTTTTCATTATTGGGAATTTATATTTTCTCCTAATTGCTCAATGTGATATGCCTAGTTTAGTTTATGTCCATGAATACTCAAATAATATCATATTATCGCATCATCTCAATAGTTATCACACTTGTTAGTTTAATTTTGTTTCATAACCAATCGATGAAACGTCCTCGAGTAAGTGTCCTGATGAGATATTTAATTGTTTTCTGGTGATTGTTCAAATTTATTTTTTTATCCAGTTTTCAAACGTTTTAAGCGTATGCGTTGCATCTTCTATCACATACCTTATTTCTATGCCACTACAAGAACCTTGTGGACAGCCCTTTGAAGTTAAACCGAATCGTCACTGTATCTGATAATAACTTGTATGTTTATGAGGATATTGATAAGCAAAGTTCATATTATCGGGCAGTTTGACTTATGTTACCGTATTTTGAAAGACTGATATGTTACATTATCAATATTGAGATGAATGCCACACATAATTGTTAAGTTCTTAGTTCAATTTTATTTCAAAAGGTTCAACAAAACTGCATACGAGGTTGATGCAACTTTCTTTGAAGTCATATCGGTTTTCTTGATGTTTGTTACGAAGGTTTTGATGATGTGTTAGCCTTTGGGGTTATGAGTTTCTCTAATGTTTTCCCAATAGTTGTAAGAAGTGTAATAGGCTTGTATGAAGAAATTGAGTTGTTATTTCGCCCCTGCTTGCGGAAAAGACTTATTGGGCCGATTTTAAATGAGTCCAGATATTTTCGGAATTCAAGGCATTTGCAAAAAGGCGTGATTAATATTAACGATATTGTTGATACTAACTACCTTTGCTTTTCCTTTCGGAAGTGTTTTAATAATTATTTTCACGTCCTGATTTGTAAACGGTATGTCATCTCGGACACAAACTGATCAGAGCGAATTCTCAAACTCTGATGAAAGGAGAAGATATGTGTTCTGAAGGAGACTGGACAGAGGTATGCAAGGATTTTGTACTCAAAATTTCTTTAGTAGTGCTAGGTAAAACTCTTACTAAGAGTATTGAAAATAGAAAATGTGGTGCTCGGTTTCAATAGGTAGTTTTTATAATATTTTCTAAGAAGATTTTTGTATTTTTACAGATATTTTCAATAAAGCTCTTTATTTTTTTTAAATTCTTTATATTAGTGCGTATGTTTTCTTTATACGTATTTGTATCATGTTTTTCTTCTGTTTACTGTTTGTAATACCTTGCATTTAAAAAGGTGATTTCTATCGTCATTAAATAAACATTGCACTTGTCAGTGAAAGCCTCGTGTCCCCCCTCACCGAAAACAATAAATTCTTCAATTTTTGTGATTGTGAACAGTTAGTAAAATGGCTACAAGGGGCTGTTTTAATGACCTTAACAAATTTTGCTACATCTGCGGTGAGCTTACAATCAAGAAACCTCTAAGAAATATAGCAGATATTGTGAAGAAAGTATAATGTGCTTACTTTAGTGCAAGCTGGGAGAGCAGGATACATCTTGGGCCCCACACATCGTTTATTGCATTTGTGGGGAAGAATTGAAACAGTGGTTGAATGGAAAACAAATATCTATTCGCTTCGGAATCCCGATGATCTGGAGGTAGCCAACTAACTACAGTGATGACTGCTACTTTTGTTCCTCAAATATGCATGGTTTAAACGCCAAAATTAGGAAAGGAATTTTTTACCCAAACATTCAATCGGCTGTCCGTTTCGTACCTCATGGTCTTGGAATACCCATACCTTAACCCCAAGAAAAACGTAAAGATATATCTTCTGACTCCGAAGAAAACGACTATGGCTCTGATGATGATTTTAATGCAGCAGGAAGTAACGATACTCAACTTTTTTCACAAAGTGAATTAAATGATTTAATGAGAGACTTTTGCCTTCCTAAAATTTCCGCAGAACTACTAGGTTCTTGGCTAAATGAAAAAAAACCTATTGGCACCTGGTGTCTCTTTTTCATGGTTTAGAAGACAAGAAAAAAATTCAAACAAATTGCACAAAGTATGCTTGAAAATTTCAAAAAATTACGATGTTCTGTCAGCATAAAAGTTTATTTCCTGATGTGGGTCATCTGGACTATTTTTCTGAAAATCTTGGTACCGTCAGTGAAGAACACGGTGAAAGATTTCACCAAGACAATAAGCAAATGGAATGCAGATACCAAGGCAGATGGAACAAAAACATGATAGCAGATTACTGCTGGTCGCTACATAGAGAACAGCCGCAATTTACACACAGAAGATCTGCTTCCACACGGAGTATTCAACACAAAAGAAAAGGTACTACAAAGCCTTAGAAACTTGACTTTATGCGACCATTGCTGAATATCCAGAATCATATGCTTTTGTACTAATGACAGTAAACAATTCAGTAATGTGGATTCTAAATATATATGTGAGTATTAAAGTAATTTTTCATACAAAACTTATTGCTTTTTACTTTGTTTTACTTCCTCGAAATGTATTTATATGGTATATAAAGAATTACTTTCCTAAATTTTCAAACGCAATTTTCAAAAACTGTTACATGATGGACAAAAACGAATGACATATTTGAAATTAGTATTCCAAAAAACATAAAAGTCAATTGCTACTTTGCAAAAACATATTTGTTCACTGAAAATTTGCAGACCTTGTTACGCTTAATATAAACAATTCCTTTAGGCTATGCTTTTCAAAGCTTAAAGAATATAAACATTTCCCTAAATTAAATTAACGGGATAAGGAAGAGCATTAGATTGATTGGAATATGATTTGAGGTACTTGTTCATTAAAAGCTTTATCTACGGACAAACGAACAATTATGAATGGAAATCGAATTAGCTGGGAAAACGAACTGCAACTTAAATTGCCACGGAAGTGAGACCGAAGAACTATCAATTAGCGCTAATGGATTCTCCTACAAAGCCTTTATTTAATTAATGCGAAATCATTCCCGATATAACAATACTTTATGAGACTAATTTCTTTCCCAAACACTAATTATTACATACATAAGAGACTCGATGGCAATTTGCGGAACCATTTCCCAATCCTAATCGATTTGATTCGTCGAGTTCATTTGCATAGACCCCACGAGAGACAATCCACTGCTAATAACTTAAGAAGGTAGTCTTTTTTCATCCAGCTAAATGTAGAGGACGGCAGTTGCGAGTAAAAAGTGGAAAGAACAAGTTCCCAATTGAATTATGATAGCTTATTGATCAACACTACTTAGATTGAACAACAAATTAGCTAACACGTAGATTAAACACTCCCGGGTGGTAAAACTGACCAGACCATCATGAACGAGATACCTCGTTGATAAAAGAAAATATACCAGATCTTCATCTCGTCCTCCTCACAAGATCGATACTAATGAAGAGGTGTCTTGTAGGACAATTGATGGACGAGATATCTAGTCGAAATCACTTGAATAGTTAAAATACACTGCTGGCTACCCAAATTGCAACACCAAGAAATACAAGAGATAACACAACAAAATTTATTTAGTAGATATCATGTTGACCAAGTATCAAATGATTAAATTTATAGACTTCTGTGAAGTGTGGTTCCTGCCAAAATCAGTAGCCAGAGCAGCCGCCATTGTTGGAGATCACCGCTGCCACACGCCTCGGCATTGATTCAAATAGACTTTGTATGTGTTCTTGGGGTACAACAGACCAAACAGCTTCCACACGTTGCCAAAGTTGATCTGGTGTGGCAGCTGGGAATGTAATTTGGGTCAATCGTTGAGCAACCACGGACCACGTGTTTTCTATCGGCGAAAGATCCGTAGAGCGAGCTGGCCAGGGAAGCAATTCAATCTGACGATTGACGAAGAACACTTGGACAATGCGTGCCACGTGTGGTCGCGCATTTTCCTGTTGAAATATGGCTGTGGGTAAGCCCTGAAGGTAAGGAAGAACAACTGGCTTCAACACCTCGGAGATGTAGCGCTGGCTGTTTAAAGTGCCGGCAATGCGTACTAGAGGAGTGCGAGAGTTATATCCAATACCGCCCCATACCATAATACCCGGTGCAGGACCAGTATGGCGTTGCATAACGCAGCTGTTCAGCATCCTCTCACAACGGTGTCTCCAGACTCGAATCCGATCATCGTGGTGTTGCAGACAGAAGCGTGACTCGTCAGTAAAGACAATTTCATTCCATTTTGCCGTCCACATCCTTCTTTCATCGCACCATTGGTGGCGGAGACGTCTGTGGTTCTGCGTCAAGTGTAGACGAAGCAATGGACGTCTTGCGGACAGACCACTCTGCTGTAAACGGCGTCGAATGGTACGCGCAGACACTGGATGATGCGTTACAGACTGAATGTGATATGCTATGTTTCGTGATGTGCTTGAGCGATCTGTCACTTCCAAACGCACAATATGCCTGTCATCACGTGAAGTGGTGCACTGAGGTGGATGCGATCGAACATGTCGGTCCGTCGTACCCTCCTGCATCCAACGATCACATATCCGCATTACAGTTGTTTGGTTTTGTCCAACACGACTACCGATTTCCCTGAAAGATAATCCACAATCTCGGTAGGCCACTATCCTTCCTCTGTCGAACTCGGATACTTGATCAAAAGATCATCGCTGTTTTCTACGAGGCATAATTGATCGGTTTTTTTTTAACCACAAGAAAAACACAATTGTCGTACTTGAAATCGTCGAAATCTCCAAGCCTTAAATAGCTCTTTGAAGTAGCGCCACAGGCGCGCGTGATGTGCGTCTGCGCGGAAATTCTAATCATTTACAATTCTCACCTCCGCTAATGCATGTTGTAAATTTCACATTATTCGCATGCTTCCTTCAGGGTGTTGCATTTACGGTGGCCAGCAGTGTATAAGCAAGATTCGTTTCCCAGAAAAAAGCGTTTGGATATCTGAGATAGGAAGGTATTCCAATTAACGTCGTGCTGGAGTAACACAAAGGGCTATTGTCGATGGTCCGGTATCAATCTCAACGGGAAAGTACCGATGACAACATCACGTAATTTTTAGCCACGGTCAGATGACGAGGCAACATATAAGCTAGCACCTCACTCTCCAAAATTCCACACCACGCCATCATGAGGACATTTGAGACCACGACGAATTTTACGTGCACCATCCCCCTTTGTGCCTGATGGTCTTTGGATGAATTCGAACTGGCAATCCTCCGGTTGTTATTCAGATACTCTTTCAACCAGGATACTGCAGGCCGTTTGAATATCTGAAGTAAAATCTTCGCAGTTGGTCTGGTATGTTTGTCTACACAGAAAATCCTTATCTTATGCTTTGTAAAAGGTCCGTATAAACGATACAGTGTAACATATTGACACACATATAGGTAGATGGCAGATTAACATCATACTGCAACAGCACAACGAGCTATTTGTGAAGGTCCAGGATCAATTACAAAAATAAAGATATCAGGGCAATCCATATTAATTTTGGACCTTAGTCAGATGACGAGGTCAATTCTGACATCCATTCACCATACTTCTACAGCACTTAACGCGAGGACTTTTGAGCTCGTCACAGTTTTAACGGGTACCACCCTCCACGTACACGTCGGTCCATGATGGCATCTAGTGTCGTACTCGGAACTCTCCATTTGCTTAAGTGATACTCAAGCAACTGGGTCAAATACAGCAAATCCACCGCTTAGTTTCCATAGAAGCATATGATCTACATTCACTGCCTTTTACCATTTTCAATTTGGGAGTCCACAAACGAGATGTTGATTGGCTGAGATATCGACCCATGAGCCTCGAAGTAGCCCTCCTCCCTGAAGGGATTCCCCTTTATTAAATACCCTTCCAAGTCCTGGAAAGAAATTCAGGCAAATGCGAGTTTCCTTTTAGTCCTACGGGCGCATCAAGGGGGGACTAAAAGCATGGCATGTAGACTAAAATTGACAAAGAATATACAAAAGAGGAAATGTGCTCATTATACAGGGAAACTGATGGACAGCTCTCAATTTTCGAACAGCGATTCAATTCCGGTATCGACAGCCTCAGCAGGGGTGGTTCAGAAATTGAATCGTCGTGTTTCCTAAGGTCAATTATTGCAACAGAGGAATTCAGAGTGTGTGTTAACGCATATTGAAAAAGGACGCTCTCAAGTACAGAAAATAAATGCTTTAATTCAGTTCGAAGAAGTATAATTACGACGACCATTATTCCAACAGTGCAAATCAGGACAGTGATTCCCAATCCGTAGGGGAAGGGGGGGGGGGCAATCCGGAAAATTTTAAAAATTCGGTTTTTTATAAGTATGTTTTGAAGTAATTTTAAGCGTCTAAAAACTATACAAAAACGATCCAATTTTTTAAGGTTTAAAAGTAAAATAAGGATGATCGAGGGATGATATCTTTACCCCCTCCAACCACCCAGCTTGGTCATTGGTACGGTTAAAGGCAAATCTATGTTTATGTCCCCAAATCTTTCCCTATCACATATTATCATATCATTAAGATTAAAATTTGCCAAGGATCTATTTGTCTCCAAATAGAAGTACTAACATTGAAATATTTTTTTTTATTTTGGAAAGTTTAAAAGACACATTTTACAATAACTGAACAGAGTTGTCAATAAACATAAAAATTATATCCAAAACTACTGAACTACTAAAGTCACTGTCTTTTTTTTAAGCTATCGTTTGTGGAAGATCATAGTCGTTTATTCTAGTCACACTTCTCTGACGAGGTCAGTGCTTTTACCAGGGTCTTGCTATTAGTTTTCTCATACATATCCATACACAGTTCATTTGAATAAATAAAATGGCTTTAACACACTCGATCGACATTGAGTACTTTCAGCACTGCAAAATTTGTTTATCAAGGAGAACGCTCGCTCAACTGAAGCATTAGTTCCCTGCTGGAAAAGGACAAACACCACAAACATCTTGAGATTAGGAATACTCATCTCACTCTTTTTCAAATCCTGGAACACAGTTACTCATCTTTGCTCTGTCGAGATTTTCTGTTTCGTCCATTCTGTCAAAGTGATTTGAGAGAGTTGTGGGTTTAGCACACTTAGCTCGTTGAACCATTCATCAAGTGAAACTGGAGGCATACTATCTTTAAACAGAGTCCAACTAACCTATAATTCTTTCTGTTTCAGCTGATTGTGGTTTTTTGCTCTATTATGATTTTTTTTATCAGTTGAACGACATTTATTTCATTATTTAAGACGTCGGGACACAATCCTTGAAATCGGGACTGTCACGTTATTTTCGAGATGTATAGTCATCGTAAGTATAACCCTTCTGGTGATTTTAATCCTGCTCCCGTAATTTCCCAAACAGACCAGATCTTGATGAACGAGTTATCATCATTAGAATAAACCTGACAAGATCTTAACCTTGTCATCATAAAATAACGGCAAGATCTTGATAACGAGAAATCTCGTCGTTATCAAAATTTATTAGAATCCTTGTAACTATCATCAATATCATCAAGACAAGAAGGAGGGCGTAAAATAATCTCTCTATACATCCTACTTTAATAGGAACATGTATTCTCAAAGTGAAGTGATGGTTCGAGCACCCAAAAATTTCACCTTTTAGGGAAAAAAACCGTAAACCTTATATCTTATTACGCGCTTTTTATATAAAATTACATAGAGTAAATCGAAATTGAAATTTAGATTTGTTATTTGGAACTTTTATTAGAGCTGTCATAACACAGACATTGAAATAATACAGAATAAAGTTTTCGATGTAATTTTCCAAGAATTAGGAGTCGACAGGTGTTCTAAATTGCGAAATCATTTCCGTTCCATTACTCTAAATGTCCATTCGAAAAGACATTACTTTGACAAAATATTTTTACAACCTACCACGTAGCAAATTGATTTCCAATATTAGTTTCTTGTTATGGTTTATCGCATGTCCCACCACAAACTACGAATTATTATTTGTTTACCCTTCAAAAAGGAATGTATGAACTGTTATGGAACAAAAATATATTTAAAATTGCACACTTCTTACTCTGAATTTTGATATATTTTAAAATCACGATTAATTCTACAGGGAATATGCTTCAATAATGTGTTTTGTTTCATCTCTGTGTAATTTGCATTTTTACGTATAGAAGCAACAATTAATTAAATGAAAGATATATATTGTGTCATCTGGAAAGTTCTGCGCTTATTCAAATCGAAGCTAGTTTTGTTATTATTATTTTGCTACCACTGATAAGAATTGACCTTGATTGAAGCAGATGTTTACATTCGGTCTTTCTGCTTACACTTCATAATTATAGCATGTGTTGTAGCATAATTTTTGTTTGACTGCAGTGCTAAGAATGGAGAACCAGAAAGTTCATTTTCGTCATATTATGCTCTTTAATTTTAAGAAAGGAAAAATTGTTAGTTAGACTGCTTGTAAAATGTGTGCTGTATATAAACATAATGACGTTTCTAAGGCCACAGTTCGAAAGTGGTTTGTTAAATTGCAGCGTCGAAATTTCCTTCTGGTAGATGATGCCCGCTTAACATCGAGAGGTAGACTGCATCCCAAAAAAGTAATGCTTTCTGTATGGTGGGACTACAAAGTAATTGTTGCCACAAAATCAGACAGTAAATTCGGAAAAATACTGTTCACAAATGGCAGTATTAAAAGCAGAAATCGAAGCAAAAAGGTCAGAACTGACCAATCGTCGAGGTGTTGTCTTCCAGCATGACAATGCTCGACCCCACATTTCGTTGAATGTCAGACAAAGACTTATGGAGTATGACTGGGATGTTTTGTGTCACCCCTATATTCAACAGATCAGCCCACTCAGATTTTCAACTCTTCAGGTCACTTCCAAATTCTTTGAACGGCCTGGTGTTCAATTATTTGGAGACTGTCAAACAGCACCTCGATAACTTCTTTACACATAAGACTAATGACTTTTTTAAGGGAATTTTCCAGGTGTGAGGAAGATGGCAAAAAGTCATAGAACAAAATAGGGCTTATGTGATTCTATAATTTTTTTTAATGTTTTTGTACTGCTTCGTTCGCTTTTATCTTAAAAAACGCGCAGAACTTTCCGGATGAGCAAGTATTTAAAAAAACGTTAAACAACAGTATAATATTTGTATGGAGGTTAACGGGATAAGTCATTTGGGTTTGATGGTACGATGGCTATATTTGACCTATCGTAACGTAGCTGTATTTGACCTATTGTATCATCCTGTACCAGACATAAGACAAAAAATATCAAGTAATGGACACACACGCACCCAGTTTTACTGACACAAATAGAGAAATACACTCCGTGAAAAATCATACCTCCGCCAACTTTCAACTCTCAGGTGCTAGCACAGTGGGCATACCCACTGAGCTCCGATGTCCCCGAAGTCAAAGTGAAAAGGTAAAAAGGTTGAAACAGGGGAGTATTGAACTTCCAAAATTAGATATAGAGATTGAGATTTTCTGTGATGTTACACACACAAATTTTTAATTTATTGGGAAAAAAAAAATTTAATATCAACTATATTTTCAGGCTTGATATAATGAGTAATTACTGATCTTGTATACTATAGTTATCGGAATTGAATTGTCGGAACTTTTGGTTAAATAAATAAGACTGTTCTTCCAGTTATATAATTAAAATGAAGTCTTTTAGATTCAATTCCATCTGTTATACGATTTTGATTTGAAATGTACAGACGCTGAAATAGGGAGAGGGAACTTAGAAATTCGCAAAAGTTTTTCAGAATATGATATTACGCATAGACCTAACAGAAAGAAGCAAATAATAATTAAAAATAACGAGTACTAAATTGTGTAAAATATTAAATATGAGACAGTAAAATTTAAACACTGATCTAAAATAGATGTTGATATAAAGGCATTGAAAAAAATATACTCTGCGAAACAATATATCTATATCCACCTCTCTCTCTTTTTCTCTCTCTCTCTTTTTTTTCTCTCTCTCTCTTTTTTTTCTCTCTCTCTCTCTTTAGTTAAACTTCTTTCACATTGTTGTTGACACATAATTGTTATTATTTGTTTATTGGCGGATTCTAAAATAGAGACAATATGAAGTCAAGAGCTATGTGATTTATTCGTCACTTTAAAATTTAACTGGATTATATCGCTACAAGGAATTTAACTTCAGAAATTTCTAAAACTACCTGGAATAGCTGGAATCTTTTCAGCAGTATGACTGTAAATGCAAAGGATATCTTTAATTATTGATGAACTCGCACACATGGAAAAGAAAATGTCATCAAATATTAAAAATACGATCAGACTAAACAATACCCAATCGTCCTTGAAAAAGAGAATGTGATATAATTGAACTGTCAACTTTTTACCGTTCATTTTATTGGATTTAAGAAACAACGTCATACGTATATGAGATGTTGTTTTGATAACATTTACTAATTTTATTTTAGTTACAGGTATGAAAAGTGTATAAATATGATTCTTTAATGAATTTAAATAAGATTACGAATGGATTTAAATAAGAGATGGAATGTGAGCAATGTGTCTTCAAATTTAAAAATATTTGTCAGCCTTATTTGTCAACAATTTTAAAGAATGTAGGAATATGTTTGTACTAAAAAAACATTATGTATGAATAAACGTTCCAAGGAAGTTTGGACCAAATCCCTACCCAATCGAAAAAGTGTACCTTATCTTCATTTCCTTCCCTTTAAAGTCCAGGTTTTGGCCCCATTCCAAGTAGAGCGCTGGCAATAATCAAATTTGGAAAAGATGTCGACACTTTTGGTGTAGAACAAAAAATGAACAAATTTGTTACATCTGAGATTTGTCTATTTTTGAAAAAATGTGAACGATAGAGTTTGGAAAAAAATAGTTTCTTGTTTAGCGTTCTCCTTTTAAACATTTTTACTTTCATTGGTGTTCGTTCATACAAAAATTGGTCTGTTTGTGCTTGAAAATGAATTTATTTTTTCTGAAACACTTCGTGATTTATTTTTCTGTTCAATTTATTTTCATTGTTACGGTACCTGTAGTGAAAGCTGTCAACATTCAGTTTTTAGCAATTTCAGAATAGTATTTCTGCTAGTTTTTGGCAGTACCATTGCATCGTGTTTACTTACGAAAACTCAAATTCCTTCAATCTAATGACAGAACGTTTTCCGCTCAAAATAATGCATTTTTTATAAGATTTTGTAATCAAGTAAAACATTTCTAGTTACGTAAAAGTATCAAGCTTATATATCTTTTGTACTTTAAAATTTAACTTTATTAGAATATAGATGGGTAAAAATGATTTCTGACACATCCCAGAAGTACAATAAGCAAATGTAAGAAATAATTCAATCAGAAAATTCGTTTGATCATTGAGTCACATTCATAATCATTGAGTCCAAAAAGAGATTAAAATTATTGAAAATGCAGTACTTAATTATTGCTAACCACAAGAATCCTTGCTTCATACCATTTTAAAGCAAGATATTATTATAATTATGTTTGATTAATTGTTAACAGTCAGTCCAGTTGAACAGATAATTTATAATAAAAATTAAAGTACTATTTTGAACTTTATATATCATATTCGTTTTAAAAACAGACTTGAGGTTATTCGCTGTTTTTTCTTCTTTATGGGGGACAATACGTTTTCACTGCAATCTAGAAAAAAGTTCAGCTCATTTTGAAGTATATCTGAGTTTTTCCTCCATCTTGGCATCTTATCGAAGTAGTGAGAGTTCCGAGAACGAATCTCCGACTGTAAAAGAGCTGTCTATCATGTTGATGAGATATCTGTTGTTGTTGTCGTCGTGCGGGCCATATATAGCCCAATCGGGGGTGCCATTGCGCTTCTTCATCGGGATATCGGGGGTACCATTGGACTTCTTCACACAGGGCACATCCGTTTTACAGGAAGGTCCCTTTCACACATCCATTCACTCACACATATCGTAATTTAGATCCCAATCAGAGGTCGATAACCCCTTGCACAGAGGTATTGATTTGTTTTGGGAACATGGGGGATTTTGTGACCACGACCTATTTAACGTACCCCAGCCATCATTAGCGAACACGACGGTCTTTCGCCATGTCTAAGCGCTGATCTCGCAACCATCAGAATTGCAGGCTCCGCTGAGGACAGAACCCACAACCCTTCCGATGCGAGCCCCACGCTCTACTGACTGAGCTACCGCGGGATGCGATATTTATTTGTATTTATGTAGAATAGATAAAAGTTCAATATGTAAATGGGAAGATTTCTAAATCGATTGTCAGTCTTCTGCTAATGTTTCTAAAATGATTTGCAAGTTTTAAAAAGATTATGTCTGCCTATTTAAAAATAAATCGGAGATTTGGTGATTTTGTTTATTATTTAAATGTATATTGTGTGTGTGCCTAAATCTTTTGCAGCCCTGTCATCAACTGCTTCACAAATTTATCTAAACAAATTTGAAGTGAAGTTAAGAGGATTTATTTTTCATAAAATTATAAACATGTTAAATTTTATTAATTTTCTTACCATACTTGAAAAGTTGATAATATTTTTAGTTTGTCAAATAAATTTAACTGTGTATGAAGAGTTTAGGAAAGATAGCTTTTACAACGATTTCAGGTTTTAGTTTGTCACATAAATGTTTTTTGTTGGAAGTTTAGGTGAAATAGTTTCTACAGCAGGGTGTTATTTTGTCATATAAATGTCTTTGCCTAGAAATTTTTCAGGACAATTTCTACCAAAAAATATATTTTAGTTCGTCAGATCAATATCTATATTATATTGTTAAGGACATACAATTTTACCAAAAAGAAAGTAGGTTTCGGTTCTTGACACAAATATATTTGTATAGGAAGATTGCTGGACACATAGCCTACAACGAGACCACTTTTACCACTTTTTAGAATCTGTAAAACAGTCAGCAACTAATTAAAATAATATCAGCTTACATACGCAAATTTGGCAATCCGAGATTTGATCTGGTATCAATGAAAACATTTTTGAATGAAAACATTGCTTAGCTATACGAACAAGCGCTGTTATTTTATTAAAGGATGCATGCATTTTATCCTCAGTTCAGATTTATGTTTAAGACACCGTATAAAGTTTATTACATAATCTAAAATAAAATAAACATTTTGATTGCTATATGAAATATTAAGGTTTATTACATTGCATGATTATAAACAGTTTGCATTAATTTTTTTTTGAGCTAGCATCAAATACTGTTTCATAGTCAATAACAAAGGTTGTACGTCCTTTTTGGGATTTAAATTTAAATACCAAACACACACACACTAACCGAGTAACATTATTGTTTTCATTATTCACGAGCAAACTCTCCCGGTCACCGATGCATATCCTACTATCCGCCATTTTAAATGCGAACACAAAACCTCTATCCGAAAAAGAATGAATTAATTAGATTATCATTTATAATTTACGAGACAAGTGCGAGTAATCTTGCCATTCTTTTGTCGTTAGAGTTTTTGTAGGCAACTCCCTATATCGGAACAAATTTAAATCCGTATATACGTTAAAAAAAAGCTCATATTTTACTTTGTGATCCGCTAGTTGTAAATTAAAATTTTTAATACTGCCAAAACTGAAATGATTATACAGTTCTTTCAATTTTTTTAAGTTGTTTTAAAGCGTAGCTAGATTATATTTTTAAGCATACTTAGGTAACTTTTGCTCATTTTTAAGTCAACAAAATCTGAGCCCGGTTATTACTTTTCTTAAAATGATCACCCAACTTAAATCAATAATACACTATTGAAAGAACTATAATTTACCTTCTTTCATAATGTTTGCTTTATGCATCAAGGGAACATTTGTTTTATCTATTAAACCTAAAAGTGCTAATATATCATTGTCTCAATAAAAATATTTTTAATGAGAAAACTTTGTATAGGGTCATTTCTATAGTTTTATTTTTAAAACATTGAAAATAATTTCGTAGTACGGTGTAAGAATACATATTCTAAGAAACATCTCGAATGTAAGATGTTTCTTAGTATATGTATTGTTATTGGTACTGGATCAACACAACTGGCTATTGAGAATGGTACAGGATCAATGGCAAAGGGAAAAGTTCGAGGACAACATCACGTTAATTTTAACCACGGTCAGATGACGAGGCAACAACTGAGCTGGCACCCTACTCTCCAAACTTACACACCACAGCAAAGTGATTACTCTTAGACTAGGGGAAACGTAAGTTGAATTCAGTCAAAGACAAACACTACTGAATTTATTTAAATTGTGAGCATATACCTGAAATATTTGGAATCTTAGCATTTCTGCTCCCTTTTTCATTTGAATACAAAAGTTCAGCATGGAACCAGATGCAGAATTTGAAGTAAATTGAGATATTTAGGGACCATATCCTCAGTAATTCATCTAAATTTCACTCCAAATAATCCTCAGTTTCAACTAATCTGTTAAACATTGCAATTAAATAAAAAATTAATTAAGAAAAATGTGTAGAGCTATAGCATCTTGTTTCAAATTCTATATTCAGTAGTACTTGAAATCGTTTCCATTTTTTGATACTGAAAAATCCTTTCTCACAATACGTCTAATTTCTTTCTAAATAATTTTCAATTTCAAGGTAGTGATTTGGCAAATAAAAAAAAAGATTTCCGTGAAGAACAGAAATATTCCAATTATTTGCATTGCACTAGAGCAATATAGGTCTATTAGCAACGGTTCTGGTACGATTCCTATAGTAAATTTCAGAAGACATCAACTTTTAATTATGAACTACTGTCAGATGATAAGGTCAGCACCTGAACTGAAACCCCATTTTTCAAACATCGAGAAAACAAAAAGTCTGAGAAGGTTTAGAAATGTATCCTTGGTTTCTAAATTGACTCGAATATTTAGTAGTGTTAGATATAGTTTAAATTGGTTTGCGACTGTCATTTAATTTAACAACTACGTCTTTGATACTGCATTTGCACTTCGACTACGATTCTCTACATTTTTTTCTTCCTACTTCCCACAGCGATTTTTATAAAAGTAGTTCCAAGCAATTCTTGGTCTCAACGGGCATCGATTTTGGAAAAACGACCAAAATATTCCAATAATTTTATGGAGTTACTGTATCTAACTCAAAGTTTAGAAGTTACTCTGAATATTGTCCCTTTTCTTATGATACTGCGATTGACATTTTAAAATTACTATTAGTAGATTTTTTTTTAAATTGTTTTGTTTCTTTGCATTAACTTCATTCAAAATAATTTCAGTTTCAACGAAGCTATTTTAAAATGAAAGGAAGAAACTGTTGAGAAAAAGTATCGAAATCCTTGTCTGTAACTATCAATTTAAAAGTGCTAGAAGTAGGTCCCATTTTTGATACTGCAATTGAGTTTCATAAGTCCGATTTTCTGATATTTTGGTTGATTTCTTTAATTCTCCAATTGCACTCCTAATTGATCTAAACTTCACTACAAATAATTATCAGTTTCATCATGACAATATAACAATAAATTTAAAAGTAAAAGCAAAAAATAGTTATAGTTTCTATATCCCAGATTCCAACGTTCAATTTAAAATATAAAAAAAAAGTTTATGTTTTTTTAAATGGCTCATTTTAAGTTGTTTCTACGGTGCGATGTAAATACAAATACCAATTACCTCTTTGATACCAGATTGCACTTGAGCAGATGTCATAAAAAATAGCCATCAAAGTAAAGTTTTTACATGTGTTTCCTCTTTTCATAAGCGGATAATGTTAAGAAATTTAAAGTTAATGCACATGTTAAATATTCATAGGCCTGTGTACTTTAAATCATGTATTCATCGGTTTTTTAGAAACAAATTGACAAATAATGCTTCAAAATTTAAAAGCATCACATAAAAAATGCGTGTTTAGGAAAGTGCGGCAGTTAAGTGCATTAAATAAATCTCATGTTGAAAAAATGCAATAAGATGTTTAGAAGCAAAAAGCATTATTTTTTTTATTTTTTGTTTGCGTATGGAACTTTCTATACCAAAGGACAAAGATGGTGTAGACTTGTATTTAAGAGTAGGATTTATAATATTACTCCTTAATACCAACAGATAAAATAATATTTGCAAAGTTAAAACTCTATAAGTAGGCTAAATCAAAGAACGTTTTCATGAAGTCGAGAAAATTTCTAAGTAAATATGGACAAAAATATAAGCAACGTATAATATTGGAACAAAAAATTCAAAAGAAATCAGAAAATACCAAACTACTGACTAATGCCGATCGATGCAGATTGCGGAATTCGTCAACGAGATTTGCTCAATGTGGACGAGCATTATCGTCCATAAATTTAAAAATATTACATAGCGTTCTAAGACCTCATTCCGATATCTCTGGCCAGTATCAGATCCTCTGTTGAAAACGCGTAGGGGAGTACGTCCATAGATAATCATTATACCCTACGTCATCACACCTGCACTACAAAAACAGTCATATTCCATAAAGTTCAATGTAAGATTTGGGTTTTTGACTCCCTCCAGATGTAAAAACGCTTAGAAGCAGATGTTAAACTAAACCTCTATTTATCATGGGTCCATTGGCGTTCATTCCTGTTCTAATGTTCTTTGCACCAATTAAATTGATCCATCTTGTGCTGTGAAGACAGTCAAACATATACCTTTAGCTTTCTAGCATAAAGGCCTCTTTCATTAAGCCTTCTGTAAACAGTTTGCAGTGATACAATAGTTTACGTGACGGCTGCAAGCTCTGAACTGAACTGCCGATTAGTAGACTTCCTGTTACGACGGGCAATTATTGCGATATATCGATCTTGAGAAGCAGTTGTTATAGGTTTACGCCCTTGTCCAGGCCTCCTTACAACAGTTTTGAAATTGTTTCCATAGCGCAGAGGCTGAATGTTTGAAATATTCACTCATCTCGCTGCTTCTATGAGTGTTTGCTTTGCTTCTAAATGGCCGATAATGCGCCATTTCACAGATTCTTCCATGTGATACTTCATAGCCATAGCAAACTGTTCCGTGTTCTTACAAACTAAAATCAAACGCTGTATTGCAGAAATTCGCTCATATTTTTACTTGGCACAAAGAGCTTGATTTACCGTCGGAATGGATTACATCGATTGGGTATTACATGGAATATAGTTATTTTTGGGAATGTAAAGATAATTTGGTCATAAGTGTAATGTGTATAAATTTTTTATTTCTCTATTTGCAGACTGGTCAAGCCATTCAAGGCATTTCTCAAGTCCTCAATCTTCTGATAGATAAACTGTCTTCTGAAATTCTATATTATTAAGAATATATTTTAACTATTTTTGAATTAAACATATTCCCATCCGGCTATAATATAACAAAATTACAAGTATATTTGATTTTCGTGTTGGTCTGATACCTTCTAACTTCAAATAAACTTCCACAGTTCAACAAAATCTAAGATAGCAAATGTAGACTAGACAATCCGTTTTATTATTCCGGAAATGTATCTTACATACATGTCTTACACATTATTTTTCTTAGTCTTCTATTTAACAACATAAAAAACTACATCGCTGTTACTCCAAATTTTTCCCTTACTTCTGTCTGCTCCCTACATTAAAGGCCGTTTTGTTTGTTTACAGATATGCATCATGTTGACATTCCTATATAAACTGGAAACATCTATAGATATCCCAAATCCTATTGTTGAGAAACATGTTGCTTTATTCACGATGATTTTTAAACCATTTGTACTATCACTCCTTTCATACATTTATAAAGATAGTTTTATAACGTGTTGAAAACATTCAGTTAAATTTTAAAATTCTGAAATATTTTGATGGGTTTTCTATTTTTTTAAATTTTTTATATTTATATTGTATATTGTAACCTATGAAATATTTGCATATAGTTCTAAAGGTTTAGTTCATTAATATGGAATGTGTTTTTAATTATACTATTATTTATGCAATCTTTCAATATTACTTCGAGACAAACATGAGAGAACATAAAAAAAATCAAGTATTTCATTCAAGATAAAATATCCTTTTTAAAAGTTCTGATAACATATTAATATTGAAGTTTAGGAAGAATAAGGAATTTTTTAATAAATTCAAGTTAGCAACTTTTTAAATAGTTAAAATGTGATTAATTGTAATTACAATAAAATACAATATAATTTGCATGTGTCATTAGATAGAGACTCTTCTATTAACCCTGCAAGTGGTTTCGACGAGATATTTCGTAAGTAAAGATCTGACAAATTTTGTTTATGACGAGATATCTCGTTATCAAGATACTGCTGACATTTTATGGATCAAGACCTGGTCAATGTTCTTCTAATGACGAGATATATCATCCATAAGGATCTGATAAATGTGGTTATAACCTCAGCAGGAAGATTAAAAGCCACTGAGCCAGGAAAGGAAAAGTATTTTGTAGGTGACGATTACTATAATAGCACTTCGCATGTAACCTTACACTGTTCACTATATGGACGCATTTGGACACAGCAGAAATTCGGAGGAGGATCCTTTCTAGTGTGGAGATGTTTTCCTGGTTAGGACTTGGCCCATAGCTTTATGAACCTGGTACTATGAGCAACGACGTTCTGGATAATTCGGCCTTGCCTACACTATGGCAATACTACGACGATGATGATGATTTCTTCCAACAGGATCGAGCTCCATGTCATACTGCAAAACGTGTGTCTAGACTGGTTATCTGAAAATGTTTTGAATTTCCTTGACTGGCCGGTTCAGTGTTTCCATCTCAATCCGATCGAGCACTTGTGAAACTGGAGTGAAGATACAATACCGCCACGCACGCCCATCTTCACAACAATCTCTTCTCACATCCTTGCTTAGCGAGCTATTCTTGCCCAGACTTACAGAGAACTTGTGGATATACGCATTGACGTGTTTCATATGTAATACATGCAGAGTTAGAGACTACCCGTTACTAAATGTAATAATGAAGCACTTTCTTCTGAAAAACATGCTGTGTCCAAATACTTTTGTCCATAAAGTGTATTTTCCTAATGGTTTGTTCAGTGAAACAAATGCTCTGAAATCAAGAATTTTTTTTGTTGTTGAAAAGTAGAGAAAAGTTTATTGAATGAATACACTGTTACAATATACATATATATACTGATTCTTCAGTAATTCTCACCTATCTCCTCTCCTGAAACCGGTAGTTCGTTACCGATTTCAAACCCCATGAGTATGTCCTTGCGTTTAAACGTGGAACATTACATTTCAAAGAAATAAATAAAGTGAAACAATTACCAATGATCACAATCTTTTATTTAATTCGAATTAAATCATTTTACTATCCCTTTTTTCGTAAGGAATTTATTATTTTCAAACGTATTTGATGGTTTTCAATCACAAAAGACCGCATTTTATAGGATTAGTGGAATCCCCAGATTTCATGGTAACTTGAAAGTACACAACATATTATTTGTATTTAAAAACATCCTACACAATTTTCTATTGATTTGAGGGCTACAAATGGTATGCATCGGTATTTTATCTATACATCTTGTAATATTTTCCCCATGACTGCTCTATCTTCACTTAATAGCCCGAGGGATTCCATCTTAGGCAACCATAATGCGATTATTTCTTTCTCAACACTTAATATTAATTCGGGCATGGGGTGAAGTAAAAAGACTAATTAGTGTATTTGCGAAAAGGAAAGAAAAGCAAAAGTTTTACGAGGAGATTCTATTCATCTGCTAATTTTTGCAAATGCAATTAGCCCACCAATTATGCTCTCAGCTACGATCTGAATGTGCCTCACACTTTGACCATCTGCGAGCAGTGAGCGTTGACTCAGAATCGAGGCACTGTTGCCATTTTATTATGGAAAAGATTTGGGGTTTTTCAAGCGACTCAGATCTGGACATTGATACAAGGTTGATGCAATTATCTTCAAATGTTACTTTGATATGTTTTTTTTTTGCTTTTTTCCTATATTACTGAGCAAAAAGAACGCCTTTTTTGCTGCGGATTCATGGGTTTAATTTGATACAGTTGTTTATTAGATTTGTTACTTTACTTTTCTATACATCCATGTGTGTCTCATGTTTTCGAAAGTATTGCATCTTTTTCACTCCCATGGGTTATGTTTGTAAGGAAAAAATTGAGTTTTTGTATCCCAGGGGTATCATTTTAAGAAAAAATCCGTGTGAATTTTTCTAGTTGTGGAGTATGAAAGGGAATATAATTCGAGACGATTATTTCACTGTCACAGAAACACAGTGTTGCAACTGTGAACATCAATGTGTAGGACGGTCACTGTGAGGATATTGTTGCACTTGGCTGTCTTCGCATCTTCATAAAATACGTCACTTCCTGTGGTTTCGTAATGCACATTGTGCAATCCGTTGCCTATGTTTAAAGAATAAGTCTTTTAATTGAACGATTATAATTAAGGTGTATAAGAACGAAAAAGGATTATGTGCATTTTATACAGTTTTCAGGTAGGTAGTAACACTGAAGTAACGAACCGGAAAGAAAATATCCGAGGAAAACAATTCTTAATTTTTGTCCACATATCAGTTGACGACTTTATGCATTTGGATTTTGACTTTTGTTGAAGTTATGTAAACAGCACCAGAGTGTTTTGAAATTAGAATACACGTTCCTTTCTTTATTGAGGAAAGTAATGTTTATAGATTTTTTGTTTCTATAAAAAGTATAAATGGAATATATGTTTATGTTTGTACGGAATTTGAACTAACATTCATTTAGTTGTAATGGGCATTTTAAATGTTTTTGTTTTCTTTAAAAAATTGGATTGACTCTAAATTTAGTTTAACTGAGAATCTACATAGCCAATACTATACTATTATGTAACCGTATTTTTGTAACTTTCATTCCTTATTTTCGTTTTAGTGGGGTCGATTGTATGACATCAGATTCATCAGCATAGACGTAGGTACACAATTGGTCAAACAACCGCATATCAATGCCAATTTATAGCCATATATTTCGATACTAGAACTAGACTGAGGAATGCCAATTTTCAAATCGATGATTAGTCCAAATATTTACTAGAAAATCGTATATATTCACACATCATCAGTTCTTTCTTCATCTTAGAAATATAACCTGAAAAACAAAAGTCATGTGAGTACTTGCATGGTATTTTCCAGCAAGGCTTTTAGAGGCTTTCTCTAGCATCCGCTAATCCGCTGTGGGTTTTCAGTAACTCGGTACGGAGGGGTCTGCTTCCATTCGAAGGAAGGAAGGAAGGTATTTTCCAGCGAGGAAAAAGTAATAACAAGTAGTAATTTAAATATCAAATATTGTCCAGTATACAATTAACTTCTGGTCAGTTAACATTCATTGACTTATATTTAAATATTGGTAAACTTGAAAAGGTTAAGATTTTGGATTTTGTTTCTCCATAATAAACGGAAGACATAACTAACCTAGAGATTAACTATCAAATTCACCGAATTTGCACATAATTTCAGTTTGAAAAAAAAATTAGACCATTTTCTCTATGAAATTAAGATTGGTAAGTAATTATTTACTAATCTTATCAAGATCAAAAGCAAAATTAGTTACGTACTAACGAGGTATTTGAAGTAGAAAAATTTCTCGATCAATTATGAATAATAATTACTAATCCATGATTTTTAATTTGTCCCCATTTGTCAGAATGGTTGCGAGGCAGTCTTGATATTTAAACCAGATGTAGCTCATACCTGTTGGAAACCGTACTTAACAAATCCATACGCGAATCCTTTTAAATTGATACCCCAATTGGAGTCATTCATATACTCTAATGCTTATATGAAACTTTATTAATTTTTTCCCGACTTATTAATTTTTAATATATACTTATAAATTTATTAATTTTTTCCCGACTTTCCCGATTTCTTTAGATAAACCTTACCGAAAACCTATTAAATGAATGTTTTATTTGCTTTTAAGCTTTCTTCCAAAATTTTAAAAGTACAACTTAAGGAAAATAAAGAGAATACGCTTCGAGAACACACTTACTTTCAAAGTTCCAGAAGCCAATGCCATCCACCAAATCAATAAAAAGCTACACTGTAGTTACTTGTAGAAGGAAACCTACCATTCCTTTGTAAAACAGTATAACTCCAAATATCCAAATCAATTGGTAGCAGACCCCGATCCGGATAATCGAATATCCGGAAAAATGGAAAACTCATGAATAAAAGGTTAATTAGTAAAAGAAAGGAATTTGCTTTAATATGTTATGTAATTTAATTACTATGAAGACAACTATGTTTACATTTTGTACTTACATACTGTATTAAAATATATCATTGCTCAAACATATCGGTCAATGTCAGATATTTCGCTGGTTTTAATCCTTTTCGTGCAGTCAGTCTCGCATGAAATTGCTGTAAGTAGCTACAGATAGTCGACCTCGGGTTGTCGCTCCATCCATTTCACCCCCCCCCGTTGTGTCAAATCACTCAAACGCCTTACTAGCTGACTGACCCGCGTCTGGCTAGGTATCAATGTCGTCGCCATTTTCCGGGTCATCAATGAGTTCTTCTCTCACCTTTTGAATGAGTTCATCGTCACTGAGAATTTGGAATCCAGAGTCCGAACAATCACACACCAGCCATTCGCCTGCGTCCTCTGCACTACACTTGGGACATCCAGGAATGTTTCTTATGTCCTCAATTTACACTTCGTCCTCTTCGGTTTCGTCATTCATCGACAAGAACCATTTAAAATGCGGATTTTACTGATTTTTTTCTTTCTCACAGCGATCAGCATAATTGGCAATCCGAAAAACTGGAGTTGGGATGATTGGAGCTCGACTGTATTGGCTGTAGCATCAGTATGGTATGAGCTGTATGTAACGTACAAGTATCAACAGGCATTGGAAAACATAATAATATTTTAAAATTGTTGATACATGTTTTTCTTGCGTCATTTTTCAATGAACTCATTGACACATCTTTAGGTATGTACGTACGTGCATCACAACTCCAAGGTACTGGAGTGATCTCTCCTTCCTTTCATTTTTACGCTGGTTTGCCTCCTTCTATATTTTACTTTTCCTTTCTCCCTCATTATGCTGTCCTGCTTGTGAATGGCACAACTTAGCCAAATATGGCCCTTGCGCGATAAAATCCCAAAACAACCAACCATTTTTCAATCTGAAACTACTGGATCATACATCATTTGAATCTTCAAAAAAGAACCTTCTTCTAGGTTTCATTTCCTTGGGGGAGACACTACCAACAACAGCTATCTTCAGATGTATTTTCATTTTTTTATTTGCAAAAATTAAATTATTAATTATGTATTTTCTTATTTAAATGCTATTTTTATTTTTCTTTAATTTATATACTCTTCCAAGTTTCTATAAAAGCAGTACTTCAAAGATGTTTCTTCGAGGTAAAAGACTGCTAAATTGTTTAGCATATCTGGTGCCTCATAACGCTTTAAAAAAGCTCTTAGTCTCGAGATGGTTGACTGATCATGCTGCCATCTAGGGGATGTCTCTTGATTGTTACCTACTTAAATACACGCAACATGTAATAATCGTGAATTCCAAAAACCACAAATTGGAGATAATGCCAATTTGATAGCATGTTTTTTCTGTCGATTAAATTGGTCGTACTAGGGTAAGATTGAACGCCACTGGTAATTATTTCGAGTTTCTACTTGTAAAATCAGTATTGCATTTTTCACGATGGTCGCAATAGCTCAACGGTCATTAGCAAAGTTATCCTTACACAGACAACAATTTTATGCAAAACGGCAAACGCATTCACTAAAGCATTTAAATATATCATTTCTTAACCATTTTAACTTATTACCCCAAACAAAGTAACAGAAATCAAGACATAACTATTTCATAATACATTTAGTGTCCAAGTCAATGAAAGTCCACCCTATTCACTAAATTTATAAAAAGCAAGTTGCTTTGATGAGATTAACGTTACAGTAATTTTTAACACGCGACGCCCTCCTTTGTGGCGTCACTTGTAACATGTGTGCGTGTGTGTGTGAGAGAAAGAGAATTACATGTTTTGCGTTCTGTAGGTTATATACAAATCGAAACCATCTTGGTTAGATCCTCTGAATACCTAATGGATGGAAGATTCAAAGCCTCATGTAATAATCGTGTACTGTGTAAGCTATAAGCACACATTCGTTTCAACAAGGGTATGTTTTGATAGCTTATATCATTTTTATCTTTCAAAGTATTTCTGGATGTTTCAATTATTTTCAAAATTAATTAATAAAAAATATTTGTTTAAAGATTAGACTTTCAAGAGAGATATTTTAACTCACCAACCTTAGAGTGATTTTTTTTCCAACCGTACAGATATTTTCATCCTCTTATGAGCAAGAATGGTCTATAAATCTTATTTCACACATTTTCGTGTTTATAAGTAATTAATATTCGCATTAAATTATTATGCATTCTACCGCGTTTTTTGGCAAAGACCATTATATTTCAAGATGTTTTCATTAAGCCTTCAAGTTGTTTTGATGAGATATACAGTCCATCACGATTTGATCAATTTTACTAATGACGAGATATTTCTTCAGCAAGGTAGATATTTTAGTATGACTAGATGAATATTAGGTAAGTTTTATTCTAATGACGAGATATTTCGTCCATTAAGATTTGGCCAGTTTTTCTTAGTACGACATAACTCCTAGAGACAACCACCAAGAGGTTTAAAGTTACAGATTGTTAAAATAATTCGCATAAAATGTGTATAAATAAAGTACTTAGTCAACAGTTGCTTGAGTGATCAGTCTTCCATCAGTGCCTAATAATTATTGGATATTTATATACGCGCAGCGTGTAAAAATCACAAATGCAAAAACAGCAACAAGCCATTTTGTATAGATTGTTAGATCAGGTCAATATGGAACCTTACAAACTTTTGGAACTTCTAAAATCAGCTTGACCTTTTCAAAATGAAATTGGCTCGTAATTTTTAGAAATACACAAGCAGTCGTTTATTGCAGAGCACGACAAATGCCTTCATATATATGTGGCCATATAACCTCTTCAACTTTCCTTCAACTTATTACCCAAAACAAAGTGACACTAGTCAAGACAAAACTATTCGAGAACACATTTAGTGTCCAAGTCCCCAGAAGCCAGCCCCCATCCACTAAATCAAGAAAAAGCCTCGTTGCAGTTATTTGTAACAAGCCACACCATCCCTTTGTGACGGTGCTTGTAACATGGGTGAGTAATGCCTGTTACTTTCTGTGTCACGTGCTGGGCCCGTGTCTCTCTTGTTGCTTTTCATACAAGAGAAGGGCGTAAGCGATGCGTTTCATATCTTTCTCCTGCGCCCGGGGATCAATTCCTTTTGTGACGACGACACTTCTCGCGGCGGATTCTTTTCGCTTATTCTCGGGGGTTGTTTGTTGCAATCCTATTGGGAGTGCAACTGCGGAAATAAAGTGGGTTGAATCTCATAGAGTGTTGTGCAATTTGGTGATGGAATCTATGGATCAACTTTTTCGAATCTCTGTAGGTCGGATGAATTGTGTACCTGTATATGGATGAATTATTTACCTATTCCAATGCGCTTTGTTTGTGTAATTACGTGAAAAACAGTCCTTGAAAACATTGAGTAGCTTTGAAACTTAATACTCGGGCACTTTTACTTTTAAGATAATGTAATCCTCTGCGTATTGTGCAGTTACTTCGACAGAATTAGCAGATTAAACTTTTCTGAATTCATTTGTAGTTATTGGTAGAATCGATGACTTTGGTCATTGGTTATGAATTAATAATTTACCTATTTCGATTGTAATAGATGCACATACATTCCCAATTTATATTAAATGTGTATTTGAGGCATCTGCCTGGGCTTTGCTATGTAATAATCGGACACTTTAACGTTGAGATTAGGAAATTATTTAGATACGTTGCATTTCACTGATAGAATTGGTGTTCGATGTTTTCTGAATCTATTTGAAAATTTTATTAATTTTGATACCTATATATTTATGTATTTACCGATTTAGTTTAATATACATGTTATTTCCAAATTTAAGTAAAATGTATGATTGAGACCATTAACTGTGCTGTGATATGGAATATATAGACATTTACTGTTAGACTTGGAAATTCTTGGCTTATATTACAGTTCAGTGATAGAGTTTTTTTTTCATGAATTAATCATTTTGATCCTTGGATATTAATGAGTTATTTGCCTACTTTGAGTGTTCTAGATCCATTTTCTATAATAATCATATGTGTGTTTGAGGCCATTGCATGAGCTTTGACATGTAGAATTCGGGTACTTCTTCTTTGAGATTTGGAATTTTTTGGGTAGGTTACAAATTCAATGAAGTTATAGATGAATTTTTTTTCAATGCTTGAGGTGCGTATTCGTTGAATTTTATCCAGTCATGGAATTTGTGGAGGAATTTTACTTTTAAATAATCTAACGAGTACCGGTAAATATTACAAATCACTAATACATATTCTATAGAATAAAATAAACTAATCAGAACACAGAAAAATTAAATTCTTAATTGCTTCCTTAGAAGTTAATAAATCAGTTATTGTTCTCTCGTAGCAATGTTTTAACAGGGAACATATATGCCACGTCACACAATCTAAGAATTCACCTCTAAATAAAAACGAATGTTTAATCGTCAAGCAAATCCAAATTTGACTAATCAACGTTTTAAAATTAATTAAAAAATAACATTAAATGAAAGCATATAAATATACATTAAAAGGAATAAAGTATACCAAAGCTACCTTAAATCCTTATTTGCTTCCTCATAGATTATAAAAATAATTATTTGTACATTTCGCTGATAAGTTTCCAGCTGATGAGAAACAGGGTGTAAAATCCTCTAACTAGTCCAACAAATATATTTTTTACTATCAACTACTTTGTTTAACTTAACTATGTTCTTTTATTCAGGTGTTGCTTCGACATCAAACATACAATTATACATTCAGAGGTATAAAAGAAACCAATAATTACTTCCTCATAGGTTATTAAAATAAATACGTATAAATTTCGCTGGCGAGAATCATCACCTCATAGGAAAATGAGTTTGAAATCTCTAAATAAAACAGATTTCGTTATCTAGTCTTAACAAATCTAAATTTGACTTATCAACAACTTTTGATTTACTTAGTAACATTGTTTTAGTCAGATGTTGTTTCAAGGTATATATTCAAAGCAATGAAACAGACCAAAGCTAACTTAATCATTAATTACTACCGCACAGATTATTAAAATAATTATAGTACAGTTCACGGGAGAGTTTTCATCGGAGGCAAATCACGATTGCAATATCCTTTAAATAAAACAGCTTTCGTAAATTAATCCAACAAATATAATGTTGACTTATTAACTACTTTAGTTTTAACTAACAACACTGTTTTAGTCAGTAATTACTTCCTCATAGTTTTTAAAATAAATATGTATAAATTTCGCTGGGGATAGTTATCCTCGAGCCAGTGGCACCTCGGTAGTATAGAGGTAAGTATCCCCGCCTGTCACGCGGGAGACCGGGGTTCGATTCCACGCCGGGGAGGATTTTTTTAAAGGAAAAACTACTACTTTAATAGGGTAATAGACAGTTAAAACGCGTTGCAAGAAAATATAGTTAATTCAAAGGGAGTGTACGAATTTAAGATACAATTGGATAGTCAGTGGGAATTGGGGAATTCATAAACAAAGGACCAGCCTTGTTGGGCTTGAGCCTGTAGCTGGTCGTCAATATTTGTATTTGTATTCATGGGAAAATGAGTTTGAAATCTCTAAATAAAACAGCTTTCGTTATCTAGTCTTAACATATGTAGTTTTGACTTATCAATAACTTATGTTTTACTTAGCAACGTTGTTTTAGTCAGATGATGTTTCCACATATACATTCAAAAGAAAGAAATAAACCAAAGCTAACTTAAATCATTAATTACTACCTCACTGGTTATTAAAATAACCTGTGAGGTAGTAACCTGTGAGACTGTATCCAATAAATATAATTTTGACTGATTAACTAATTTTGGTTTAGTTAACAACGTTCTTTTAGTCAGGCGTTGCTTCTACCTACAATCATGCATTCAAAGGTATAAAATAAACCAAAGCTAAATTAAAACATTAATTACTCCCTCACCGAATATTAAAATAATTATTTGTGTATTACGCCTGGGTGTTTCCAGGCTGCTGCGACAAAACCGAGTTTGAAGTCTTTCCCCTAAATGAGATAGATAGTTTTCTTCATTAGAAGTACACGAGTCCCGAAATTTCAGGCGAAATTAATCCCAACAAATCAGGTTCCTGGCCAGTGGCAAATTCCTCTCTAATTTCGGAGGGCTCTGTGTTCTGTGTCAGACAAATCTCCAGCCTAGGAAGAAAGGCCATTATTTTCGGAAAGTGATTAGAGAGTCTTCTTTCACGAGACTCCGATAATTGTTTCCTAGGGTAGAAAAATATTTCAATCTTGCAACCCGATTCAGAGCAACTTAATGACGTATAAATCTTCGCCGCTTTTGCGCGGAAACCGAATAAAACGGATGTTCTTTAATGAATGGAACTTCAAAATATTTACGAACTGAAAGGGATTTACGAACATGGGTTTCTTTTAATATTCTTTTAAACCCGGACTTAATAGATGTATCCGAGTTTAAAATGTATTTTCTCTTTTTTGAGAATATCAATTTACAGTCGACATATCGAGGAGAAAAGATGCATTTCTAGAAGGAAATAAATGTGATTTTAATGGCTTTATGTTTCACTCTTGGTTCTAGGCTATATATACTTCCAATAAAAAATCGTTTTGTCTAATTAAATTTATAAATATACTTGTATGCATACCTTATTTTATGAATTTGTAGAAAAGAAATAAAGTCATCGACATAATTTTAAAACATAAATTTTGATGAAATTTATAAGTTTTGGAGTAGTTTTCAAAACATTTTGGGCTCAACGCTTCTTTTTCAAATACAATTATTTCAACTGTAATAGATTGTAAGTGTATTCATGCCTAGAATTTTTTAATGTTACTAAATTAATTCTGTACTAAACTGATAGCTCTTCGTCACATAATGTGGAAACATTCTAATAGTGATTGACTTCTGTCTACATACCTATTTATAACATTGTATGCTATATACACTCTATAACAAAAAATCGATGCACCAGAAGGAGCTGTACCGGGCGCAATAACCAAGGAACGGCGCTAACTGGAGTCTTTAGTGACCAGTCACGTGTCCAACTGTATTCTGTCGACAACCGCAGGGATGTCTCCAGACGTCCAGGGCAGCATACGGATATTGTCCTACCTATAGTACGCCACATATGCCCACAACAGGACGTCCTTGTTGGTAATTCCATCACCTTTGATAGCCGGACCTATAGTAGTCATTCCTGGCACACATACAGCACAACGATACGTTGACTACAATCTACGATCGGTTGTGTTACCTTTCCTTTTGCGACACCCTGGCTTACTTTTCAACAAGATAATTCCATGCCGCACACGGCACGTGTTGCTATCAATTATCTTCAAGCTTTCCTAATACTTCCTTGGCCAACTGGTCTCCTGATCCAACTCTCTCCTATAGAGCAAATTTGGGACGTTATGGGAAGATGATTGTAACCATTTCGAAATGTTCACCATTTAGCTCGACAGTTGGATCAATTTGCAAGAAATTCAGCAGGACACCATCCGGGAACTTTATTAGTCCATGCCAAGCCGGGTGACAGCTTGCACCCAGGCCAGAGGTGGACCAACGCCTAATTGACTTCCTCCCTTCGTAATGGTCAAACTCTGAAATAACTCATTCAATTGTTCTGAAATTTGAATCATTTTTCCATGTATGTTCTTCACATTCACCAATTTTTATCGCAAAGGGACAACTCTTTCTTGGTGCGTCGATTTTTTTTTGTTATAGAGTTTTTTTTAGATTTGACATGAATCAGATTCTTGAAACTGCACTTGTAAGAACTTGTGCAAGTTGAAAGTAGCGCCAAATTCTTACATGCCAGCACTCGCTTGTTTGGGCCTGTCGTCTAGTTTTTAGACCGATCTCTTGTAACTTGCATTTTCCAACCAACGTTACTTGAGACACTACGAGGGTGGACCCAAAACAAACAGGACAGATGCTCTGGTGGGTGAGGCTTACGCGGTACGGAGTTATGCTGCTTGTTGGATCTCAACTATCAGTCTACAAAGTGGCGCATCAAGTGTTGCCTTTTAATTTTTTTCTATGTCAAGTTTTGGTCGTAGTTCGATTTTTCTGACACACGAGAACATTACGCTGTAATTAAATTTTGTTTAATGCTGGTAACATCCGGTAATGAAATGGTTGAAATGACACATACAGCTTACAAAGATGGTGCTAGGAAGCGAACGCAAGTTTTTGAGGGGTTTTCCCGTTTTAAAATGGTTGAAATGTCGATTGAAGATCAACCTCAGTCCTTCAACTTCAAAAACGGACGAAAGCATCCAGAAAATTTGGGAATTGGCGACGGAAGACCGACGGAGAACCAAATTCGTCCACTGAGATTTCATTCCACCAGATCAGACTCTTTACCAGGTGTTTTATTTAGAGGTTTTAAAGCATTTGCGAGATGCCATTCGAAGAAAACGGCACGAAATGTGCCTGTTCTCCTCGTCAAACAGTTTTTGGCCCAAAACGAAATGACCCCTCTTCCCCATGCTCCCTATTTACCCAACCTTACACCGTACAATTATTTTTTGTTTTCAAAGATGAAAAAAGATCTTAAAGGAAACGTTTGAGGACGCGGAAAATGTTAATCAATAAAACGACACAAGCTTTGAGAAGTATCTGTTTGGCGGAGTTCACGAACTGCTTCCAGAAGTGGAAGAAACGTATTTAACATTGTATTGAGGCACACATAGAGTACTTTGAGAGTGACTAAAGTATTTACTTGTGAAGATAAATACTTGATTGTTTATAATTTTTATACTTTTTTTTTTGATCCCCCTCGTACATTAGTGTAATGTGTAAGGTCAAGTGGATAAGAGTTTTATTAAAGCTTTATTAGATGATTATTATTTTTAAACAACTTTTTCCCATTCTTAATACCCCCAGGATTAATTCATCCCCCTCTTAGGGAACTATGTTTCAGGGGAAGGAATAATTTACACTATTACCCTCCATAAACCTTTCGACAAAAATGGATTAACTCAGTTTGTTTTGAAAAAAAACCTCACAAAATGTAAATATATGAACAAACATACTAAAATTGATTCGATATTTTCCTTCAGGATTGATCCCAGAACTGCACCAATTACCCGTTGCTTCAGTGAGATTTTTATTGAACTTTCAAATACCACTAACATTGACATTTGTTGCAGCATTTTATGTAATTTAGGTATGCGTAGGGTTTACCTAGACAGTTACCGTCCAGGTATGGACCTTTGTGGAATTACCCTAGTATAAACTCTTCAGATAGGCCTCGGAAAACCATTATTAAAGCAATCCAACTTGAATCTTCCCTGGGACATTAATCATGGCTCCCTGATAAACGTTCCCGGATCAGAAATGCATTTCGACCCTGAGAGGTTCTAGGGAATACACTCTATAACAAAAAAAAATCGACGCACCAAGAAGTTACACCACCTGCCACTCACGCCTGCACACTGTCGAGCCAGGTTACAGTGGTGCTTGGATCGATCAGGCTGTAATGTTGCTGACTGGGGACGTATAGTCTTTAGCGACAAATCCCGCTTCCAACTGTGCCCTGACGATCATCGAAGACGTGTCTGGAGACGCCCAGGGCAGCGTGCCGATCCTGCTTTCACTATTGCACGCCACACGGGCCCTCAACAAGGAGTTATGCTCTGGGGTACCATTTCCCTTGATAGCCAGACCTCTTTGGTCGTCATTAGAGGTACACTTACTGCGCAGCGGTGCGTTGACGACATTCTGAGACCTGTTTTGCTACCGTTACTTTCGCAGTACCCTGGGCTTATTTTTCAGCAAGACAATGCCAGACCACATACGGCACGTGTTGCTGCGAACTGTCTTCAAGCTTGTCGAATACTTCCTTGGCCATCCAGATCACCAGATCTGTCTCCCTTCGAGCATGTCTGGGATATGATGGGAAAGCGACTGCATCCGGTAGGGAATGTTGATGACGTAATCCGACACTTGGAGCAAATTTGTCAAAAAATACCGCAGGAGACCATCCGGGAGTTTTATCGGTCTATGACACGCCGTGTGGCATCTTGCATCCAGGCTAGAGGCGGTTCAACACCTTATTGAGCTCGTTACTGTAACTCTGAAATAAATCATTCAAGTGTTCTAAAATTTTAATCATTTTCTATTATGTACATAAGTTTCCTATCCACCAATTTTTGTCTCCATCGGACAACTCCTTCTTGGTGCGTCGATTTTTTTGTTATAGAGTGTATGTGTACCATATGGCAAGTCATGTATAGAATCTTTATCTTAATATTTAGTTGAAATATCTGCTGTAACAAATTTATTTTCGTCATGTAAAATCTATCTCGCTTGCCTGATCGTGCATTCCTACAATCGTTGTCTAGTAATTATGGTAATTAAACATGAAGTCTATATTCTTCGTTTTTCGGTTTCCTACTGCAAAATGGGTAACATTTATACGTTTCAGAACAGAAAGTTCGATTGAATATTGTACTGGAAGTGGTTACTAGAGCACTGTGCTTGAAACTGATTCTTGATTTCTGGACTTCATGCTATAACATCTAGGTAAATCAAAAAACCCAGAGAGCTGCGGTATGCATGGTGACAAGTAATTAGATTGGCACTAAACGTTTTACAGGGTATACTTTGAAAGGAAGATAAAATGTGCCTCTATTTTACTGATTAAAAATCAGATATACGTTTTTATCAAAACTTGTATGAATTCCTTTTGCGAAGCTCACAACATTAAGTAGGTAGATAGGTGTTTTGAAGATGTTATACTAGGTAAATAATTTTACGGTGTACTATTGGGTAAATAGTTGAGCATGGGGAAGTGGAGTCAAGACGTTTTTGGTCAAAAACTGTTTGACGAGGAGAACAGGCACATTTCGTGCCGTTTTCTTCGATTGGCATTTCGCAAATGCTTTAAAATCTCTCATACTACTAGTATTGGAGCAAGATAGCAGTCTATTAACAACGGTTCAGGATCAATCCCCAAGGGAAAGATCCGACCTACAACATTAGGAGCTCTGAGGAAAGTGATCTGAATTTACTGGTTCAAAGTTTCCCTAAACTGTTTAGGTTTAACTTCCCATTTCCAAATGCGATTCTTTGGCACCCCTTGGAAACGCTATCTTCATAAATATAAAATTGCATGCGCCTATAATTTTTGAGTTTCATCCAATAATTTATTGTGCCGTGTGTGTCATTTTGGATTTTCAAAATTTTAAGTTTGGAAATATGACGTGAAACTGATATTGTAAAGCTACTTGAAGATACAATTAACAGACTACATCGGCCTCTGTTATTAATAAACAATATCAATCAAATCACAGTAAAGTTAAACGTAATCACGAATCAAACGGATAGGCATAGTGTGTTACCAATTCGTCTATATTATAGACTTTATTTTTGTTAGAAACATATCTACTGTTATATATCCACTGCCAACAATATGTAGTTTCATCTTTTTAATAAACAAGATGCAAGAAATGCAATAAAAAGTGATGTTGTGCAAATGCAAATATGAAAGCACTCGCTAGTTACGACCTGTTGTCAGTTTTTAAAGTGATCAGTTGTAACTTGAATTTTGCAATGTATAATTCTTGCACAAATGGATCGCTGTAATGAGTGTGTCTATATGCTCAAATAAATAAGTGTAAGCTTAGTACATTTTAAACGACAAATCGGTTGGTTGGTTGGATATTTTTGCTTGGCGCAAGGGCCAGACCTGGCCAAGCTGCGCCAAACATCGTATATATATATATATATAAAGAGTCAGATGATATAATCTAAATATAGTTTATAAAACCAATGTCTTATAAAAAAAACAGGTTTTGGTGGTGAGGATCCGATAAAAGTTCTTGTAAACTGGGGTGATAAATACCAAATCGGACGAGTCTATGGAAGTTAAAATCAGAGCATTTTACTAAGATGTGTCTGACTGAAAAGGTAGTGTTACACTTGCGACACATTGGAGCGGGTTCTCCACGTAAAAGGTGTCCATGAGTAAAATAAGTGTGTCCGATTCAGAGTCCTGTGAATTTTGTATCATGATTTCGATTTAAGATAGTTTTATTAAAGCCTTTAATGGATGTTTGGATATAATTTAATTTGTTTTGTATTTCGAGGTCCCAAGTGTTTTGCCAGCATGAGTTTATCCGCGACAAATCGGATGAGAATATTCTTATTGCCCATTCGTGCTTTTCAAAGAACCCTTATTCCTCACTGCATGATACCTTGATCACCCGTTTTGAGAAGCAATGTACAGGAGAGTTAAACCAGTACTTCACGTATATTCTGTTATAGATATTATTTGAGTAAATTGATTTATAGTATTTAGTCAATGTGCGTTCCCATCTAATCTCGTTACCTGTTGCTTTGGGTCGTATGGCCCTTCAAGTACTATTTGATGAGAGTATGGCTGTCTTTGCGGAGTTACTATTTCTTCAAAAATTGCATACTAACATCTATAATCGAAATAATTATACGATTAACCCGAAGTTACAAATGTTTTCAAGAAATAAGTCTAGCTTCAAGAAACTCTGTAAAATAAATATTGGTGTGTTAAATGAATGGAATGTTTAAACACAAAGCGTGTACTTCCCACCTAAAACAGAGATGCGTCATCGATGTCTATGTTTTCAAAACATCGATGTTTTATAAAAAAACAACATCGATTGATTGGAACCGATGTTTATTTAACATCGATGATTTTACATTGTCGATGTTTTTACGTTGTCGATGTTTTATTTTTGAATGAAAAAGTACAATTGTAAAAATTTTAAAAATAATTGAACAACTAAGTATTTTTTAATGATGGTGACATCATTCCCATCAGAAAGAGCTTGTTCCCTAACTCCTGGGGTAGTTTGTGAAAAAAGGAGTCGGCTTAAAGGGAAAAAAGTTAAAAACTTCTTGTTTCACAAACTGTAAGCAACAAATATTGGGGAAGATAATAATTATAAGCCCCAATATTTTTTACTTGAATGACATAAAAAATAAGTTTATATATTCCCCCATAAGTTAATAGATAATTAATAATAACTAACAATAATTATTATTATGTACCTACCCACTTATACTTATAGTTAGTGGTACCTATTTCAAACTGTTGTAAACATTGTTTTCTTTTGTATTATTCAATTTGAAAACAAAAGACTTGGTAATTGTTCTTATTAATTTTTTTGACTTTGTTTAAGCAGTTAAAAAATCTTAGTTATAAATTTATAAACACGGCAACTGATAGATCCAATCTTTCCCTCCCTCGATCTAACATTAATGTTAGAGGTTACTAAACGTTTTAAAGAATGGGATGGGGGGGGAGTTAAATGCATCGATATATAAAAAATCGATGTTTTTTTTGGGCGATATTAACATCAATGTTTCAATATTGAACATCGATGTTTTGAAACATCTATGTTTTGTCGCATCTCTAAACTAAAGTTATTTCAATATCCTGCATACACTTGCATCCCGACAAAAAAAAGGAAAAAACAAATAAAAAGATAAAAATCGTGGGTCAAAATGCTAGGTCAGCAAATAAAACGCAATCATAGAAGTTCGAGAACATAAAAAACAGCAAACAAGGCACATTTTGTCATCTGATTAAAAAGAATTTAAGCTATCTCTATAATACTTCGACTATCACCGACGACTTATTTAAGGCGTCCAATAATCCAGATATTGTCTTTTATTTTGTTCCAACATAAGCCCTAACTCATTGAGCCTGTTCCACTTTTTTCTTTGTTTCACTTGCTATTTTTTCCACCCAAGGTTTCGTTGCTGACAAGTCATCTTAGGGCGATTTTTTGGCTTACGAGTTTGCAGACATTATATACTAAGTCGGCTTCACTCATTTCCTGGCTCTGTGGCAGATGGGGATTTTTTTTCTCTTTTCAATTTTTTTCCTTGCTGTGAAGGAGATTAAATTTTCCCCGTATACACTTGATCCCTATCAGTAAGAGCAAACTTTTAGAAATGAACGAAGCCGTCTTGTACTTTTTGAAAAAAAAAAAAAAACGATTTTTTAATCGATCTTTTTTTACAGTAGCGATCTTTCAATGGCGTGTCTTGTGTGATTATTTAATTAAAAGTTATCGAGTGTTTTTAACACACCACTCCATCTTAGTTTCAAAGTTATAAAAATTATGTTTCTAATTGAAGGATCTCGTTAAAGGATATAAAAAGAGAATCATTTTCTAAATTAAACATTGGAATAATGAATATGCTCCCCAGTTTCGTATTTTAGTAAAAAAATATTTTTATATCACTACAACGAAAGAAAATACCGAAATTGGCACACGTATGTAAAATATGAATATGTTCCCCCTTCTCGTTTCCTTATTTTTAAATTAAATCTTTTAATGTAGAGTCCAATAAAACGAAATGAAAATTTCAAAACTGGTAATAATTATGAAGTATGAAAATACTCTAGGTAGTTTTTTGTTTTTGTAAGGATTTTTAAACTGACACTATTAAGAGCCACCTGTAGCTAAATATATATACCGAAATGACACCAAACTCGGTAAGGAGACTAATAATGATATAAAAAGTAGAATATCGCTAAAAAATAAAAATAGTTCCAAAAATCGCCGATAGTGACATTTATGGCGCTAGTGTAGCTTACTAAACCGACATCCGGACATTCTGGAATACTCCACGCATATCTCGAATTTATCCGGCAGCTACTGCAATTCTTGCAACCAGCTCCTCAACATTGTCAACAGTGGTGTCATAAACTAGCGATTTCAGATGACCCCAGAAATAAAAATGAAGACATGATAGGTCGGGTGACCGAGCAGGCCAACCCACGGGACTACCACGTCCGATCCACTGCTGACCAAATGTGACATCCAGGTAGTTACGAACATCTCCGTTATAATGGGCAGGGGCTCCATCGTGTTGGAACCACATTGTCTGTTGCGTCGATGCAGAAATCTGTTCATCTCTCAAAAGTTGTGGCAATACTTGCTGCAGAAAGAGCAAGTAGTTAGGTCCGGTTTGACGAGACGGTAACAGGTAAGGTCCGATGAGATGATCTCCCATAATACCGGCCCATACATTGACCGAAAATCGAATCTGTGCTGCACGACGTCGTATTGCATGCGGGTTCTAGACCGCCCAGATATGGTCGTTATGCGTGTTGAAAATTCCTTCCCTTGTGAAGGATGCCTCATCGAAAAACAACACTTCAGCAGGAAAAAGGGGATTTGTAGCACATTTTCCAAGGTACCGCTGTGCGAAAGCAATACGAGGTGCATAATCCTCCGGTTGCTGTGTCTGGACACGCTGCACGTGAAACGGATGCATGTCTTCTTCTCGGAGAATCCTCCAGACGCTGTAATGGGAAACCCCGACTGCCTTTGCCACACTTCGTGTACTCGTTCTTGGATTCCCCTGTACATGCTGCAGCACATTCTGTTCGACGTCTGCAGTCCGTGCTGTTCTTACCCTGTCCCTGTCAGCTCTTTCTAATGAACCTGTCTCAGCTAACCTCTGGTGCAGTCTTGCAAAGAAATTATGACTGGGGATACGCCTCGTCGAATATCGTTCCGCGTACAAACGCTGTGCGGCTGACCCACTACAATTTGCACCCCCGTACGCCAAATGCATATCGGCTAACTCTGCGATCGTGTAATCATCCATCCTACTAACTTGGCGTTCTTGTGCGAAATGAAGATTCCCTACACGAAAGTTCGGGACTTTCGCACAACGCCATCTACCGCGTCATGAAAGCATTTCTGACTGCCCATTGGTATATGATTTTGGTTCGTCAGGATGTACCCTACCCCTCTTAGAAGTTCTGAAACGGTTCATTGAAACACCCTGTATATATATATATATATAAGAAAACAAATTGGGTAGATAAATGGTATAGTTAAGTAGGTAGGTAGTTGAATTATCTGTGTACTGGATCAACATTCCAATGGTCCATTTTCGACATTTTGGGTTCAATCCCGAAGGGAAAGACTCAAAGACATACCGTCATTTTTAACCTCTGTTAGATAACAAGTAAACACATGAGTTGACACACTACTTTTAAACTTCTATACCACGCCAAATTAAGAGCATTTGATTCATGAGAGATTTGCTTTGCACCTGATCCCATATACACGACAGTCATTCGATGGATTGAGTTTCGAACTCGCACCACTGTAGTTGTCAGACGGCTACTCTCCCAATTGAACTACCAGCTCCCCTCTGTATTATACGAAGGTACAGGAAATATATCAATACTAGTAAAGACATATTAAAACATGTATCTCTTTGCAAACATAATGTGAATTATAAGGACATCAATCTCCCTTTATTAATTTCTAATGACATGTATGTCAAAAAATTGAAACTTTATCTAATTGATAGCAACTATAAAAAATTTATAATGTTTTATGCCTAGTCTAAATATACAATATCATCAGCCTAACATCAAGAATATATTTTTCCCTGTATGAGGAGTTTCACATTTCAGATGTCAGTATGCTGTCTTAAGAAATCCCGTTAAATCGACAAAAATATGTAATTTCCCCCCTTGGACTCGCCAATTCTGTTGTGAAACAAATGTCTGAATTAAACAATAAATATCGAATGCCGAAAAAATATATATAAATTATCTCTTAAGAAACCCTATTTTAAAGATTTCCTTCTCTACTAACCTTGATTCTTAGTAAAAAAATTGAATATAAGCCACTGTGGAGTACAAGACTTTTATATCGAGACAAAACAAGATTCAATCTCTGACTCATGGGCTTAGGTGATGTTTTTAACTTCAAACCAAAGGATAGAAGTAAATATATCTTCGGCGTAGTCTAAAAAGAAGAAAAGACATGCAACCATATCAGAAAAAGATATAATTCAACGTCTCCAAGACTCCAAGTGTTCACTTCTAGAGCTTCTTCGCTACTTTTCTTTTCCTTCGCATAGAACAATTTTATGCAAAGCCTGAGAAAAGAGAAAATATCTGTGCCAAAATATTTCAAAAGTTATTACAAATGTTACGTTTAAATTTATTATTATCGTCACGTTGCCTGTACATGATAGATATTTTCTATCTAAGGAATTCGGATGTCCACATGGTAGATATTTTCTATCTAAGGTATTTCGATGTCAAGGCGTACATTTCGTTCAGCAATTGGACAGTAAAAATTGCAAATGAATTCGGAATTGACATAGATAGCTGATCAGTCGACCAAATTAGATTTAACGCCAATCCTCTCCAACATCGGTGATAAACTATATTTTTAGGTAACCCCAATCTGTATCATGCGGGAGCATTCCTGTATAGCAGATGAAAAATCTTCACATTCCGGCGGGTTGCTTACATTACAATTCTCAAAGGCTATATAATTTTTGTATGTGTGTAATTTACATAATAAAATAACTTTGCAACTGTTTTATGGTATACAATTTCATGTATTTCTTTTACCGTTTTTTTTTAATATTTCCTATGATGCCATTCCTGTGTGTTTTATCACAAAAATCATTAACATCAGGTTGCAGTAACAATGCTTCGTGGTACATAAATCCGCTGATAAGTCCAATTATTCTATGAATGTACTGTTTTTATATGTATATACACTACCCTACAATAATGAGCCAAACAGCAAGATGAGATTATATAAGGGACAGAATACATGCTTTAATAGGGGGATGGTCTCCCACGTACTGCAATTACACTAACAACACTTCTGGGTATACTTTCAACAATATTTTTTTTTTCAAGATTTCAAGAAGACAAGAGCTTTTTCGACGTGGAAGAGTAACATTTGATACACAGCTATCGGTATTTGTGTCCATTCCTGCTACAAGAATATCGTCGACAGCTCAGCTGTAGATTGCGGACGTGGTTCCCTGGTCCGTAAGCTTCACTCTAACTCGTCCCACAAATGTTCTATGGGATTTAGGTAAGGACTCTGAGCAGGTCATCCATACCTCGATACCACTGCTTGACAGAGACTGCAACATGTCATGAAGCTTTCTCGACGTGGAAGAGTAACATTCGTTCATTCCATAAAATTGCCAGAACGTAGTAAGAACCAGATTGTCCAAAATGCTCATGTAGGCGTCGGGGTTCTATTGACCAGGAACAACTAATTTCAGTTTCTACGCAATTTGTTGTTGTTTCTTATGCCTACACTGGCAGACCGGAGGCGTGCCAGTCCCGTCGAAGACTGCAAGAGGGTGCGCCTTCCATGTTATTGAGCCCCATTGGGAGGAAGCCCGACATTGCTCGACATACATGGCACATCCGTTTTACAGGAAGGCCCCTTTCATACATCCATTCACTCACACATATCGTAATTTAGATCCCAATCAGAGGCCGATGACCCCCTGATCAGGTACCCCCAGAGGTATTGATTTGGTATGGGAACATGGAGTAATTTGTGACCACGACCTATTTAACGTGCCCCAGTCACCATTAGTGAACACGACGGTCTTTAGCCAGGTCGAAGCGCCGATCTCGCAATCATCAGAAGTGCAGGCTTCGCCGAGGACAGAACCCACAACCCTTCTGATGTGAGCCCGACGCTCTAATGACTGAGCTACCAAGGCTCTCGCAATTTTCTATTCGAATTCAATAAGTAGATTTTCCGTGTACACAAAACAATCAAGCTGTTTCAAAGATTTTACCACTGCAAGTTTTGAAACATACAACGTAGGATCGGTATATCGAAAGAACAAATTTTTATAATGTCATCATAGCAAAAGTTCGAATCTCCCTGCAAGATCGAATCTTGCAGATTCGAACAAATGTATCGAGGCCTTGTGCTTGTGGAATAATTCACCTTGTATCGAGACAAATGTTTGCGAAGTTGTTACTTTTTCTAAAAATTGTGTTACAATAAAGACGTTTGTATAAATACACGTTGTTTTTAAGTTACGAATCTGTATTATCCTTGGTATATGAACATTAATTAACAGTTTGGACACATAAGTATGAAAAGAGCCGAAAATGTAGCTTTATGATTTTCGCTTTAGTGGGATTCAACGATGTGTACATATACTGCATAACCATGCTATATCAAAATTCATATCAATCTTTAAATTATACATGTTTACTACAGTTGAATCAATATTTAGACAAAGATGTTAAATTAATTCAATTTCACTGGATCCATTTTTTTAGAGTCATGGAAACTTCCATTGTGAACATTTGCATTACTTGACAACGATTTAAAATATTATTCAAGCAAACTTATCGAAATTCATAAGCATTCAATTAATCAACCAAACGGTTGTGAACTGCTAATTTATAAAATCTTTGTGATTTTAACTGCTATCGGAATAATATGCCTTCTCTACAACTATGATTTGTATGCCCAATACAGCTAAATTAATCTTTAAAATTTAGCAAATACCGTGCACTAAATTGTACGAATGTATGTTATAATGAACATTTCTTCAATTACATACCATTATGTCTAATCCATGAACTGAAAGAACTTTTCAAGTTGTTGGATTGGATTGGACGCCATCTGTGGACACTTTTTCACCTCTCTGTGAGGCTATATAGTCCTCCTTACGCGAATGAAATTCGGGGATAAAGAAGAGCCGAGCAATTGAAAGTACAAATAAAACATTTAAGAAAAAAAAACACAGAAAACAAAAGGTAAGTGGTTGTTTGTTCGGGCTTGGGTGCTATAGAAACTAAAAACATGGACATACACATAATTGAAGCTTTTATTGACGCAGAACAAAAACAAATGCATCCAGGGAAGTAAAGAAACTGACAATAATTGAAACTGTCGCATACCACGCTCAGGTAGCTAGAGGAGTGGGTAAATCAATCCACTGTGAGCTACGATGACCCCCACTTTTCATGTGAAAAATCATGTTACTAACGAAAATCGGGCTCCTAGAACTACGTCATCTGTGGACACTTTTTCACCTCTCTGTGAGGCTATATAGTCCTCCTTACGCGAATGAAATTAAGGGGATAAAAAAGAGCCGAGCAATCGAAAATACAAATAAAACATTTAAGAAAAAAAAAACACAGAAAACAAAAGGTTAGTGGTTGTTTGTTCGGGCTTGGGTGCTATAGACACTAAAAACATGGACATGCACATAATTGAGGCTTTTATTGACGTAGAAGAAGAACAAATGCATCCAGGGAAGTAAAGAAACTGACAAGAATCGAAACTGTCGCATACCACGCTCAGGTAGCTAGAGGAGTGGGTAAATCAATCCACTGTGAGCTACGGTGACCCCCACTTTTCATGTGAAAAATCATGTTACCAACGAAAATCGGGCTACTAGAACTACAATGTTTCATTACAAGACAGCAAATGTAACGATATCCATTAACAGCAGAAGACGAGCCAACGAACCCGAAGTGGAGCACGTGAACTTTTCAGTAGGTAAAGAATTAAAGATTAATGATGGGTTTTGTTCGAGGGCGTATTTTTCATTCGGAATCACTTAAACTAATCTAACCATTTACGAAATTCTTGGACGGCAGCCAAGATCATCAACAGGTTGCTAATTTTTCTACCTTGAGAAAAGTGGTGGGATCATTAGAACCCCATGAGACTTCCAATAGCGTAGGAATGAAGAAGAATCCCTGAAGGTATCGCTTTTGTAACAAAAAGAAAGACTCTTCATGATTTTTTTTACAGTGCAGTTGAAATTGTGACACCGTACAAATCATTAGAGCAGCTTCTAAGGTATTTCATGAGGATAAAAAGTGACTAAGGATTTAAAAACCCATATCAAATTTCCTCGTTTTAAAATCTGTGATAAAATAGCTTTATTACTGACTACAGATTAACCATTTTTTCTCATTCATTGGATATCTGTCCTCCTGTTGGTTGTCATGAGCTACCGACAGGAGGCAAAACTGACCAGATCTTGATGGACGAAATATCTTGGTATTACTACACTGACTAGGTATTAAGCTTGTCGTCATCGAAAAATAGACAATATCTTGATGGCGAGATATTTCACCACCAAAATTGGTTAGATTTAGATGGACGAGATAATTCGTCTAGACTAGCTGTAGGGTTAATCCCGAGAAAATAGTCATATTTACATGATCTAATCGTGAGTTAGTATGTCAAGCTTATTCCATGAGGATTACCCAATAACTCATTCCTATTTTAATTCAATGTATCTCCCGTATGAATTACAGTTTGAATAAAAGAAAAGCTGTGGTATCCTGTATTGTAAACCGTGATTTATTTCATTGATGTTTATCAGTATTAGTTAGCGAACGCCGATGATTAACAAACATATTGCTGAAATATAGTATCAGAATCAGGAGTTATACAAATAAACGTTACACATATTTGTTAGTAAAAATCATTACTTAACCAACTTGTATTTTTCTGACTTACCTACACGCGCTTACGTATCACTTTGCTTTAGCATGTATTTGAATACTATACTACTCGACGTGTTTACTTTTCAAGGGAATCGAGGAGTTGAATTTTAGGCTCTATTCTGTGGCAAACTATTAATTCGTTAGTTTTGACTGTGGCAAATTGCGATTGTAACAATTTACGATCGCAACTTCACTGCTTTTCCCGGTATGTATTACAAAATACGGATATCGTAATATATACTTTTGTCGAGCTGGCAACTGTAATTATGCAAATTTTATGTATCTGGGCGTGTATCAATTGTATAAAAATGTGTGTTTGTACAACCCAAATAGGGTTACTTTTTGAGTTGGCTTGTTGAAGGTTTGACCTTGCCCCTCAATGGTTATTTTATGTTCAATTCACATTATTTTAAATAAATATATTTTTAAAGTTGAAACTTCGTATTTCTGTGATATTAAAATCCACTGCAATATTTCCCATCAATTTTGTTAGCAGGAAGTTAAGAGGTGGCATCAGTCTACGTTTGAAAATAGTTAAGTAACTCTGGAATTCTGGAGTGGATTAAATTAAATATGTATCAAACTTACCAGGCCTGTTATATAAAAATCCTACTAAAAAAATCTCAGAACAAGACTCTTCATTTATTTATAGGCAAGAAAAACGAAACAGTACACATATCCAAATTGAACAACAGAATGACTACACTATCGCCAAATAACACAACAGACGCTAGCACTTTCAAACGGGGCACTTTCGCAAAAAAGAACAAAAACAATTGTCCTTGGAAACAGCCGGTACACAGTCCCTCATTCCAATTGGGGAGAACAGAAGAAATATACTAGTGTTCTGTTTCAATTGAGTTTTTTTTTAGAGTACATTGCGTATTGGATGAAATTAAGATAACCTTTGGAATGAACTAGGTAAATTGTAAGATATTAGAATAAATGTTAAACTTTCTTTTAAAGATGATTTCCACTACAGAAGAATGCAGTGTCCCAAATTGTAAAAACATATTATCTGACATATAGTTCATACTCTTCCCTTGCTAACCTGTACAATACTTATATAAACCTTGTCTTGATAATACATGTAAATTGAATTACCATCATCTATCAATGCAGAACTTGACGGATGTCACGTACTCAGTATAGAAAGAGATTCCAGGAGATTGTAATGTAATATGTTCAAACATAAATAAAATAAAATATGGTGACCAAAGTTCACAACCTCTCAGATTTAGACAAGGATACAAGACTTATAAACCCGTCAGAGTAGTCCATGTATATTGTAACCAGACGTCTACTAATGCAACGTCTACTAATGATGTCTATAACCAGACGTCTACTAATGCAACGTCTACTAATGATGTCTATAACCAGACGTCTACTAATGCAACGTCTACTAATGATGTCTATAACCAGACGTCTACTAATGCAACGTCTACTAATGATGTCTATAACCAGACGTCTACTAATGCAACGTCTACTAATGATGTCTATAACCAGACGTCTACTAATGCAACGTCTACTAATGATGTCTATAACCAGACGTCTACTAATGCAGCGTCTACTAATGATGTCTATAACCAGACGTCTACTAATGCAGCGTCTACTAATGATGTCTATAACCAGACGTCTACTAATGCAACGTCTACTAATGATGTCTATAACCAGACGTCTACTAATGCAACGTCTACTAATGATGTCTATAACCAGACGTCTACTAATGCAACGTCTACTAATTATGTCTATAACCAGACGTCTACTAATGCAACGTCTACTAATGATGTCTATAACCAGACGTCTACTAATGCAGCGTCTACTAATGATGTCTACTAATGATGTCTATAACCAGACGTCTACTAATGCAACGTCTACTAATGATGTCTATAACCAGACGTCTACTAATGCAACGTCTACTAATGATGTCTATAACCAGACGTCTACTAATGCAACGTCTACTAATGATGTCTATAACCAGACGTCTACTAATGCAAAAATTGCCCCGGCGATCACATACTCAATAAAGAAAGCGATGGGAGGAGATTGAAGTGTAACTTGTCCAAACACAAAGAAAATTAACTTCATTGACCCCAAGTTCATACCATTACAGTCTTAGACAAAGGCCCAATGCTTATAAAACCCGTCTCAGCAGTCCATGTAAATTGCATTACCAACAACCAACAACGCAAAACCAGCCGGGAGTCACGTACTCAATAACGAAAGTGATTCTCGGAGACTGCAGTGTAATTCGTCCCAAATTTGCACTTTGATTGAAATCCCGGAATCGCATCTGACCTAAAGTTGCTCGTAATCCCGAGTAATTAACGGTGTAACCGCGAGGAATTTTAATTGCATACTCATTCCAAAACTCTGAGGAGTAATCTCAATGAGTACCAAGTGGTCCTAGAGTCGGATTGTGAGACGTTTTCGGATAATGATGAATCGAAACGGTTTATATTAAAGTGGTTGAGCTGAATATACATGGAGTCAGATGGTTAATTCTCACTTGGTAATGCAGTGCAGCCAACATTATTTGAGAAATTGGATAATGAGCCTTCGGCTTCAATCGTATCACTAAACTATTACCTTTCATAATACTGTCTGAACAAGTGGATATTTGTGACTGCTTTCGATTTACATTGTTCAGAATTCTAGATCACTCTAGATAATGTTAATTAGCGCATAATCCTCGAAACTGTATTTCAAAAGGCGGTGTTGTGAGGATATTGCGATCTATTTGTTTTTTATTGCATTACTTAAAGTTTATATTCAAAATTTGCTATACATGACCATGCAAATATTCATAATCATGAAATTCAATTTAAAAACTCGTGTTTGTGTGCGTACTACAACATGTTAGTTTTGCAGTGCCTTTGTGTAAGGATTATATTCAAAACTAATTGTGTCACCTGATCTTATTCGGGTCGAAATGATTAAGTGTAGATTGAAAATATGCCCAGAAAAGTCATTTTTACTTTTAGAAAAATGCCATAATTTAAGTGTCTAAAAGATACTTTTAACACCTTCTAGGTAATTTTTATTATTTCAAAAACATGGTTTGAACGCGATCGCATTTATTTCGAACTAATAGAATTATCCAACATTAAATTTTTGAACTGTAGATTGAAAAAGTTACAGGAATAATCACTTTTCGCTTACGTTGAAAAATTACAGCATCATACAAGTGTCAGGAAAATAATTTTTTGACTGCCTCTTGGAATTTTTATAATTTTTCCAACTAACTCTGGATACAAATTGAATACATCGATATTAATTTATACTATCCATTTAACATGCATCCCATCTTCGTTTGTAAGACAAAATTAAGAGAGGAGTCACTAAAGTGACCATTATACAAGCCAATTTAGATTACTTTGGGCGGATTATGAATGCCCCTTCCTGTAAAAATGCTATTACTGAACTGTCAAAAATGACGACTCTAGAGAGAATACTGTAGCACTCAATTTTCCTACAAATGTTTTGATTTGGGGAACTCTTGCAAAACAGGCTATTTTTTATCAAGCGAATATATTCTCTCTTTAAAATCCATTTTGTTGCAAATGTAAAAATTAAACAGTATTTTATTTAAAAATTGAATGTCTTCAGAACAGATACAGCAAAAAAAAAATAACTGATTTGTCGATTTGACAGCATTTTTCTTAAACGTTTTCGCGAAAATGTATTTTTTAAACAACAAATTCCTTAAATATAGATACAACGCTTAAAGAAGCTAACCTAGCATTCTGTCACTACGAAAAATAATTATTTTAATTGTAAAAAGCCTAGTTCAGATTTGTTCTATAATTAATGTTTCCAATATTGGCATTTTCATTTAAAATTTAGTTTAGTCGTACTTGCATGGGGCAGTTTCAAATAGAGTACTTTTTAAATGGATTTGCGTGTTATGAACAGGAAACACAACTCATTAAAAAAATTATATTTAGTGAATTAACAACCACAGAAAACGCAGGGTTTGAAAACTTAAATCAGCAACAAAAAAAAATTATACAGATATATAAATCTCTAATTTCTTTTATTTCTTCATGTCATAATAGTCATATCGCATTGTTGCCTCTAATTAAAACTAAACGTAGAACAAAATTTCAGAATGCAAAATTAATTCCAAGCGAAATAACCAGAAAATGTTATCACTGAACGTGATCAACAAACACGAGTTTTCATTTCGTTGAGCAAGTGTGATACTAAATTTTTTTTTCCGATTGAGAGATTTAGTATTGAATGGAAACCACGTACCTTTTAGGATGAGTATGATAGTATTACCTGCCTATGGAGTGTATTTTACAATAAAACCGAGTAATTTATTTCAAATAGGTAAAAGAATGGAAGTTTAATAATTTTGTAAAGTAAACTAGGTTGTTTACTTACAAAATGTCTATGTAAATTTTAAAATACTATTTCAAAATTTTAAAATGAAACTAAGTTCCGAATCTACCAGCCATGTTATAAAAGAATGCCAACGTGAGTAAATGTGTGGTCAGAACAAATATGTTGGGCATCATCCCTTACATATACCACCTTCTTCTACTGAATCAGTATCGAATTCGTAACCCACCATTTGCTGATCCGATACCAACTGTACTACCCTGGCTCCAGATTATTAATGAAAATTATAGGAAATTTAATAGTAGATAAGAGAAAGTACTTTTTATTCTGATACAATTTTAAATACATATATAAACTACGTGCAGATAATAGTAATACTTGTAATCATTCGTTTTTAAAGTTTAAATATATTTATTTCCTGTAAAACATTTATTGGTACAGTTTGTCAAATAATTGTCTGACAAATTTTTATTAAAAAAAATGTCTTGAAATATTAAAGAGTAATATCAACTTCCTTCCGGGTGCAGTTAATAATAATTTAAATTACGCATTCAAATTTCAAATAATCCATTTATTAAAATTTTCTATTCTGAGCAAAATCATCTTCTTTCGAAGAATTCAACAATTCTAAATCATTTTCTCAGAAATGTAATATAAAAAGCGGTAAATAAATGAATTGTTTAAGCCTGTTCGTGTCACTTGTATTTCCTAATCTCGTTCGAATAGATAGAGAGTTGAGATTGCCTCTTGAATCATAAATATTTTATGACAGAAAAACCAAACAGTGTCGTTTGAAACAGAAAAAAAAGTAATTTCCTTCTAAATAAAAGCATGTCACTTAAAAATTCTTCTTAGACTACATAGATTTCTAATTATTTTTCTTTCATAAAACTTTTCTAATATGTGCGCTAACCTATTTTGTTGTCAGCAAAAGTATGATTTCATATTTCATCGTAAATGTATTTTATACGTTTCATTAAAAGTTGTTAGCTCATTACTTTTTACTGATAGCAGAATTACTTTAAAGTACAATAATTCTTACTACTCATTAATTCATAGTAATCAAGAGACGAGAAAAAAGAAATTTAAATAACACGTTCGCAAAATTTGTGAACGTGTTACTTAAATACTTGGTTCATCTAACACAATTCTAAACAATACTCAGAACACATCTAATGTGCCGTAATGATATACTTTTGACGTGAATACGCCTTTAACGAATGGAATCAATACTGAATCAATGCAATTAACGAATGGAATCAATACTGAATCAATGCAATTAACGATTAAATGAATGGAATCAATTGAAATCATGAATTAATGAATGAGAAATAATATTAAATCAATACAATTAATGAATAGAATCAATGCTATTAATGAATCAATGAATAATATAATAAATGCAATTAATGAATCAATTTATATAATAAATGCAATTAATGCATCATAAAATGTAATTCGTGCAATTAAGGAATGAATCAATGAATGAAATCAGTGCAATTAGTGAAACCTCAAATGGAATTCATGCAATTCCGGAATGAATCAGTACAATTAACACATTAAATAAATACTGTTAATTAATAAATACAATTAATCAATGTATTAATGAAAATTAAACGAATTTTTCAACTAATCAATTATATCTATTGCAATTTATGACTGAATTAACAAAACAATGTGACAAATGAATCTATGAATAACATCAATATTGTATTAATTAATTCATGAAAATACAATTAATAAAATAAATGAATACGACTTTTCCAGCGTCCTCTTGAAGCGCCTGAAAACATACATCCGCATGCGCATACAGTTTAATTTTGTGTTTCCTACCTCTTTTTACAGTTGCTGCAGGGCAAATTTCAATCACCCTCTACTTATAAAGACGCACAAGGTACAATAGGTATTTAAACTACGTGATAATAATCGAATGTACGGATCCATTGCAATTACTTAACTTTAGCGGCTGCTACATTATTGAATTACCGGTGATACTGAACAAAGCATTCCACTGTAATGAGTCGACAAAGCCCGATTTATATTCGAATGCTAGACATACGTAAGTATACATTAATTACCGCACCATATTAAGAAAATATATGACTAGGCAGTTCAGACATTGAAATGAATGTTACCTCCGTCCTATAAAGAGCAGCTACCATACAACAGGCATGACCTTTCTCATAGTGAGCTTAATAGATCTATCCGTATGCTGAATTAAATCTAAGCTATTAAACATGCGGATAGCTTCACCAAATCTCGGTTAATAACATGCATTATGATATCATTGGTACCAGATCTATGCAGTAAACTCTGTTGCCAGAGAACAACTGTCATTTAAATGTGTTCTGATACTCCCTTTATATTTCCTATTGTCTCTGGCATTTCCTTGATTGTATGAAATAAACCTGACGGCTAAAATAATGCTGTTTTCATTATTGGGATGCATCAGTGGACACAATCAATAGTTGAATTATTTTCATAACACAGCATGTGTACTTTTGACCGGAGGATGTAGAGTTTTGTTTCGTAGATTAGCTATACCCCATTTTCACCTTATTTTCGTCTTTATTAATGTCATTAGGAAGGTTGACTAAGAGTTAGGACTTAGGGAGTCAATGGATATGTTCAATCAAATTCGTAAATTGTTAAAATCCTCAATATATTCGTTGCGACACTTGCAGAAACTTTTTCTGCTGTTAATATCAATAAAATTTGTATTGCACGAGTACTATTGATTGTTTTGCATTTTTGACAATCAAGGTCTTAGATCATATCTGCGATACAACTCACTCAATTAACTTAAATTAAAATTTAGTATTTACAGTGAAATATTCGTCGATTTTCAACGCAACCATTTTATTAAACATTTGGCTAATTATTTTTCTGTAATTTAATATTGCAAGTTGTTAAGAGTTATACATATTTCTGTGTACTGTGTTTTCTGATAGTAAGAATAAAAACGTCCTTTTTATTATTAACCAATACATATAGTTTTTACTCAAACCTTGATGTGTATAAAAAATTGCAACGACCTACATAAAAAAATTAATAAAATAAAGAAAAGCTGTTCGGCTATCTAATAGTTTTACTAGATTTGATCTATTTTTTAAGTCGATATATATCTACGATAACTTTTAAGTGTAATCTCTACTGTATTACTGATACATTCCCTTGTTGCTTAAAATTGTGCTACATTCATATTATTCACTCGTATATAAATGTAAGGTAACCGTAGAAACCCCTGAAACATTGATACAATTTTTATAGTAATTATTATTTTTAATAGTAATGGCAGTGCATGAAAAATACTAGAAGAAATTTGTAACAAATAAATTGGATTCACCCTTTTAAGTTTAAATAATCATAATTAAAAGTATTGTTTATAAATCATGTAGAAAGGTTATCTTCAGGTGAAAATAATCCTTCAAACAGGTTCTTTCTTCATTTAACTTTCAGTAATCGACTTTTACATAAGACAGTTGGAATTAAAGTGAAATAAGTTAATGTATAGAGAATTAGGTTACGTTTGTTTTTATGTATTTTTGTATTCAATCAGTTCTGCAGTGGTATAAAGTATGTAAGAAGTCATTGGCAGTGATTATATATTGATATTTCTTGCAAAAGTAGTCCATGATAAATTGGTATTTGAGCCTCGTGGTATTAACTATAAGAGAATTTCACACGCTTAATCCCGCCATCTGCAATATTTCCCATCGAAGTGAATAATGAGCAGATTTAGGATTGCTGTTGAGGGAATCTTCAAAAAATATCACCTGTATTTCGACTAGAAGTCCCGCGACAGCTTTGTGAATTCTTGACTTTTGGTTGATTCACTTCGTTTACCCATATAAGCTTCTTACGACATGGTAGACGTGAGAAGACTAATTTCTTTGGAGATGTGCAATCGCCGATCAACAACTATGACTCTAGAAACAATCAGATAATGAATCAATGGACGGTAGTGTTATCCCATCTCGTGAACCAATGAGATGATGAATGTTGATATCCTCACTTCAGACGAAAGTAGTCTAATGGAAACATTACTATTAGATTTGGTCACATGATTTTGGTTACATAAAAAAATTAACATTGCTCACACTACTTGTACTTCTCTTTGGTCTTCCCTTCATGATTTCCATCCAATTTTGACCTTCTTTGCTCTTTGCTTCTTTGCCTCTTCGCTATTTAGCTCACTTACGTGGACTTCGACACTTTCGCCTTAAAAATAATATTTCTGAAAAAATTGATAGTTACGAATTCGGGTACACGTGCGTGGACGTCTAAGCTTACGATTGACACCAATAAATGGCTAAATAAATCGGAAATTCATGTGGAATGTATATTATTCAAAATCGGTTTGGAAGAAATGGCGTCAACTCAACCTGCTTGTAAAAGTAAGTAAATTTTATTTATTTTAAATTATTTTTAAATCTTTCAGTTAATGTGTTTTAGTTGATAATTTCTTAAAATATGTGATGAAATAGTTTTTATGATGCAAGAAATACCTTATCATTTGAAAATTACTTTTCCCTCAGTATAATTGAGGTAAACATTTATCCAAGGTACACATATGTGTACCCCCTATGTTTACCGTATGATGTCACCATCTAAAAGAGGAATTTACTTGAGAACTTTGAAGTATTTCATAATATTTATTAGAAAAAAAAACTGATTTTTAAACAAGTTTTATATGGTTGGTATTGAAGAGGATACATACAGAATATTTCTTGAGATTATTTCGACCCAAATATGTGGTTATTCATCCGTTATGTGCCTTGTTATGTCAAAAAGCAATGCTACAACACTCAAATAGTAATACGAGTCTACTCATTATATTAGGTCTTCAGGTTTGATCCCGGACCATATTATAACTCTAACTTGTATTAGATGATTGGTTTCACACGCCAAACAATGTTCTTTCCCACTTGACCCCTTTAGCACCTGATTCAAGATCACAAGTTAACTCTCCCGGTGGTTGTCTTGTGATGGGGTATCTCTTCATTACTATATTCTAACTTACGAGATAGTGATGAACGAGATACGTCGTTGTAAGAAAAAAACCCACCAGATCAAGATCGTGTCATCATCAATAAATTGGCAGTATCTTAATGACGAGGTATCGTGTTGCTAGCGAAATTGGTCAAGTCTTGATGAACGAGACACCTTTTAGAACCCACTTGTAGGGTTGAGTTCCGGAAACAGTGATCAGGAGTTGGAAAAAATAATTCGTATAGAGCGCTCGCCCTACATACTTTTGAGCATAATACCTCACCTGGGGACATTATTATATACCGAATAATGGTACTTACAAGTACTGTCTGTTCTTGGATTCCAAGACAGGGAACCTCTCCAACTATTTTCTTTACTGACTTTATACTTGACTAGTTTAGATGGCACAAAAGCGAAGTAAACAGTTTAAAAATATAACTTTTTTGCTATTTATTTTTCCAATTGTATTTTCAGATAACTTAGATGTGATCCTTCAAAAATACACTACCCTACAATAATGGACCGAATGGATGGTCCCCCACATGCTGCAATTACACTGGTAATCCTTCTGGGCATGCTTTCAACAAGGTTTTGATACACAGCTATGGGTATTTGTGTCCATTCCTACTGCAAGAATGTCGCCAGCTCAGCTGTAGATCTCGGACGTGGTTCCTCGGTCCGTAAGAGTCGCTATAACTCGTTACACAAATATTCTATGGGGTTTAGTTCGGGACTCTGAGCAGGCCAAGGAAGACATTTTACATCCATATCTCGATATCACTGCTTGACAGAGGCTGCGACATAATACGGAGAGTTGTAGTTTGGAAGTAACACTCGTCCATTCCATAAAATTGGCAGAGCGTAGAAAGAACCTGATTGTCCAAAATGTTCCTGTAGGCGTCGGCGTTCAATTGACCAGGAAAAACATGCAAAGGTCCCATGCCATAACAAGTAACACATCCCCAAACAAGTAGTCGGATTTTATGCAAATCCGCTGGTGCCCGGTCCATTATTGTAGGGTAGTGTTTTTGTGATCCTCCAAAAATAGTTATGTAGAAATTGACGACAGAACGAATCCAATGATCAATTTCACTAACCCAAAGAGCTAATATTTGTCATTTTGGTGTCAGACAGACACCATCTAAACAAGCGAGAAACAAATACAATCTACAGTACCATTTAAGAAACTTTCCTAGAAGTATATTTATTGTTTATAAAATAATAAATGTCAGTCTTTAATACATTAAATAATTATCCTATTTTTAAATGGTCTAGGGATTTAGCGGCCATCCTGTATTAATTGTCATTCAGGACGAAAGAGCACAATAAACGGTCGCTGAAGATTGATTTGGACGACCTATCGCACGAAAGTTCGGTTGACTTTTGTCTGCAGGAATGTAATCGAATTCTCCTGTTCAACTTGACGTAGGAGTAAATAAGTCTCTTCTTGTGATGGTAGTACTACACTGTGCTAGAAGTTGGATTGATCAATGCCATCCGTCTTCTTGCAAGAGCCGTACAGTAGGAATTCTAAGCAGGTGTATATGGCTCACTTTCTTATATTTTACACTTTTGCACTCATGGGTGCACAAATGTGGTAATGTCCAATATATTTTTGTACATTCTGCTTTGTTGATGTATTTTTAATAGAAGGGTTCGTTTCGATACAAATGTGTTGTTTACCCTATTTTCTGGTGTAACTGATAGTTGAACGTATTAGGGAGATTCTCAAAATGTGGGAACAATAAATGTTAACTATGAGTAATTTTTAAAATTTTGAAATTTAACATCGATACTTTTTTGTGTATTGTTTATAGGCCTAGAATACAATATACAATCATTTAAAGACATGAACTGTTCTCCAAAATTACTAATTAAAATATTTAATTTAAAGATTCGTAGGTTACATAATTTTGACATTGCTTTTCTGTAGGTTACAGATTTTTGACATTGCTTCCATGTAGGTTACAGATTTTTAACATTGATTTCCTGTAGGTTAGACATTTTGGACATTTCTTGTAGATTACGATTATGGACATTGCTGACCTTTACGTTACACAACTTTGGCATTTCCCAGTCTAATGACTTTCGGACATTGTGTTATTGATTTTTTAATCATTTATGTAAAAAGACAAATAATATGATAAATTGCTATTATGTATATTTATGTATATTTGTATATTATGTATATTTGTATATATATTTATGTATATGTATATTTGCTATTATTTATATATACATGTATTTTTTTATCCCTTATATGTATAAAGTACAAAGTCCGAAATTCAAAAACCTCCGGACCTCGGCCATTCCTGATTTCGGATTAATAGTAGAATAATAGAGCAAATTAATCGGATTAATAGAGCAAAATAAAAAGCAAGGGTATTCAACCAGAAAAAGACAGTTTTAATTTGCTTGTTAGAAAAATATATATTTAAATAAATCTAAAATAAGAAATAAATAAATATATATATATATATATATATATATATATATATATATATATATATATATATATATATATATATATATATATATATATATGAGTTCTAAAAATATAGTATTCATCTTAAAAATTTTATTCAAAGGACCATTACAGTCATAAAGCAGAAAATAAAAATAAAAGAGAAATATTATTAAAAAAAAAGAACGAAATTCTTTACAATCTCATTGAAATTGGTGCTACATCACGTCCAAAATTAAATAACGATCCACGCTGTCACTATTTGATATCGATGGTACACGTTAACTGGACATGTATCTAGTAATGGTATTAATATTGTATCTGCTAAATTCACTTTACTTTTCGATAAAAAACTATTAATTTTGATAAAAAGAGATTGTAATTTTTTTTAATGTTTTGGGACTTCAGCACCTTCGTAACATAAATTAAATAGGCGAAATTTGGCAATTCGATCTTTACATGATTTTGATATCACATTTAAAATAAGAAAAGTATGTTTACGGCAAAGAAAATGCACAAAAACACATAAAAATGCTTAAAAACGTTTAAAAAATTTTTTTCATGACAAATAAAGGCAGTTTAAAGTACTTAGCAATACATATTTTCCTTCAGGTACAGAGCTATATCGATCGTTACTTTTTGACATCTCGTAAACATGCTAGATGGCTTAATATTATTTCTTTGTTAATTCTTCAAAATTTTAAACTAATGAGGCCATCTACTGATCAAACTAGTAAACAAACTATTGTTAAACTCTATTCATTTATTTTTTTTTTCCTGCAGTTCTGGAAAACACATTAGAATTTATTTTCTTGGTGATGTACTGAATCAATTAACATTATAGATGTCCAAAATCGGACATTTGTAACTAAATAATTTAATTTTAAGGATATCTACACCAAACTTTTGTAATAAATTATATTAAATCTTGTCTCTGAACAGAACTAAAAACCTAAGAATAAAAATAATTTTAAGAATTAAATTTACTTATTATTAAAGCTTAAAGTTATGAAATGAATCTTGTTCCCACCTTTTGAGAACTTCCCATTTACAATCAATCAATTCATTGCTATTCAATCGATCATTGCAATTCCTGAATTAAAATTTTGAATGCTTCAAAATAATTTAAGTTTCTAGTACTATTATTAATTAATATCAATCTTAAATATTAATTAAGAAATTTTTAGTCTGCCATCATGACTTGCACCTCTTTCCCCCTAACCCTTTTTTATATGATCAGAAGGGAATACATTCTACAAAACAATGAGAACTTCACGCATAAAATACACAATTGCTTTTATTCCTTTCAATTTTCGAATCCAAAGGCTCTTAATAAAATGGTATTTTTACTTTGTTACAAGCTTAAGTTTAATTAAAGGATGTATTCAATGCTCTATTAATCACTTCTAGTGAAGCGTGCATTCAAAATAAGACTCAATACTGTTGCGAAATGAATATTTAAGTTTCAAAAGTTTCTTTTGTTTTTCGAGGAAATGCGAATCCATTAATAAAGCAAAAATCAGTTTAACTGGAAAAATCAGCATGAAACAAGAGAGTGTCAATTTTATGAAAAGGGAGCATTAGTGTCGATGTAGATTGAGGGACGCATTATATTTTAATGAATGCATTATAAGTATAACAGTATTTTTTTCGAAGTTAAGAGATGGAAAATGTTTGCCGACGAAGTCTTACAATCAAAATTAAATACTCTTACAAAAGCATTGAAAAATGTATATTTTTGATATGATATTAATAAAAATTTAAGCAAGCCATTTGTTTGATACATTTTTACCTTCTGCACAATCGCTTTTAAAAGTCTTAGAAAATGTGAAGTGCACCATTTGACTTGAAGTCCTTCAGTCTTAGTATAAATAGGGTAAGCTCCATAGGTCCAAGATCCATACCGACAGTTTTGACATGCAATTGTGAAGGCATTTATGCAAATAAATAATATAAGGGTTCAGCACAGAGCTATAAAAATAATAAAGGGGATAGCAAATATCGACTACAATGAACGTTTAAGTAAGCTAAACATGTATACACTGGAAAGAAGAAGAAGGAGGGGGAATTTGATTCAGCTTTTCAAGTTGGTAAAACAAGGGGACACAGAGGGCTTAAATTTCAATAGGGATAACAGAACAAATTTCAATAGGGATAACAGAACAAATATGAATAGGGATAGGGCCATGGGTACAAATTGAATAAGACACATTTTAATCGGGATTTAAGGAAAAACTACTACTTTAATAGGGTAATAGACAGTTGGAAAGCGTTGCCAGAAAATAAAGTTAATTCAAAGGGAGTGTACGAATTTAAGATACAATTGGATAGTCAATGGGAATTGGGGAATTCATAAACAAAGGACCAGCCTTGTGGGGCTTGAGCCTGTAGCTGGTCGTCAATATTTGTATTTGTATTTGTATACATTTTTTTGCATTTTTAAAGTAACGATTAACTATGAACTAATACGTCCTATGCAAGTAAATAATAATTATATTTATATCGATCATATAGCTGAACTCTTATACAACCTCTCAACTAGTGGTCAAAACATTGTGAATTCACTGAAAGATACATACAAATACAAATATTGACGACCAGCTACAGGCTCAAGCCCAACAAGGCTGGTCCTTTGTTTATGAATTCTCCAATTCCCACTGACTATCCAATTGTGTCTTAAATTCGTACACTCCCTTTGAATTAACTATATTTTCTAGCAACGCGTTCCAACTGTCTATTACCCTATTAAAGTAGTAGTTTTTCCTTAAATCCCGATTAAAATGTGTCTTATTCAATTTATACCCATGACCCCTTGTTCTGTTATCCCTATTGAAATTTAAGCCCTCTGTGTCCCCTTGTTTTACAAACTTGAAAAGCTGAATCAAATCCCCCCTCCTTCTTCTTCTTTCCAGTGTATACATGTTTAGCTTACTTAAACGTTAATTATAGTCGAAATTTGCTAGCCCCTTTATTATTTTTGTAGCTCTGTGCTGAACCCTTTCAATTGATTCTATGTCCTTTCTCATATATGGAGCCCAGAATTGTACCGCATATTCTAGATGTGGTCTTACTAAACCCTTATATAATGGCAAGATTATATTCTTATCCCTTGAAGTTACAGTCTTTTTAATATACCCCAATAACCTATTAGCCTTTTTACCCGCAGCTGAACATTGGTGATCCATTTAAAAATCCCTGTGAATTATCACCCCAAGATCCTTGACTGTTTCTCCCTCCTTTACCTTTACTCCCTGCAGACAGTACTCGGCTCCACTGTTCCTGTAACCCATATGCAGAACTTGACATTTCCCTACATTAAATGACATACCCCATTTTACAGCCCATTCGGATATCTTATCAAAATCTCCTTGTAAATTTCCTATCTGTAACTTGGTATCCACTGTCCCCCATATTTTTAAGTCATCTGCAAATATACTGATTCTATTCTTGATCCCCTGACCTATATCATCTATGAAAATTTTAAATAAAATTGGTCCCAAAACTGATCCCTGAGGCACCCCACTTATAACTTCTGTCCACTGTGAATAATTTCCTTTTACCTGCACTCTCTGCTTTCTACCCAATAACCAATTTTTTATCCATATTAATGTTTTTCCCTGAATCCCCAGCCTTTCCAATTTAAACAGTAATGCCTCATGAGGTAGTTTATCAAAAGCCTTTTGAAAATCTATGTACATGATATCCACACTGCTCTTATTATCCAGCTCCTCAGTAATTTTTTCGTAGAACTTCAAAAGGTTTGTAGAGCAGGATCTGCCCTTCCTAAACCCATACTGATTCTCTGATAACAGTCCCCCCTCCTCCAAGTATAACATTATATGCTTTTTTAACAGAGATTCAAATATTTTGCAAATTACTGATGTTAGACTTACTGGTCTATAGTTGCCCGGGTCACTTTGTATTCCCTTTTTGAAAATTGGAGTTATGTTGGCCAACTTCCAATCCATTGGCACCCAACCTGTGCTATACGTTGAATTAAATATCGTGTGAATTACTTCCCCCAGTTCTTCCGCTCATTCCACTCATCAGTAAGTAAAAAATGAGACTTTTGTGAGAGGATTATGATACAACTTCCATGTATTCCTTCACATGTTGGTTTTGTTCAGGAAACTGCCAACTTTAAATTGAGGATGAAAATCTAGATGCGTTACCATCTTATTGCAAACTTATCTGTGAAGAAAGAACTTTGAAAATTAAACCTGTACTCCATTAATTCAATTTCCTCCAAAATCTGGTTAGACAGATATTGGAGCGAGAGATTCAACTTATGACCTGTACTCAAGCAATCAGCCTAGCGATTCTTGTAAAAGATGAAAGCAGAGAACACTAAACTGGTTACTGATTTCTCTATCAACATTTCACAGTTGGCATTTGAAGCCAATGAAGATCCAATTGGGTTGCAATCAATGCTTTTCGTTCTCAAAATGCAATTAAGATCAGGCTTTACTCGATCACATCATCTACTACAACCATCTTGGTTCTAGAGAGTCTAGAGTATCATGGCTTCATACGATAGCTCAGCAAATGGTGGTAACATTTCGACTTTACCAAAAGAAAAATCAGCAGCAGTCTGGATGAAAATAATTTGATAAATCGCAACGTATCCATTCACATTTTGATGTGTAAGGAAACCTTCAAACATTAGATCAAAAGGGGAGAGTATTATCGTGTAATACACTTATCTATGAAGAAATAGCTTCGAAAACTAAATGTGTCCTCCATTAACTCCACGTATCATCCAAAATCTGGTTTTACAGAAATTGGAGGATATATTCAAGTCATGATTTGTGAGTCTTTAGCCCGCTGCCTCCCTGGGTAATATAGGCAGCAGATGAAACTAGACTGATATCTCTGGACTTCATAGTCGGCACTTGAAACCATAGATTGAATTGGGTTGCAAGCATTGCTCTCCGTTCTCTAAATGCAATTCAGCTCTATCTTTGACTGAGTGCATCATTTAATGTCTCGGCAGTCACTAAAGCGAGTTTCTACTTTATAAGCTGCTTATGGAGGGCTCCAATTATCATGGGCTAATATAATTTGTGTAATTTTCTTGTACCAAGTGAGAAAAAATAAGAAGATAAAGCTGAGAAACTTAACATTTAGCTACTAACTTACAGTTTAATAACCAAACAGCACATTCATGGACAACAAAAGTGCAGTTAACATGTTTTTATCCTCCTTAGCTATCCTAAGAAAAAATTGTTAGAAATAAGACTATTTAGCTGTTATTAGCAGATAGAACATTCTACGTCAGAATCTCCAACGAAACGGAAAGAAAAGTTTATAATAAGAAAAAAAAACTCTTCTTGGTAAATATATTTAAAGTAATTTATGTGTATAGCAGACAACAGCGTTTCATTGAAATTTTTTTTAAATAATTTAAACTCACACCAAAGTTTGCACTGCATAGATATATTTAAAGTACTAGGAGACTCCGCCAACTGCTCGCCTACGGTCGCCAACCTCCTCCTTGCTACGCAATTCCATACAGTCTGCTTCGCAAACCAACACTCCTGTCGCAAGTGATTTCGCCTTTTTTTTTTACTTTAACACTTAATGCACCCTAAACAAATAGCCGCATCAGTAAAAATCCATCTCCATCTTGTTTCCTGTATAATTTTGAATAAACCATGTTAATCTCGTAATATTCTAATCTGTACTTAATAAGCAAACCGTCTGAGAATCAAGATGAAAAAACGAACATAACGTCACAGAGAGTTTCGAGAGCATCTGGCAAACTCGTAAGTCAGAAAATGTAAAATTTATTTCCGTGAAGTAGAATGAACGCGATAGTACCGCGGTCTAAAAAATACGAAATTCGTATGACAACTTTGTAACCAACTTTTGACTGCACGAATTTATTTATTAACCAATTTAAAAAAAATTGTGCCATAAGAAAGAACACATTCTATACTGCAATGTTTTCACATTTAAAAACTAATAGTAATAATATATTGATAGAACAGTTTTAACAAAAAAATAACGAAAGTATCCCAATTTTTCACGAATTGCACAAACATTATTATCAGGAATCAAATTGAAATCTCTCAAAAAACTCGTCGAGCTGGAAAAATTCACGAATAGAGGTGTTCTAAAAAAATTACGACTGAAGACTGAAAATTTTTACGTCCTTTGCTTACTCGCTTTCGAAATTTTGCTTTTCAATTTTGACACTTAATAAACCCTAAAATAATAGCCGCTTTCGAAAGAAATCTTCAAAATTCTCCAAGGAACACGATGAAGAATAAACTATGTTAATTGCGTAATTTTCTGATCCCTACTTTCTGGTTGAACCGTCAAAGAATCGAACGAAAAAACTCAGTTTTCAATCCTGCCGTGGCGGCGCCTTTCGACTACATAAAGTGTGAATATTATTGAATTTTTACCTTTCTGCATAAAACATATTAAGGATTACATTTAAACATATAAACATAAAACATGTAAACATATAAACATGTAAACATATAAACATGTAAACATATAAACATATAAACATATAAACATGTAAACATATAAACATAAAACATATAAACATATAATCATAAAACATATAAACATAAAACATATAAGCATATGATCATAAAACATATAAACATAAAATGTATAAACACATTAAAGTTTACATGTGTATTCATTATATAAACATCATACTGATATTTTTTACTGCCTGTTTAAACCACAAATGTATACAGCATAGTCACACGCGTAAAAGTTTTAACATGCAATAAAACTTAAACTGTAATCTAAAAGTTTAATTTACAAACCCTAAATTAAAGTTAGTAGAAAATTTATATGGAGCCTTTTCTGAGAATTAGAATCCTGAATATTAATATATAGTATCATCTGTTCTAATTTTACCATACATGAAAATCGTTAACCTACTAAGAATATATTGGTGATAGTGGTATATGATTAAATGGAAGGAATTTCAAGCATAATAATCTACTACTATCAGACTATCATTAAACTGTAAAATAAGGTTAAGATTACATCATGTATGCTTAAGTATTTTCATTCACGGAAGACGAGTTTTCTAACAACCAACTTCGGATATTTTGCATTGAGTAATACGATTATTTCACATGTTGGTATCTCATTTACCCGACAGTTATGCAAAGACGACAGTCAGAAAGCTATTTTATGTCAAGCAGTTGAATTCCACACAGTCATCCCAGTACAGAAGGTATATATATATATATATATATATATATATATATACACACACAATACCCTACAATATAATGGACCAAACGCCAGCGGATTTGCATAAAATCCGACTACTTGTTTGGGGTGTTTTTCGTGGTATGGCCTTGGACCTTTGCATGTTGTTCCTGGTCAATTGAACGCCGAAGCCTACATGAAAATTTTGAACAATCAGTTTCTTCCTACGCTCTGGCAATTTTATGGATGGGTCGAATGTTACTTCCAGGAGGACAAAGCTCCGTGTCATGTTGTAGCCCCTGTCAAGCATTGGTATCGAGATATGGATGTAAAACGTCTTCCTTAGACTGCTCAGTGTCCCGACCTAAACACCATAGAACATTTGTATGACTAGTTGGAGAGACGCTTACGGACCAGGGAACCACGTCCGAAATCTACAGCTGAGCTGGCGACCTTCTTGCAGCAGGAAAGGACACATAGCTGTGTAACAAAACCTTGTTTAACTATGCCAAGAAGGGTTGTTATTGTAATTGGAGCCCTTATGGGACCATTCCCCTATTAAAGCATATATTATTTTCCTTATACCATCACATTTTTCTGTAAGGCCCAGTACTGTAGGGTAGTGTATATATGTTGCTGATACAACTCATAGTAAACTTGCCTGAGTGTGGCAAAACAGTAGTCCGTCAAGTAAATAAACTCATAGGTGTCGCACATAGTAACTTGCAAACACCATAATTAAGCTGCTCGAGGTTTAAAGTTGATGACTTGTGTTATCATGTCAGGTGTACCGGTGGTGTAGGGCCTATAGATGAATTACTGGAGCAAAACACAACGGAATATTTGCGATGGTTCGGGATTTTTGGTTTGCAAATAACTTTTATTAGTATTTTATTTCCTTAATTTCAAAATTAAATTTTAAAATTTATCTTTATTGCTATTAGTTTTCTATCGGGAAACAGAAAAAAAAAAGGGATTAATCAACGAATTAATATTCAATATTTCCCACCTCATTATCTGGTTTTTTAGAACACTAGAAATAAAATCAGCCCTTCTGCTGTATCATACACTTCCAACGTACGTACGAAGTAACTAAATATTCTCAAAATTGGATAATGGGGTACAATGCAAATACTTATAAAACCAACAAAATGCTTCAAATTATTAACTTATATCATGGTTTTATGTTCAATTGCAAGGAGAATATATGCGAAAAAAAATACATATAGAAGTTGAGTAGTCTCACCTCAATTCCATTGATATATGCATATTGCATTTTGTGATAAATTTGGAGTTTATTCTGGGACATTTTGTGTTCTTTAAATTCAATTTGAGAAATGGTTAGGTAAAGTCAGAAACACATGTAACCATAAATGATTTATTGAGCACATATTGAATTAGATATACAGATGAAACCCTAGTCAAAACTCTAATTAAAAATAAAAACCAATAAATAACCAAAACTGATGAAAAAGATGATAAAATAGTCCGCAGTCATTGCATTGGACGTCATTATTATTTGTGAACTTAAATGTTGTTTTAAGCATAGCATATGCCACGTCAAAAAATGTTATCCCTTTCATTAGACGAAGAGAAGTCACCCGCTTAAATCCACCTTGAAATGAAACGTCTTTGTCGATTATAAAGATTAGTTCAATTAAAGTTCAAATCATTCAATGTGCACGTTAATTTCAACTGTCCACGTTACTGCTGTGCTAACAGTTGACCGAATACTGAAAACAATTATGAACTTTTTGTTTAGGAGAAGTCTTTTTAATTTTAGACCTAAGTCAATACTCTCCGTATGTTATTATCAGACGTACTGACAGAACAAAAGTATTCGAAGCCAGCAATACATTCACCTAATCACGGTAGAACCTGGATATATTAAAATAATATTCCATCTGTTGATTTATCATTCCGTATTTGGCTTCTATGACTTCGGGATAATGACTATGACACAGCATGACCAGATAAAACGATACAGATATGTGGGAATGTCTTTGGAGAATCCCAACCATCACTTTCCCTCATTTATCATAAGAAAAACACTTCCGTATTTTGTATTGAATACATAACAATGAAGGATATCAAGGGTACGTTTCAATGCATATTTATTATTTACGATTCCTCTCATAAGTCAATAAACGCTTCAGCAGTAATAAGTGATTTCTAGAACCCATTACATTTTTATTCCAAAGGAACATCTACGTATTATATGAATTTCTCGTGTAATAAAGCGTACCTCGATATATTTGTATCTATTATTAACCCTCCAAGAGCCTTTGACGAGACAAAACCACAGTATTCGCCCTCAAAAGGGAATTTAAAGAACAACATAGCTTTTAGCTTAAAAATGAAAAGAGTAATACTTAGAAAGCAATCTATGAAACAAAATCCTGCACTTCTCATGAAGCGAAATGACTATTCATATATGAAAGAGACTTAGTCACACAACATTTCTTCGGATATACATTAGCGTTAAGTGCATTCGTATTTGTTCTTCCCAATGCTTGGTCGAATCCATTATGCGTTGGATCATGATGATGACACGATGTAATAAATAAAAATAATCCATATTCAATTGTGTCTCTATATACAGATGACACTATTTTCAGTAAATCTGATAATTTCCTTTTGTAAAATAACATCACATTAGTTCCTGTCACTGAGCTGCAACACGACAAAAATATTATATAGCAGAAGTGCACTATGTTAGAACATAATGTCTCAATCTCTTCGAAGGAAAATATATTACTACACACGGCATATACATATCGCACTTTCTTGAGAAAATCGGCTCAACTCGAAATGTAAATTTAATCTTGAAGTAACAGTCACTACAGTTAAACTTGAACAAACAGTTAAACGAACCAAGTGCCTACCCTAACAAATTCTCAGTATCTCAGCCTCCTGGGTTGGGAAATTAAGCTTGAAACCAAATTAATATCACTAGGAACGATTTTCCTTTGGTTTCCAGAGATCATAAACCTTCTTTACTTATGTAAGTTTAAGTAAATTAGTAAAACTTCAAAAAGTTTCCCAAGATAATTTAAGACAGTGGGTTCCTAATATCGCCTACCCCTGTACCTATTACCACTCACCAGACGAAATTAGGAGCTACTATTAAAAACTAGTTCCTAGTAGAGCATAAATACCTACCTTTAGTATTTAATGTACTTTCAAGTCATGTAAACGAAATTATGATTTGCAAACACTTACCTGGATATTCCCTGAATAGATTGGAGACAAGAAATACGTTGATTACAGCCCCAAATACACCCTATAACAAAAAAATCGACGCACCAAGAAGGAGTTGTCCGATGGAGACAAAAAATTGGTGGATAGGAAAATTATGTAGAGAACAGAAAATAATTAAAATTTCAGAACAATTGAATGATTTATATTTCAGAGTTATAATAACGAGCTCAATTAGTTTTTGAACAGCCTCTAGTCTCGATGCAAGCTGCCACACGGCGTGACATAGACCGATAAAGCTCCCGGATGGTCTTCTGCGGTATTTCTTGCCAAATTTGCTCCAATTGTCGGACTACGTCATCAACATTAACTACCGGATGCAGTCGCCTTCCCAAAATATCCCAGACATGCTCGATGGGAGAAAGATCTGGTGATCGTCATATGTGGACCTCGGTCTTGCCAAGGAAGTGTTTGACAAGCTTGAAGACAGTTCATAGCAACACGTGCCGTATGTGGTATGGCATTGTCTTGCTGAAAAATAAGCCCAGGGTACTGCGAAAGGAACGGTAGCAAAACAGGTCTCAGAATGTCGTCAACGTACCTCTGTGTAGTAAGTGTACCTCTAATGACGACCAAATGGGTCCGGCTATCAAGAAAAATGGCACCCTAGACCATAACTCCTTGTTGAGGGCCCATGTGGCGTGCAATAGTGAAAGCAGGATCTGCACGCTGTCCTGGGCGTCTCCAGACACGTCTTCGATGATCGTCAGGACACAGTTGGAAGCGGGATTCGTCGCTAAAGACTATACGTCTCCAGTCAGCATCATTCCAGCCTGATCGAGCCAATAACCACTGTAATCTGTCTCTACAGTGTACAGACGTGAGTGGCAGGTGGCGTAACGGTCTGTACGAGCGTAGATTTCGTTCTCTTAGCCGTCTGTGAATGGTCATGGTGGACTCGTGTGTGCGTCGCACGACTTATGGCTGATAGCGGAGAATCAGGCGCTGTGACAACTTATCTGATAATCACTCTGTCCTCGCGATCCGTTGTGGCCCTACATCGACCGCTAACATCATGACGCTGAAATCTGCCATTGTCCACCCACTCTTACCAGCATCTTCTAATCGCCGCATCGCTTCGACTCACATGACGAGCGATTCTCCGATTTGCCCAACCTGCCTCTTTCAATCCAAAGATACGACCTCTTTCAAACTCTTAAAGTTTCTCGTAATGAGCTCGAATCCTGCATCGAGGCATTTTTTCAGTTGTTGAAAGGTGTCCTAAATCGCAATGCAGCAGAAATTTTTAACAACAGTTCAAGAACAACTCCTTATTTACATCTGCTGGATGCGCAGTTCCGATGCGCTGGAGATCGCACTACTTATTCATTGGACACCAAATTTTAATCATTTGAGTGAGAGTGTTATAGAGTTATAGAGTGTTCTTCAGATGCAATTGCGTTGTTGATATAACTCATAGGAAACTTGTCAGATGCGCTACGAGTGGCAAAACACTAGATCGTCAAGGTAACTACATAAACTAAATGTCTCGCATAGTAGCTTAAAAACATGAGTAGGCGATATTAAGCACGGGGCGATATATGGACACCTACTATATGGTGTTTCAGTACATGCCACGAAAGTTTGAAGAGGTGTTATCAACACAAAATTTAACCATATTACCACAAAAAGGAAATTGTTAACCATAATGTGCTTTCTATAACTCCTACTCCGTTCTTTATATTACATGATTAAAGTTGCGATTTGTAAACTAAATAAAACCAAATGGAACGTAATTTTATTATACATCCCAATTTATCCTAATGAGTTAGAACTTCAAACGCGTTTTTCTTGAAACAAGATCTTAAAGATTCGTGAGTTTGGCTGAGGGACGACTATTTAAAGATTTATTCTCCGTATACACTGATTTGTTATTAGGATGTTTTTCAAAACTTCCTACATATAGATGTATCCCTAAGTATTCTATGCTGGTGTTTCGAAACTTCCTGCTTGTTGATTATATACTGGGTATTTCAAAACTTACTATACGCTGATTCAATAATGGGTGTTTCGAAACTACTCATATACTGAAAACATGCTAAGTATTTTAAACGTAGTATATAATGATTACATACTGGCTATTTCAAAACTCCATATGCTTATACATTTTCAATTTATCTGTCGGCAGCCTTGTTAAATTGATTTTTTAAATTTGTATTTTAATTTGAGTCAGTGAGGTTCACTTTTGTACAGTCACTGTCGTTGAGCGAAGGACAAGTAACACCACATGCATGAGACTGGTATTAAATCCCTATACAAATTGAAAGAAATTACTCACTAACTCAAATGACTTTCCTAAATTTCCTAATAACAGAATTTCAAATACTTTCCATAGTGTTTTCAAACATTTTTTCTCACTTCTGAACTATTGACCAGCTCTTTGCCTGATGGCCTATAGATCAGAGACTGGTGTTGGTTAAAATAAAACAACTCGTACACATGATATAAAACTTATATGAGCATTACAAGAGTTACTTATAAGCGGGTACGAGAAACGATGACGCAGATCGCATATTAACAATGTTATTAAAATAACTTTAAACAGATAATGTCTCATAACAAAATTAACAAAATTACTGTATGTATCTAAGACATTTTGCATATCCGGTTTGCTCAGTTTTAGTACTTAGTGTCTTATGGAATTTCGTATCACTGATTTCTTTATAACGACCATCTGATCCAACAAATGGTCGCGTATAGAAGACTATACTCTAAAAGTGTCGTACATCACACATATTTCCCATGGATGTAGTTCATGCGTAGAAACACCAGCATAAATAAATTTTAAGTATAGCGTTATATTATTACGTAATATAGTTTTACTGTCGTGGTTTGTGCACATGAACTGTGGATCACTGTCCGTTATCAAATAATTTATTTTAAATATAGCGTTATGTTGTTACGTAATTTAGTTTTACTGACGTGGTTTGTGTACATGAACAGTGGATCACTCTCCGTATCTAGGAATTTGTCTCTGAGTTCCTTACATGATGGAGAATATAAGAAAGGGCATATTCTCACACGACAAGCTACTGCACTGAAGGGGTAACCGAAGAGAGCCCAGGAAAGTATTTGTGGTGTGGATTTGATTTAGAAATCAGGTCTCGTTTGCGTTCTAAAAGTGTCACATCCCTGATAATGTATAGTAAAGCAGTCAAGTCTTCTTGTGGTTTTGAAAGATCGTGTTCTTTGAATTAGGAAACAGTACGTCCATGTGGAAGTGATGATGATGATCCATATGACCACGTTGGCGATGAACCTAAATTTTTACCAAGTCTGAGTTAAATGATTTAGTCATATAATAAGATCTTCCAAAGGAATCGGCACCAGTTTTAGGTTGCAGATTTAAGGAAAAATATTTGTTGGCTCCTGGTACGTCATTTTATTGGTTTCGGAACAAAGAAGAAGAGTTTTTTCCGTTTTTCTCTCAAGGGGTGAACTTGTTTACTACAGAGATGTTCCATGTCCCAAGGCAACATTCAATATGCAACACAAACCTGACAAATGGAGACTTTTTATTGATTCGTCAAAGAGAAGTTTTAAAACAGTACTCCTTTACTATTATAAAAGTAAGTGTTTATCTGTGTACTGTTCTTACGAATGTATGGCACTTACAAAAAGGAATTTTGGCAAACAGCTATCCCGTATTTTTTGCGATTTTTGTGTCCAGCCCTAATTTTAAATTTTAATCTAGAACATTTTAAAATTAATTTATTAGTTTTCTTCACCTTTCTTTCTTCTGTCCGGAATTTGACGTCATTAAAGAAAAGTGACGATTTTGCTGACGTCGCAAGCGTTTTTCGTCTTTATGCCTGTGGAACCATACCAATGTAACCGATTCTAGCATGTTTTGATTTACGTTGTTGATAATAGCCGATTCGAGGCTATCACGACGTTGTATGTAGAGTTCGTTTGGGAAGCAAACCAAATGAGAATACGTATTAATCACCGGGAGTTGGCGAGCGTCACACCTGACCACACGAAGAGAACTGTCATGGGCGACGCCGTGCTGGTATTATGGCATACATACTACAGTATTATGTCATACATACTACAGTATTATGTCATACATACTACAGTATTATGTCATACATACTACAGTATTATGTCATACATACTACAGTATTATATCATACGTACTACAGTATTATGTCATACATACTACAGTATTATGGCATACATACTACAGTATTATGGCATACATACTACAGTATTATGGCATACATACTACATTATTATGGCATACATACTACAGTATTATGGCATACATACTACAGTATTATGGCATACATACTACAGTATTATGGCATACATACTACAGTATTATGGCATACATACTACAGTATTATGGCATACATACTACAGTATTATGGCATACATACTACAGTATTATGGCATACATACTACAGTATTATGGCATACATACTACAGTATTATGGCATCTTATACATACTACAGTATTATGGCATACATACTACAACTATACATACACATACTAGTGGCTAGTATTATGCAATGGAACTAAGTATGCTTCTTTAGGGCAATCAGTTCATTTAAAATAACGCTACGAAAATCTTAACTTGATACTAAATAAAGTTTCGTATTCAAAACACAAATAGGCAATTTGCTGTTATTTGAAGGTAATTATCTAAGTTGATTGGTCAACAGAGTGGTTACACGAAAGTCCCGTGTTTTCTCTGCGAATGGGACAGCTATGATAGAAAAGAACATTATATAAAGAAGGAATGGCTAAAAAAAGGACATTGGAACCCGGAGTCAAAAATATTCTAAATGAAAGTTTGATTAATCTAAAAAAGGTTTACTTCTACTGCGTCAAAAAAATTATGATTTGTAAAACCACTAGTAAAGACATTACTTAAAGAAGGAGAATGTTTCAAATACCTTCATGAACAGTTCCCCGGTTCATGCACAGCAAAGCTGAAGAAAGTGGCATTTGTAGGACCTGACATCAGAAAACTGATAAAGAATGAAAATGTTGAGCTCTAAATGGAAACCAACCATATAAAAGCCAATAAATCTTTCAAACTAGTAGTAACCAGCTTTCTTGGAAACCAAGGAAGAGACTTAAATACAAATCTATTGCGAAGATGTTAGCAAATTTCAAGATATTAGGGTGTAATATGAACTTAAAAGTTCATTTTTTCCATTCGCACCTGAACTATTTCCATGAAAAGTTAGGAGCAGTCAGCGTGGAGCAGAGCGAAAGACTTCACAAAGACATAAAGTGAATGGAAAGGCAATAGGTGGAATCAGCATGATAGCCGACAATCAAGGAAGGTGGAATATCAGCATGATAGCCGACTGCTGGATATTGAAAAGAGATGATCACCGGCAAGTTCACAACAACAAAAACGGAAAAAGATGTTTTGAAAAAAGAGAAAACTTTTCTTTAAGGATTTGTGACGTTTTTGATCAATTTCATTTATTATTTAAATCATCTCAGAGCTAGGATATAAATGTAATGCATTTACAAGGTGATAAAATAAAAATAAAAACGTCAAAATATTTTGATTTGAGTTATTACCCCAAATTATGATATTGTTTGTAACCTTACGTCATAGAATGAAATTGATTTCAATTTTAGAAGTAGCGCGCAACGAAACTAATATGAAAATCAGTTATAAAAACTCAAACAATTTTCAAAAAGTACTTTCTTTGTAGACCTGTGTAATCGATAAGGTTGCATTGTCATCATACGTGTGTGTTGTGGGGAAAATACAATACTACACTACTCAGAAACCTCGTGACTTTCAGTGTTGAAACCATTACAAATATTTGTCTTTAATCAAAATCTCCTTTTCATATATACTTCTGCAATGACCTACAACCTCCATAATTCCTCCATACAAGGAAAAAAATAAAGTATAACGAATAATTATTCTGACCATATTAATCCTTATTTTAATGGTATGTTTGTGTTTTAATTAACATTACCACACACATAGAGCAACACAATGGACTGACTATTGTTGACGGTCCTTGATCAAAATCATAAATTCAAGATACTATTACAACACCACGTAATTCTGAGCAACCGTCAGATGACGAGGTCACACCTGAGCTGGCACAAAACTTTCCAAAATTCCACACCACGCCTACGTGAGAACATTTGAAGCCACGACAAATGTAACGTGCACCAGCCCCTTTTATACACGACGGTCCTTCATTGGATTATAACTCGTTACCCTACGTTTACTAGTTCGTTATTCTTCCAACCGCGATACCGCTGTCCTCCATATTATTATGGATTCGTATAAAAAGATTTCAATAATTTCGATTCTAATTTAATCAATACATACATAGACAGATATGTATTATTTGAGAAGTCGTGTTTATTCTATGTTCAACTGCTTTGTGAAAAAATAAAAATACTATGTTTAGATTTGAAAAACTATTCTCATGATCAAACTCACGAAGAATAATTGAAACCTCAATAAAAAATTTTAATCTGTATGCGGGTGGAGTTTTTATAATAAATTTAAAATTTCTGTTCATTTTTCGGAAAGACTTTACGTATGATTGCCCTCGGAACATAATGAAAGAATAATCTGTTTCGTCGTTGCACAAAATTTGGTTCGCGATGTATATAAATACCAGATACTTTGTCATTCATGTGTAATTTGTGTTAGACTTCCAAAAATGATCCACTATTTTTAGTATCCCTTTTGTATCAGGATTTTTACGAGATATTCGGGGTAGCTTATTATACATTAGAATTTACAAATAATAATTCATACGGTTCTATGTTTTTATTAAAAATAAATTACGCACAACATAATGTTTTATTTCAAGTTGTGTACCTTTTTAAATTTTTAATTTAAACAACAATCTAATAGAATTTTCGACATTGACCCTCTTTGTTCCGAGGTGTGTGTGTATTTGTGTGTGTGTGTAGAATAAGGACTATTATATTGTAAGTCGCTTATTGATGTAATGACATTGTTTAACACTATGATCTGACAGGCAAGATTTATTGCAGTTTAATAGAGTTTAAAATTTTTATCTCCCGTATCAGCTACATCACTCTTAACGAATTGTTGTGATTTGAATTATACGTAATACTTCAATGCAATGTGACACGCAAAATGAATATTATAATTTCATTCCCCTTTACCCAAAGAGTCATCCCGAATCAAAAAAAGCCTGCTACGTTTTTAAAGTGACTTCCACCACTAAGACTTGGTGTCCTGAAGAATTCTGGTGGTTGACAGAGACAGTTTTTGAATAGAGGGTACCGAAGAGTTAAAACCCCAAGTGATTTCGACGAGATATCTCGTCAATGATTAGGTCAATTGCGCTAAAAAAGAGATATCTCACCGAAACAAAATTGCCCAATTACAGCAAGGGAGAGTGAAGAGTAAGTCCGAAAACAAATTATGTTCCTTACCTATAACTAGTGGCAGTTTGAAACTCGTTTTTGTATCAGAGGCTGTAAACTGCTGGATGGTTTAACCACATGTAGGGATAATAAAACACTATTCAATTTGAATTCCTCGCGACATACATTATTACTTTAATGTCAATACAAATGAACAGTTTTATTGACAAAAAAAAAAGTCACATATACATCCCCGAAAGCAGAAAGTGCTTAAAACTACAACGTACGTCACAGAACAAAGTCATCGCACAACAATTTATCCTTAATTTATCAAAATTTTGGCCGATTTTTTTTAAATCATGAGTTACGAAGTTCTGCAGTGCAAAATGCGCTCCTTGCCATACCTTTCTATCTTTTCTAGCTATGGAACAACACCTACACCCCCCAAAATCCCAAGCACTTTATAAATAACACATCTTCTACCTATGTCAATGAAAAAATATTTAACTTCAAAAGTTATCGACAGAATTGCAAATTCTGAAAGTATCCTTCGGTTTTAAATGAAGTAAGTTAAATAATTTTTATATTTATTATAGTAATGTAATACATATTTAGCCGATAATTGTGTCTAACTATATGTTTTCATTTTACTGCAATTTTCAAAATTCAGACAAAATGACTGCAGAACAATTGCAATTGCTTGGAGTTGTGTTGCAGAACACTGAAAATAATTATGCACCCGGGTGTACATCTAGTGCTACTTACGTGTATCGAACTTCTACCTTATGAAGAATGTGAGATTAAATTTTCAGTGTAAAAACGAATACAAGCTATCCGAGAAGAAAAATGTTTCATTTTCAGATCTAATTTGCAATTTCTCATTTTTTACGATGCGTGGTGTTAATCTTTAATGTAAGACATATACTGAAATTGCATTAATTTAACATGTCAAGTTATCTTGAAGAAATAATGCATCTCAAACTATTTGTATTTACCATTAAGAAAGAATGTTACCAAAATCATTCGCTTACCAGTTGAACTTGTAATACTATTTGTCCAATCTATAATCTCACATTACTCCCAACTGAAGTATATTTAAAAGGTAAACAAACTATAAACCTATTTTACTATCAGCAATACTATGTTTGTTGAAATATTTCTATTTATGGTAAATGGTATGAATTGTACAATATTAAAAAAATTACAAAGCTCTTTTCCAAATTTGGAACTTAAGATTTTAAGTGAAGTGCAATTTTTATTTCAAAAGGGTAATTGGAAATGTATTCGTAGTTATTGTTTTACATTTTGTCTTTTAAATATAATCAATAATGAAATAAGTAGAACGATAGCAAGGAATACAATATTTTATTCATTTCCAGAATGTAATTCTATGCGAATTAATTTTAATAAAATACATTTCTTCCATTTTTAACTCTCCAAGTAATAGAAATTTCTGTTCGGTGAAATCGATTTGGAAACTAAAATAAATATGTTTTAGCTGGAAGTACTGTAAAAGTTTCTGACGAATTTAATAAGCTTTAGTAACTATTTCGCCGAATAGACAAAAAAAGTAGTTTTTCACTTTTATTCTTCTATCTCGCTGTGGAGCAAATCTTTTAATTAAGAAAAAAGTCTCGTGTTAAAAAAAAAATTTCCAAAATTATCTTAATCCAACATTAAAAGGTTTCCTTCCGAACTACCTTTGATTACAGAATGAAAAAAAATCAAAATATCAACCGCTGGAGAGTACACTTTTAACTCCGAAACAAAACAAAAGTCGCAATCTCTGACTCCTGGGTTTAGGTGGGTTTTTTACCAAAGAAATAAAATAGAAATCTCCAGTGTCGTCTGAAAAGAAGAAAATACTAATTCAACCATATCAGGAAAAGTTCTAATTCATTTCGGAACATAATTTCTCCTTCACCAGATGAAAACGCAAAAAACACATAAAAAAGTTCTTTTTTGGAAGAATAGAAAAAATATCCCGCAAAAAGATGTATTCTATTAGAACAATAAAACCCTATTCCCCTTTGCTTCAGCAACGCAATAAAAAGTATGAAGAATAACGAATAAGCCAACCCGGCTGGTTGACAAGTCTTAACTCAGCGGGGGGAAGTGATTGGTGACGCCCTCCCCCCCCACCCCTTTAACACGCTCCACAAAACAGCCACGCGCATGCGCGTGTTCACTCAATGCCACCGCGTCACCCCCTCTCTTTTACTATAAAACGCGGAAGCGAGATTGAGATGACTGCACTCCCGCGCGGAGAAAGTTTGTTAGTAGTTGAAGTAGAAGTTTTTAGAGGAAAATCGTTTGCTCTGTCTTTCTTCTCTGCTCGGATGCTGATGGGGTTCGATTTTAGATCCTTTCCGATTGGACTCGGTTATTGAAGCTGTTGACCTATCTTTTAGCGATTTGTTTTTCAAATTTTAATGAGTGAAGCGTTTTTTATTCAAAGTTTCGTCGACTTTTTTTGGATTTTGCAAGCAATGAGAACATTTTCAAAGCTGCGAAATTCCAAAAACCAAATTATATGGCTGGATTAAGGAATAGTAAGTTTTGCAATGTTCAGTTTTTCGAAAACTGATTGATAAAATGTACTCATACTTAAAAAATAATGTATGTTAACAGAAAACATAATCCAAACGATTTATTTTTCAATAGAAAACTTTGCTGTGATCAATTTAATCTAGAAAATTACATTTTAACATATCATAAGGAAAGCATAGGTTAATTATTTCTCTCTCTCTCATTCTTTGAAATATTATTCAAAATTATTTCTAGGCGAAATTTTGTTTGCATTCTTCAGTGATTTGTAAGTAAAGTATTGGTAGGAATGCTATACGATTGGTAGGATTGTAAATACGATACCATTTATTCCTGTTTTATTTTTATTTTGGTAATAGTATTCCTGATGACACTTGTTGATTGAATGTAAAGAAACAAGCGATAAGGAAGATATATGCGTTCTTCACCTCATTAGTCCCAGATTGATTTATACAAATTTAACTTAATAACATGAAGATATGTTATTAACAATCAAAAACAAACTTTACAGACTCTGCTGATTCAGAGCGCGTTTGATGCTTTCGTTTTCTATATACCGTGGTTGTATCAAACATGAAACAATATACTTTCCTATCAGAATGCATGTGTGAGACAACTTAAAAAAAGCATCCGGCATAGAATGGATCTGGACGAAATTCTACATGATGTCGGCGACTATGGAAAGTATCAAAAACTGATGCTGTGGTTTGTGCTGCTGCCGTCTCATCTCCCATTTGGAACTCATTACTACAGCCAGGTTTTCATGTCACTGACGCCCAATCACTGGTGCCATGGCATGACCACGAATATCGACATGAACACGACATACAAACCTCTTACAGTCTGGTCTAGAGATGAAGAGAACTCATACTCACCTACAATAGCTGAGTGCTATTATACGGACAACAGGACTACCAGTACTACTATCGTTAACAGAACTATGGAAGCAAAGAGTTGTATCCACGGTATCGAATTTGACAGGAGAGAGCTGTACGAGGAAGAGTCCATTGTTACAACGGTAAGTACAGTTATTTAATGTTTTAAGCTTATGGTAATATAATTTTCTAGCGATACAATCGAAAATTCCCCGGATTACCAGTTCATTTAAGTTAATCAAAGAATGAATTTTAAGATTGTTTGCTTGTAATAAAATAGCTTTCAGCTTTAATAGGATCTTTTGCTTTTCCGTACTTTGGGAATGTATTCAAAATATTTTTAAAGATATAAGTATTCCCCTTCCGGAAGTCTAAAAAAACACCCTATTGACTAATTTCTGAAAAGTGACATCCTTGCTATGAATGTATATTAAAAAAAACTTGTTAAAAGTAGACACTCTTTATGAAGTAATAAATTAATTTAAAACACTTTTTAACTAGTAATTTTGCGGACATTCAAATATATACGTATAATTTAAAGCATTGAATAGTTCTTTTTCAAAACAGTTTGGCAGTAGTTCACATATTTTGAATGTATCAGGAAGAAAAGAAAGGTTTTCTGGTTTAAAATATTTATAAATGTCCAATATGTGCATGTGATAATTCGATTCCGAAAAAATGTGGATTAAATTTTAGTTAAAGACACATGGAAAACAATGAGAATAACACTGACCTCCTATATACTATGATTAAATAATTCTAATCATTAGGAATATCGTATCATACCAAAGTGACGATCTCAGTAATTAAGGTAATTACGAGGATACTTGTAAATAATATTGTAATATTTTACCAGTATCTTGTTACAAGTTAAAAAAGAAATTTCAATAACTTTTTAAGTATTGCAAATAATGAAACTCCCGGAAATATTAGATTCCAATGTCACAAAACTTTTCATTGGGAGTTCATAGTTAATTTTTCTTTTTTATTCTTTTCATTAGTCACATTAATTATTTAAAAAGAAAAACTGTGAAGTTAGGATTTAATATTAATGTTGATAAGTGATGTGATTAAAATATGTGTTTGGAAATAATTGATTTGCATAGGAATTTGGAAAATACGAAATATATGTAAAATAATATGAACTAGAAATATAATCTTCAGACATAAAAAGAAGGCTGATCAAAATCATTGACAAGCTGTCTAACAGTTTTAGTGATTAGTTTTTACTAAATTTCCACATAAATCCTATTTCTCAACATCTGGAATAAATTTAAAGTACTTTTAGTTTTTTACTATATCGTAAGATTTTCCTCGATTTTTGTAAATCGTGTAAAATATGAATTCCAATAATTAATGTTTTATAAATCTACTTGGCACAAAGTGGGAGGTATATTGCTTTTATGAACACTCATTGATTTAAAATAATCATTTTATAAAAATAAATGACTAGTAAAAAAAATTCAATTTGCATCAAATTCAAAATTGATGTCTAACAATTGTTTTTTAGCTTGCGGATTACATTTTATAAAATAATAACGAATTGAAAAGAGCTGCATTGTATAGTTTTTAGGAAAATACATACACTTATTTTTTAAAGTATTACTGAAGTACACGTTAGAATAAAATAACAATAACTAGTTGTTGAGAAACGATTTCTTGATGCAGTATGCAAATAAAAAAAAATACTATTAAGAATGAAATTTTATAAAAGAATTAATAGATACAAAAGAGCTGCATTATAATATCAGTAAATACTAAACATGTAATCATTTTCTCTACTTTTTTCAAAATATGTTTGTAAAGAATATGTTTAAAAAGTAACAACTCGTAGAGACACCATATTAAACTGCATTTACATTATTAGTACTAATCACTTTATCATGATCAAAACCATATTAAACTATTAATATTATTTATATTATTATCACGATATACACACTATTTAAAAATGATGTAATTTTATGTTCTTTAAGTAATTATATAATATCCTAATTCACAAATAAAGTTGTAAGTATGCTTTTTTTTTCTGAATGTGTATTGAAGAAATTGAACACAATTTAATGCACAGCTGTTCAGAAATAATCCCAAACGAGAGTCTCTTGTTCCTAGTTCAAGAATTTCAATTCAAATAACAGTAAATATTTAAGCGGCTTGAAAATATTTGCTCCCTTGAACGAAAATTCCTCTAAACTGAGCACCAAATCCCTAGAAAATACCAGTAAGCAAATAATCTGACGCAGTGTCAGAGTGGAAATGGATTTACTCTTCACACATGACAAGAGAGGCTTTTTCAGATCCTCTTTGGATTAAATGTCGGAAATCTTCCGCTTCAGTGGATAGTGTGGTAACGAGAATATATTTTTAAAATTTATATATTTCATTCACAAGGGAAAGAGATACGATGTTGCATATACTTCATGTTCGTTATATTAATTTTATTAGGAGGGAAATAGCATTACAAAGTCATTTTAGTCCTTTTTTTTTTAGTTAAAGGACACCATTTTTTTAAGGTAATTTGTTTTGTAAATTGTATTGATAGTACCTGCAAAATCCACTTACTTGCAAACTGAAATATTTCCAACAAAATCAAAAACTACACCCCATTTCAATAGTGAGTTTTGTATGCACTATTGAATTGCGTGACACCTTTTTTTCCTCAATCTCTTATTTAATTTACACTGCATGAGTTAAATTATACCATTTGTTTGTTCAATGTCCTTATTTCTTTTAAATTGTATTGATAGCAGCTGCAAAATCCTCTTACAGTCAAAATGAAATATTTCTAACAAAATCAAAACTGGACAAGACTGGAAATAATTTTACCACCATCTTGAGGTTGCATATTTTAAAGATGTCTCACGTGGAACTCTGTAGAATAAAGTTTTTCTTTCATTTTATGTGGCACTTGTCACCTCTATTAGAAAATTAAAAAAATCGTGTTAATTTTTTCCGAGGGGCTCACACGAGTATATACATTTTTCAATCAACAAAGTTCCCTCATGACTTTTCACCAATTTTGATTTTCTTGATCATTATAATCTCTCCTTTTACTCTTTTGAACAATATATGAGGTTATTTATCCATTATATGCGTTATGGTGAAACAACAATAGTGCATTCAGAGGATTAAATCAGTTCAATCATTTCAAATAACTGTGTAACATTTTTTCAATCTATAGTAACAGGTTGAATATATTTTAACTGTACTAACCTTTACGCTACTGCGCTTAGATCTTTTTTTTCAATCGTCTCACAGAACGGCTTTTCTCGTGATTCTTCGAGCCCCCATACATAACTTGAGCGATAGAGTCGTCAGTGGTATTTACGACTGACATTTTCCTTTCATATAATCGTTTGGCTTGATAATATATATCCCCTGACGACTTTCACTTTCTCACAAAGCTTTTCCACCTCACGGTTGGTAGGGTAGGGGGCCAACGAACAAAAGAAGGGATTCTATAGCAGGTCAGTCGCTGAGAGTTCATAAATGGTGATCTATACCAGCGGTCACTTAAAAGGGGATAACATACACCGCTACCATGTCACTGGTGTAAGCGATATTTTAGTGATAATCAAAGTTAAATTGTCGCTTCGTAAAGGTTAATTCAATATATTTAAACATGATTGGTTTGATTTATCCTAGTTTGATCGCATTTAGTCAAACTAGGAATATTCCGTACTTAGTATGATATTCTTTGAAGAACACTTCATAAGAAGTGTAATGCAACTTAAATATACTCCTTTTCTTAGTATTTAAGTAAAAAATTAATTTAATTAAACTAATATGTTCTTAGTTACATGTGGTTAACACCCCAATTTTTTCTGGTTAACAAGTGTTAGTGCTCTTAGAGAATTGAAGATTGAAGAAAAGACTTCGAAGTGAGTGACATTTGTATTTTGTGTGAGTGAAGCACTTTAGCGAGATAACTACATTTTATTCAGTAAAAAAAGCAGTCAGAAAATACATTATGTACACCACATCTTTTGAATTTATTTATAACAATTCCATATTTTAAAATATATTGGACCATAATCTGACACTTCAATCACGTTTGAACGAAAGCAAATTCCGTTTCAGGACACAATCATACATAAGGTTCTTCAACCAATTAGGACTTTACTGATAAATAAAATAATATCAATGGAATAAAATAAGGATTTTACCCAATAATAGAGAACAAGAAAACATTCACTCGCAAATTATTAAAGTCCTCGAAACAACTTACAAAAATTATATCTGAAGCATAAGTCTTTATTGTCTTTGTGGTCTGCTACGAAAACACCATCGTCAAGGAAATCCACTTATTTCTGAAAACAGCAGCATTCATGATAGATACTCTATCGAATTTTCCCCAGGGCTTCCAGATGCTTCTATGAAAGAAACACAAAGAATTATTAGGATCTTTTCAGCATGGATCTAGTCACGTATTCTATCATTTTGACCATATGCTGCGTGTAATAATGACAATCTCTTTTTCGATCAGAAAGTATTATGGAGTAAACGTGCACGCTATTCTCTATTGAATACCGTTGGAAAAGTGGATATATGCATATCCCTAAACATCAAGAGACGAGATCATGCAGAACATTTTTAGCTGCTACAGGATAAGAAACTGGGAAAAATCTGTTAGCTAATTATCTCTTCTTACTTTAATAGTAATTATTTTAACATTGCGGGAAACGTCTGATTGTCATACACTCCCGTAATCACCATAAAGAACAAAATAGAAAGATTGATTAGGCAAAAAGTCAATTCATGTAAGATGTCTTGGCATGTTATAAATAGCACTTCAAAATATCATAGGAATCAAACCTAAAATGGCAAATACACTAAACTAAATAAAATATTGAACCGCGTAGAGATCATTTTTGTATGGTATTTTGGTTAATGTTAAAAAATATAATATTAATCATAAAACCAGTTTGTACGGGTTTTACATTATACTTTCATTCATAAGGGAAAGAGATAGGATGTTGCATGTATTTCATGTTCTTTAAATTAATATTATTAGGAGGGAAATAGCACTACAAAGTCATTTTAGTCCTATTTTTTTTTTAGTTAAATGATACCATTTGTTTTTTTGAGGTCATTTTTTTTTGTAAATTGTATTGATAGCACCTGCAAAATCCACTTACTTGCAAACTGAAATATTTCCAACAAAATCAAAAACTACACCCCATTTCAACAGTGAGTTTTGTATGCACTATTGAATTGCGTGACACCTTTTTTTCCTCAGTCTCTTATTTATTTTACACTGCATGAGTTAAATTATACCATTTGTTTGTTCAATGTCCTTATTTCTTTTAAATTGTATTGATAGCAGCTGCAAAATCCTCTTACAGGCAAAATGAAATATTTCTAACAAAATCAAAACTACACCTCGTTTTGACAGTGAGTTTTGTATGCACTATTGAATTGCGTGACACCGTTTTTTCCTCAATCCCTTATTTGTTTTACACTGCATTAATAACAGTTGCAAAAAGAATGTTAAAAATGTAAAAACTAATGGTTAATGTTAAAACATATAATATTAACCATAAAACCAGTTTGTACGGTTTTACATTTTCTTAATTTAGTATATTTGACATTATACGAAATTTTTTTAGGTACTTCAACAAGTAAGAAAAATGTAAAAATCAAAAAAATTTCTTAGTGGTTGAAATATTTCAAGCTATTTCCGAAAATAAAGATGTTGGTGGATCAGAGCACAGCCTAACACAGTAAACACAAAATGGTATACGCTAAAATTTCATACATTCCCCAAACATCCTTAAAAACAAACATTTTAATCTGATCCAAGCATGCAATAACAAATCTTCCCAAAACTAATTTACTTAATTACAAGATCTCGTATTAATTACAAGAACTTACATTGGAATTTCACATACGATAGTAAAGTAATATAAGTGTGCAATGGGTGTAGTATGTACCACAAGTGAGTGGACAAAATTCCAACAAGTACTTAATAAATAAATGTTTAACGCTACTAGCTATAATTCAATTTTGTAATCTCCTCATATATTTATTAAATTTCAAATGTAGCTAAATATAAGGATGCGTAAACTTAAACTTATATTAGCTTTAAATGTATTATAATGTTTCGCAATTACTGCTAAAATTACACTTAATGTTGCAACGTAATTAATTTTGTAAATATAGTCCTTCCTTTAATAAACCAAATAAAAAAATAAGTATAACAACAAAATAAACAAACAAATATAATAACAAAATAAACAAATAAATATAACAACATAAAAAATAATTATTACAAAATAAACAAATAAATATAATAACAAAATTATCAAATAAATATAATACAAAATAAACAGTTCAATATAATAACAAAATAAACAATTCAATATAATTACAAAATAAACAACTAAATATACTAATAAAATAATTAAATATAATAATAAAACCAAAATAGTTCTAAAATATTTATTTTCGTACTTACGACTAACGTAATACTAAAATCTAACAGATCCAATTTAATAGAGCATGATATGTAAGTAGAATGATGATAAAATAGCACATATCGGTTATACTGTTTATTGAATTGTGGTTACGCTTAAAATCTTTGAAGACTAACGTAAATAGAAACTAACGTAACCCCAATCCTTTATATTTCCTAATTGCATTCCCTTTTGGAGCGGCAGATCTAAGTACCTTCCTCGGCTAAAGAAGGTAATGAGGTATCCAAATACGGGAATTTCAAAATGCCACGTTCTTCAGTTAATGGTCTTGTAGGTATTCAATGTTCTGCAATTTTGTTTCAAAATTCCTAGTTGTAAATGCGACAGAATATTGAGTAATTAAGACAAGGGGGAGAATTGGGAAGCTTCGAAGAGTAATCTAATGTAAATAAAACGCGGTAGTGTTGTATATATCATAGTTATTTTATTCCTCCATTTTGTATATGCAATTAAAATATCATTTGCTTGTAGGAGGAATACGATAGAGATATTTAGGAATCTTTCATTTGTGGAATGAAATTATTTTAATATGTAGAGTTAAGCATAGAGATAAAATTATTCAACATTTATGCATCTATTAAAAATATCGATTTCCTTATTTAAGATTAATATAAAATGGAAATCTATGAGATCCTATTTTCCAGAGTATCTATGTGGGTATGTACGCATAAAACACGTAATAATTCTCAATCAGGGCTACATGTCTGAGGCATCACTAGACTCGTAAATATTCCTATTGAGTGATGAAACCAAACTAACCTAATGGGAAAAATTCCATCCTAATGGGCACGTAAAAATTCAACGCAAAGTTTAGTTCATAAATTTTTTTCAAATTCTTAAAAACAAGTGAAGCCTAATTTTGAATAATTAAGACAAGGATGGATGGTACTAAACTTTAGGCGCTATCGATCGAATAAAAACTAAATATGGTAGTGTTGTGTGAAGCGTAACACTACTAAGCAAGTAGAGACTTTAGCCACTTGAAGGTAACAGAAGTAACTTGTATATATCTTTTAAAACTGTACTGTTTTGTGTGTTTGCCTTTTAATGGTGCTTGAGAAAATGCATAAGCAATCTTTTAGCGTACTGCTGCTGTTCGCAGAAAACGCCATTTTGTGTTGTCTGGGTCAGGCTTCTCCATGATGACGGCCTTGATCCACCAACACTTTCACTTTCGAAATATTCCTTATAGTTATTTATTTTGAATTTCCTTTTGTTTTTGAATTTATATATACATACAAACTGTGGAAAAATTAAAAACCCCATGTCTTGAAAGTTTTGACTTTGTATTTCACTTGAAAACCGACGCTATTTTATCCTCGAAAAAGCCGTCTGTATATGTTGAAGGAATTCATTACATTCTCAAAAAATTTACTTTTCATCCCCAAATAAGCTACGTAAATAGTGGTTAGCCTAAGAATATAGTATCTCGAAATTTGCGTTTTATCAAAAGGATTCGTCTATAAATCGCTGTGATATCAAGTTCACATACGAGTAACATCCTGGCAGGTTCGCAATAGAGAAATTATGCACAGAAGTTACCAGGGTAACCAAAATAAATCCAATTTAACGTATCGCGAAGCGCAACTAGTCTCTAGATATTTGAACGAAAAATTACTAACGCGGCAGAATCTCTCTCAGCAACATTCCTAGCGGTCGAGTCTTACATTACGCAGATCAGAAATTTCGTCCAGAATTCTAATATAGCCTTTTAAACTCAGAATATGTATCATTAAATATGCATGCTAACGTCGTCGATTCTCATTGGCTAAGGGTTAGCACTTTGCACTACATATGCAGTTCCGAGAATCTAATTCGAGCTCCAGACCCCGATACCGAGAACAGATCCAGTGTCCTCAAGTGTGCTCCTTGAGGAAACTTGGGTGCTGCAGTGACTCTCTCCTACTGATTAGCATAGCATTAGTGCTCACGTCAAAGAGATAAATGAATGCAGAAACACACTCCAGAGATTTCCGAATCGGTGAGATGTTTGAAAAGCTGGGGCCATATACTCGTGAACAAATAGGGCGATGATTAGCTTCTCGATTCATGAGGCACAAACAAATGTATATGACGTGCTTTTGATCTCCAATTTTATTGTCAATCACTTCTCAATGAAAGAGCTTGAGGTGAACTGTTCCTTCAAAGATTGTGATGGGAAGAGGATGCGTTTGATTGCAGCCCTTAAGTACCCGTCAATTCGTTTTGAATATAATGGGCAGGCGGTGGGATGTTGTGAGGGATAATTTCTGGGAATTCATCGAGGTCTCGGCTGTGAAGATTAATTACATGCATCACGCAATATCAGAGCTGCAAGTTAGTTGAAAGGAAAGTGTGTTGAATTACAAATTCAATTGAAATTTTTAGACCGGCATGTAACATCGCTAAATTTTTTTAAATATGTCTTATAAAGCTTCGACTGTCAAATGAGTATTGCATCAATGTGCCAAATTGTTACCGTGTGCAATCCGTTGTGTTGAAACAGAGCAAGGAATTTGCTATCAAATTTGCTAATCAAAACATCAGTTTCTCCAAGGTTTGATTGTTTCGAGTTGACCTTTGTTACGAGCTGATTACTCTGAAAAAATATACCTGGCCTGTATATTTTTACATGTTTACCTGTCTAGAAAGTTCGACGCTGTCCTATGTCAAGTCCAGTAGTATGATTACAACTTCAATTGTCAAATGAGTATTGCATCAATGTGCCAAATTGTTACTATGTGCAAAACGTTGTACGGCAACAGAACAATACTATTTTGCTAGTCAAAACATCAGTTTCTCCAAGGCTGGACCGTATCGAGTTGACTTTTGTTACAACCGGATTATTCTGAAATACATATTTGGCCTGTATATTTTGACATTTTACCTGTCTAGTAAGTTTGAGTTTGTCTTATGTCATGTCCAATTGGTTGCTTTAAGGTACTTTCTTCCTTTAAGTATACCCGATAAAAATCCATTACTTAAAATAGATAGGCACGTTTATCACGATATTCGTGGTAAAATGGATAATAATCTTAGGTATACACAGCCAACAAAATTTCTCACAAGAATTTGTCCCCTTGACATCATTTGCTCCTGTTGGAAGGTTTTTCAGAACTAAAGGTACTTTTTCCCTTAAGTATACACGGTACAAATCCATGACTTAAAATAAATGGGCAAGTTCATCGTGATATTCGTGGTAAAATTGAGAATAATCTTAGGTATACACAGCCAACGAAATTTCTCACATGAATTTGTCCCTTTGAAATTATTTGCTCCTGTTGCAATGTTTTTCATAATTAAAGGTACTTTTTCCTTTAAGTATACACGGTACAAATCCAGGACTTAAAAATAAATGGGCAAGTTCATCGTGATATTCGTGGTAAAATGGAGAATAATCTTAGGTATACACATCCAACGAAATTTCTCACATGAATTTGTCACCTTGAAATCATTTGCTCCTGTTGTAAGGTTTTTCATAATTAAAGCTAATTATTTCTGAGGATTGCGATATAGCTTTAATACTGAAAATTCATCTTTGTATTTGATTGAATTTATATTAGTAGTACATTTTGTTTCCATAAAATTTTATTTAACATTGTATGAAGGGACTAATGTCGTTTTACCTATTCAGAGGGAAATCCCCCCAGAAGAAAATTTGATGCAATGCTTAACTGCCTGATGTGTATAAAGGGTTATAAATATGCCTTATATCCATTTTAGATGATTAACCAAAACACAAATTTTACTCTATAACATCACTATTAGTATTTGTGTGAAACTTTGCTCACATGAAAAGAAACTAATTGCTACTAAATGTTACAAACCTGATTTTTGAATGAACTTTTAGCCAATTTTTATTTTTTATTGTTTTACTAGTCGGTTAATTAACAAAAATATTTTTCATTAGAACTCCACAATATGCAAAATTGTAATTTTCTTACAGCTAAATCAGAGTTTTAACAAGTAAAATTGCTGTTGTAATAGAAGCTATCCATTGTGATGATGGTTAACTTTTAAAAATTGACTACGACATATTGTAGAGAGTTATCTGCCGTAATTACGAAAAATGAATCTAGCATTGTAAGAGCAAGTTCAAATAAGTACTATTAATAACCAGTTTAGTATACCGTACGGATTAGTTTTCTCGCTCTTTCATTTAATGTTATTACGGCGAAGTAGACTACCCCTGCAATACGACAGAGCTCTCCAATCGTGCAGAAATAGTTTATTGATAGGTCCTATTGATATTTAATACAGCTCTGTACTTTTAAGTTGGCTATTTAAGTAGTGCGTGTTAGTTATTGTTAAGAGAATCTATAAACTTGTTTAAATATCTCAATTGATATTTTTGTTAACATCTTGGAAAATCTTAAGCAGTTTAGAAATCCTATAATAGCTAAACGTATGCGTCTTAAAAACCTAATATAAGATTTTTACCACTCTAAAAACCGGCACCCAAACATTATTACGTTTATTTAGGTATATATGAAAGAAAATCAGAAGCCTTTCCAGCCCATTTAAGTGCTTAACCACATAACATAATGTGTGAACCCTTTTATAATCTTCTAGTTCTTTTTCTTTTTTGGGGGCAATGGTAGTCTTCCCACTGGCTGCTCTTTCACAGGTGGTTATCACATCCGGCCTTGTAGTGGCCAATGATTAAGTTCATATGTGCCCGCCATCGGAGAAAAAAAAGTATTATTATTTTTTTAATGCGCTCAAATTCATACAAATACATATTCCTAGTAACAAATTAAAAACATTCAAAACAACGACTAATAGAGATTAAAAACATTAAAAGATCGTCGATGATGATTTTAGGTAGAGAAGGGTAGGTGGATATTTTAATTATTGTCGCAACAAAGCAACACAACGGGCTATTGATGACGGTCAGGGATCAATCTCAAGGGGAAAGATCCAACGACAACACGTTATTTTGAATCTCGGTCGTATGACGAGCCAGCATCTGAGCTGGCTGCTTAATCTCCAAACTTCCACACCACTCCAAATTGAGGAGATTGAAGACCACGTCAAATTTAGTGTGAACCATCCATCTATGTACACGGCGGTCTTTGGTTGGATTCGTACTCGCAACCCTTGGTTACATAACCAACTGGGCTACCGTTGCCTTCGGTAGAGGAAGATGCACACTGAAATGGATGAGACAGAAATAAAGTGCAAGAGGAAAACGCTAGTTTAAATATAGTTGTTGTCGACTAAAAGGAGTGAAAGCGCTATCGTTACTAACCTAGTGTGTAGGACAAAGAAGAAAAAGTTTCACCTCCTCTGTTTTTCAACTCGGGAATTGAACTCGGAAAATTAAACGTGAGAAAATTTCCTACAGTGTTAAGTCAGAGTAAGTACTTTTAACACAACACATGTGTTCCGTAATCGGAATTTCAAAACTCATTTCATTTGGCCAACAAAATTTGTTTTTGGTATTTTTCACCACCAATTTGACTAAAGTTCTCATATGCTTATTAAGATATTCGTAATTTTCCCAATGAATTTAATTTGGTTGATTTAATAAAATAAATAAAGTAACGTGCATGATTTATTCTGTCAGTGTACCATTTAGTTTTTTTCCCGCTTAAATTAAATTGATGGAAAAATCTGTTTGTTGGTAACGGTATCACATAAATCTACCATACAAATAGCTCCTATTAGTTGTTATTGCCTTATTTATGAGATCTTTTGGAGCAGATAATTTTGATTTTAGTTTAATGCTCCAACAAATTAAGGCGTTTTGTTTCTTCCTCCAAAAGAAACTTTCCTTACTTTGAAACCATGATGGCTTACTTAAATTTAATTAACAAGATTGTTGGTACAAGATAAAACAAATTACTTTGTCATTACAAAGACAAAGAACGATCTATTTATACTTAAATGCAATGGGGTGGTTTAATCAAAAAGCATTGTTTTACTTAAACAACCGATGTTCTGGAATTAAATGCTTACCACTAAATATACGAATTAATTCCGTACCTCAACTTAAAAACACACTGTTAGAAAAAGGAAAATTAAGCTTCCCTATTTAGGAAACAAGAGATAAGTCGAATGGATTTGATTAAAAATATATGTACAATTTTGAATATGTACTGAAGCTCTTTTGATTAATTTATTGAAAAATAGAGTTACCTCGTATATTGATTGTGACTAATTTTAATTCATTGATTAATTAATTGAACAAAAGTTTTACTTATATTTCAACTAAATTCTGAAACTCAATCTGTGAGCTATTATTGCAACCATTTCTAAACTTTCAAAGGTTTTCATTATATGATCTACATGTAGCATTGTTTCTATACTCTGATAAAATAATAAGGTACCATTCAACATAAAACAATGCCTTATGTGCATTTTATATGTATAAAAGTCTGGGTTCATAAGAGTAATATATAAATGTCTGAAAGCCAATTGAGGATCGTTGCTGGATTTAGTAAAATAGTCGATGTTTTCTTCTGATTTTCTGAATTCGGGTGTTGTATCAAAGAGTAATTTGATACATTGTGAAAAGACAGTTCTGTAAAGACTGAATGTGGAAACACAACATTTTTAGAGAACACAAGTAAGCTTTTCTTGAATTATCACAAGTATGCTAGAGTAGATAAACAAACTTTGTTTATCTACTCTAGCATACTTGTAACTCTATAGTTTTTTTTTCTGCTAGGTATAGTGGAAACGAAAAAGTGGTATAGTGGGAGCGAAAGAACGGACTAATACAATTCCAAACAGTAAAATAGAATCGTGTGTTCAAGATTTCTCCTATCTTTAAACTCTATTCCTCTGCATATAATTCTAACAATTTGTTATGTATTCATTTTCAGTTTTTCTCTGCTCCATAGCTCTGGCTATATTATAAATATACCCAACAAACGTGTAGTCATATTTGAGCTCTATAAAAAAAACACTTTTTTGTTCTGGAATTTGTTTATTGTAAAAATACACTTTCATTTCAACTTTAACAAATACATTAAAAAAAATTTAAGTGACATCTTTTTATTTTAAAGTGATTTGTCTTTTCTAATTTTATAATAAAAAGTTTTAGAACTAAGTTTAAGTGACAGAAGTTTTATATACACAAAATATTACACGTAAATTTTAATTTTTTTTTACAAATTGTGTAGAAAGTGTAGGATTTTACTATATTACATAAAATTTTTTCATTCATTAAAAATATGTCTCCAACTTAACATTTAAGGTACTAAACATTACATTTAGAATATGTTTAACCAACACTAACTTAAAAATTTACTGTCTAAATGTTTTCTAGACTGGTCAATTGCTCTGTGGGAGGCATTTACTGTCAAGTTAGTATAGAAGGAAATAGTGTGGTCTGTGGCAACATTTGTTTTTATTGTAGCTTTCTGAACGTCACGTCACACGGCAGGTTTTTCGAATACGATTTCAGCTGTCGACAAAAATATCAAAGAATATATTCCTAAGTGAAGTATTGTAGCTGATTAAATAACACCAACCATGTTAAGCGTGAAAAGTTGTTAGAACAGCAATACACTACACTTTAAAGTAACTGCACATAAGGCAGTATATATGTCCGTCCGTCTGCTTTGTTTCATTCACACTGAGAAACCCTCTCAAAACAGAATTTATTTCTGAAAATGTCTCTGACTTTTTCACAATACAGATAATGATATTTAATATTATAAATACCCCTAGACTGGAATGCAAAACTTAAGGGTATCCGGGACACATTAAAATTTTTTTTAGTAATTAATTTAGAATTTAAAATTTTTTTTGCACTGATTACCCATCTAACTAATAAACTAAATCACAAAACAAAATTTTTCCAAAAGTTTTTTAAAAATTTTAAATTAAAATCTTTTGAAAAAAAGAGGGGTCATTTTAAATTGCTAAAACTCAAAATATTCTTCATCAATTTTCAAAATTCTTGCAGTGAATTATTCACAAATTTATAAACTTTAACTTTGATTCAGGAATTTAAAAAATATTAATTTAATAAAAAATGTTTGAATGAAAATTTTTGAAAATGTTATGGTACTTTTTTTAAAAAAAGTCATGTTTTTAAAAGTAAATCTTTGTTTCAAATTTGCTGAATCAAAATTAAAGTATAATGTTTGAAAAAGATAAATTCTAAATTTCAACCCTTAAACTTTATCGGTTTTCGACTTATAGCAATTTGAATACAGGAAATCTTGAAAAAATGTATCATAGAGAAAAACGTATTTAAAGTTTTAAAGTCAGATGTTGTTGCCATGAGAACAACTGTCAAGAGTGTTAGATTTTCAAAACAACGCACCACAAAAATTATTATATTTCTAGTTCTAATTAAGATAGAAACATGATTTAGACGTCATTTTAAGCAGAAAAACACAGATAATTTCTTAAAATAATAAAAAAATTTTTTCGAAAAATTGACGATTCTTGTGTCTCGGACCCCTATAAGTACCGACAATATTCCATGAGATTTAACCCAAAAAGTGAGGCGAAACCAAGTACGATTTGCATAACAAAAGCTGATTGGTAGACATACATGTTTATGTAGTATACGTTTATGTGATATCCGAAAAGTAATGCTCTACGCCAGGTGGCAGCGCTAAACTTGAGAAAAGGGGCTTTTCTAAGCATGGAAGCAAATGTGAACGTCGTTGTAAGTGGTTCAAGAAAACTGTTATTGTGTTACATAGGTACAATATCTAGTCGAACACATTTCGATTACTATATACGTGGTCGAACAATTTGTAAGCTGGAGAAAGGGTGTAGTGTGACTAGTGTATTCAAAGACTTAACTATCAACCATATTATTGTTTCGAGTGCATGGAAAACCTTTAAAACAATAAGAACAGCTACTAAACTGCAGGTAATATTGCAAAGCAACTTCAGGTGACCTCATGACTCAAATTATCGTGGTTCACTGGGGCCAGACCTTTACCCGGTCGTGGACTATTTGCCCACTGAGCAGAACGTTTCTTCCCGTTAGTGTATGTAATGTAAACGTTGTGTTCTCCTTGTAGAGCATAGGTATAATACACGTTGGCATAAGGACAACAAATAATGGACCATACACCGATGAGTTATGGTAGCAGATTAAAGTAAAAAGAAATAAGTTTAGTTGATTTTTTTAATTGATGTTTTATACATATCAGTTGACATACACCTTATGGCACTTAAAGTACATTGCGTTAGCTTTTGAATGAAAAACATCAAGTCAAAAAACGTAGTACCGGGAGAAAAATTTTACTTCCTATCCTATACTCACTCTAACTGTGTTTCTTAAAAATAAATCTTAAGAAACCATACAAAGAAAAGGATTTAGTGGACTTACTTCGTCAGCTTAAAGATCCTCACATTCTGATCTAGAAAAGCTAAAACACTGTTATCTTGAAATTTTGACAATGTGTTTCGCGCTTCTAATCCGACCTTTATGCTTAATACTATTTTATATTTCCGTACTTAACCTATTCCTAAAGTTGTGCCTTATTCCGTACATAATACGGAGGAATTAAGTCAAAAGATAAAAATATTTCTTAGAATCTACAACAAGAGTTAATGATATACTGATCATTGTAGACTTATTTTGGAAAAAGAACGTTAATAAATAAATAATTCAATGGTTTATGCATAAATGAACAATTGCTCTCGAGTTTTACGATGCACAATTTCAATGAAGACTTAGGGTGTTCAGTTTTGTTTGAATAAGAATCATTATTTCGAAAGGTTTCTTTCGTTCGTAAATTAATAAGTATTACTTGTGTGATTATATGTTTTTATAAACACTTGTGGGGAGGGGGAAATACCTATGAATGTAGAAATGCCCAAGGTAATCAAAATTGGGGAACATTAGTCACTTCGACTGTTTACATAATCTTCCAATAATCAGTTTTTCATTACACATGTTTTTTAAAAAAACATTACTTCTCCCTGTAAAAGTCTAGACAGCATTATAAAGAACAAGTTCTCAAAATTGTACAATAATCCGTCGATAACGTATTGTGTTATAACATTTGAAGTGAGGAAATAATGCAAAAATATTAATTTAGAGTAAAAGCAGTTTGAAATGTAACGTTTGCTCTTTCTTGCTTTTACTGTTTGTGTAAACAATTTTGTTTTTCACTTCGCTTTAAAAATGCTCACAATACTTCAAAAGAGAAACCATTTAAACATTTGAGAAACCTTTTTTAAAATTATATTCGCAAAAAAAATTAAGTTTCAAATTTAAATTTTGAAGGTTTTTGGTCTTTTAATGGCCATTTCCGGAGGTTTCCGAACCTACTTCTAGTTTTCCCGCTTTGATTAAAATCGTATTATCTCTTCAAATAATTAACTTAAATTAAAAAAAAATCCAATATACTTTTCAAAGTCAAATAAATACTCAAACAAATAAAATCAAAAACTGCTTTTAGAATATTTGGTCAAAAATGACTTTTTCAACGTGTTCGGAAACCTTAAATTCTAATAGTTCACAGAAGTATTGGATCATCCCAAAACTTAGGAGGTTTTTAAAGTGTTAAATTAACGATATAAAGCACATTCAACTTTGTTCTAAGATATATTAACCAAGACTGTTTTTTCAAAATGTTCCCTTTTTAGCAGTAAATTTCGATTTTACAGGTAATTGAAGCTCGTGGCTTAATCCAAGGAATGACTCAAGTTATTTTCATACAGATTCTGAATTTAAATATTTTATATTTAGTAGGTTTTGAAAGATTCGATAAAGATTTTAATTGAAAGTTGCTGTATTAGGAACATATGGTGCATGGATGATAATTTCCCATTCAAAGTGTCTTGATTTTTGTGTTCGTGCTGCGTGAAATTGTGCGTTCCCTTCAAGAACAATAACGTTAATAATGTTGGGTAATGCAACTTGTACAGTAGTTTTCCTCAGTATATTACTTTAGCCCTGTTAGTTTTATAACTAATACAGCTCTTTCGTGATGGTTTGATTTTCAGAAAGCATCTCATAATATACGTAATATTTACTAATAATGATGTCGTTTATTTGTTCCCTCTTGAATTAACTAAATAATTAAAATAACTAATTAACTGATTAATTAATTAAAAGTAAATCGATACACTGTCAAAAACTGAAAAATATTGCTTTATTCATCTTGACCTACCAAACTTCATTACTTATGGGATCACCCAATGCGTTCAGGGTGTACTTAAGACATAAATTCTAATCAAATATATAGATTATACGATTACGCAATAACTCTGTATAACATCGTACCATTCATTTTTATCAATAAGAAAACCCCTCATTATATACGCGTATGAACCAAATAAATCTAAACATAGGGATAATCTAGTTACTTATGTAACTTTCGAAATGAGGATCTCTTTCTGTTTGCCTTTCGCAGCTTCCCTCTTTGAATTTATTCCTAAGTTGATTACGCCTACGTTCATTGTAATACTTGACAGCACAACGTACATTTATTTAAAAAATTTTAATTTGAAACTACACATCACATTTGATTTATTTGCATTATATATATATATATATATATATATATATATATATATATATATTTCCTAATAAATAAATAAAAACATTTTTAGAAACAAACACGTACACTTTTCACACGTATCTCATTATTATCTTTCAATAAAATGATCTTACTGTGGATGAATAAAATGGAACGAACGTGAAGATAAAGTCAAAACAATTCGAATTGTAATATTATCTCTTCACTTACAGTGTGACACATGGAAGAAATTTGACTAATTTACGAGGTCGAATTGCTAGTATATATAAATTAGGTTAAATGATATTTAAATACAGCGATATTTAAATCGAAGTTATTCGTTAATAGTCAAAATATTTCCAAGTCTCAAATTGTACGATGTCAATTGCTAAGTCAATTAGTTGTGAATTTTACGAGCGAATGATTTAGCAATTAATATTCTACAATTTGAGACATTGTAAGTAGTGTAACTAATAACGAACAACTTGGATTTTACAAAAGAATCACTTAGTTATTAGATTGAGGTAAGGAAGTAAAGTAGAATTCAAATTATCTCCAGTTATCCGGATTAACTTTGAGAAAAAAATGAAATCAGCAAATTCCGCATCTTAGAAACTTCTTATAAAAACGAAGAACGAAGTGTCAGTTGAGGGCATTATAAACATCGTAGTGAAAATTCGTGGATGTTCCAAGTACATTACAGAGGAAGTAGGCGGGTGGTTGGTGTGTGATTCTTCCGACCCTGGTTTCCGAATTCTCATTGACGATGAACTCATTCAAAGTGTGAGAGAATTCATTGATGACACGGAAGATGACGACAACATTGTAACTCAATAAGACGCTGGACCGTCAGCGAGTAAGGCGTTTGAGAGTGACACTGGCTAAATTGGATGGATCTTGAACCTGAGTGGAACCATCTACAGCCACTCGCCTCAAGCGTATGCGAGGCTTGGCTGCACGAAAACGAGTAAAGACAGCCAAATAACTGCATTTGACCGATATGTTCAAGCAATGATACACCTGAATACAGTAAGTAAGACAGTTTTTCAGATAACTCCATGAAATTTTTTTTCTGAGTCTTTGTTATTGTATTGCGTACATTTTTGTAATTGAACGTTTTGGCCAATCTCCTTTAGTTTTCGAGTTATTTTTTAAATTTCCTTATTTCAACGCTAGGAGCGCTGTAAGCTGTCTCAATAAATTCAGCACGGTAACTGTAGGTACACGTTACTACCTTGACTCTACCAGCAGCGGTTTTAAAATGAAAGGGCTTTAAAGGACTTTACAGGTCACCATGTTGTATATATAGATGAGTTAAAATCCGTATGGGTATCCACTTATTCATACATAAGATCATGAAAAAATTTTATAAACACTTAAATTCACTGGATTAACTCAAAACTCGTTTCTCGTATTTTACAAGGAAATAAGAATAAGTTAGTGCTAACCTGTAATATCACATTAAAATGAATTTGTCTGACTCTTTTTTCAAACGTTCTTTAGCAACTGTGAGGCTGCTGTTTTTTAACTATTGACGATGGCTTCATTTGTTTAGATCCTTTGCTTTCATTTCCAAATATATAAAGAACAGAAATTTCTGCGTTGCGTAAGCTTGTGAAATTAACGTACAAAGTATAAAATATACACTTAGGAAGCAGACCTATTAGTTTATGTGCGTGTTGCCTAATTCATACACAACTTAGAATTCCTTAATTTAAATCCAGATAGTTCAAATGTTTCCAGATCTTAAAAATCAATACCGTCTGGACAGATGAAACTAATCGATATGGAGATAATTGCACCAGATTTACTATTACCCATCAGGGCATTAGTCATGATCAAAAATTTGCTTAATTTACTTGTCTGGGAATCCCATTAATACGATATTGTAGACATCGATCATTGTTAAGTTGTTTGTTGAAACTTCGACATCGTATAGTTAAGGACATGTATCTTGTCATGCCATTGCTCATCATAAAGATAAATGGAGTTCCGTACTGATTATTTATCTCAAATAAGTTTTTTGTCTGAAATGAAATGTGATTTATCATTCTGAACGTGTTGAAAATAGTTAAGAACTGAACTGGTTTGAAGTAATTTCGCAATAAAACATTCTTTTATTGCACTATTTACTTTCCATCTGTAATAGAACAAGCGATTTTACTGATGCAATCAAGTGTCAGATAGTCTAGAATTACATTTATACGTAATAGTGCGACTACATAATTTAGTTATCGCTACAAAAACCGAACTCGAAGAACGCTCATAGAACTGGTTTATCTGGTAACATGCTTCTGTATTCTTCAGCCATTGACACTGTTAACAGCGACTTTTTAACACAATACTGATTTGCTCGAAATTTAGAACTGGTTTATCTGGTTACATACTTCTGTATTCTTCAGCTATTGACACTGTTACCAGCGACTTTTTAACACCATACTGACCTGCTCGAAATGTAGCGATAGTTATAAATTTTAATTGAACTAGCACACCCGTTATCCGCATTAAAGTTTCTTTATTACTTTTACCTGATTGCAGTGAGTGCGAAAGGCAATTTATCCTTTCATTTGGCCAAATTGCTTACCACTAAATATAGGGTAGGTGTTCCAAATAACGCCTACACTAACTATTTCTCAGTATCTCAGTCTCCTGGGTTGGAAAATAAAGCTGGAAACTAAATGAATATCACTAGGAACTATTCTCCTTTAGTTTCCAGAGATCATATACCTTCTTTCCTTATGCCAATTTAAGTTAACTAATGTAACTCCAAAAAGTTTCCCCTAGAGAATTTTCAATAGTAGATTCATAATATCACATACCCCTGTTCCTATTATCACCCACCAGGAGTAATTAGCAGCTACTTTAAAACAATTGCTAGTAGAGCTTACATACCTACCTTTTATTTAAAATGTACATTCAAGTCATATAAAAGAAATTATGATTTAGAAACACTTACCTGGATATTCTCGGAATGCATTGGAGACAAAAAAAATAGATTGTTCACAGCCTCAAATACTTCAAATGAAATATTGTTGTTATTATAACTGATAGAAAAATTGCCAGTGGCACAACGTGTGGCTAAACCCTAGACCGTCAAAGTAACTATATAAACTCATAGATGTCACGCATAGTAGCTTGCAAGCACGAGTAGACGCTATTAAGCACAGGTGCGATAGTTAGAACACCTAGACTTTCTCAAGTTCCAGATGGTAAGAGACGGATTCCACTCATTAACAAGCGGAAAATATCGTCCCTGACTCCTCAATATTTACAGAGGTTGACCATTTTAGTCTTTTAACGAGTTATTGATTGTCTGTCTATTATCTCTCGGATCGGCTTGAACTACTCAACATTCGTTGCTATGTGATTCCAGATAATTTATTTTTAATGTTGATAATTTGATCCACTGCAGAACATTAAAGACTGTGATCTAAGTCTGCAAAGGCACTGAACATTCCTTGAGTTAATGGAAACATAGACGATAAAACATTCACGAAAGTGTCCTTCCGCATATCCATTTATGATGCGTGTAATTATCGAAATGCACCCTCTGAATGAAAAAAAAAATCTAAACATCAAATACTTCCTGACATTTTGTTCTGGAGTCAATACTTACCTCAAATAAAGTACGTAGTAAAATGTACTCATCCCAGTCATGTCAGCATGTTTATGTTCTGAACGTCCACTTCAGTGAAATCGGATTTAAATATTCATAGGTGAGTCTGGGTTTTTCGGTTTTTCGACATTTAAGGCTTTCTTCCCGGTTGGCATGCATTTTATTTTCTAAGGTTATTTTTATCTTCCAGATTTCTAATTATCCTCTATAGTAAGACTTTTGAATAATTTCTTGAAAGATGTGACTTCTATCGTGTATTTTTAACTGTATTTTGTAATTCCACAGTTCAAATTAAGAACCCCTTATCCACGCAGCATAATTGAACTTTAAACTAAGTGGAATCCCATAGCGGTTGATGTTATACAGTTTATATCCAGTTGCTTCCACTCGGCAGTATAGTAATAATGACAATTTCTGTACCACGTAAGTTAGTTGAACATACATAAATATAATCATTCCTAAATAAATTCAACATTTTTAAAACATCGGTGGTTTTATTTAATACGTGACAATGTAAGATAAATAGCCATACGCTTTTATATGTATTTAAATATACTTATATAGGCGTAATAGATATATTTTCCGTGTCTGAATTATGATGGGTTCAAAGAAGATAAGTGAATCATTTTTATTTATAAATCTCTGCTATTATAAAATGAAATGTTTGTCTGTGTCTTTGTATACGGTGTGCAATGTCCTGACGAATCTATGGCACTTACATTATTTAAATTTGGCACACAGGTAGTCCGAATTTTTTGTGATTTTTGTGTCCAACCCGAATTTTAAAATTTAATCAACAACATTCAAAATTAATTTATTAGTTTTTTATACCATTCGTTCTTCTTTCCGGAATTTGGCGTTATTGAAAAAGGTCGAGGATTTTGCGATTTTCAACCGCTGACGTCCCAAGCGTTTTTCCTTTTAATGCCTTTGGAACCATACCAAGTTTTAAGAACCATACCAAACCAACCATACCAAGTTTCAAGCATGTTTTGATTTACATTGTTGATAATAGCCACATCGAGGCCATAAAGGCGTTGTCTGTAGAGTTCGTTTGCGAAGCAAACGAAATGGGAATACGTAGCAATCACTGGGGGTTGGCGATCATCACACCTGACCCCACGAAAAGAACTGCCACGAGCAACGCCGTGCTGGTCATGCAGTGGCTAATATAATAAATGTCGAAAATCAATAGCAATCTACAAGATGAAATTGTATTTTTTTGTATTATTTATACATGCTTCCTTTTCTTTTTTGAATATTTGTGATAAAGGTGAATATTCAAATTAAGATTATGAGAATTAGTCATCTTGATTTAACCCACTTTACCTTAACAAAAACGATATACCTATAAATGTTTCACATAGATATTATTTGTGAAATATATTCAACTGGGATAAATGGGTCCATCATACGATGGGTGCATAACAAAATTTATTTTATTTAGTCAAACCACTTACATATATTTTAAACCTGACGACGCGTGATAAATGGCTAAGTATAAACCTTTTTTAACCTCAATCTGTCAACTTTTGTCACTCACTGTTTATGTATAAACGTTTTTCCACCACTACCTGTCAATTTGCCTTGCTTTTGCACGGTGTTATTTTTTTAGCAGTGCTGGTAAAACAATATTATCGGAAAACGTAATTTTTGATCAACACTGGTAAAACAATGAGCTGCGTACGGCAATCGTTTTACACTCAATGCTATTTCTATGGCGATTTTTAACATAATGATCTATATATATAATTAATTCTCTTACGTGGCACGCAAAAAAGACGTTATTTGTTATCGCGTTTTGGCAACATTGTACGATTGTTTGTTTACCACGAAATCGCCTCAATTGAATTTATAGCAATATCGGATGAAATTTTATTGAAAAAAAAAAAGAATTTTAGTCGAGCTGTTGCAGTTTAAAATTACAAATCAAAGAAAGCGGAGGATCATTTCAGGGCCATTTAAAAAATGGTCCTTTTCAGGGCCAACAATTATAGTTCAACAAGACGATTGCACTATAACTTTCGACAACAAACTGAATTAAAAAGTGTGGGTGACTCAAGAGTGTTTTATGGAAATGCACACACAAACAACATGCTGAGTATTCCATTTCCAAAGCAGCGCTCACATTTCGACTCAAAATTTGCTCAAAGTTTTCATTTAATTTCTGATTCCAGGGTACTGTATATATATTTACTGTAATACAGCAAATTTAGGTTTGAAAAATATTGTTTTGGTACATCATATTTTGTAAACAATCCTTTCTGCTAGGACACGTGTCTTCATTGATGCGAGCGAAGCGAGCATAGGTTCGCGTAGCGAACCAATGAGGATTGCAAAGCAATCCTCCTGGGGTTGGCGAGCTTCAGCGAGCAGGGGGCGGGCCCCCTAGTTTTTGATATTTCGTATATGGCTTTACTAGTGACATCACATAACCAATCAAAACAATTAGAAACTCCACCTACTCGTGACGTCACACAACCAATCCAAAGTTTAATAGCCACGGCAGAATCTAGTGTGTTATAAAATAAGATATCCGTTACACACACAATTATGCTTCTTCTATCATTGATCTGATTACACACTGATACTGATTATCCTTACACATTAAAGAAACAACCAAACACATCCTAATTTAACAAAGATAATCATGGACTGAAATCAAGGTATTAGAAAATAATAGTATTCAACTAGTTACCATCGTCCCAGCCTAAGCCATTCGGTGTATCACCACGAAGAACCACGGTGAGAAGACGAGGCAACATCTTAGCTGGCACCCCACTCTCCAAACTTCCACACCAATCCAGTGTGAGGATTTTCGACCACGATATATTTAGGAGCACCATCGCCTCTACACTATAAGCTTATCCATGCCATGACCCGTATTCGAACCAAGAACCTTTTGATCTAAAGACTAACACTTTCACCACTTTACCGGTTGGACGGCTAGAAAATAATAATATATGGACTTGGATTATAAATTGCAAAACGTATCTTCATTACACATTATCTGTTGCGAAAGACAATTACTCATCTTTAATTTACAAAGCAAACACTTCCTTTTTCTGAAACAATAGATAGAAAGCATAGTTCATTTCGTTTTCATTAGCAATGTTTCTTTTTCTAGAAATCACCATACACTACATACTAATAAGCAACCAAGCGGTCAAGTAATTTCAAATCTAAACCACCAATAGAAAAATAGATCGATGTTTAACTGTCAAAAATACATGCAACATCATGCGCAAAAAAGTTTTGAGTGATACGTATGAGATTTGAGTTCCTTTTGGTGTTGGGCGGTTCTTGACGTAAGATCTTAAGAGATTTTTAACTCATTTTCTTTCGCCAGACATGGATCTCTTTTATGTCCATGAGACTCCCTGCAATCCAATTTAAAGTTTAAACATGGCCAAAAAGTTCTCCCCGAAGCTAAAGAGGTGACATCTTGATTGATTGGTTGGAGAGATAGTGGCAAAGAAGCCGATGACCCAAGAACCACTTCGTCCTCCTCTTCTTAATAGTTTCTTTGGGAAACTCACGATCGGAGTAATCTCGTTGTAAGAGCAACTTCTTCGGTGTGTGCCGGTTAAAAGTGAAAATGAAATGCCCTTAGTGGGAAGTCTCAGATTAAAATGTGGAATTGCTGTGTTCTGAAGAAAAGAAACTCTTAGTTGCTATGGGTAGATTTTATAAAATTGTTCTAATTTTATAAGGATGTTCAAAAGTCATTATAGACATATTGTTAACAATAACATTTTTGCTATTCATTTATTACAATTTTATTTTTAAGATTATTTATGGAAAATAGTTATGGAGAAATTCACTACAAAGACGCGATTAAAAATAACCTAATTTAATCTATAAAAACAATGTTCAGCTGTTCAAACCCAGAGAGCTTACATTCGTTATTTTGGGGTAAGATAAACGCCATCTAAACAAGCGACGAACAATTGCAAACAACAAAACTAATTAATAATAATTTCCAAGAAGTATATTTATTGTTTATAAGGGAATAAATGTAATTTTTTTAAACACATGTAATAGTTATTCTATTTCTGAATGGTCTAGTGACTTTGGTATGGATATGAGTCAAGTAACTTTAACACCCAGTATTTCAGAAATAGATAATAATTGTAAATAAATAATAATTTTGCTTATGTATTAATATTTTTTAAAATATTGAATTATGTAATCTGTTGTATAAATTAGTGCTTCATATACTAAGTTGTGAAAAAGAGTGTAACATATTGAATTGTGATAAAATTGCTATAATAACTATAAAATTCATACTCACGACACACAAATAATCTTTCACATCCGAAATTGCTTCAATATTTTTAACTTGATTTATTTTACGGCATTTATTATTTTCATGCCTTCTCCCTTTATAATTTTTTTTTACCATATAACACATACTTTATTAATCCATTAGACCCTGTTGACATGAGGCACTTTCCAACGCGCGTTTGATGTTGACACCTAACGCGGGTAGCCAAAGTACATAGAGTTCTACTGGAGCCTTCACATGCAGAAAATGCCTCACTCTGTAGTATTGAATAGCTGTCGCGTATCGAGGGGCTCTGGTGGTCGTTCGAGCGCTTTGACTGAAGCTTGAGGTACATAGGAATGTGGTACTCTGGTTTCAACTGGCGTTAGGGCTTTTTTATTCCCCAGTTAAAATTTTTTTCTTCGCGATCGTTAAAGATAGATGGAAAATTTCAACGGATTTGAAATCTGCGGAACATCTTACACCAGTTCGAGTTCTTAAATGGTAGTTTACCTCGTTTTATAGAAAATATATATATCTTGAATGGAGTACTTAGTTGCCTTAATTTATTGCTTTGTATTTAATGCAATTAAAATAGGATGCGAATTTAATCATGTTCGGTGTTTTGAAGAGACCTTCCAACAAAATGTCTAGTAGGTAATTTTATTATTGATATAACGATTCGTTTAAGTTTACATGTACGTCAAGAGTCTTTAAAATAACGCTAAATTAAAACATTCAATTTGAAGCTAAATTTTAAAGGGGTTTTTTGTGTCCTCAACGTGAAATGTGAAAGAGAAGGTTTAATTTTCATTCATTTTTCACATCCTAGTGTTAAATTGAACAATATATGGCTTTCGAAAAGGAACTTGTTAACATGATTTACTTAACTTAATTTAACGGGATATTATATTTCATAGAACTTATATTTTTATCTTGAAGTTAGTGTTATTACTACTTTATCGAAATTTTTTATTTTATATAGACAGAAATTACTTTTGCAATCTTCCTATTTTCGATATAGACTTTTTTCTGGTCATTCTTTGATATTTTGATGTGCATAATTATCATATTTTGTCGTGGGTTTTAGTCAAATTTTAGTTTAAATATTCCCCAGTCGTTATTCCATCCGTGGTTCCATTTGTACTACGAATTCCCTGAAAGAGAGTATGTTGGAGGATTAGTTTTTGTTTTACATTTGATTCGTAGATAAGTAGTTACTTAATGTATTTGCAGATAATTTCGAAACGTTTTAGAGTAAGCACATAAAAATTGAATTTGACGTCAGAAGCGCAAATATTGTTTGTAAATAATACAATCGAAAAAACACGTATAAGTCTAAAAAATAAATTAAATTAGTTTAAGGTATAAAAAACATCTTTGTTTAAAAAAATAGATTTAAAAATTATGAAAATTGCCTGAAATACAATTCAAAAAAGTGAATAGAAAAGTTCCTCTGTTATAAGATCTTCCCGATTTCTGTAACTGTATTTTCGTTTAGAATAAGTTTTATTTTCTTACATAATTTTAATACATAATTTTTTCTTAGATAATTTTAATACATAATTTTTTCTTAGATAATTTTAATACATAATTTTTCTTATATAATTTTAATACATAATTTTTTTACGTAATTTTAATAACATATTTAGAGTAAAAATTATTCTATACAAAAAATACTGTTTCATAAATAGGGAAGAACTTTTACAGAGGGTCTTTTCTATTCACTTTTTTGAACTGTATTTCAGAATTATAGAGAAAAAAATAATTTGAAATTTTCTCCTATTGTAATACAGCATCGCTGGAATGGAAATCGTGTCTTTTTAAATGGCTTCTCAAACACAAAAACTAGAATAAGTAAGGATTTAAAATTTTGCTCAAGTTACTGAATGTTGAAAGTGGAATTCCAAAACAATAATAAAATTAGGTATTTCGGTTTAATTTTTTTATTAGGAAATTGGAAGCTCTTAAAATTTAATATTAATTATGCTATATAAACAATGTATCTAAATTGTACTTATCTCAACAACCTTTTATTGTTATTCCTTCGATGAAATGGCATCACTCCCAACTTACTCACATGAGGAGATATAATACCTTATCGCCTCTAGGAAATTATCAAACGATTTTAATGACATTCGAAAATGTGTAAAAATCTTTGATTTGTTCTCCCTGAGTTTAGGATACAGTTGAAGACATCACAAGTGTTAATTTATCCCACAAAATGGGATGTAAAAATTGAGATAATGATATTTTCTTTATTTCTGCAATCGTCGCTTATTTCTACGATACAAAAACCAAAGAGAAGTTACTTGTTCAGCTTCCATGATGGAAATGACATACACGAGAGGAGTGGATACCTTGGAGCCCGAATCCGAACTTGACGATTTCAATTTTTTCTTTTAATAGTATTTTTTAATCAATATTTCTCTATTGTTTTACACAATTTTTTCGACCCGGAAAAAGTCCTAGCCACAAATGTATTTCACAAAAAGATTACTTACAACTACCGAAAATTTATTTTTTATGAAAACAATTAGGTTTTTATTATCGATCTGGAGTATACTTTTACGCAAATCTGAATCCGTTGACATTTTTCCTCCCTCTTCAACCATCGAAAAGATTGAAACTTGAATTAGGGAAATAAAAAACATAATTAATTGCATAAGAAAAGTCATTTCACATAAGGCGCTTCCACGCGCGTTTGACGAGGTAAGAGAGGTCCCACCTTTAAATTATATTTTCTTATATCTCTAACTCAAGTTTCTACGGGGAGGTAGCTCTGAGTTCTCGTATGGACAAAAAGATTGAACTAAACAAATTAAATGCTGAAATCAAAAGACGCTATGTTGAGATAAAGCGTACTAACTGGCAGGACACATGTAGAAACTTAGACCCCAGAACCCCAGATTCAATGCTGTGGAAATTAACAAAATGTCTTGATAAAATGCCGGTCAATAATGAAGATACCAACACTATCGTTGGGGATGACGGTTCATCTGCTGTAAACGACCAAGAGGTAGCTGAGACTTTGGCCAAGCATTATGCTAAGGCAAGCAGAGTGACATTCAGCAGATCGGACAAAAGGCTGTCCAGAATTACAAGAAACCTAGTGAAATCCTGCCGAGATCTGAGGACTTAGAACCCTTTATTTGATGATGATTTCACAGCAGATGAACTATCTTACGTTCGTCAACAACAAAATCTGACCAAGTCACCAGGTCCGGATGGAATTCATGGTCAATTCCTAAACCATCTGGGTTTTCTAGGCAAAAGTAGGCTGCTTCATCTCTTCAATTTGTCTTGGTCAACTGGGAAACTTGCAAGACAGTGGAAATCGGCCATAGTCATCCCCATTCGTAAACCCAGCAAGAAAGCCAGTTCTGTTGACAGTTACAGTCCAATCTCTCTCACTTGTATTATATGTAAACTTATAGAAAGAATAATTTTGAGAAGATTGAAACACCACCTTTTGTCAAATAACTTGATTCCACCAGAGCAATATGCGTTTAGAAGAGGCCATGGCACAATGGACCAGATTCTGTTCTTCAGTCAAAGTGTTAGAGATGCCCAAAATTGCAAATCCACAAAACATACTTTGGCGGTTTTTCTAGATCTATCTAAGGCATTTGATAGGGTTTGGAAGTATAAATTACTTAACAAGTGTTACAATGACTTTAACATCAAAGGCAGAGCTCTCCCAAGTATCTAAAACTTTCTAAATCACAGAAATTTTTGGGTAAACTATCAAAATAAGCAATCAGGATTTTACAGGTTGTAACAGGGAATTCCTCAAGGTTCCGTACTCAGTCCTATCCTGTTCTCCATGTTTATTGCAGGAATTGAAAAAATTGTATCGCCATGCCAGATTGGCATCTTTGCAGATGACATTGTGTTATGGTCTAGTGGTTCATACATAGGAAAACCGGAATCTACTCTAAACGGATCCTTAGAAGCTGTCCGTGATTTCTCGAACTCTCACAGGTTAAACTTCAATCCTTCAAAATCAGTTAGTAGCTTCTTCACCACTAATAGACACCTCTACAATTATTCTCCTGCAGTGTATTTTTCTAATCAGTTACTGGACTGTGACAAATATCCAATTTACTTGGGTCTTACATTGGATCCTGAGATAAATTGTAGGAAACATATAGAGAAAATAGCATATAAAGCTAGAAAGCGTCTACAGATTTTAAAGTATATTTCAGGTAGAGACTGGGGAGCTGATGCTTCCACCCTCAGACTTACTTTTTGTTCCCTCGTGCGTCCCATTCTTGAGTATGGTTACCAGGTATTTCAAACGGCTTTTGCTTCTAACTTAAAGATCTTGGACAGAGTTCAATTGAGTGGAGCAAGAATAATCACTGGGTTAAGGAATAGCTGCCCTAGTGAAGTGGTCCTATACGAAGCTGACATTTTACCTCTGACTACGAGATATAGTATTGGTTCTTTTAAATATTTTAATAAATCGTCAAGTTTTGGTGATTTTAACAGGACTGCTGAATTCACTTTGAAGTGGAGGAGTAATCAGCGTTTAAAGAGAGACACCCCGATGGAATATGTGAGGAAGTAGGGTTTTATTGATTTTGAGGTTTTTCCTTCGACCACTTTTAACTGTTTGCCTCCCACGGTGTCCCTTGAGAATGTCAGTTTTAATGATGAACTGAAGACTCATGCCAATAAACAGAAGGATCAACCAGACCTTTTGAAACAGTTGGCCCTGGAGGTTGTCAATAGCATCCCTTCTGATGCCTTGGTCATCTATACGGACGGTAGCAAACTTGAAGACGGTAGAACCGGGAGTGGTGTTTTCATAAACAGCGCTGAGAACAAGGTCAAATGTAGCATCCGAAACCATGACCATTGTTCAGTCTTTAGATCGGAGATCATAGCAATTGGTGCAGCCCTTAATTATGCACAGTCCACTGATAAAAATTGTATTTGGATTTTGACTGACAGTAGGAGTGCTATACAGTATTTCAAAAATTGGCCAAAAATATTTGATATCCCAGACCAGAATATTCTGAAGCTTCTCTGCGAGATTGGCCTGAAACCACCAATAAGCCTCCGATGGATTACATCGCATATCGGGGTGTATGGCAACGAGACAGCCGATGTACTCGCCAAGAATGGATGTGATCTCCCTATGGACTGTTTGAATCGTCTCACTCCCACTGAGGTCCACTCCCTGGGAAGACAGCGTTTGCTTTTCGTGTGGCGCCGTACGCCATCCCACCATTGGTATGCTGGCAATCGCCCCGGACTATCAATACATGCTGGGGCCCTTGGCCTTTCCAATCGGCTATGGCCAGATTTCGAAGTGGCCATCTTAAAAGTATAAAATTTCAGAACAAGGAGAGAATTTTCCCTCCTTGTTCCTGTTCCCTACCTGCCAGTCCTGATCACCTTCTTCTCTGTCTTGGCGCTTCGTATAAGCAGCTGTTGGTTGATCAGGACTTTTTGCAAGTATATGGGGATCTGGCACGACGGGGCCTTCTGGACCTGGTGTAGGGTTTCCTACACCAGGGGGACGTGCAACAACAACAAGTTTCTATTTTTGCGACCTTGAAGATAGAGACCTTGAGGGCCCATTCACATGAGGTGCGTAAATCGCTAGCGTGGTCCCGCTCTTCAAGGTCACAAAGATTCAAACATGAATTAAAGGAATAAAAAAACATAATTTAATGGTGGGACCTCGCTTACCTTGCCATACACGCGTTGAAATGCCTCATATAAACGGGGCCTAAGTAGCATGAAAATATAAAATAGTACTTCACTGCACTGTGTCATGGGATAGAATTTAGATGGTGGAAGTAAAATCCTCGTACTTTCGTCTGGGTTATTTATTCATACACTGAAAATTCCCCTCTCCTATTTATTCATTTTAGCTTTAGACTTTAGTTATCTTACTAGAGAACACAATAAAGTAATGTTACATACTGCCGATCAAATTATGGGATTTATCAAATTTTATTCGATCGACTGTCTGAATTCTGAGCTGTTTATAAAGATCTCCATAATTCTATATAACTTCACTTTTGAAAGAAATTATCAAAAAAGGAAATCATCCACTTTTGTGGTTATAATACTGTAACGTCTCGTCATCCTGCACTCAATAGAGTGAACTCTCTCCCAGTCTGGCTGGGCAAATGACGTCACGAGGCAAGGTTGCGAAACTCTCAAGATGACGTCAGAGTCTGGTGAAATCCCAAATGAATTCGGTTGCGCTATCTTTTCACTTTATATTGTACTAGTGGTGGATCTCGTCTGTAAATTTTGAAGCTATATATTTTATACATAATGTAAATTCTTGTTATGATAATATATAAGATTAATTTAGTACAGAGCGGTCTTTATTATCTTCGATATGGAACACTGCATATTTTATCCGATTATGGTGAACGAAATGCTATTTGACTAACAGCTTGTTTTTAATAATCCTACAACTCTATACGAGTCACGAGTCTGCAATTTTAAAGTAACTTGTCGAAAACCTAAATCTTTCACACTTGGGCATAGCTTGGAAAAAGCAACACGGACAGTTGTCTCGAAAACACATTGTTCTTCGCGGGACAGCAGATGCATTATTTATTAACATTCTTCTTTGCAACAGAAAACATTTTTCTGGACTCTAAGTAATAAACTTTATTCCTCGAAGTCCATGGTGGAAGAATGAACTTCAGAATAAAGCAACACACGACATGAATTATTCAAAGAACGTAAGACTTTAAACTCTAGCATCGCCATTTTTACCTTTTTTCTCTTCCGCGTTTAATTGGTACGGAAACCTGTGCACAAAAGGAAGCATAAATTGCTCCTTCGGTCGCGTAGGACGACGCATTAAATTTAGAATTGTCGAGGAAATATTTCAAAAGAAATATTTGCATTTTTAATGTTTTTACTCTTTCAAAAAGTAAAGGTTTTCTACTCCTGTTGTTCCTTGAGATGTTCTTTAAGGGATTTATAATTTACGTAATTCTCATGTGATGTATGCATTAATAAACTTCTTCTCTGATTTCAAAAGCAGCTCGTGTAAGTGTCCTACTTTGTGTCTTGACGGGACAAAAGAATAGGGGAAGATTAAAAATCAAGATGAATACAAATAGGACCTAACGAACTTAGAGCATTAAAATATACTTTTAATTTTATGCAGTATAATCTTCTTAAGTGTAGTCCCCTTTCGTATGAATATGATTTGTTTTCTAGCTACTAAATTAAAATATTTTAATGAAAAATATGATAAATTATGAATTTGGAATTATATTTGTCAACTTAATTTAACCCTCTGAAGTGTTCCGTAACCTCTAAACAAGTTTTTATTTTCTTGACCTAACGACTATTTCTTTCTATTATTTCAACCTACTGATGAGGTAATTGTTTCGTTACGTACGTTGTGAAAAAAACACAACACTTCTCGGAAATCTCTTGGCCTTCAGAAAGGTAAATCTCTTTTCCATGAATGTCGGAAACTTTCTAATAATTTTGAGGGAGGATGTTATAGTAAAATGATGTATTTAACATTGTGCTTGCTGATAAATGCAATACAAATCGTATTTGTTGGAAAGTAAAATTACGTTCGGACAAAAAAAGAGATCAAATGAAATTATAGCGATAAAACTAACAATTATAAAATAAAAATTAACAGTAAATAAAATGGTAAAATAATGAATTGCTTTAATATAAGAAATAATTAAACGTATTATCCATGTTACTAACGAAAGTTACATCATTTTTTAAATATAGGTTTATTAATCACTTATTAATCAAATATAGGTTTATTAACTTTCATTTCTCGAAATGTTCTATGTAAGTACAATCGTATTGCATTTATGTCCATAATCTGTATACAAATATTTGATTTGGGAGATGCATTTAAATAATGGAAGTCTATTTACTTTTTTAAATTCTATGAAAACCTTCGAGTTACAAAATTTGTAATACATTCCCCTTGTAGATTTTAATTCCTTGATGACGACGAGTCACATATAAACTTTTCATCGATAAGGAATTAGCAAAGCAGTATCAGTCAATTATCAATAATAAATTACCTCAGAATTGTCTATTTAATTATTAATCTTCTGAAATTGAGAGGACATTCGAATGCACCTTAATCAACGTAATTAACCCTTTGTAGATATTTAATGACCTATCTCAAACAGATGTGAATTATGAAATTCCAATTAATATTTATCTACCTAGATATATGTGGCTTATTTTCAGGCAAATATCTCAATTTTAAAGATATAACAATAAGGATTTTGTACTTTAATTTATTGATAAATAAATATAATATGTTATGCTTAATATACGTTTCCTTTTGCACTCGCTTGTTAATAGGGAGTTTCGTTGTTCTACTAGTAAACCTATTATGAAGTGACTGATGATAATGGTCGAGTTCTGTTTAAATGCCCACAACTTAGATACAGTAAACTCACGATTATCCGCGGTCATTTTGTAATAAAATATTGTTGAAATAATTTCATTTTCAAACACAAAATAGCTGTTTTAACACAAAAACCTAAAACAATTAACTTTTTTTTTGTGTAAATAAGTAAATAAACAAACTTATAAGTACATAAATCTACTGTTTATTAATTCATAATTGTATGTATAAGCACACTACACACGCACACACTGTTAATAAAAATTGTTCGGAAACATTTTCATGTTGATTTGTGATCTTTTTTTATACTTCGAGGATTATCCGCGATTGCTGCGCCGCTCAATTCCGCCGATAATCGAGAGTTTATTGTATATAAAAAAGTGTTCTTCTTTCTCGCTCTGTGAGTGAGTGTGGGGTGTACGACTATATTCTGGAAGATCTTAAGTTTGTTTCTCTTTGGAAACAAATTTTTTTTAACTCAGTATCAACCAATTTTCCAACATAGGGATTAAGCTCTATCTAGGTGTTGATGGGATGCATTTATTTACATAAAGAAAAACAATATCAATACAAAGTACATGCATTCTGAAGCATTACAAACAAAGTTATTATTAAACACAGGTATACTGATAAGGTATAATATAATATTAATATGATTAATTTTAAACACACAGATATACAGGTGATATACAATATTATATAAATATGTAATTTAACTACAGAAAAGGACACACGAGTAGGATCAAATCAAACCCAGTTACCACAAGTATTCATGAGAATTCAAAGGGAACTCATAATTTTAACTACGGTCCGATGATGAGGTCAACACCGGAGGTGGCATCCCGTTTTCCAAAGTACCACACCACTCCAACGTGAGGAAATTTGAAACAGCTGCGCCAAAAAACGTAAACCTGCCCTCACATACACAAGGATCTTTGGTGGGATCGATCTTGGAATTCACAACTCATATGTTGCTATCCGTTATTATTCCTACCAGGTTATAGCGGCCTCTTTATTATTAGTTGAGGTAGAATTTTCTAAAGGAGGGACGACGAAAGAATTGTCTCTGACAAGGGTATGTAGGTATAAGGTTCATTAACGTCGCACAGGAGCAAGGCGACGGGCTATTGATGCCGGACCAGGATCCATTTCCAAAGGAAAAATCCAAAGACAAAACCTCGTAGTTTTGAACCACGATCAGATGACGAGAGCAACACCTGGCACGTCACTTTTTAAATTTCAACACCACTAGAACGTAAGGACCTTTGACACCACGTCAATTTTAATATATACCAACCCCGTGTACACGATGACTTTTGACTGAACGTAGTTTCGAATTCGTAACTCTTCAGTTGCTAATCTGGTGCTCTTGCAACAGTTCAACGGCAGTCCATTTGATAAAGGAGCTTTGTGTCAAAAAAACTAGGAGGCCCTGTTAAGACTTGTCCTTGTGGAGACATATACAATTCTTCACTTCACCAGATCTGAAAGAATTTCTTCTCCAATGGTGTTACAATTCAGTGACACATTACATTCGTTAAAACTTCATTATACAACAACAGAGAAGTAAACCCCGTGTCTAATGACACAGTCGATTTCTTCACGAGGATATAATTGAGTCTGCCGGAACAAAGACCGAATGGGAATCAACTGCTCCAGACTTAAACATAAACGTTATAGTGAGTAATTAGCCCACTCTCTTTGCCTTAATTACGCCTCGCCATTCACTGGAGCATTCATTGCTGATAAAGGGATGTAATGTTTACTGTTTGTGCTGTCACAATCCCACCACGCTTTAACGGTTTTGTTTGTTGATGACACATTATTTCGCATTGATTTCCGGTGGATTGCTTCTCCGGGAGTGAGCTGATTACGATATGATTGTGAGCAGCCCCGAACCGTTTCGATCGGCCAAGGAGAGGAGATCATTCGGCGTAATGTATGTATCCTCCAATTGCTTTGCAGTGCCATGACCGGAATTAATACGCGTTTCGTCCGCTGGATTCAGTTTTGAGTTCCACGTAATTGGTATCTGGAGGACTGTGCGGAAGACATTTCATGCTGTCTTGTTCGTTTATCGGATTAAGTGTGAGAGAATGACCTATTACACGATAACTCACGATTCATTTAATGAGAGAAATCGATGGTTGAATTTCTAATTATTTACATTTAAAATACTTAAATTTGAGTAGTAAAGTGGCTTACGATGCTTATTACACATTCCCAAAATGGTAATTCGAAGTTGTGGACGATGCATCGTTCTTGTAGAGCAAGTACGAAGTGGTTTAGGATACACCATTCGTGTAGAGTAAGGACAAAGTGACCCATAATACATTTGTTATTCATTCTTGTAATGAAGGTACGAAGTTGTCCTCAAAATACTTCTTTTCTTTGTCGTAGAGGAAGTGTGAAGGTAGCGCGCGTACGGTGGACTTACAATTCATCCTAGTAGAGGAAGTACGAAGTTGTTTACGATACATTTGCTGTTCATACAGGAAGTCTGAAGTGTCTCCATGGATAAAATAATTTATATTTGTTGAAGAAGTACAAAGTTGCTTACAATACATCTACTTACATAAAATTTACTTTCATTATGTGAGGGGAAATACGAAGTTGTTTACGATACATTATTATTTTAGAGCAAGTGGTTAACTATACTTGTAGGCGTTAGTTGCTGAATTAAGTAAATTATTTCAAATAAAACTGATGCTAGAATAAAATATTGTAACTAAAGATTTGCGTTTCGTGGAAGTGACTGTGGATTTTATTAATTACTTTAACAAAATCTACTATAATCAGGGGAATATTTATTAATAAGAAAGCGTCGTGCTGAATCCGTAATGGAAGAAGTATAAATATTTATTAAACTGTGACTTAAAATGCGTTAGAAGCATTTTAATGCTATAATACAAGTTGAAAAGCTTTTTCCTTCCATAAACACAAATGTGGAATAAACATCAAATATTTTAATATTCATCACTACGTTTTCTTACTAATAACTTTACTTTTATATGTTCTGGTTATAAGTATAATGTCATAAACAATGTTCCCCAGAGAATTGTAGGTTGGTATTGCCACCAAAACTTGCACCTTTATGAATACGTTATCAATATATGGCCAGTTTTCTTCTAATGAAGAGATATATCGTCCATCAAGACATGCTACTCATTTTGCTGATGATAGATACAACATCATCAAGATTTTGACACATTTTCGTTGATGAAACGATCAAGATCTGTTTAGTTTTCTTCTAATGACGAGATATCTCTTCCGTCAAGATCGGGTAAGTTTTTTTTTATGACGAGATGTTTCGTTCATCAAAATTTGTCAATGGTCTTGCTAAAGACAAGATACTTCTTTAAAAAAAAGCCACCAAGAGGGACCAATATGAAATTGCTCTCGCACCGTACAATAAATGTTTCTCTGATATATCGTTGAAATGTTTCATTACAAAAATCAATTTTGCAATCGAAATACTTATATATTTGATTTCTACATACTTACAGTACTTATACAGAGGGACACAATCTACTGCCCCATAAGCATACTTGTGGTGAAAACCTAAAAAAGATCTTTCAAATTTTGATTGATCCTGGTATACCGACTATGCACACCTACATGTAGTAGCTTATTGTTCCTATTTAGATCTGATAGAGCTTTCGAATTTTGATTGATCCTGGTATACCGACTATGCACACCTACATGTAGTAGTTTATTGTTCCTATTTAGATCTGATAGAGCTTTCGAATTTTGATTGATCCTGGCATTCCAACTATTCACACCTACATGTAGTAGTTTATTGTTCATATTTAGATCTGATAGAGCTTTCGAATTTTGACTGATCCTTGCATTCCACTATGCACACCTACATGTAGTAATTCATTGTTCTTATTTAGATCTCATATCCATTTAATGTTCTATTTTATTTCTGTCTATTTACTTTCAAGTACATGCAACAACGTGGACGTCAATAGGGTTATTTGTTTAGTGTCTTTAGCACTGATAAGTTTTTAGAAATACCACAAAATATGTCATAAAACTAAGGATACTAAAATCTCTTGAATGAAACGTCCCCCCCCCCCCAATCGAAAAGATAACACTTTTCCTGGTTTTTTTCTGACAAGTGATCACTTACTATGATTATAGTGCTGTCGATTCTGATCACCTTGCATAATCAGGCGCTTAACATACTTATTTAGTTCTTACTTATTCAAGAGTTTACACATTTAAGTAGTTGTTTAAAATTCAAACATTCATATGCCATACTTATATGCCACACTTAAATGATTGACATTAAACATATTTTCATGGCAAGACATCCCACATAATTAAATAGTCGACATTACATGTACACCTCATGCCTATAAATAAAGGATAATTCAGAATCCTTCAAGAATAAAGTAAATATTAAAATAAGCCATCAGATGATGCCGATAGTACTTCACAACGACGAGAATGTAAGAAAGGTGTATATAAGGAATGGTAGTAAAGAAGTAAAATTGTTAACAAGCGTTCTGTAAGCCGCTCAGTGCCACAACCGAATAGTTATGGCACAGAGGACGCAAGTCGATGATTTTTTTACGTGGTAGAATTATCGGCCGCCTGGAATGTGGGCGCACTCAAACGGAAGTTTCAGTGGAACTTGGAATCGTCCTAAGTGTCATCTCTATGCTTTGGCAGAGATTCAAAAATAATGGAAATGTCAGTAGAAGTTACAGTACAGTTCGGCGTAGTTCGGCGTAGTAACTCCCGAGTTACTACGCCGAATGACGACCGGTATATGGCACTAACTTCAAAAAGAAGCAGATGGCGCACAGCATCCGACCATTCTCGTCAGCTATCTTCAGCCACGGGTACGACATTTTCAAGGCAAACAGTTTACAGACGTTTGCGACATGTTGGTCTATATGCTCGCAGGTCTGTCAGATGTGTTTTCCGCTCACGGCAACTCACTGTCGCCAGCGGTTAGCCTGGAGTAGAGAACATGCGATGTGGACATCGCCACAGTGGGCTTGTGTCATGTTTTCCGACGAGTCCAGGTTTAGCTTGCAGTATTATTCACAACAGACGTTCATATGGAGAACGCCAGGTACCCGCTACCACCAAGACAACATCATTGAATGACACCGTTGCGGTAGTGCAGGATTGCTCGTTTGGGGTGGAATTATACTGGACTCCAGAACATATCAACATGTTCGAATTGGAACCATGAGAGGTCAATTTTATCGGGAGCTATCTCAAATCGTCTCTTTCCAAGATCAGCTTTATAATTTGATCCTCAGCATGCCTAGACGTTGTACGGACTGTATTACATCGTCTGGGAGACATACATTGTATTAACTATCATACCAACCATGTCATGTTAAGTTTTTATAAGGTCGATATTTTTTGTAATTGCTACAGTGAGCAAAAATCGGAGTTTTTATGAATGGTATCATACATAAACCATCTTTTTTTTGTTATTTATCTTTTGTTTAAAAAATTGAATTTATGAATAAGTCACGTTTGTTTCGTATCTGAACCTTTATTTGCCGGAGCTGGCATTATCCTTAATTTATGGACATGAGTGTACTTAACAGTTATATTGCACTCACATAGTCAACATGCTTTATAGTCGATTTCAACATATTTACTTATTCAGATATATCACATGCTTATACACCCAATAAAAAAAATCGACGCACAAAGAAGGTACAGAATTACAGTGGGCCGGGCTCGATCAACTTGGAACGATGATGTCTGGGGATGTTCAGTCCTTGATGACTTCCTTTTCAAACTGTCTCCTGAGGACAACCGCAAACGTTTCTGGAGACGTCCAGGGCACGGTGGGTATCTTGCTCTTACAATCACACGCCAAACATGCACACAACAGTGTGTTATAGTCTGGAGTGCCATTTCCTTTGATAACCGGCTCCCTCTAGTAGTCATTTCTGACACACTTACAGTACTGTGGAACATAGACAACATTCTACGAAGGTTGTGTTGCCGTTCCTTTAGCGACACCCCGGCGCACACGGCACGTGTTGCTATGAATTTTCTTCGAGCTTTCACAACACTTCCTTGACCATCTGGTCTCCTTATCTCTCTCCCATAGAGCAAATAAAAAAAAATAGGAGTCGATTGCAACCACCACGGAATGTTGATCATTTAGCCCGACAGTTGGAGACAATTTGGCAGAACACCATCCGGGAACTTTATTAGCCTATGCCACGCCGGGTGACAGCTTGCATCCAGACCAGAGGTGGACAATGCTCTTTTGACTATCTCCCTTCGTAACGGTCAAACTCTGAAATAACTCATTCAATTGTTCTGAAATTTGAATCACTTGTTTTTCTATTATGTTCTTTACATTCACCAAATTTTATCGCAATCGGACAACTCCCTCTTGGTGCTTCGATATTTTTTTGTTATAGAGTGAACAATCGACCTGGGACATAATTATACAGTCGAACTTCCCATATATTTAACCAGATAACCACCAGAACAGCCCCCTGAGCCTGTCCTTTATAGGGACTTGTGATATTAATTTTTTAAATTTAATAGTTGTTTCGCTCGAGAAAGAAAGTGAAAGTGGGTGGAAATAAGTGGTAGTAATTATTTGCGGTTGTGCAAATTATGGTCAGAAGTTGATTCCTAAATATAGGATGATGACTTCCGAAGCAAAAACCCAAGGCTTAACACTAAAAAATGGTAATTTCTTTTTAAAAAAAATTTGAATGAAATTTTTCCATATATCCTGAGGGTTTAATAAGATACAGATGATGTCGTATCCCCCTTTTTTTTTTGTGTAGATGGAGAAAGTCCGGATCTTTCTTTCTTTAGGAATGTTTGTGTACTTAGACTAAAATGCTTTACTCTCTTGGAAAATTGGTGGTATTGTGGGAACAGTGGAATCGAATTGTGTTAATTAGATTATAAAATCATCCGTTCATCACATCAACCTGGAACAACTATCAAAATTATTACAAGGTGTCAATGTACAATCTGACAGAAGTTCCGAAGTCGTATGATAATTACCTTTTTGATGATCGAACCGTTGAAAAAATGTTGGCAAGGGATAAACCCCTTAATTCGACTTCTTTTTCCTGGAAATATTTTTCTCTCTCACCCTTCTCGGCAGAGGAAATTCGATGGAATTCCAGCTTGTAGCGCTGCAATTTTCCGTTAGGATGTATGAACCACTTCAGAATGCGTTCGTTTTGGCCAGATTCGGGGATCAATCTATAAAAATTGGTGCTGTCTGGGTAATTTTTAGGTTTAGTGTAGGTGCGGTGATGATTATAAACGTAACGTTTTTAATCAATGTTACAGGACTTATCAATTTGATGGACACTCCTAGGTACTTTATATAGTCGACATGCAATATACTTATACTTACTTAAATATGAGACATACCAAATAAGTAAGTACATACATAGTCAAACATTCCCCATGCCTATATAACAAGTGTATAAAATAATAGAATTCAAACGATTTCCGAGTTTTGAGTAAATAATTTTATAATACGTTTTATATAAGCTACTATATAATCATTAAGACTATTTACATTGTTATGGAATGGTTAATAAAAAGTGGAGCTTTCAAATATAATACGCACGTTTCCACCATCTATTATCCAATCAAACAAAACTGACATACTCCACAATATTGAAAAATACTCCACGCATGAACTAGTATAAAAGCAACCTTCAAACTACAAATAAGGATTTTGGAAAAACCTATTCCCTACTTATGCAAAGAATTCAATGCGTATCATTCAAGTTTTATGCGAATCTTCCATTCTTACGAAATATTGGAAACTGAATTACACCCGCTCGTAATGTAGACGCGGGCTAACAAAATACATCATCCGCTTATTTTTTCTTCTGTATTTATGTTTTCGATATTTCGAAAGCATAAAATATCCCGGGGACATCATTTTCTGACCGTTTTCATAAGACTTTGCCAAAACAGGGATCCGTCCATTGTTGCATCCCCCAAAAGACAAAAAATATTAGTGTTATCGAAAGTGTTCCGGGAAGCATGCAAATTCCGGAGTATTTTTTTATCCGTTTCTCGAAACGGAGATCCGTTTGCATAGCAGTGCAAAAACTATGTGGCCCGGGGATAGAGAAATAATGAACTAGAATTCAGGCTACGCAAAGGATATTCGCCGAGGCAAATTCATTGTAAAGAAAAGCTGAAATTAAAAACGGTGCAAAATTATTACTTTGCGCGTCGTCATGAAAAAATGCTTTGATGCTGCAATAAAAAAGCTATACGGCGTCGTAATTGCATAAAGGTAAGGACTTAATATTATCCCCGAAGTCAAGCCATTTGTAGGGTGTAGAATAAAATCGTTTCGAGTGAAATAACTTCTTGAAATTCAAGTGCTGAAAACTACCGCTTTTAGTTGGAATTACTGTCCTAAGGATTATTAGATGTTTAGTTAATGTGAAATATTTCAATAAATGAGTGTTTAAATGCTTCGTAACTATGTATAGACTAATATTTTCTCTGAAGTAGACTTTTGGGCAGTTTTAGTTCTTCGGTGTAGAATTAAACTACACAAAATAAAATAATCTAATGCGAATACGGATAGTTTTATTAGTTATAACTGCTGAGAGATCCAGAAGTTTTTATTTGCTGCAAAAAATGGAATTAATGAAATGTTAATTATTTTTCTGAGAAATCTAAGAATTTTATCTCTATTGAGATTGATGTTAACCAAATCTCGAAAAAATGTATCTTTAACTAAGGTATGGAAAATTCATGTGAATGCACTGTGAAGTGATTACATAATATAAAGCTGAAATAGTGTATTCAACAATCAGTACTATAAAGCTTCAAAAATGGCTAATTAAATTAAAAAGCAGAATGATAAAATTGACATAAAGTAATTTCGTTCTAGAAAAATTGCCCACTGTCATGAGGACCAAAATAGACAACATAAAATTCTGCAGTTTATGTGTGTTATCTTTATATTTGCACTCAATATAACATCTATATAAATAAGAATGGAGTGTTTGTTTGTACATTCAATATTTTCGACCCATTTCAAGTTTTCTATCCGTTTTGGACACTTCTGATGCCGAATCCGCCTTTTTCTCGTTTGGTGTCTGTCTGTCTGTCCGTCTGTCTGTCTGTCTGTCTGTCTGTCTGTATGTTGTGCCCCATACACGTCCACGCGGTATAAGACATTTTCATGGAAATTTGCATACAATGAGTACTTATCTTCATTTAGTGAGTGGAATTGATTGCGAAAGTCTGTCTGTCCGTCTTTCTGTTCTACGCTCGATTTTGTGTTTGTGTTTCTATCACATGAATTGTATTCCAGATATTTGATTGCAGTGTATTTTATTTTATACATTATCTATTAATGTAGTGAATGCAATATTAAACATTTCTTTATTGTTATATTTAGATGAGTTTCATGCTAAAACACCTGAGTAAGTATACTTAAATCAACCATAATTTGGTAGTTTTGGAAAAATTCGAATGTCTATTGAATATTACGATTACTTCGATTGCTTTATCAGTACTGCTGAAAAAGTAAATATTCTTCAAAAAATTATATTTTTTAATGGAATTTCAGCTCTGATACTTCATTTATTTCGAGTCTTATTTTTGTTCTTTGCGCAATGAATACGATTTCGGAATATTTGAGACAGACGATATTTGTGCACTTTTAGTTGTAAATTGTGGCAACTGTGCGAGATCAAGAGATAAAAATGAATCACAAATTAATATCTTTAGAACAATTTTTCCGACATCTTTTATTTTGTTCTATTTCACTGTTTTCTGTTATAAATATTTATTATTTTAATAAATGTGTTTTCCTTCTCATCACACGCAACAGCACCACAAAGTATTAGACTTAAAAATGTTAGGTAAGTCAGTATAAATTTTCAATAAATTTTAAGTGTAGTTATACCATTATTGAAAGAATAATGCCGTTATTTAAAGAATAATGCCGTTATTGAAAGAAAAATAATGTTTAAAAATCCAAACTAGAACTTTTTCCAACATTAAAAAATTCGTTGTAATAATGACAGGAGAAGATTGCAAAATTTCACAATGTCGCATACCGGAGGCAAGAGTGCTATAAGTAAAAAAATATTGTTTTGTTGACTATGAGTGCGAGAGCACTCGTAATTTTAATTAATTGAGTTGTGAACATGAAAAGAACTTAAGAAAGGGAATTCTAAATCTCCCTCAAAATCGTCTTTTATAGTAGTAACCTTAGTATCACCTTTCGTCATTTTGTAGCTTTGTCGTGCAGCAATTGTGCTATGTATGTAAAATGTATTACATGAATGGATATGCATGTGTAGGATTTGTGTCCAAAGTAAGTTGTAGAAAATATAAAGATGGCGAAAGGTGCTAAAATAAATTTTTACTCTACAAAAAACGTAAGTCATTATATATTTTGATTATCTCTTCAATCTAGAGTAAACCAATTCAAACCGAGTAAGGTCGGGTATTTTGCTAGTACTGAAATAAGAAACAACACATTTCTTATTTCTGTATAAGTACACCAATCTTATCAGCATGAAAATAAATCATTAGCGATACACAATGCAAAATTGGTTACGTTTCATATCTATAACAACAAAGACGCAGAGACTTGGCTGTGAGAACTGTTCATGTGATAGACAGATAGTAAAATAGTAAGAATATTTATATTTTCAGAATTTTGGATGCAGTTTAGTTAGAGCAATAGTTTCAACAAATCCAAATGTTATTACAGTAAAGAACATCCCTATGTAAAAGCATATCGATACCTCTATTCCAAAGGGTAACAAGTCAAAAGTTTTGGGTTTTGAGTTAAGTGTTTGAAACGATTAGTTACCTGTTCCGAAAAGAAGCAACTCGATATTTGAATGCTATGTAGTTGTTTCTGTATCGAGTTTTTCTCTTCGGAACTAGTAACTAATCATAATACTATTTAGCAATTGTTTTGTACACTTAATTAAAATCACATACTTTTTGACTTATACCCTTGGGAACTGAAATATCGATGTAAAATATTTTATGCTTTATAAACTTATTTTACTTATAAAGATTGCATTTCATTCGATCATACAATTATACTTTTATTATCTTATTTTATATTATAATATATTATATATCTTATTTTATATCTTATTATATACATTATTATATATATTATTATATTATGTATCTTATCTATATATATAATTCTCTTACGTGGCACGCAAAAAAGACGTTATTTGTAAACGCGTTTTGGCACCACTGTACGATTGTTTGTTTATCGCGAAGTCTCGCGCATCGATTGAATTTATAGCGTTATCGGATGAAATTTTATTGAAAAAAAAAAGGAAATTTTAATGAGCTGTTGCAGTTAGTTTATAATAGAAATCAAAGAAAGCGGAGGATCTTTTCAGGGCCATTTAAAAAACGGTCCTTTTCAGGGCCAACAATTATAGTTCAACAAGACGCTTGCACTACAACTTTCGGCAACAAACTCAATGAAAAAGTGTGGGTCGTTTGAGTGCTGGGAAAATGTACACACAAACAACATGATGGGTATTCAATTTCCAAAGCAACGCTCACATTTCGAGTCAAAATTTGCACAAAGTTTTCATTTGAATTCTGATTTTAGAGGTACTGTATATATTTTTTCTGTAATACAGCAAATTTAGATTTGAAAAACATTTTTTTGGTAACATATTTTGTAAACAATCCCTTCTGCTAGGACACATGTCTTCATTGAGGCGAGCGAAGCGAGCATAGGTTCGCGCAGCGAATGAGGATTGCGAAGCAATCCTCCGGGGGTTGGCGAGCGTTATTGTTGTAATAATTATTTTCTTTTATAATATTAAATTTGAAAATAAAAGATTTGTTAATTGCTCCTATTAATTTTTTTTACTTTGTTTTGACAGTTAAAAAATCGTAGTTATAAATTAATAAACACGGCAAATGACAAATTAAATCTCCCTCCTCGGCTAACATTAATTTTTGAGTTTGTTAAACCAATTTCAAGAAATGGGGGGGAGGGGGGGATTTTAAATACATTGATGTTTCAAAACATCGATGTTTTGCTGTTGATGTCGCATCTCCAGCTTCAACGCACTACACTAAACTACACTAAAGCGACGATTAAACCAATTTCAAGAAATGGGGGGGAAGGGGGGATTTTAAATACATTGATGTTTCAAAGCATCGATGTTTTGCTGTTGATGTCGCATCTCCAGCTTCAACGCACTACACTAAACTACACTAAAGTGACGACGCAGTAAAATGACGACAATGTTATGCAAACATTACTGATATTTTCGTGAGGCAAAATGTAGCAGTGTAATTAACGCATCTGAATCAGATGCGTTAATGAACGATGGAAATGTTGCTGTACGAAAACTCAAGTACACAGAAATCGCTAAACTTCCAAAAAGATATCAAAACCAAAGTATCAGGTGATGCTTTTGTACATTTTTATATTGCATAAATTATCTAAATTAAATATTGCTATTCTTTCCAAAAGACACTGAAACACAGAAACAAACACAAAATTGCATTAAATAATAACAAAATTATGACCTTTCGCTATAACGGCCTCTTTTCATGTACGCCCCACAAAGTTTTGTTATACAACTAAAACAAATGCTGTTTTTATGCTTTTGTTTAGTATGAGCTTCTCCCTTTAGATTACACTGCTACATTTTGCCTTACGAAAGTATCAGTAATGTTTGCATAACATTGTCGTCATTTTACTGCGCTGTCGCTTTAGTGTTGTTAGACCAACACCGACTTTCTACAAAGCCCACGTCACAACTCTAAATCCTATCGCGAGGCTACTTTTACGCTCTACAATACATCCAAAGTAAAGCACGGAGAGTAAAATGTTAATTACCACAAGCCAATCTGAATTTGAGAGGCTGCAATGTGTTACACAGAAAGAAGAAAGTATTCAAATGCGTTAGGTAACGAACAATCACGGTTTTGTTTTGAGAAATATGCTAAAAATGCAGTCTTGCATTTAAACATTATTTTGTTAATGACACCAATGCTCCGACCCTTCACAATGCTGGCTTCTTATACGACTACCTTTTTTGAATATTGGGGCTGTAAATTAAAATAATACTGTTATTACGAAATGATGTTATTTTGTTTATCTTTTATGCTATTTTTTGTTTGTTCCTGTGTTTGGGTGTCTTTTGGAAAGCATAGCAATACTTAATTTTGATAATTTGTGCAATGTATAAATTTACAAATGCATAAACTTTTAACTTTTGGTTTATATATCTTTTTGGAAGTTTAGTCATTTCTGTGTTCTTTAGTTTTTGTATCGCAGCATTTCCACCGTTCATCAATGCATCTCACAAATGTGCATACTGTTTTACTCTGATTCAGTCTTATGTACAACACCCTTTCCGATTCAATTTTGGAATACATTTCGACAGTAAATTTATTAAACAGGTCTTTGCTTTTTTAAAATATATCCAAATAATCCAAACTAAAACTTAATATGCTTTAAAAATGATAATCCAAACTATCGTACTCTAAAACAGAAACAATAACAAACAACATATTGCACAACTGTGATCCAGTTACGAAAATGGAGGAAGCACAATATAAATATACTTATATTGTACATTATGATAATCCAAACTAAAAGCTAACGCTAACTAAAAGTTAATATGTATTATAAAAATAATACAACAATCAACAGAAATTCTACAAGTTTTTATTAAAAATTTCAACGAATTTTAAATCTGAGGAAATTTGTAATTTTAATTAACATCACACAAGAGCAACACAATGGACTATTGACGAGGGTCTGGGATAAATTCCCTAATTGAGAGATCATAGGTAATTTTTAATTATCGTACTGTAGCAACTCAACGTGCTATTCATAACGGTCCCAAATCAATTCCCTAAGCAAAATATCCAAGGTAATTTTTAACGTCGTACTATAGCAACTGAACGGGCTATTTACTACAGTTCAGGAACAATCCCCTAAGGAAAGTATTCGAGAAAATTGGGTAATTTTTAATTAACGTTCTCAAGCAACACAACTACCTAATAACTAGGGTCGAAGTTAAATCCAATAAGTAAAATATACGTTTACAATATCGCGTAATTTTCAACTACAGTCAAATAATAACAACACCTTAGATGGCACCCCACCCTCTAATAGACTGTGACGTCACACCGATTGGATCTCTTTGGAATTCCAATTTCGTTGCATTTCACAATGACGAGGCCATCACTGCTTTGTCCGTCGTGTTGGTTTGCGAAGCAAACCAAATGGGTATGCGTAGCAAACACCGGTGGTTGGCAAACGTTCACAATGAACACACCTAACTCAACAAAGTACAGCACGGGCAACGCCGTGCTAGCCACGCAGTGGCTAGTTATACATATTATTATATTATATATATTATTATATTATATATATATTATTATATTATATATATTATTATATATCTTATATTATAATTTTAAAATCTGCCGTGGATTCCAATTTCCTCACGTTGGTGTGGAGTGGAATTTTGGAGAGTAGGGTGCCAGCTCAGATGCGACCTCGTCATATGACCACCGTTAAAAGTTGCGTGGTGTTGTTCTCGGATCTCCCTTAGGGGTATATCCAGGACCGTCACCTATAGTCCGCTGTGTTGTTCCAGTGCGACACTAATTAAACATTCCGTAAGCTAAAGTAAAGACTGCATTAGAACTAGCTCGGGGTTTTTTTAGAACAAATATCGAACTAGTATCACCACGGTTCATGTCACCAGTTTGAAACAACTCAGAGGTAGTCCGGGGAGCAGAAAGAGCTTAAAACTGCGACGTACGTCACAAAACAAAGTCTTTGCAAAATAATATTTCTTAAACTTTTATCAAAATTTTGGTCGATTTTTCTTAAATTATAGATTACGAGGTTCTGCAGTGCAAAGCGCGCTCCTTTGACACACCCCTTGTTTCTCTTGTAGCTACGGAACAGCTTCCATACACCCCACCAAATTACCCACAAGCACTTTATAAATAACACATCTTCAATGTCAATGACAACATATTTAACTTCAAAAGTTATCGACAGAATTGCGAATTCTGAAAGTATGCCTCGGTTTTAAAAGAAGTAAGTTAGTTAATTTTGATACTTTATTATAAATATGTGTAATACCTATTTAGCCGATAGTTGTGTTTTACGTCTGTTTTTTATATGACTGCAGTTTTCGAAATTCGGACAAAATGCTTGCAGAACAATTGCAATTGCTTGAAGTTGGGTTGCAGAACCCTAATTATAAATCTACACCTGGTGAGCTAGGTAGGTCGGTGTTTTAAGTAACGTCGTGATGGTACTGGTACTGGTAATTTTTTAATTAACGTTGTACTGGAGCAACAGACCTAGCTATTACAACGGTCCGGGATTAATCCTACGATCCGAGGACATCACCACGTAATTTTGAACCACGTTCAGAGGACGATGCAACATCTGAACTGGCACCACACTCTCTAAACTGCCATCCCATCCTAACGTGACATTTGATGATAAAGACATTTGACGATGCGTTTGATGACATGATGCATTTGATGACACATGATGAAAGACATCTGATGTCGCGATAGATTTATCGTGCACCAGTGTCCTTTTACACGACGCTTTTTGGTTGGATTCGGTAACCCTCATGTTTCTAATCCGTTACTCTACCAACCGGGCTACTGTGGCCCGACATAATAATTCAAAAATCAGTCTAAAAATATTTAATTAAAACTATTTACATCCTATATACATAACATCCTCTTGTCAGATAACATTTATTTACGATGGTTTTTTTTTTTAACGTAACTAAAACACTTCTTCCACAACTTAATTAAAAATTTTATTATATTAAGAAATACAGCAGAACCTCGAGGTAATGTGGATGGAGATGACCTGAGATAATCAGAGTTTCGGAGAATATGGAAATTGGTAATTCAAAAGAGGCTTTATGAAATTAAGGAAAACATTCACTGTATTACTTGTTACGATTGCTGCTTTTGAGAGATCCATAAAGCAAGAATTAAGAATAATCTCTTCGGTTTATGGTAACGCTATGCATGTATTTGATAAATTTGTAATAAATCTAGATGATCATGTGCCTTAAAATTTTCTCGGAAACGTCCATTACGGCTTTTGGTTTTAAAGAATTTTCTCGTCTTTTTGAACGAAGTGCGCACACTTGCGATTGGAACTTTATTTTAAGTTTAAAAAAAACTCGGTACGAAATTCGCTTTGTATAAAATCGATAATTGATTATTATGAGCCCAGTTGATCAATGTTCTAGTGTGCATGCAGAGAGTAATTTCTTTGCAGAAAAATTAATATCAAATTACTTCTACTAGAAGTTAAAGGACATACACTGAGATGCCTTAGAGACCAAATATAAACCCTTTGTTACAAACTTTTATGAAATCAAAAGTCCCTTTATTTATAAAATACTAGTTGAAAATCCCGGCGTTACTCGGGTTTCAAATGTAACCGTGATATTTTCCTGTGTTACCTCAAATACACAAACCCTGTAGAACGTTTTTTCTTTCCATGTCCATTTTTTGTAGGAAAACAAACTTTATATTTAAAAATTGGGACTCTGGGGGCATTTTTAGGACTACTGTGTTCTAGGGATGCGACATCGATGTCGATGTTTTCAAAACATCGATGTTTTTATAACATCGATGTTTTTATAACATCGATGTTTATACTAGTCGATGTTTTTACGTTACCGATATATTATTTAAAATGAAAAAAGTACCGTTATACAAATTTTAAAAATAACCAAGTAGCATAATTTTCATAATCAGCAAATTGAACATACTTTTAGACCAATGTGGCCAAGGGTGAAGGGTCTGAAAAGTAGGGATGCGACATCGATGTCGATGTTTTTAAAACATTGATGTTTTATAAAAAAAACATCGATGTATTGAAGCCGATGTCGCATCACTAGTTGCTAAACCAGATTTAAGAAACGGGGGGAAAAATTGATATACACTGAATTTTAAAAACATCGATGGTTTTGGGGCGATGTATTATCAACATCGATGTTTTAATTTTGAACATCGATATTTTGCTGTCTATGTAGCATCACTAGGTGCTAAACCAGTTTTAAAAAATGGGTAAAAAAGATTAATTACATTGCATTTTAAAAACATCGATGTTTAAAAACATCGATGTTTTTGGGGCGATGTATTACCAACATCGATGTTTTAATTTTGAACATCGATGTTTTGCTGTCGATGTCGCATCCCTACTGTGTACCAGTTTTTGTGGTCACAGATTGGTCTGAAGACAGGAAAGACATAGCCAAGTTTACCGCATTGTTCTAAAGTATAAGTGCAGCAAATTTGATGTGTATGAGTCATACGGTGTAGATTTGTATAGAGAATATATGCACATATCCTTTTTTACTGATATAGATTTTTTGCAAGGGTGAAAATATCAAAACTCTTTAACCTTGCCTTTTGTAACGTATGCTTAAAATTCTGGAAATCAGATCGAAATCAGAATCAAAACAAAACAGGTATGCATATAATTTATTTGTACAGCAATTAAAAAATAAAGATTTTTGAATCCACTTTTGAAATGCAAACGAGGATGCTTTAATTAAAAGACGCTGAGATTTTTCTACAATAATAATGAAACTATTGTTTACTGAAGCTAATTAGGAATTATGCATTTCCTAATTCGTTTCCTAAGCACTTTGGGAATTGAAATGTTCTTTTCAAGTAGTGCTTAAGCAAACTAATCTTCTCTAGAATATCTAGCTAATTCTGATATTTTTCTCTTTAAAAAAAGTAACGATAGGATTTTTCGTAGGAAATGTAATCTGTATCGTACAAAGGTCAAAGTGCTGACTTTAGATGGAATATTCAATTTTTTGATTTCTCGCATTTTATCACGAAATCACGGATATGCATGATTTGGTATCGTATTTAATTGAAGATAATTTTTGTGAAAATATTACAGACATAATAGACCCAAAATAAAAATTCAACAACATGAAAATTTAATGTACTGCTAATTAGAGGAAATACTATTTTTTTTTGTTTCCGTGCATGATAACCAATTAGGTAGACTCGAAAAATCATCGAGTTATGTGGATTATAATTAAAAATACGTATTATCCGATGCTGATTGCCTTCATATTTTGGTGCTATAGTTGAAACAGAAAGTGTATCGCTAATTTATTTATTTTAATTTTTTTAACGATCGTATTTGAAAACATTGCATTATTTCATTCTTTGTGGAAAAAAATGTTTTGTGTGTTTGGCTTCATAAAAATTAAAAATTAGTCTTAGTTATTGGTAATTGATATCTTATATTTTCCACTCGTGCATCATATTAAAATTAATAAATTAAGACCATAGCAAGTTAAATTGAGATTGGATTTCTTATACCTTCTTTTAAAAATTCTCAAATTTTATAAAAATATTTTTTGTTAACCATCCTGAAGATTTTTTCTCAAAGAGGTGTATCGGTCATTATTAAAATATTTCAGATCGTGATGGTTGAGATATCTCGCCATTAGAATAAAACTGACCAGATCTTGATCTCGTAATAACAAAAAAAATTGACAGTATCTTAATGACGAGATTTATCGTCATTGAGCCGACCAACCGGTATAGTGGTTAAGGTGTTAGCGTCTAGATCGGAAGGTTCCTGGTTCGAATCCGGGTCCGGGCATGGATGTTTGTAAACGTATGGTGTAGAGGCGGCTGGTGCACCTTAAATCTGTCGTGGCCGAAAGTCCTCACGTTGGGTTGGCGTGGAAGTTTGGAGAGTGGGGTGCCAGCTCAGGTGTTGCTTCGTCATCTGACCGTGGTTCAAAATTACGAGGTGTTGTCCTCGAATCTTTCCCTTAAGGGACTGATTCCGGACCGTCGTCAATAGCCCGTTGTGTTGCTCTAGTACGACGTTAACTAAAATTACCATTACCATTACCATTATCGTCATTGAAGCAATTTATCTTATTGGACCAGATTTCTCGACAAAACCACTTGGGGATTAATTGAAACAGGGCATACAAATTACTACTTTGTAACATTCAATGGGGTGGATCGAAAATAATTGTAATATGAACAAATATAAAACGGACTGAAAAAATGCAACTTAATAAAAAAATTGTGATCAATTTACTCAAGAAAACATACCGTGTTTTGTATTTAAAAATTCAATGTCTTAACGGCTTTATGGTCCACCGTAAGGTAAGATAATTTTAGTTAACGCTGTACTAGAGCAACACAATGGTCTACGGCGGTCCGGGATCAATCCCCTTAGGAAAAGATCCCAAGACAACACCATTTGATTTTGAACCACGGTTTGATGAGGAGGAAACACTTGATCTGGCACTCCACTCTCCAAACGATTAGCAATCGGAGGGTTGCAATTGTCGAATCCAGCTCAAGACCCCGCGTTTGTGGGGTCTGGTGCAAGTTGAATCTCTCATTTTCTCAACTGTCCGCAAGTTTTAGTAGTTTGGAAATTTGGAGAGAGGGGTGCTAGCTCAGATGTGACCTCGTCATCTATCATCTCGAATCCCTTAAGGGATTGATCCCGGACCTTCGTCAATAGTCCGTTGTGTTACTCTAGTATGACGTTAATTAAAAATTACCAAATTACCAATCGTTATCAGACCGTGGTTTAAAATTACGCGGTGTTGTCCTTGGACCTTTTCTATTAGGATGGATCCCGGTCCATCACTAATAGCTAGCAGTGTTGCTTTAGTGCGACGTTAAATAATATACCTACCTTTATTGAGGTGCTAAAACATCCTGCTGCCAAAACCTTTAATTCCACATTTATATTTTCGACTAATGCTTTTTTACATTAAGTTTGCTAAGGGAGCGGGAGCTCTGGTGCGCAATGACCGCTCATAATCATAAATTGGAAATCATAAATTATTTACAATTTTCTGTTTAAAATTTGTTTAGAGAGTACTAGGAGATAGGAATTTTAAGGCAGATGTCTTATTTAAATGTTTGAAGCTGCTGGAAGATCAATTATCCAGATTCAATATGTAAGTATCAAACTATGTATATATGCATATTAAATCTATTAAATTTAAATTATATTATCTGTTCTTTGTCTCTTGTACTTGCTTTGTTTCGAATAGTTTTTTCGTACCTTTACAGTGAATACATATCACCACTACGCATACATCAACAAATCTTAAGCGAATTGAGACGAACTTCACACTGATAATGTATTACACTTGCGTCACTGTCACGTAAATCTATTGATCCACACTGACGATATGTTGGTATATTATTACATATCTAACTCCATAGTCTGGAATAGGAAATGGTAATACAGATATCCAGGATGTGGTAACAATAGTCGCGCTACGTGAATCTGGTCCTATGGGCGAGCAATCATAACTGGTTGCAATGAATTGCGAATTCTCTTATCATACCACTTGCCACTGCGTGGCAAGTAAAGCGTTGCCCGTGACAGTAATTTTAGTGAGGTCCGGTGTGACCACTACTCACTTACGCTCACCAACCCCCTCCCCCCCCGTAATTGTTACGTATACCCATTTGGTTTGCTTCGCAAACGAATTTCACGGGCTCCGTGATGGCCTCAAGGTGGCTATTATCAACAACGTAAATCACAACACGCATGGAGCAAAGTCAGTGTTCTGCCTTCGGGTGCTCCGGGTTCCGACCCTCAGAAGCTGTCCCCCTTCTCCTTTTCCATGAACCAAACTAGTAGAGTGAATCGTACTGCATATCTTCATTGCTCTAAATGGGGGTCTGCCAATGCATCTCCCGAACACCTATTGAAGTGCATGGGGCTTTACAGAGAGGATAGTTTTGTAAACCCTGTGCTGGTCTATGACTTTATTGTAGTCTTCGGTCTTTTGGACCTGGTCTAGCCTGCGATCGAACACGTCGGTCCGTCGTATCCTCCTGTATCCAACGATCAGATATCCGCATTACAGTTGTTTGGTTTCGTCCAACACGACTACCGATTTCCCTGAAAGATAATCCACAATCTCGGTAGGCCACTATCCTTCCTCTGTCGAACTCGGATACTTGATCAAAAGATGATCGCTGTTTTCTACGAGGCATAATTGATCGTTTTTTTTTAAACCACAAGAAAAACACAACTGCCGTACTTGAAATCGTCGAAATCTCCAAGCCTTAAATAGCGCTTTGAAGTGGCGCCACAGGAGCGCTTGATGTGCGCCTGCGCTGAAATTCTAATCATTTGCATATCGCACCTCCGCTAATGCATGTTGTAAATTTCATATTATTTGCATGCTTCCTTCAGTGTGTTGCATTTACGGTGGCCAGCAGTGTACATGCAGGTGAAAGTACGAAATATTTTAATTTCCGTTATTCGTTCCCAATTTGTTTTCGGATCGTTTTCATAATTTTACTGAATATGTTAGTTAAAATATTAAAGAAGACCATTTGAAAAAATATTTTTGCCCTTACATTTGAAACATAATATTTTAGCGAGTTTTAATGTTGATTAAAAAATAAAAATGGTTTTACACGAACAAAAACTTTAAAAAATGAATTAAAAAATGTTTCAAATTTTAAAATTCATTATCCTGCACAAACCTACCAAATATCTTTTAATGTGTCCTACTCTTGTACCTTTTAGGGACACACAAATGTAAAAAAGTTCTAAATTTCAATCCCCGGTCATGATATAAATGTTTTTATTTAATTCAATTTTACAATTGCCAGGTGATTGACTATAAGGTCACTAGGCAACGACCTCTCCAATATTTTTTAACAATACAATCTAAATCATAAAGCGCAGGACACTCGTCTATATGAGCAGCAGTCATGACTTGTCTAAATCCCACAAAATACAGTCAGGTGAATTAGTCAAATTAAAACGAAACAAATGAGCACCAAGACAGTCGTGCCCGGTCAAAAGCCTAAATTCGGCCACAGCAGTGGCACGAGGCAAATCCGGAATACAGAGAGATCCAAGAAGCACCACAAGACCTATCCCCATAGCATGGGTAGGTGTACGATGAAACGATTGTTTGTAAATTCTCCTTATCTCTAGTTTAGCAGAATGTAGTGACAGGTCTCTACAAGACCTTTGAAGAATATCAGTTTCCTTTTTTTTGCCAGAAGGTACGCCATCTCATTTCTCCAAAGACCACAATGGGATGGTACCCATTGGAAAGCAATTTTTTCATGAATCAACTTCAGGAGCTCCCTGCAGCTCTGTACACCAAAACTCCTATTCTCTCCTGGTTGCCTAAATATTTTTATTGCTTCCTAATAAATCCATTTTAAGCACACAAAAAAATTTAGACATTTTCAAATTTTGATAATCCACGACGACTTTAATTGGCGTTAAATAAAAATAATGCCGAACATCTCGTGCCTTTAAGGGGTTAGAAACCTTTTAAATTTTCAAAAAAGTTATTATGATCTAATTTTAATGTTCTGTTTCTTAGCAACGTTTTAAAACAAACCTGGTGTAAAATTTCACTCTAAAGCGGAAGTTATGGTTAAAAGAGTGAACCCCTTAAAAGGGTCCGGGACACAAAAATCGTCAAATTTTCGAAATTTTTTATTATTATTTTAAGAAATTCTCTGTGTTTTTCTGCTTAAAATGACGTCTAAATCATGTTTCTATCTTAATTAGAACTAGTGATATAATAATTATTGCGGTGCGTTGTTTTGAAAATCTAACACTCTTGACAGGTGTTGTCATGGTAACAAGATCTGTCTTTAAAACTTTAGATGCGTTTTTCTCCATGATACATTTTTTCAAGATTTCCAGTATTCAAATTGCTATTAGTCGAAAACCGATAAAGTTTAAGGGTTGAACTTTGGAATATATCTTTTTCAAACATTATAATTTAATTTTGATTCAGCAAATTTAAAATAAATATATAATTTTAAAAATATGACTTTTAAAAAAAAGTACCTTAACATTTTCAAAATTTTTCATTCAAATATTTTTTATTTTTCATTAAATTAATATTTTTTAAATTGCTGAATCAAAATTAAAGTTCATAAATTTGTGAATAATTTACTGCAAGAATTTTGAAAATGGATCAAGAATATTTTAAGTTTTAGCAATTTAAAATGACCCCTCATTTTTCAAAACATTTTAATTTAAACTTTTTTAAAAACTTTTGGAAAAATTTTGTGTTGTGATTTTGTTTATTAGTTAGATGGGTAATCAGTACAAAAAAATTCAAAGTTCTAAATTAATTAATAAAAATTATTTTTCAATGCGTCCCGGACCCCCTTAATCAAACATTTATAGTCAGCTCAAAAATGTCTAGCAAATTTAGATAATGAAAGAATAGACATTGACATATTACGCTTTTTCAGAGCATGAAAGAGCCTCAAAAGAGCAAAAGAAGAAAGCAAAAAGTTGTTGCAGAAAATTTTCTTCTGCAAGATAGAGAAACATATGCTGCTGGAGCATTTTAATAATAAAATTGTTTTTAAACGACGATATCTCAAAACTGTGATTTTACCACTTGCGCGCAAGATTTCTCTGGAATGGTTGGTTAGAATTACATGAAATTTTAATTGATTATGTAAACCTTATATATGTTTAAAATGACCAACTTTTTAGTCTAATCTGTTGAAAATTTTTGAAAAAAAGTTAATTTTGTGTTGAAAAAAAAAGAAAAAATTTCAATTTTTTTAATTAAAACATTTTTGTAAGAAATTTAAAAAAAAATACAAGAGTTCGTCATTGTAATTATACTATATATTTTTAAGTATATAAAAAAAATCAGCTCAGAACAATAATTACTTTGCCGAAAATACTGCTCGCAATGTACCGTATAATATTCTAACAACAAAAACAATGCATATCATTTTGGTCCAATTTACAATATATTTAAGGGGTAAAAAAAATTTTTTAAATAGTTTACAAAAGATAAAGGTAGTTAATATCTGAATACAATATTTCATTTATATAAATAATTTATTAATGGAAATATTAAGATTCGAAATGTCGTGATTTTTTTTTCAAATTTTGACATTTAAAAGGTATCTAACCCTTTAATTGTACTAGTCCTAATTAATTTGGTATTTTTAATTACAGTCAAATGCTTAAATTTTTCAACTGTATCTCGCAGCAGAGTAAATATTTTCAAATCATTCGGATTGTTCTCGGATATTAAAATTCAATAAGAACTGATTCCTTAAGCTCGTAACATGACAGACCATAGCCAGATGATGTCACAGAGTTGTAAATATCACCATAATGTGATTTTGTCATGGACATATTTTTATAACCCAGTTTTCCTCTGAGTAGTCATTCAGCCTCCAATCCATTTCAGTTGTAAAAGCATTCTCTCCTATAGTCCCGATCATACAACATCACGACCATCCCTCCAAACATCGATACATACTCACCTAATCCCAGACTCTAAATTGCCTTGTACACCGACCTAACTTCCGGATTCCATCCCCCTTTTCATTCTGAACCGAAAAGGATTCGAACAATCGAATAACAGAAGGGTGGGCCAAGGGAGGGGACTCTTCGATTCCTCGTCTGAGAAAAGTAATTTGGTAGAAGAGGCGTCGAAAAGAGCGATTTTCCTATTAACTCCATAGGCTTCACGCCTCTGATTGCCAAGCTCGGCCAGCTCTTCGGACCGGTAATTGCCAGAGGGGAAATAGCAAGAAGGAGAGAATACCGATTTCGTGTTGTCCGGGTCACCGGCAATGTCGACTGGGAATGAGATCCCTAGGTATTTTCAATATCCAGGTACTAGGGATTTACTGTTACTCTCACTAACGTGGGTTTCTTCGATGCTTTTTATTAGGAAAGGAGCACGTATTAGTGCCTGGTAATGCGTGTCATAGAGTTTTATCGAGGGGGAAAGAAATTGGCTTTTGCAGGAGGATTCACGTTTTCCGTATCGTATGTTTCTGAGAGTTCTCCGAATCGAAATGAGGGTGATTTGGAAAGATTTATTTTAAGTTGTTTGAGTGCCGGTGAAATAAATATCAATACAGATTGCTGAAATCTTAATTAAACATGGTTGCTCGTTTATTTTGTTTTTTTTGTAAGTTCGGGGTACACTGGCTAAAGTTCCTCGCGGTGATGGAATTGGGTTTATTAGGGGATTCACGTTTTCCGTATTTGAAATTTCTGAGAAGACTCCGAATTGAAATGAGGGAGATTCGGAAAGATTTAACCTGCCTTGGGATATAAACGTAATGCGGATTGATGAGATCTTAAACCTGACTGGATCTTTTGTTTCGGGTTTTTTCGAGTTCAGGGTACATTGGCTACCTTGGTTCACTTGATATTTCTTGGGGGTCCAATTGTGTTTGATGGAGGACTCACATTTTCCGTATCATATATTTCTGAGAAGACTCCGAATTGAAATGAGGGAGATTCAGAATGATTTAACCTGCCTTGTGATATAAACATAATGCGGATTGATGAGATCTTAAACCTGACTGGATCTTTTGTTTCAGGTTTTTTCGAGTTCAGGGTACATTGGTTACCTTGGTTCACTTGATATTTCTTGGGGGTCCAATTGTGTTTGATGGAGGACTCACATTTTCCGTATCATATATTTCTGAGAAGACTCCGAATTGAAATGAGGGAGATTCGGAAAGATTTAACCTGCCTTGGGATATAAACGTAATGCGGATTGATGAGATCTTAAACCTGACTGGATCTTTTGTTTCAGGTTTTTTCGAGTTCAGGGTACATTGGCTACCTTGGTTCACTTGATATTTCTTGGGGGTCCAATTGTGTTTGATGGAGGACTCACATTTTCCGTATCGTATATTTCTGAGAAGACTCCGAATTGAAATGAGGGAGATTCGGAAAGATTTAACCTGCCTTGGGATATAAACGTAATGCGGATTGATGAGATCTTAAACCTGACTGGATCTTTTGTTTCAGGTTTTTTCGAGTTCAGGGTACATTGGCTACCTTGGTTCACTTGATATTTCTTGGGGGTCCAATTGTGTTTGATGGAGGACTCACATTTTCCGTATCATATATTTCTGAGAAGACTCCGAATTGAAATAAGGGAGATTCAGAATGATTTAACCTGCCTTGTGATATAAACGTAATGCGGATTGATGAGATCTTAAACCTGACTGGATCTTTTGTTTCAGGTTTTTTCGAGTTCAGGGTACATTGGCTACCTTGGTTCACTTGATATTTCTTGGGGGTCCAATTGTGTTTGATGGAGGACTCACATTTTCCGTATCATATATTTCTGAGAAGACTCCGAATTGAAATAAGGGAGATTCAGAATGATTTAACCTGCCTTGTGATATAAACGTAATGCGGATTGATGAGATCTTAAACCTGACTGGATCTTTTGTTTCAGGTTTTTTCGAGTTCAGGGTACATTGGCTACCTTGGTTCACTTGATATTTCTTGGGGGTCCAATTGTGTTTGATGGAGGACTCACATTTTCCGTATAGTATATTTCTGAGAAGACTTCGAATTGAAATGAAGGAGAGTTCTTAAAAAAGGGACTTAATTTGAGTTTAATTGTGCTGTGAAATAAATGTCAATAACGATTGCTTAAATCTTAACTAAAGCTTTATGCTATTTAGTTTGAGGTTTTGGAAGTTTAGGGTTCATTGTACACCTTATCTTATGTGACCTTTCTTTGGGAAATAATTGGGCTTAAGAAGTATACACGTTTTCCGTATCGTATACTTCTGATTTGGGTTTTATGGATCAATCATATTATTTGACCAAGATGCGTCAAATGCAAGGGAAACAGTGCTAAGTAATGGATATACTCAATCAAGGAAATTTTTTATGACGTTGAAGAAATACATACATGTAGAATTAAAACCGGAGAGGACTCGTACCTGCGTCGCATACAACTTGCATACATATTTCTAAGTAAACTCCAAAAAGAAATTAAGGAGTTTCTGAACAAAATTTTTTTTGTCATGTTCGCAAACCAACACTCCTTCCGCTGGGATTTCCAATCCTCTGCAACGGCGAAGCTATCTTAATAATTCGTATATTCCAGATTGGACTTTCTGGGCCATGATGTCACAGCGAGTTTCACCAAGGCCATTTCACGTTTCATCTCAGCCATGAACAATTTGTATACTAATTGGAAATTATACTTTTCTTCGCCACGAATTTATTTATAAACACATTTTACAAATAATTTTACCATAAGAAAGAGTGCATTCTTAATTTTCACGTGATATTTTCAAATTTTAAAACGAATAGTATTAAGCTATAGATATGGCACTTTTTGTTTTGTATCGGAATTTACGATCTAAAAAATACGAAATTTGTTTGACCAACTTTTAATCGCATCGAATTTATTTATTAACAAATTTCAAAAATAATTGTACCGAATGTAATCGAAAGAGTACTTTCTAAAATCTCCCGTGATGTTTTCAAATTTAAAAAAAAGTAGTAGTAAGCTATGGGTATGATAGTTTTAACAAAAAAATAACGAAAATATCCAGATTTTTCCCGAATTTCAAAAATATATTATCAGATATTTTCTATAAAAAACTCGGCGAGGTGCAAAAATAAACGTTTAGAGGTACTCTAAAAAAACTCACGGCTAAAGTCTGCAAATGTGTACGTGTTTTGCTCACTCGGGTTAGAAATTTCGCTTTTTTCGTCTTTAACACTTAATGCACCCTAAAATAACAGCCGCATTGGAAATCTTCTACGTCTTGTTTTGTGTACAATTATGAGCAAACCATATTAATTTCGTAATTATCTGGTCCGTATTTTCACTGGATACCGTTTAAAAATCGAGCGAAAAGCGAGTTTTCAATCCTGCGGCTGCGGCAACGTTTTTTTTTTTAATGTACACACATTGGGTTTGCTGTTTTCGGTAAATAGTGGGTCGTGTTCAAGGAATGTCCAAGCTCTTTTTTTATGCTTTTTTTTTGCACTATTTTCCCAAATCCCTTTTTTTACCGATTTTCACGGCATCATTCATGTTACGTTATCTTCTGTTTGGCGTAACTTGGCAAATTATGGTTTTTGCACCAAAACTCGAAAACAACCAACCGAAAATAGCTTATTTTTATCGTCTTAAGACAAGAGAGAAGTCCGGGAGTTTTAATCTACCACAAAAAATATGACGAAAAGAGCTCATATATCGGTAAGCTTTATTGGACGAACGTGATTTTTCACAAAAAAAAAGGCATGTATCTAATGGTAAAAAAAAAAAAGAATTAAATTCCTGTTACAAAAATATATGTATCGCTACCAAACACGAGAGAACATTTCGTTACCCTTCTTGCGAAGTGAAAGAGCAACAATCCCCATCTTTCATATCGAGAACAAAAAATTCCTGGCTTACACCCAAGCAGAATAAATAACAGGAATTTCTTTAGATACACCGATGTTATTTGGAGTAAGAATCAAGTCTGTAGATAGGACAGAATAGTTGAAATACTGACGCGGAAAATGTTAAACCTATGCTTTCCTATATTCCTCTCAGAAACGGGTGACTTTAGGAAATATAACAAAAAGACCCTTTTTGTCCAGAAAATCAAATAAACGTAAACCTGTGTTGTGAAGAGAAAGAGTGGACAGATCCCTCTGCGAACAAATACACTTATTTTTCTTTTATTTGACCCTGGTTGATTTTTGTGTTGATTTTATTTTTCCCATGGTTATTTCATGATATAGAGATACGTGTTCTCTTTTTTATCTTTCACAAAAAATTCGTATTTTTCGCGTAAAGGGGAATCTAAGTTTAGTAGTGAAGCTATTTTTAAAAAAGTTCTGCACTTTTATTGGAAGAAAAAGTAAAATTGCAGTCGGCTAAAATGTTAGATGGAATTTATCAATTCAAGCTATCAGCTTCAGTTTCCTCCAATAAGTACCCATTTAGAAAAGTCTGTTGTGTTGTGCTTATATAGATTGTCTACAAGCGAGAACAAAAAATACGCATTGGTATATTATTGGATTTATAAGTTAAATACGTTGTTTCTCTCTCGAACGAATAGGTGCATGTTAGAGAAATACATTTTCTATTAAACGGAATAGGGTTTTATTTAATGATTTGAAAAAGTGTATATATACATATATATATATATATATATATATATATATATATATATATATATATATTCTAAAACAAGAGAAAATTCAAATAATAAAAACCAAAAGGAATTTATTGAAAACGAAAGTGTTGGTGAATCAGGGCGTCATCAGGGAGGAGCCTGACCCAAACAACACAAAATGGTGTTTTCTACGAAAATGAGCCGCAAAATGCTAAGAAATTGATCATATACTCCTCCATATAATAACATAAAACATCCAAAATAACAAAGAACCAAACAACCGGGGTGCAATAAACCAGAAAACGAAACTCGAAACTAACCATGCAAGTGCTTTGAAGCTGCAGACATAGCATGGTAAGCAATATAAATTCAAGAACACAGGAATTTCAAAACAAATTTTAATTCTCTATTTTTAGTGGTTTTTTTTGTCTTGTAATGGTGTTTGGGGTATTATATAAGCAATTTTGTCAGCCTAATGCTGCTCATATGTAGAAAACATCATTTTATGTTGTCTGGGTCAGGCTCCTCCTTGACGACGTCCTGATCCACCAACATTTCTTCATTATTTATCACTTTTGTTGTAATTTTTTTGATATATCTGATATATTTTCAAATATGGACACTTACACCGTCAAACCCAATGCAATCACCCTATATAACACATACAAAAGGCTGCCGTTATATTGGTTGATAGGCAAAAGGCAGATAAAATATCACGATATGCCTCTGTTCATCAACAATGGTAAAGATAGGTAGTTAATTATCATCTCACTGAAGAAACACTGGACTATTTGCGGTCTGGGACCATCCCCAAGGGAAAGATTCGAGGACGAGTACTTTGAATCATGGTCAGATGACGTGATAACACATGAGCTGACATCCCACTCTCAAAACTTCCACATAACGGCAACGTATCCCAGACTCCGTGTTTCTGCACCGAGTTTCAGACTTGCAACCCTTTGGTTGCTAATACTTTTCTCCTCCAACTGGACTAACGAGGAACACAACTCTGGTAGTGAAGCATTACTTTTCGCAGGGTTTAAATTAATTTTATTTTTAAATTAACAGCAATGGGATTGAGTGGTTTAAAATATATATTTTAAAGTGAATTGAATTAATGACGTCGATCATTATATTCAAAGCCAAAAAAAGGCGTAATCAAATAACAAGAATCTAGGAGGAAAGATGTAAAGTAACAAGTAGAATAGTAATTAATTTAAAATACTTCTGAAGAAACTATATTTTATGTGTTTTAGTTCATTTTTTATCAAGAAATATTGAGAATTCGACCGCAAATACAGCATGGAGTTTAGAATGTCATATTGAATTTTCTTCCTGTTTCTCCCGAGCTCGGGTTAAAAGGTTTTCTGGATATATAGTCAATATCTAAAAATCCTATAAGTGTAAATATTAGGTTAGTCCATAATTTATTTATTATACATTTCTTTGGTCGGTGGTAACCCAGTTGGAAATTTAACAGATTAGCAAAACTGGAGTTCGAATCGAGCCAAATACTGTCGTTTATAAAGAGGGCTGGTGTACTTTAAATCTTTCATGGCCTCACATAACCCTACTTTGGCGTGGTGTGAAAGTTTGGAGAGTGGTGTCCCAGTTCAGATGTGACCCCGTCATCTTAAAATGGTTCAAAATTACATGGAATTTTAGTAGGATTCTTTCCCTTCGGGTTTGATACCGAACTGTTGCCAATTACTTGCTGTGTCGCTCCAGTATACCGTTACTTAAAATTACTACCCGCCTATACATTTCTTAAATTAATAATTTTATGTAACAAAATACATGTAAAAAGTAGTGATGCTAGTGTTTAATGTGAGGGGTGTATGAGAACCCATGAATATTTCCTAACAATCTTTGGAGGATGGCAATCAAGTGCAAAGCTACTCCTTTTGAAAAAACGCTAAAGATGGTGCAACCGAATGGCTATAATTTAAAATAAATTGGTAAAAATCAAGAACTGTCACAAATTGACGACTAAAGGATTTGTCGCCCAATGGCTATTTGCAAAGACTGACATAATTAGATAACGTTGACTTACTACTATTATAAGTGAAAGTAAATTTAACACACCAAAGATGGATTACCACATATATCAGAATATTGTCAATTGGGGATTCTGCCATATTTGTGATTCTAAACACAATATTAACCTTTAGATTACGGCTTTAGATACACTACCCTACAATAATGAACCGGACAGCAAGATTTGATTGTGTATGGGAAATAATACATGCTTTAATAGGGCCCAGACGTGCTGCAATTACACTAGCAACCGTTATGGGCATACTTTCAACAAGGTTTTGATACACAGCTATGGGTATTTGTGTCTATTCCTGCTGCAAGAATGTCGCCAACTCAGCTGTGGATTTCGGACGTGGCTCTCTGGTGCGTAAGCGTTGCTCTAAAGCGTCCCGTAAATGTTCTATGGGGTTTACGTCGGGACTCTGAGCAGACCAGGGAAGAGGTTTTACATACTTATCTCGATATCACTGCTTGACAGAGGATGCGACATAATACGGAGCGTTGTAGTCTGGAAGTAACATACGTCCATTCCATAAAATTGCCAGAGCGTAGAAAGAACCTGATTGTCCAAAATGTTCATGTAGCCGTCGGCGTTCAATTGACCAGGAACAACAGGCAAAGGTCCCAGGCTATACCACGAAAAGCACTCCCAAACAAATAGTCAGATTTTATGCAAATCCGCTGGCGTCTGGTCCGTTATTGTAGGGTAGTGTATAACTGAGGTGATTCTTTCTTGGTGCGATTCTTTAATTTTCAAAGTACAACTGCTGTATCGACCGTAGTCTAAATTATTTCTTTCTACGATTATTGTAACTTTCAACGTATAATTGTGTGGGGCTGGCCTTAGTCTAAATTCTTTCTTTCCACGATTATTGTATGTTTCAACGTATAATTGTGTGGGGCTGGCCTTAGTCTAAATTCTTTCTTTCTACGATTATTGTAACTTTCAACGTATAATTGTGTGGGGCTGGCCTTAGTCTAAATTCTTTCTTTCTACGATTATTGTAACTTTCAACGTATAATTGTGTGGGGCTGGCCTTAGTCTAAATTCTTTCTTGGCTTGATCAAGACACAACTGCTGTTCCGACCTTAGTATAAAGGTTAATGACCATCGGAATTTAAACTGAAAGCTTAACTGGCATGACCAGTGATGGATTTAAAACTTAAAGTTTAATTTTAAATACTATTATTTTAGTTGAAGATAGTACAAGTTCTAAAAAATTTAATACAATATTCGCATTATTTCGTGAACAATACACTAGGTTTGATTTTGCATTTTGTTATTTTGATTGGGATACTGACAAGGGAAAAAGTGATTCTTAAATATTAAAGGTTTCTTATAGCAACTTAATTTTTTAATTGGACAATTCATTATTTATGTTTTAGTTTAGCTCAGTTCGTTTAAGCAACATTATGAGATGTGGTTAGAATAAATCTAAAAATAATTCGTGTAGTTTTAAGTTACTTGATTCAAAGGATTTTATGTCATAAAACTGTAATGCAGAGTTTCCTCGACCTGTTGGTTCACTCTGTGTTGATAAAATTTTCCTTGTGTGTGTGTATGTTATGTAATTATGAATTACACACACAAACAATGATCATTTTTAGATTAGCCACAAATGACTTTTACGTCATAAAACATTCCAAACTAACCAACTTTGACTCATAAGAAATGTCATCACATAAGCGGTATTATAAGGATGGAGATTGAGTTTCGAATTATAAACGTTTTTGTAAGTCGAACTGTGTCCCGTGTCAGTAAAATCATTCTTTGTTAGTCGTTTTCTTAATTACGGACTTAAGCACAAAAGCCGTAATGCATCCCACAGGCTTCTGCGTACAAAAGTGCAATAACTGAACTCTGAGGGGTTGCATAATCACGGAATCGCTTTCTAACGTCTTTTTCCTGACTTAACTACCTTACCTAAAACCATAAAATTGATAATTCCCAGAAAATAGTAATTTTACGCTCATAATGTTTTCCTGTCTTTTTAAAATTTTTCCCAATAAATAAAAATTTTTATGTAGCTCATTCACGTACAGGGTTGAAATATGTTACATGTAAAGTATTTAATATAAACCCAGAAGACGTAAAATATAAAAAGCCATTCTTCGCACATAGGGGCAATAACTAACAACGATCAATTTTGGATTGTTATGATTTCATATTATCTTTCTAGAGTATCGCTTGTAAATAGACCACTGCTAAAATGGTAAAAATGAAAAATCTAGAGCAAATCCCCAGAGTTGCATTCTTATAGTTTTCCTGTCGTACTTTTAGCTTTAAATATACTTTTTAGGAAATATACATTTTGACTTAAAAGTACTCATTCAGTGAGACTGCAAAATTACATTTAGAGTACTCACCATAAACCCCCAGAAGTCTCGTAATATACAAAACTTTTTTTTGGTACAAGTGTACTATAACTAAGAACAATCGATTTCACGTTTCGGAGTAATTACGAGTTCCTTTTATTAAGTCTGTCTCTTGTAAATGTACCACATCTAAAACGGGAAATGTGACGAATCGATAACGAGTTATAGTTTTTCTTTAGCGTATACGATAATTAAATTTAGAATACTTTACATCAACCCATGAAACCGTTAAGTTTTCTTGGTAAAAAATTGCAATTTCTAAGAAAAACATTTCCAGTTAATGCAAATTCCCTTTGATAGAAAATATGTCTTCTTCAAATGTGACTCAATTTTTAATGTTAAAAATTATAAGAACATCGAAAATAATAGTTTTGTACTAACAATGTTTTCTTGTATTAAACTATTTTTAAAAGTTTTCGTCAGTAAACCTACATTTTGGTTTAAATATACTTATTTTTATATGCGATATGTTATTTGGAGTATTTACATAGGCCCCCATATACTTTAAAATATGCCAAACTCTTAAGCAAATTAGCAAAATTATGTTAAAGCGTACATCTTGTGTGAATTTATTAATCAAACAAATATTTAGACGGAATACAGGTTTAATTTAACTAAGGGTAAAAATACACAGATATGATATTAATAAAACATATTACTTATGTATAATTATCTTTAATTCAAGTATTCATTTAATTATCGTTCACTTTCGGTAGGCAAACAAAAAACACAGGATTAAATTAAACCATAATGTTCTTTTGTTCAATACCATAGGACGATGACTGGTATTTTCAGCTTCCTAATGTCATTGACACTTTTCATCTTCACACACTAAATGAAAAAAAATAATTTCATGCAATTTCTTATTATTCATATTTAACTATTCATTTACTGATTAGTAAACATTTTCCTTAATGATGTGAAGAATGTGATTGCTTTATTTCAAAAAATAATAATGAAGCAACTCGTTCTTATTAATGATTTCAATTAATCGGAGGAGCACAGACATTTAATTAAATGGAATTTATTGCAGTACTATTAATCGCTTCTATAAAGTGAATAATTGATCATTAAATTTAATGAGTGTAATGAAGAATATAATATAGCAATGTGATCATAAATTGTAATTTAGAAAATTCGCTGTGTTAAAGTACTCTGAGAAGAATAACAGGACTATCAAAAGATGACGATTGAATAAGAGTCATTTTTCCATTCATGTTCTCTCTATGAATATGGACACTAATTAGCGTTAATGATGATTTTTATGCGTTCCGATTAATTTATTTGACAAACATTCTAATATCTCATTTTGGCCCAAAGCTATTTCAGTATTTCGCTATTAGCATTATTTGCTTAAATCAGATCTTTAAATAGCGCTCATTCTTATATTCAAGCGTTAACTTAAGCTATATGTGTATTCTTGAAAAATGATTGGAAATAATATTTTATGTAGAGTGACAAATAAAACTGTAAAATGTACGATTATACTTGCAACATGTTAATTATGTTGCAAGTATAAGTGCTTTGTTATTTTTAATAACGGTTATTAAAAGTGATTAATATTAATTTAAAGCTAAAAAATTATCAACACTGACTTCAGCTGTATTTTGCTCACTAAGAGTAACATGAACTATAATCATTATGCTTGTTCTGTATTATCAACTGCTTGTTCTAAAAGAAAACGCCTTGAAAGTTGTAGACACCAATATATATTTGTTTTTCTAAGATGATGATTGGTATTGTTCTACATTTATACTAGATTGCAATTAGGGGATATGTAATTTGGAATCCTTATAACGACTACCATATCGTAAATATTAAGAGGAACTATTTAAAGAATTATGAATCTCGAGATGTCTACATTTTTCCAAATTGCGAAATCATTACCGTTTCGATACTTTGAAGATCCCTAGATATTGCTTTAAAAAACTTTTCTACAACAACGTACATAACAAAATTGATTCGCCTATATTAGTTTCTTGGATTTATTACCTGACGCTGTAAATTATATTTTGTTAATTATAAAAACAACATAACTAAATTGTATTAGGTTAAAGAGAGAATGTCCGCTACGATTTTGATACAAATAAATTTTTTTGGGCTGTTTAATTCTATCTCCAGATGCTGATATATTCTTAATTACTAAAATTCAGTAATTAATCTACTTAAATGTAGCGTTTAGTTTTATTTTCTATCAAACTGTCTTGAACGGATTTATGTATTTCCTGCAATTTTAGTATCAAATATATTTTCCATATAATTGGAAACTTTTCTGAAGGGAAACAGGAATTAAATAAATAAATGGGACGTGGTTGATACACTAAATGTTTTAAGCAAATAATTAAACTGTCAATTGGACTTTTTAAAATATGGGAAATTTGTTTTATCCTAAGACTAACTTGGATAAAAATATGCAAAATGTATTGACTGTTAAATGATTTGTGAAATACTAGCAGCATTACCCAGTGTGTTGAGTTTATTAGCAGTATACTGAAATACCGATCAGAATAATAATTTTTTGTTTTACATAGAAAATTACAAATATAATTCTAAGTGCCTGGACATTTAATTTAATTTTATGATGATATTAAGTTACTTTGAACGTATGACATATGCATGTCAGTTTCTACATATAATCCATTTTAAATATAACACACCTCTGTTGTAAGATAAAACCACAAAAGTTTAGGCGACTACGATAAATTCGCTTTTGTTATTCGGAGAGATTAGGAATGTTCTGCAAGTACGTTTCCTGAAACATTATAGTAACTCAAATCATAAAAATATTTGAATGTTTATCTTTCTCTCAACATATCTTAACTTGTCTTATTCAAACACCAGGGATGCGACATAATCGATTTTTATTATGAGTGAGAGAGTAGGATAAAAAATTAATTTATAATATATTCTACTGCTTAAAAGATGTACAATGCTTTATAAAAATTAAATATAAATTTATTCATTAATTTTCAAGTGATGCATTTATGTATTAAGTAAAATTATTATCATATTACATAAAGGTGCCGTATACAAATTTAATTTGATAAAGTTCCACAATGATCATAAAAGCTCTACGTTTGTGAATAGTTCATGTATATGTATGACCTCATGTATATCTCTACCTCCACCCCAACATGCAGTATTGGTGTCGAGGTACCATCATGGTTATTCATAGGTATAGTGAGGGATATATGGATAGATGGAATGTTCAAGAGAACGATACTCACCGACTGATCTCTGGCATTTGGGGGGTTGCTGATATTGGGCACGCTCTGTTAACGACTATGCTACGAAGTGGAATGACTTTTAAAGTTACACTTGTGGATTTTTCGACAAGCTCTCTGTACTCTCTGACTCTCTCAAAAGTGATCCACTCTCACCGTCTTTCAGATCTATGTGGCCTTCGAGTGATATTATCAATTTATGTCAATCCTATACTATTTCTTCATAAGCTACTGGATCCTTGTCAGTCGAATGAAATTTGTCTAACTCATCATATGCTAGATTTATTACAGGTAATATTTCTGCTATATATTTCTAAAATCTTCATTTGTGGATTTTTCGACAAGCTCTCTGTACTCGTGATCCACTCTCACCGTCTTTCAGATCTATGTGGCATTCGAGTGATATTTTCAGTTTGTGTCAATCCAATACCATTTCTTCATAAGCTACTGGATCCGTATCATTCTAATGAAATTTGTCCAACTAATCATATGCTAGATTTATTAAAGGTAATATTTATGCTATATTTCTAAAATCTTCATCTGTAGTATCGTTCCTGTCATTTGTTGACTGCTTGTTAAATTAAGAGATTTAACTGCACAGCGGCCCACTGCATGGTGTGGCTTCACTGCACGATTCGTTAATGAACCTTTTTTGTTTTAAGTGCCAAATAAGACATCGAAGTGAAAATGCTAAAATTTATGTTACGCCATGCCTACGTGCACAGAATCTTCCACTCTCGATTACGTTTATGCAAAATGGGGCACTCCTGTACCTATCATCTCTTGTGAAGCATTTTTTGATCGCTACACTTGGTCAAAAACTACTAATTAGCCACTTTAGTGAAAATGAATAGCCCTCTTTAACTTAACACTTCCAGACTAGGGGCTACCTTAAGTCCTGAATGTTCTCTAGGATCCCGTCTTCCTAGGCTCATTTGAAAGATGGCAACCGAGGTTATCATGAGATCACTGCTATAGATTCTATCATCTGTGAATGGAGTTATAAGAAGCTTGTAATGTTCTTGGTAATAAACACATTGAACAGCTGATATTGCAAGATGTTTGTTGTTGTTGTTGTTTTTCATGCCTACACTGGCAGACCAGAGGAGTGCCAGGCCCGTCGAAGACGGCAAGAGGCGAGGGGGTGCGCCTTCCATGTTATTGAGCCCCATTGGGAGGAAGCCCCATTGGGCTCTACTGACTGAGCTACCGCGGCTCATAAGATGTTTAAAAATGCAAAGTAATAATACATGATACACAATCTTAAAAGCCTATTTACATGTAGTTCTGGTTTAAGCGATAGCTATAACGCCATCTGTCGGTGAAGTTTGAACTGAGTTGTTTTTCGTGCCAACAAAGACGTGATTCCAAGTTGCAAATCACACTTGATCACTCCATTTTGCTGATGATTTAATGTTTATTTTTATTTTTAAGTCTACAAATTTTTTCAAATTTGAACGTAGTCTGGGTACATTAATAAAGACAGAAGGAAGGACAGGCATATGTCAAGCACAGAGACCACTTATTTAGCATTAAACCGAATAAATCACTTGAAATAAAGCGACAACAATCAATATTCTGTCATAAAAAATGCTCATTGCTGCAGGTAACTTGATGGACTGAGGGTTTTCTAGTTTCTTTTACTGCAGACGCAGCTTTATTTACACAAAGGCTTTCTGGAAGAAAATTCGTAATCATTTACCGAATTCCTCCTACTAAACTTAAGAACTCAAGTTATAATGAAATAAATGCGTTGCTTAGCAATTCATGCTTGTCTACATTACAAAAAATGCCCGAAAAGACGAGAATAAAAAGTACGAATAAAATATAAAATAAACTTCGTTTCAACTGCAACCAGGGACAACGCTTGGAAAGACCTGAAAAAGTGGTATTGTGTTACCGCTGCTTAAGACAAATAAAACAAAATACGTTTCTCAAGTAATTCTTTTTATGTAAGAAACAATACCGTTGCTGTAAAAGTGACTGAACTTGTTAGTATATTGTTCAAAGCTGATAAAGTGGTATAGAAAATATTTTTTTTCCTTTTTGTTTTCCTTCTTTTCAATAAAAACATTTAAAAACTGGCAGAAAAATTTGCTTATTTTTGCAAAAGACTAACTAATGTAAAATACGTTAAAGATTTCGCGACTGTTTATGAAAAACTTGAAACATGAAAGAATGCTTACCTATTACTTTGTACTCTTTTTATTTTATAAACCCTTCTATTAGTTCTGTTTTGGACAATTTTTGCTAGAAAGGCTGACTATGCATGTTTTTTATATCCAAAATGAGTTGAAACTAAAAGTCTATTTTAAAAAAAAATTAGTGTGCATTAAAGCTGTCTCAAATTAAAACTTTTTTTCTTTTTTCATTCATTTTTATTTTTATTCATAGCCACGCAACAAGTGTTTTACTTGCAAACAATGCCTTATCATTAGGAAAAAAATATGGTAAAGTAAAATTAAAACAAAAGAAGTAGCGTTCTTTATCATTCTGTTATACCTTAATTTCAACGCTTTGAATATATATATTGTTCGAATAATGTTCACAGTTTGATTTAGTTCAGATGGTAAGGTACAAATTTTTTTTCGAAATCTTATGGATGCATCGCCACGTTATAATGAAACAAAAAGCTGAAGTAGAATGAAATAAAATAAGTTTTTAGCCTAGGTAGACACAGCACTGATTTTGTTTTCTATTTTTACGAACTGTCAAAACTGTTATATCGTTTTTCTTCATGCACTGTTACTCTTTGCTACACCAGCGTATTTATACTAGGACATGGATTTTGGATCTATACCTAAAAGTAGATATAGAAGCAATATAAACTTTCAACCCAGAGCATGTCGAACTGAGGTCCAGAGCGGTAATCAAAATGGATGTCGTCGTAACGTTGGAGACTGATTTCTTTTTTTTGTAAACAATTTCCTTGAGACGACCATACTTTTATCTATTAACTTGTAACAGAGCAAGACGACTTAAGCAACATTAAATAGACAGCTTTACTCAAGTTATAGTCTTTGAAATATACTCTATAACAAAAGTATCAACGCACCAAGAAGGATTTGTGCCGCCGGGCTCGAACAACTTGAAACGGCGATGACTGACTACGTAGTCTTTAGTCCAGTTTCCAACTGTGTCCTGACGACAACCGCAGACGCATCTGGAGATGTTCAGAGCAGCGTGGAGATCCTGCCCTTACTATCGCACGCCTTATATGCCCACAACAGGGTGTTATGGTCTGGGGTGTGACACACTAACAACACAGCGGTACGTAGACGAAATTCTAGGACCGGTTGTGTTACCGTTCCTTTTGCGACACTGCTTTTAGATCCTGCCCTTACTATCGCACGCCTTATATGCCCACAACAGGGCGTTATGGTCTGGGGTGTGACACACTAACAACACAGCGGTACGTAGACGAAATTCTAGGACCGGTTGTGTTACCGTTCCTTTTGCGACTGCTTTTAGATCCTGCCCTTACTATCGCACGCCTTATATGCCCACAACAGGGCGTTATGGTCTGGGGTGTGACACACTAACAACACAGCGGTACGTAGACGAAATTCTAGGACCGGTTGTGTTACCGTTCCTTTTGCGACACTGCTTTTAGATCCTGCCCTTACTATCGCACGCCTTATATGCCCACAACAGGGCGTTATGGTCTGGGGTGTGACACACTAACAACACAGCGGTACGTAGACGAAATTCTAGGACCGGTTGTGTTACCGTTCCTTTTGCGACACTGCTTTTAGATCCTGCCCTTACTATCGCACGCCTTATATGCCCACAACAGGGCGTTATGGTCTGGGGTGTGACACACTAACAACACAGCGGTACGTAGACGAAATTCTAGGACCGGTTGTGTTACCGTTCCTTTTGCGACACCCTGGACTTCCTTTATAACAAGATAATTCCCGGCCGCACACAGTTGAAGACAATTTGGCATGAAATTCCGCAGGACACCATCCGGAAACTTTTTCAGTCTATGCCACGCCGGGTGACAGCGTGCATCCAGGCCAAAGGTGGACCTACACCTTAGTGACTTCCTCCCTTTGGATTCCGTTCTGCACCGAGGTTCCATTCTGCCTTGGGTTCCCCTATTTCCTGTGCATCTTAACTGTGTGTATTCCGCAATAATGTACTTTATTTGAATGCATGCGGAATTCTATTCTAATAATTTCTTTGTAATTTAGTATTTCCATTTGTGCTCGTCTTTTTACAAAATGTTTCTTTACAGCTGGTACCCCACTGTTCTAACCACACCAACCAATGTGAGGACAGTTGGGGTCATGACAAATTTAACAGTCTCGACGTACACAACAGCCTTTGAGTTTCGTACTCGTAACCCTCTGGTTGCTAATGTTTTTTTATATCAACCGAGCTACAGTATTCCTTAAGGGAGTGTGGAGAAAAATTAGAGGTCTACATTTTAAAAATGGCTATACACAACACTGATGAATATAATGAGTTTTTAAAAGTCAGTGATTTTGTCGTTTATACTGATGATAGTTATTTATATTCACCCCAAAGCTTGTAAGAGAGGATTTTTTTGTTGAGCTCGATGTATGTGAAGGTAGTTTTTTTGCGGAGGAAAGTCCTGCATCCGGATTTGACGTCAATTGGTGTACTTTTCAGCAAGTCAACAGTAACAAAAAATTCCATCGAACAAATTCTGAATCGATAATGGTAGTTTTTTGATAACTGCCAATTTAGATCAAAAGTCTAACAAATTTTAATTTAATTTTAATGTATCCCCGATATGTGTCGTGCGAGAGTATTTTGGTGGCAGAAGAAATATCAGAGTTTCCCGCGTGGTTTGTTTAAACTGAAGAATAGCCTCTTTGTTAGTAATTAATATTAATTTAACATACCTTATGACTTCAAAGACTGTCTCATCCATCAATATTTAAACAATTTTGCTAGTGACGATATATCTCGTTACCAATATGTTAACAATTTTTTTATATGATGGCGAGATTATGATCTTGTCAGTATTCTTCTAGTGACGACATATCTCGTATATCAAGATCTGGTTAGTTTTGCAAAAGCAAGAGATACATCGTCCAAACAACAGCATGGTTGGTTTTTCAAATTTGAATTCCGGTTTGTAAGCACATGGATATTAGGATCAGCGGCATCTCATCCACTAAGTGCCCTTTAATAAGTAGCCTTAAGTTTGCCCATTGGAGTGATGAAGATTGAAAAGGTCGGTGGTTTGGGGCATTAAAAATAAAACAACAATAATTCAAATACACTATGTGGACAAAAGTATTTGGACACTGCAGAAATCTACCAACAGAATCGAGCTCCATTGACATACTGCAAAACGCGTGCTGGACTGGTTTTGTGAAAATGAGGTGAATTTGCTTGAATGGCCTGTTCAGAGTCCCGATCTCAATCCGATCAAACATTTGAAAGACAAACTGGAGCGACGCGTACGATACCGCCACGCACGCCCGTAGCAATCACCGGGGGTTGGCGAGCGTCATTGAACAGTGGTCACATCTGACCCTAAGAAAAAAACTATCACGGACAACGTTGTGCTGGCTACGCAGTGGCTAGTTTAGTGTGTATTAGGATTGAATAAAACAGTAATACTTGATAAAGTTAGATTTTTAGTATGTGTACTCTCTGTGTTTAAGAATCCAAGCGTGTATCCGCGTATTGACACGGCACTGAATATTCTTAAAAATGACTAAATTCACATGAACAATTTAAAAGCTTTTAGCATAATTCCCTGCATTTTACCCGAGAACTTAGAACAAATATGCGTATGGGTCTCATCGACAAAACGTAATTTAAACAAAACTAAAAAAGAATTCGCGGGACAATTCTTGCCATGCATAACTTGTCAACGTGGGACTGTTTATTAAACAAAAATTGTGCCGCGTTAAATATGCAAACGTCAAATGAATCTTCCTCGAAAATAAAAAAGGACCGCGAAGTCTGTTAAGAGCTTCGTCAGAGAAGAATACATTATCACATAATTGCTGGGAAGAGGGTGGAAAAAAGAGCGAAGAGGTTTGAAATTAATCTAACATTTCGGCCGTTTTGAAGTATCTGAACAGGGGAACAGATGCCCTGTGACGTGTTTTTTACTTAATTTGCCCCTCTTTCTTTTTGAGAAAATGAAAGAGCAAAGGAACTCTGCTACTAACGACCGATACGGAACTGTAATGACTGTTTAATGATTGTAGGGCATTTCGTTTTAAGACAGTTATTCCTCTGAACGGGGGATGTTCGCTCAGCGCCATTAGCTGAATCAAAATACAAAAAAAATTTTGGCCAATTTTTTTAAAAATGGGACATTTTTGAAAATACAAAGTAGAATCCCTGTTTACGTCACAATTGAGTATACAACGTGTCATAAATATTAATTTTTTTATACAATGATATTGATATGGACATCACACGAGGTCGTCACGAATTAATAATTTTAGAATCAATGTTTGTTGATAGAAGGGCATTGGGTTGAAACAATTTCTCTTAGCGGAGGATGTTTGCTCAGAACACTTAAATGAATCAAAATCCGAAAACAAAAATTGTTGGCCATTTTTTTTAAATAGGACATTTTTTAAAATACGAACTAGAATCCCTTCTCACGTCACAATGGAGTATACAACGCGCGCGTGATAAATGTATCCAATAATATTGTTATGGGCATCACACGAGGTTGTCACGAATTAATAATTTCAGAATCAATGTTTGCTTATAGAAGAGCATTTTGGGTTGAAGGAATAATTACTATTAGCGGAGAATGTTTGCTCTAGGCACTTAAGGTAATCAAAATTCGAAAACAAAAATTGTTCGCCATTTTTTTAATGGGACATTTTTGAAAATACAAAGTACAATCCCTTTACACGTCACAATTGAGTATAAAACGTGTCATAAATATTAATTTACTATTCAATGATATTGATATGGGCATCACACGAGGTCGTCACGAATTTTAGAATCAAAGTTTATTGATAGAAGGGCATTTTCTGTTGAAGCAATTCCTTTTAGAGGATGATGTTTGCTCAGGGCTATTAAGTGAATCAAAATTCTAAAAAATAGAGTTGTCACTTTATTAAAAATGGCGTATCTTTGAAAATACAAAACAGTATCTTCATACTCTGTATATAAAGTGACAGAAACACTAATTTATTATTCAATGATATTGTTATGCATATAATCGGGGTAGCAACGAATAAATAATTTTGGAATAAGTGTTTATTGATTGAAGGGGCAAACACACACACACACACACATTTTGGCTTAAAACAGTTATTACTCTTAATGGATAATGTTCGCTCAGAGTAATTAAGTGAATCAAAAGTAAAAGAAAGGGGTTGGCAATATTGATATTTCAGTGCAGAATCCTTTTTTACGTCGTATTGTGTATCTAAAGTGTTCAAAATAGTTCTTCTGTTCTCTGAAATATACGAATTTATATTTAATACAGTAGTCACGATTAAGCGATTGTAGAATGGCTGTTTTTTGCATGCAGCGCTATTTTCTAAAAACAGTTATTCCCCTAAATGAGGATGTTCTGTCAGCACAATTAGGTGCATTAAAATTCGAAAAAAGTGGTAGTCATTTTTAAAAAAATGGAACATATTTGAAAATACAAATTATAATCCATTGCACGTCACATTGTCTGTATATACAACGCGTCAGAAATATTTACATAATGTCCAATCATATTGTTATTCATCACGCTGGGTCATCCTAAATCAGCAATTTTAAAATGACTGTTTACTGATTCTAGGGCAATTCGTCATAAGACACACATGCATCCATGAGTTCTGTAAAAGGTAGCGTTCTCTATATGACATTGACTCCGTTTTCATCTTCGTGACCAATGGAAAGTTTACTAAGATTCTCAACCAATACATGTGGTTATTTAATAATTAAATATAATGTAGAGTAAGCGCAATACTACACATTTCGGAAATCTTTGGTATCTTAGAATGTCAATGATTGTAGAGTGTTTTTTAAAGACATTTATTCCCTTTAATAGTGGGATCTTCGCTCACGTCCATTAGGTGAATCAAATTTCGGGGGTAAGGGTATCTTTTTTTCCACTTTTAAAAAACAAATAGAACATCTTTGGGAAAGCACATCACAATCTATTTTTCACGTCATATTACGTATATAACGAGTCATAATTATTAATTTATTTATCCCATAATATTTATATGCATAAAATACTTGTCACAAATGAACATTTTATGACTGTTTCATGATTGTCTGGCATTTTGTTTTAAGACAGTCATTCCTCTTAATGAAAGATATTCACTCGGTGCCATTAGGTGAATAGATATTTGGTAGATAAAATAATCTAGCAATTTTTAAATATTGGGCATCATTCATTTTGACATCGTATTGTGTAAATAACGGTTCAAAAAAAATTTAATTTTCGTATTAGATAAGATTCTTTTTCAAAATATAGTCAGCTTCAAGTGAAACACAATGTAATAATTTTCAAAATATGAGTTTCTTAGCTTTTCTAGATCAGAATGTGGTGATCGATACACTCTACTTGACATACTTGATACATACCTGGTGACATACTTGAAATTCACTGTCAGTTTGTGCTTAAACGAATTTTTTGTTGATAAACATATTTAAAGAATAAAGCTTGTAGAATTGTCTCTTCGTTTTCCAATAAATATGTGTGTCTTTATGTGTTCCACGTGTAAGCCTGGTTGTCACAAAAATTGTTATCACAAAAATGCTGACCTATATGGTTGTCAAAAAATACTTGCGTATATGGCTGTCACAAAATATACAGTTTAAATATTAAAAGTAAATTTTCGGTAGCAATTGTATACGAGTTCTAGTTCAAAGCTCACAAATCAAAAATTAATAATTAAAATTTAAATTGTATTAAATATGAACACAACAGAGTTAATATGAACACTATCTCAAAAAAACGATTTCACGGATTCGTGCTTTAGCAATAGTAATGATTGTTATAAAGTAGTCCATGAAAGCCCTAGATAGTCTTGCTTCTGTAGACTGCAAGCATCATTTCCTTCAGTTGACAATTCACACAAACTTCCCACCAAAATCCAATACCTGATCCTATAACAGATGAGTTTCATATTCTCACCATTTCGCTGACGTAACTCATACCAAATGAAGATAGGATACCTTCTGGGGATCTGCGCGTTTCTGTGTAAACCAACTGCAAACTGCAGTCCGGGTAAATATTTCATGAAGTCCGCTAAGTCAGTTTCCTTATGGAAAGCAGCATATGCGGGAATATAAGCTATCTCGATAACACTCTTGCACTAACCCTGCAGTGCCTTTTCGGTGGTCACATATCAGGAAGAATAGTAAGAGCGTGAGAGAATGTAAGAAATAAATCTATATAGAGTGTTCAGGCAGTGAGGAAATCTGCGCAAAGATTTATTGAGCGTGGAATGGCGTTGAATCTTTCATGTTTTTGGTTACTGTGTGATGGATATGAGGGTTTGTGAGATTTGGACGGGGTAAGGCCTTTGATCCGAAAGAATGATGCATGTCGCTCATGAAAATTCCGGAACGGTTTTTCCGGAGAATGCCTCTCTGAAAATTTGATACGCTCATTAGCAATCTTGCGATTTATCCGTGAAATGTTTTTAAAACATTTGTTATTTAACATAAAAAAGACGGGAAATTGCCTTTTATCTAGAAATCATCACATTACGTAATGAATGGGATAAATTATTATTCCAATTCAAGCTTGTTTTCATATAATTTAATTTTGTGTTTACGTTCTTCAAAGCATCCAATAAATGTCACTTCTCTTAAGGTTCATTAGCCACACACAGCTCTTTTGTTATTCAGGCATCTACAAATAAATTCTATAGAGAATAAACTGTGAAAATTTCATGATGCCTGATATCAGCTTTGACGACTTGTTAAGCTTTATAAGCTTCAACGTTTTTGTTTATTCCTCTTCAGTTTCTAGACGCTTAACAGCTTTTGACTTTATTGTTGCTATATACCCTCTTTCGTATGGTTCTACATTAAATTTTACTGTGTATTTTGAAAGGGAACGACGGAAGGAGTTCAAAATTGTTATGTTGACCTAGATATTTCAAACATAATAAATAGTGAACATTTCATGAATCGGCGTTTGAGAGGTTTGGCTGCTTCAAACAAACATAATTCCTGATTATATGATACTCGATACAATTAATATGTTATTGACTGCTTTTAAGTTACAAAAACATGTACACCATACAAATTGTAAAGTTCGTGTATTCCTTTCCGCTTGATTTTTACTTTGAGTAGAAAAATAATAAGTGGCGGTGGTGGAAAAATAATAAGTTCCGGTGTGGAAACCTTGCGAAATATTTTAGTCGTCAACGATATGATCAGTGTTGAACTTGTCGAACATTTGCATCGTGTATGTTGAATAAATGTGTCGTGCCAAGGAAATAGCCTTACATCGTTTCTACGAACCGCAAGCAATTTTACACAAATTGTAAACACGACCAAAGAGAATTTCAAACAACTTAGGTGTAAATACACACTAGAAGTTTTTTTTAATTTTAACTTTTAAAATCCAGTTTTTTTCACAGTAGGTCAATGGTTTACGCTTAAAACCATTTCAGTGAGAAAAAATAGTATTAATTTAATTATTAATTAGCTAATTAATATATAATGAGCTAATTAGCAGGGTTTTTTTGTACAGCGATATCTCAAATTCTAATTTGTCTAGAAAGACAATTCTAGTTGGAAATTATTTCCAGCGTTATTCTTCATGTTGCAACCCTCAATCGAAAGCTAGAGAAAAACGTTTTTCTGCATAAAATATCAAGATTTTGTATGATCAAGATTTTTAAGATTGTCCATTAAAAACTTATTTCTTAACTAATAACTCTTTTTAAGAGTCAAAACATCCATTGTGTTATATAGATTATAATTACACAAAAATAATGATAATACATTAATTTATTGTTGAGTAATCACTGTTTGAACAAAGCCTCATATTGCAAAAACTAGTTTTTTCCGAAATTGAGTATAAAATTTTGGAAACATATCTGTTCGTGGTGACAGTATCAAACGAAAACCCTTGTAACTAGAAAACTATTTAGGATATTTGCATGATCTAGAAAATTGAAGAATATTTTGAAGCAATAAAAAAGAATTAGACTTTCTGGTCATTTTTCAGAATTTTTAGTGTGTACATACACTTTAACAAACATCGAATCAGATAAAAAAAATTCATTTGAAAAATTGCACAACCACAGAAAAAAATTATAAAAATGGCGTATTTGAGAAAGATATATTGATCTGTGAGTATTAAAATAAAACACGAAATCAAACAAAAACGTGCATAAATATAAATAAATTCATACATTATTTACTAGCATTCTATACATAACAACCAAAACAACGAATGAGATAGTGCCTTACATGTATAATGACAGTTTTGGAATAGCAAATTTTAAACATATTTTAGCATGAATTCAATAAAGAGGAAAATGTTGTAGCTTTAGTATTGGATAAACTTCTTTAAAGGCAACTGTTAAGGACGGATACCAACGAATCTAAGAAAAACTATTGAAGTGGAAAAATTGCCAAACATATTTTCTTGAAGTTCTAATTGGAAAGTCAACTCCAAATCCTCTACTTCAGAGTATTTTTCTTCCCGAAATAGCAATAGGGAAAAGTTGAGGCCAGATTCCAGCCGGATGGTCAAACATAAACCGAATCTTTGTATGTTGTTTTACAGATGAGGGATCAAATTGCTTCACGGAACAGCGACTCTCGCTCCGTGCTTTGATAACTTCGAATTCCATGGAAAACGGGAAAAGAAAAGGGTTATTTGACGTTTATTTGGGGGACCCTTGGACCGAGTTGGATAGGCGCCTTTTATTTCACTCGGGAAAGACTATTTGCTTATCTGCTGTAATAGTATCTGCTCAAAGAGGGACAGTAACGCACAGAAACAAGTTAATGTTTTGGTGGTATGGGTGGTTTTGTAACTTTTAACTTGACTTCTGTTTCGAAAGGATTGGAAAGACAGACTTTTGAGAAATTGACGGTTTGGAATTGGCATGATCTAGGGCAGGGATGGCGAACCCTATGACCCGCGGGTCAGACACCCACTTAGGCTTTTTAAATGACCCACGCTTAGATTTTCATAAACTTATCATCATCATTTAATCATATACATAAATAATTTTTATTCTTTTTCGAACCCCTCTTGAAAAATATGAAGAAAATACACGTGTTAATAAATAACTTATAAATTAAAAAAAAAAGCATAAATGATTTTTGTAAAATGTTTTAGATTTATTGATTATACATAATGCTGTTTTAAGAATTATATGAAAGCCAATTGAGAAGAATTTATAAAATACCGCCTGCGAATGAACAGATGTGGTAAATACTAACAATAAAGACATATTTATTCAGGCCCCGTTCACATGCGGCGCGTAAAATGCGTGTTTGGCGAGGCTAGCGAGGTCCCGCTCTTCAAGGTCGCAAAGATAGTAACTTGAATTAGAGGAATAAAAAAACATAACAAACGACAATTTTCACAATTATTAAAGGAAGTTGAGTACCAGTATTCAGGGATTTTGACATACAACAGCAATCGATTACAAAGTTCTTAATCTGTTTATCATTTTATTAGAAAAAATTAAGCTATTTTTGAACTAAAAAAAAACAATACCAAAAAAAAAACATTTTGAAATATAGATTCGTTGAATGTGACCCACGAGCTAGTACTAAAAAAATGATGAAAAAAATTTGACCAACTTCTTAAAAAGGTTCGCCATCCCTGATCTAGGGTAATGAAGTTAGCGCTACTTACAGCAAAGTTAAGGCTTAAAGCTATATGGTCTTTTGGTTTGTTAATTACAGTACGTTCCATGGCTGTTAAGAATACTTCAGAAGGTTAGAACTTGAAAGAGAATGAATTCGAAATACAGTTATTTGGCTTAAAGCCATTTAAAAGGTAAGCAAATTGACATTTGAAGAGCATTACAATTGCAGTACTGAAATTTGTATATCCTGAATGTAAATAGAGAAAAGTGTAAAATGTCACTTAATATTTATAAAACTGTTCATTTAGAATGAGTAAAAATGTGGTAGGATATTCTAGAATTCAATTATTATTTACAGCAGTTTTATAATAAACTTTTATGTGAATGGTACATTTAAGTTTAATATTAAACAATATTAAGGTATATTCAGTATTAAAGAATTCATACTAAAAGGTCAAGTTGGAAGAAAATGAGGGCGATTTTGAAAACTGAATTGATGATTTTGGGAAAGCAACCAGAAATAGTTTAAAATTAGGGTACACCAATTAATTCATCCTGAAATTTGTTGTATATATATATATATATATATATATATATCGAGATATCTTTTATTTTAATCTTTCGCCTAGTATACAGTCATTTAAAAAATCAGAAATAATTTTGATGCTTCAAAAATTTCCATTGCAATTGATACCATTCATATGTTGCAATAATATTATTCACTAGCCACTGCGTGGCCAACATGGCGTTGCCAGTGATAGTTCTTTTCGTGGGGTCAGGTGTGACCACAGCTCGCTCACATTCGCCAACCGCCGGCGATGGTTACGTATTTCCATTTGGTTTGCTTCGCAAACGAACTAGAAGTGGCTATTATCAACAATGTAATTAAAAACACGCTAGAATCGGAAAATTGGCATGGTTCCAAAGGTACTAGGACGTAAACCGCATAATACTCTCCTTCTTCAATGACGTCACATTCCGGAATGTGATGAAAGAAATTTGAAAAAAACTAATAAATTAATTAAAAATTTTCTAAATTAAATTTTAAAATTCGGGCGCTACACAATAATCTAAAAAAATTAAGACTAATCGTGTGCCAAATGTCATTATTTTAAGTGCCATAGATTCGTACAGGACACTACGTACTTACATCTCTACTGTAATAAAAGGAGAAACGCTTCATTTTATAATAGTAGAGATCACCGTTGCTATTTTATGTTACTAAATTTAAGCAGACACAAAAATAAGTTATACTTTTCTCTTCAAGTACTACTAAAAATGCACCAGATATTTAAATTAAATGGAAAGTGTTCTTCAGAAAGAAAAAAAGGCAAAATTAAAGGAATCAAAAAATCTTACAGATAATTAGATTTTAATACTTCTTTCCACCTTCTCAACTCCACTTGATCAAAGTTTCGAAGAAACCGTCACGTCATCACTTCCACGAAACTATCAACTGTTTCTCAACAAGAAACACCTGATAATCAATCCCGTAATTAGTGCTCCTCTTCAATTACTTCTAAGAAAACTACAGTCTGCACTCACTGGCCGCGCCTCACAAATGCTTCAAAAATAAATCTGGAGTTAAAAACTTAATTAAATACAAGTTCAGGGGAAATATGGAGCTAAATGGTTTTATAAAGTTCCCCGTTTTTTGAGCATACTTCGGATCACCTACGCAGCAAAGAGGAAAATGAAGCCTTGTGCTATTTTTTTGCACTTTTCAGTTTTGCAAATTAGAGAGCTGGAAATTCTTAAATTGGAGGAAAGGCATGCTTACGTCCAATTATTAGTTTTGGTAATTTTTAAGAGTGATAATTATCCAGTATTTTGCTTTTCCTCTTGTGGGTTGTAATTATACTCGAGCGAACATTTTGTTTTTGAATTTAATGGGGGTTGTTTATAAATTAGTTTGAAGACCCCTTAGAGCGTAAGGCTGCTGTTCTTGAACTTAAACAAGTTACGGTTTTCTGTATCTATTTAGTGGTTTAAATTTCATCAAGGCATGAAATAGCAATTTATAAAATGTAAGTGAACTAAAATAATCTTTTTAGCAATGGAAAGTATCTATTTTTAATGCAGAAATTTATACTGAGTTTATATTTTATGGAATTATTTTTTATTTTGAAGAAATAGCTTGTTTCTCGAGGAAACAAGCAATGTTTTATTCCCTTCTCTTTCTTTGAACACAAAAAAAAGTGTGTAAAAGTATTTAAGTTGAAAATTTTTTTTAATTTCCAAATTTTATCAACATTTATTAACAAACATTACATAACATTTTATCAATGTTAAATAATGTTTTCTAATCGTGATCAAAAGAATAAACTATATAAGTCAAAGAGCATTCATGACGTTTTATCGAAAAGATGTTCTGATCAAATATCTCACTTGACAACCTTAAAAAATGAGAAGTTTATAAACTAAATAATAGAAAGCTTTTCGCAACCTTGTTTCACAACATATTTAAGTAATTTCAAGTATTTGATTTATATTTATAATAATTGATAATTTTCTGATAGGTACAAAGTAAACGGAGTACTGACATTCAAAGTAAACAAGAAATAAAGCCTTCAAAGACCAACCTATTCAATCATAATGGAGTTACATTTTATCGCTTAGATTTCTTAACTTAAGTGATTGAAAATAACACACACATTACATATACATAAATATGAAATATAAAACATATTTATGCACAGGTAAGATTTTTATAGTTAGAGTACATCGTTAATCATATGCGTGTTCACATAAAATGAGTATTTAACGAAGCAATGATCAAAGTTAACGTGATCAGCTTTCTTCTAATGACGAGATATCTCGTCCATCAATATGTTATCAGTTTTATTAATGAAGAGATACCTCGTCGAGAGAACTACAAGAAGCGTTAATAATTATTTCAGGGTTTTACAATAGCCCGCTTAACAGAAAAGAAGTTATTTAACTTGCTAAATTTGCAAATCACTAAACTAATTTCACGTTCACAACAAAGAAAATTCCTCGGTATCATGCCACAATACAAGCGACCTACAAGAATCAAAACGGAAGCGAGTTGAACCCCATTTTCAATATTTATACCCTCTTAAAACTTTTAATACCATGTACCACGATCCAACTTTAAACCAGACTCAACTTCATCTCCAACTAATCAGCCCCTTAATTCAGCTTTACATAATTTAAAAGTAAAATCCCCATTAAGGGATAAACGAGTGTTCTTATACTACAGCGGACAAACTTCCCCAACAAAGTTCTAATAAAAGGGAAAAAATCTGGACTCCGCGGGGATTCCTCCAACCGCGGAAGTCGGAACCTATTTAAGTAATCAAGAGTACCGCAATCAATCATGAAGCGTATCGGATGAGATTATCATGACGTAAGATACCGATTGGTCCTGTTTTCCCTTTTCACTGATAAGGATTTAGGGAATTTCCCCCTGTCCCTGGAACAGGAAGCTCTTCTTTTTCCCCGGCCTTTTCAATGTAGTCGGATAAAGTCTCTTAAGAGATTTGGGGTAAGAATGTTGACCAATATCGATGGCTTCAGCCGATTTGACGAAAGGGCCGGCCACTGCCATGGTTGCGATTGGTTTTATGTGGGGCACGCTTGCCGTTCAGAATGGATGGTTTATGTCTGTGAAATGGCGCTATTTCGTGGTGTGGTCAGTTCGAATGGATCGCTTAGGTGAAATGTTTTTTGAAAGTCAAATGTTTTCGTATGTTGAAATGAAGACATGTATCTTCGAGGAAGAAACAATCTAGAATGTGTTTCTAGTTTCAAGAAAGCTCCGGGGAAAAATGTATCGTAATTTATTTTCGCAGTATGAACTGAGGAACTACAAAAATTGTGAATTTTGTAAAAGAGAGTATAGTAACAAAAAAGAGAAACAAACCCATGTTCCAGAAATAATATAATGACAAAATTCCCAGTAAAAAAGTAACGGTTGATAATCTCACTTCAAATGTGAATTACACTATAGGTAATTGAAAAAAAATCTTAGTTTAACTTTATGCAATTACAAAAATTTGAATATTTTGAATTATTTTTATGTGTTTATTTTTAATGATATCATGCTGAAAGTATTAAGTGTTTCACCTGCTTCTTTTTTTCATAAGCAGGAAACTATTAAAAATAAACAGAAGTCACTAAGATCACTTGTGAATCTATATTTAATTGAGAAGGCATAGAATTTTTGAAACTTACTAAGGTTTTCAACATATTTAGGAAGTCTGAAATTATCTTGTTCTGGTAAAAATAATACATAAAAAGTTCCCATTAGATATCTCTAAATTTTTACGAACACCTCAATTTTAATTTTAACCCGTTGAACCAAACTTAAATTGTATGTAATGATAATTTTTAACTCTATGCTCATAATATTTCTTCACCCATCAAAATTTAATTAATTTAATGAGAGAAGTTAATTTATCACTAGAGCATTAAAATCAAATTCAAATTTTGAATTTAAGAGCTTATTCTAAAATTAAACTATAATATGAGAAATTTAGATACAAATCAATTTCGTTAAATATTAACTGATGTTTTCATATTTTTGGAAAACTTGAAACACATCATTGGGTATTAATTTACACTATAAGTAATCTGTTTCTCATTCCAGTTATATTATTTTGACTGAAAGTCACGGGTTGGCTTAGAGAGTTGCATATGTTGCCCTTATAAATATTGGATCATCCGGAAAGTTCTGCGTGATTTCAAATCGAAGCCAGCTTTGTTTTATGATTTTGATACCGCTGACAAGGAGTGACCTTGATTGAAGCAGATGTTGAAATTCGGTCTTTTTTGCTTACACTGCATTATTATAGCATGTGTTGTGGCATTATTTTTGTTTCACTGCAGTGCTAAGAATAGAGAACCAGAAAGTTCACTTTCGTCATATGCTCTTTTTTTAAAGAACGGAAAAAATGCTAGTCACACTGCTCGTACTTTCCATATTCACACGACCTTGCCCTCAGATTTTCCCCTCTACAGGTCACTTCAAAATTCTCTGAACGGCCTGAAGTTCCAATTCTTTGAAGACTGTCTAATTGAACCTCGACAACTTCTTTACTAATAAGCCTAATGATTTTCTTTAAATTTTCCAGTGCAGGAAAGATGGCAAAAAGCAATAGAACGAAATTGTGCTGATGTGATTCAATAAAATTGTTTCATATTTTTGTACAGTTTCGTTGAAATTTATCTGAAAACACGCGCAGAACTTTTCGGATGACCCAATGTATGTTTCGTATACGACCAGTGAATTCTAACAAAATATTTTTTACTTTAAAAATAATAATATAATGTTTGATCGAAATTAAACCGTTCCAACCTGTTATCATAGCTTAAAGATACAGTTCCCCTTAATTCAACTCGAACCACATCCTTTATTTCTACAAGTAGATAAACAAATTCAGACCGTAGTCAAAATAGTATGTAATATTTAAAATTCTAAAAATCGACTAATAACGTTTAAAAACGTATAAAAGAATCCGCAATGGGGTCAAAATCGGTAGAGCAAGACATCTGTCATCTCCAGAACAGTAGTAAGCATAAAAGAAAAACTCGAGTTTTATTATTGTTATTCAAGAATAGAGTGTTTTAACGACTCAGTTATTTAACTATGAGTTTCCAAGCCACGTGTAAAGGCAGAGAATCATTAGAGTTATTCACTATTTCATTATTTACATACCGGCTTTTTGTTTTTGGGTTCCATTTTAGCTTATTCCGGTGTAGTGGTCGTTCACGGTAAGAAGGCGATTTGTCGCCAAATATGGTAACCTTCACCTTTTGCGGATTTTCTATCAGCCGTTTTTGTTATGGCAACCCTATCTGCTGTTACGGAATTCGGCCGCCATCTTGATTTGACGACAAAAATTAGTTGGCGACAAACGTCTTACCGTGAACGACCACTCCACCCTTATTCCTTTGTTTATGCAATGTATTTCATGATTTGGGATGATTAATCGACAATACTAGTACTTCAAGAAATAAATATTCTTCACAAAGGAAGATTGTGTTAGAATAACCACCTAATGATATGAAAATGTTCGTTCATACCGGGGAGAAAAAGGTCATACCCAAACTGTTGAGGTGCTTGTGGGGTAATGCAAAATGGCGCAATAAACGCCAGGAACTGTCACCAATTTTTTCTCTTCTCTATTCTATAGAGGGAAATGCTTTATGCTATGCTAAAGGCAAATGCCAAGGAATTAGCAAAAATGTGCCAATTGGCGCCAAAGTTTAGTCGTATACCTATAAAGGAAAAGTACCGTTCAACAAAGGAAATATAGCTCAGGTTTCTCTGATGTTCAACTCAATTAGAGATTTTGGAGATTAGACCACTTTTGTTGCAAAATGAAACTGGTGAGATAATTTCCAAGTGTTTTGAGGAATAACAGATTTATGTTGAATAAAGTGGAATGAACCATTATTCTCAGGCATATTCTTTCATTTTTAAATACATTGAATTCAGAAGAGCAACTCTTTTAAAACTCAACTGCAAAACACAAATCTAACCATTTAATTTTTTGCATTACTCTAAAATATAACAATTAAAATTTTAACTAAAAGTCGAATTTATTAGACTAGTTTAAAAACAAAATGCCATGAAGTTCTTATTATTTTAGATGGTAGGTACAAGAAATTTAAATCCATCTAATGATAGGTACTTTTGTATTTGTCTAGAAATAGAGAACTGACGAAGCGATGGCAATGCCGTTTTTTAAATGGTACTACCCATGGTTAATTTACACAACCTACTCTATCGTAGAAAACTGCTCCTCATTTGTTTTTTTTACATAAAATATAGAATTAGTCATTTCGAAATAATTTTACATTAGTAATCTTGATTCATCGATTTGGTTTTTGTGCTTGCACTTCCGGAGCATTCTGTTTTCCGTTGCGCGTGAACTCCATCATCTTCATCTCCGTTAGTAAAATCAACATCACTTCGACTTTCATTTTCAAAAAACAGTTTTCTTCCGTCAGTCTCTCCAGTTCGGCCGAGTGATTCTCCACTCTTATCTCTGGAGTCGATGTCTTCCGATGCTTTTCTTCGAAGACCCATTTTCCGTTCTCGAAAAAAGCTCGATCCGATCCTAGATTCAATTTCGGATTCCCGTAGTTGAGTCCGAATTCTTTTGAGTTACTACCGGGATTCCCATTCCTTTGATACGAAGACTGCGTTGGTAACTTTCGCATTGGCGGTTTCGTAATACGTCTCTTCTTGCGAAACACCATTATAGAAAATGCTCTTGTGTATACGTCGTCAAAATACTGGATGAAAGTGTTGTCGTACCATTTGATCTGACGCTCTAATGCAGTGAATGTTGAGTTTTTTTTATTCAAATGAAAAACGTAATTAATTTTTTAACAATACTTACACGTGCAAATAAGCACAAATTAATTCATTGATGTCTTAAATGTGTAGACTGGCTCATACAAGTATTGTTACAACTGTAAATCTATTTTTCGAAACATGTTTTATTTGAATTCGTTAAAAATATATTCGTATCTCAATAGTTCAACGAAGCATAAATAAATTAATAGAAACAAAGAAGTGCGTTTTTAAATCTTGCACGCTCCCAAATATACTTTTTATTTTTGTACACTATTGTAGCGAGCTTAGCCACCACTTCAAAAATTAACTTACGATGCAATAGTATATATAACAGTGTAACCCAACTCTATCATGAAGTACTTTTCGGTCGACAAAGTTACACTGCATCATTCCGGCTTGCTAAACCATAAACGCGATAGACGTTATGTGATGGGATTCTAGTTTCTTTGTTACAAGGACTGAGACGAGGACTTAATCATTGGTGGTTTCATAATACGCCAATTTTTTAGAAACTCCAAAATCTACATATATAATTCTCTTACGTAGCACGCAAAAAAGACGTTATTTGTAATCGCGTTTTGGCAACACTGTACGATTGTTTTGTTTATCGCGAAGTCTCGCGCATCGATTGAATTTATAGCGTTATTGGATGAAATTTTATTGAAAAAAAAAAGGAAATTTTAATGAGCTGTTGCAGTTAGTTTATAATAGAAATCAAAGAAAGCGGAGGATCTTTTCAAGGCCATTTAAAAAACGGTCCTTTTCAGGGCCAACAATTATAGTTCAACAAGACGCTTGCACTACAATTTTCGGCAACAAACTCAATGAAAAAGTGTGGGTCGTTTGAGTGCTGGGAAAATGTACACACAAACAGCATGCTGGGTATTCAATTTCCAAAGCAACGCTCACATTTCGAGTCAAAATTTGCACAAAGTTTTAATTTGAATTCTGATTTTAGAGATACTGTATATATTTTGGTACAGCTACACTCTACGTTTATGACTGATGGCAACGGCTTGGCGATTTTTTTTGGCGCACTTCTAAAGTCGCCAAGGAAAGAATTATTTCTTAACTCTTTTCCTGTCACAATTTTTTTTTCTTTTTACAACACACTTTTTAATCACATTTCAGAACGTTTTAAAAAGTATATTTAAAAAAAAATTTCACAAAAAGTAGTAAGCTTAATCACATATCAAAACACATTTGTGAACCAGCAGAGAAACTAAGCTACGAATGGTAAGAATACCCTGAAACTTATCAATTACACTAAACACAGTGAGTATGTTGAAAAAGAAAAAGATTTACAAAAGAAAAAAAGTAAGAAATAATACCTGATAACGTCAGAATTCTCTAGTAAAATAATAATGAAAACGAAAATGGTCAAAAAAACAAAACTCTTAATCCTGTCGTTAAAACTATTATAACAAAATAAAAATTCCACAACTGTCAAAATACAAATAAATGGACCAATGGTATCACAGAAAACGATTTAAAAGGACCAATGCAATAAAAGGATATTTTGAAAACAAAATAACCAATGGGAGGAAAGAAAACATTTCAAACGAATCAATGAAATCAAACGATTTTAACGGATTTTGGAAGAACTTTCTAGAATATTCAAAATGAAAATTGAAAGTTTCCGTTTGCCGAGGTTGCCGTGAAAACCACAACAACAGCAACGAAAGATGGGTTGCCTTAATTTATCGTAACTCGCTACTAGAAGTGCGCCAAAAAAATCGCCAAGCCGTTGCCATCACTCATAAACGTAGAGTGTAGCTGTACCTATATTTTTTCTGTAATACAGCAAATTTAGATTTGAAAAATATTTTTTTGGTAACATATTTTGTAAACAATCCCTTCTGCTAGGACACATGTCTTCATTGAGGCGAGCGAAGCGAGCATAGGTTCGTAGGTTCGCGCAGCGAACCAATGAGGATTGCGAAGCAATCCTCCGGGGGTTGGAGAGCGTTAGCGAGCAGGGGGCAGGCCCCTAGTAGAAAATATTATGAGAGATCAGATATAAATACTGTGTTAGGAAGGTCAAATGCGAATAGCTATTGTATCATTTGATCTTGCATCCTAATAAATTGAATGCTGAACGCTTCGAGTATGCTCGTTAATTTTATGTTTATTAAAACCACCAACAAGAAAATAATGCATTAACAGTTAAAATTTAGCCTATGTGCAAGCATCGACCTTAAAATGAAAGGTCGTTTTAAGGTCGATGTGTGCAAGTAGCTCAAATAAAGTTCAAGATGTCTTAAAAAAGTCGGCTCTTACCAGTATTGCTTAAAAATTATTTTCCATTACATTTCTTAAAACTATTTTCTTGAAATTTAAAAAGCATCAACTAAATTGAAATTTTAAATATAAAACGAAATATAAAGACATTTTTACGAAAGAGACAAAAAAAATATTATTTTTTATTTTCGTCTACTGTGATGCATACCTTGAATAAAATGTGGTTGACGGCACGGCCCTGAGATTGGGTACACGTATTTTTGTCGTCTAGACTCTAGACGAAAAAAATGAGATTTCCAACTGTTTGTATTCTGATAATCCGCAAAGTAATAGAGAAAAGGTTATCCGAATTGGAGGAGGGGGGGGGGAGTGTTCGCCCTTACAATAATTAAACTCGAGAAAGTACCGTTAACTAGAATAAAATCATTAGTTTTATGGCGGAAATATCATGTCTTCAACATTAAGATTGTGAGCTGGGAATTTTCGCATTATTTTCTTCTTTCAAAACACCATAATGGTAAACAGTTATGCATAAGTCCTCAAAATACCAGACGCAAGGATTTTATCACTTGCTATGACGTTATAGCAGAGTTGGTGCTAACGGCTGAGTATGTTCGCAACCTTGTTTTTATGCAAAATACCAACAAGCAGATAATGTGAAACTTTAGCTTGTATGGAAGCACAAATACAGTGACCGATGTCTAAAACACGATGTCACGAAAGTTAGCTCTAAAATCAGTTTTTTATCCTTCAAACACATTTTCCTGGAACGGAAAAAAAATTATAACATTTTAAAATTTGGTCGTACTCAGAAACACCGCAACCATTTTCAATTGGAGATTATTTTAAAATATGGTAACCTGCCATATGTTTGCATGTTTTATTATTTTTTGTGTCAGTAGGTAACTGAATTTATTTCGCTCACTACGGACTATATGGTTTGTGTCGGAATCTATATATATATTTCTCTTACGTGGCACGCAAAAAAGACGTTATTTGTTACTGCGTTTTGGCAACATTGTGCGATTTTTTGTTTACTAGGAGCCTCGCGAGTCATTTGAATCTATAGCGTTATCGGATGAAATTTTATTGAAAAAAGAATGAATTTTAGACGAGCTGTTGCGGTTTGTAATAGAAATCTAAGAAAGCGGAGGATCTTTTCAGGGCTATTTAAAAAACGGTCCTTTTCAAGGCTAACAATTATAGTACAACAAGACGCGTGCACTACAACTTTCGACAACAAACTCAGTCAAAAATTGTATGGGTGGCTCGAGTACTGGGAAAATGTACACACAAACAACATGCTGGGTATTCAATTTCCAAAGCAGCGCTCACATTCCGAGTAAAAATTTGCTCAAAGTTTTCATCTAAATTCTGATTCCAGAGGTACTGTATATATCTTTTATGCAATACAACGAATTTAGATTTGAAAAATATTTTTTTGGAATATATTTTGTAATCAATCCCTTCTGCTAGGACACGTGTCTTCATTGATGCGAGCGAAGCGAGCATATGTTCGCGCAGCGAACCAATGAGAATTGCGAAGCAATCCTCCGGGGGTTGGCGAGCGTTAGCAAGCAGGGGGCGGGCCCCCTAGTTATAATTTGTTTTATATGCAGATTGAGTTGGGAATTTTTGTATAGGTGGCATTATAATAGTCGCTTCTTAACACCCTAAAGGAAGGAGATAATTATACATACGTCAATAAAATACCGGACATATGTGCTGTGTCATCTGGTCAAATGTTCTATTAGAGTGACACCTAACGTGGTTAATAACAATGGTGGTACAGAAAGTCTATGAGCTGATGACGAAGTAAGAAAACTAGAAGGAAATGAAACGTTCGTGAATCGTCCTTTTTCTTAAGTTACGTCATTCTTTGACGCATAATGGCAGAACTTCAATCAATAATTGATTCAATGGTATTGTTAAATCTTAGTTTGACAAATAAAAAAAATGACAATTGAAGAGATTATTCAGTAAGATTATATATAAAGAGTTTAATTACTATTTTACTCTACTAATAGATGCAGAAAAAGATTACACATTACTGTGATTCAAAACATGAATCGAATCAATCAATTTAAGAACACTTAGGTTATTATCCAATTAAAATCAAGATTCTAAGTTGTAACTCACAAAAGCTGAAGGTGTGGGAGAGCATAGAAGGCGCATGACGTCAGAGCCATGAAAGATTCAGATAACTTCCACTTTCTCAGGGCAGGTTTTGCACGTGGGGCAGCATTACACGAATTCCGACACTATTTCCACGTATGGGGCCGCCTATGAAAACGAAAAAATTTCTAAAATGTGGTACCGTATATGCCTTCCCAATCGGGGAGGGCCTAATACTCAAACCTTTCAGCGTTTGCACCAACTCTGTATGTAACCAGGACATTACATATCAGCATTTATGGTATTGGTCGGTCGAAAAGTTCGAACAATCCAAAATTTAAGTAGAGATTCTACGCGAGTCTGAGAGAAATGTAGACAAAATTACGCCAGTTGTTGATCGCAGCCTAAGTATGGTTCAATCCATCGTACAGAGGGTGAAATGTTACTATTTCACAAGGATCTCGCAGCCAATTCTCGAATGTTTGATGATTCGCCACTTAACTATTGGTGAAGTGTTCATGTTAAAGTGCTAGAGAAGCTTTTCCGTTTCCATTGACAGCCCCATCTGTATGTTAACCATCTGGAAATTCGTATAATGATCCATCGTGGGCCAAACCCACTTTGAGAATGAAAAAAAAAACAATTTGCAAACGTGCCAAACAGTAACCTCCAGCACCTACGATCAACAGCTTTGGACATGGTACATTTCCTTGACAAAAGTATTTATTTTAGTGCATCTAACCACCCTTTAAAGTATAGTCAGGGAATATCAAATAACCCGAGACTGTTTTAAAGAAAGTTTTAGAAATGTGTCCATCTGCTTCTTCTCTGACATCAAACTGATATTTATCTGTCTATATGATATATACCACAGTTAAAAGATGAAACTATCAACCCACATAATATTTATAACGTTTAATTACTAAATCCGAATCTTCATAAATTTATATTGATTTATGTAACAAGATCTATTTATTCAAAATTAAACTTTATCCATTTTTTAAGGATTGTCTTAATTTCACTTGACTCAAAGAACTCTCTCGAATCAATTCACAAAATAGGAAAATTTAAAAAAAATTTGATTTTTCCATTTCACTTTTTTATACATGCTCACTTCTTTTTCATCCACAACACTGTCAAGAAATAATGTATTTTATATTTAATTTAAATGGGTAAAGCTCTTAATCATTAATCAGTGTCATTCGAAACCCATACCTTAGACTCAATTTGGATCCCGACGTAATACTTAATGATGCACTTCTATTTCTTGAAGAGATTGGCTCTCGAACGTAGGTGTATAGGAATGCAATTAAGCTTTTCTGAACTAGAGAAAGGGAAGGCTTCTTTCCTTTCCTATATCTTTGCGTAAGAGCTTTGTGAATTTGAGGGTCCGGATCCTATTACAAATTTGATTTCAGTCGCTGATTAAAACCGAATTTAATTACTTTGAGCCAAAATAATCAATCTCAATTGAGATGGGATTAAAATATCAGTCCTGATTTAAACCTCCATATTCTTCTTTTTCTCCTTTAAGTAAAATAATGGACTTTTTAATTTGCTTTATTGAATCCTATTGAACAATACAGTTCAATATGAGCGATGCGCTGTCTATCACATTCAGTTGTGTTTCCTCTTCAGAGCAAATAAATTTTAAAATATAAGATTTTATTTAATATCACATATAAAAAACATTCTGCTATTTGATGGCACTAATAATAACTTACTATGTTCTTAAATTAAACATATCTTGTCTGGGAATTTTATTAATTGTAATATTTGCTGAACTTGCATGATGAATATTTTTTTGAAAAATAAAAATAGCCACAACATATATATTGGTATTAATACCATAACCCCAAACTGAATTTTTCACAAGGTTTAAACTGTCCAAGATGCATTCATTATTGTGCAACAGCAGTTCAATCAACCAAATACTTATCAAATATTGGTAGAAATAAGACATGGGAAGCAAAAAAATAGGCGTTGAACCCAAAATACAAAGAAAGCAAAACTCTGGGAGATTCCCATTCGTAGGACGTGAAACTCAATGCAGCAAAAACCTAGAAAATCAACAGACTAGGAAGCGAAACTAATTACAGTAGCAATTAAGGGGATGCACTAGTCTGGGAAGCAGAATCAAAAACGCTGGTCACAAAATCAAATTGAGCAGGAACCTGACAGTTACACCTACGCGTATATGACGCAAAGCAATACGCAACAAAAATTCCGATTTTAAGCGTACTTTTTACTGCATAACAAATTAGGAATATGACGATCGGTTGCAAAAATTATAAAAAAACAAAATATACATGATAAATGAAAAGATTTAAGAAACCCAGGATAATGAAATGAGACCAATTGCGCTCTATCAATGGTAAAACGAGCAAACATTGTAAACCTTGATGTTGTTGAGATAACACTGCTTCGTATGCACGAGAGAATATAATTTTATCGCACAATCTAATAAATTCCTCTGTTTATGTAAAAGTAAGTACTACATTAACTCAACGACTTGTAATTTCTTCATGGACTTGAAAGGTAACATTGTTTGTAATCCGCTGCTAAAATACGTTCGGTGTAAATACGGTAGTGCAGAATGAGTTATGAAATATATTAAACCATATTAAAGTTCTACATTCATAAAGAAAAACACCGGACGTTATGATGAAATACATCAAACCATCTTAAAGTCCTACATGCATAAAGGAGAACACCGTGTAGAATTAGTTATGATGAAATACATCAAACCATCTTAAAATCCTACATGCATAAAGCAAAACACCATACATACGGTAGTGTAGAATTAGTTATGATGAGATACATAAAACCATCCTAAAGTCCTACATGCATAAGGAAAAACACTGTACCCATATATTAAAACTATGGTCACGAAACCAAACAACTATAACTGAATCCTTCCACCAGTTTCACCTCACCAATCTTTTTATAGCTATCATTCCCGGAATACTTACTCATCCAAGATTGGAACCGTACCGTTTACTGCATAACAGATTAGAAATAAGACGATCGGACCCAAAACGAAAAAAAAATCGAAAGATCCATGGGAAATGAGAAGATTCAAGGAAACCAGCAGAAGGAAATGAAACCCATCCTGCAGTCTCAACAGTAGGAACTGATCGAATATTGCGATCCATCCTGAAATCGTAACCTTGGTCTTTTTTCTTCCCTTTCCTGGGTTGAGTAGAGCGTTTGGATCGTTAAAACCACGAGACAAGCTCCGGTTGAGCGGGAAAATAGCTCTACATTATACATTTTCGAGTAGGATTCGAGGGGGAGAATATATCAATGTCTCGTTCTTTTTCTCCTCTGCACCCTCTCCAAGATGGAGCGGGGTAGAAAATGAGTCTGAGATGCGATGAGGAATATCTTCTGTAACCCAAAAATGGACGCGGGGAATTGGAGAGGAAAGAAGGGATTACGGAATGACCACTTTGGATGATAAATTCAGAAAAGGAAGCGATATTTTGCCTCGATGCTGAGGTTATAAAAAGGCTCAGGAGATAATTTTTATCGGCGATGTTTTCATGGCAGCTAGTTATTATTAATGTTTAAGGACCCTGAAATAGTTGTTTAGTAAATACCAGCTGACCAACCGGTCTGGTGGTTAAGATGTTAGCCTTTAGATTGGAAGGTTCCTGGTTCGAATCCGGGTCAGTGCATGGATGTTTGCAAGCGTATTGTATAGAGGCGGCTGATGCACCTTAAATCTATCGTGGGTGAAAGTGTTCACGTTGGGTTGGTGTGGAAGTTTGGCGAGTGGGGTGTCAGCTCAGGTGTTACCTCGTCATCTGACCGTGGTTCAAAATTACGTGGTGTTGCACTCGAATCGTTCCCGCAGGGGATGGATCACAGACTGTTCAATTGCCCTCTGTGTTGCTCTAGTACTACGTTAATTGAAACTTACCAAAATTAGTAAAGCCTGAAAGGTATAGAGTTGTTCAATCAAGTGAGTGAAATAATCACGCTAGTTAATAAAACTGATCAGATGTTGGTGAACGAGATATCTCATCATGGGAAGAAAGCTGACCACATCTGGATCGTGGTATCATCACAAAATCGGAAGCATCTTGATAACGACATATATCATAATGAGCAAAATCGGTTTGATCGTGATGGACGAGATATCTCGTCGAAACCTTCTGGAATCTAAATGGCGTTGATCATCCAACTATAATGTATAAATTCGGAAAACTTTTTTTGGAATTTTTATTTGCAAAGAAATTAAAATCGTATTCGAAAAACAATCTAAGAGGCCTCATGAACGGAATACGGAAGGAAACACGATCAGCCTCAGAAATACTGCTGCCATGTATATTTGGCTCTAGATGGAAAATGCCTCTAACACACATAGCGTTTGTTTGCCATCCATTAGATCCCGGGTTCGATTCCTGGTTTGTGAGCTTAGGAATGTTGGTGACTGCCCTGTTAGGAACATAGTTGTCGAATATAAGTAGACTAACATATAAAAGGTGACTAACGTGTCGACTAGTCGTCACGTGATTGCTCTGTGAAACATAGACTTAGTTAGCCGATGTTAACCGATGTGTGAAAAAAATGTTTTATCGCCTCGTTTGACTATATAACATCATATAACAAGATAAATGTGAATGCACAGTTCCATAGAGTGGAGACCAAAGTGGAAAAATCATCAGTGTATATTACGTATGTACCTTTTATACAATATATGGAAAAATGTATTTTTGGACACAGCACGTTTTTTTAGAAAATGTTCTTCATTATTCCATTTAGTTCCGGATAGGCCCTCCTTTTGCTTGTATTACAGCTGCAGCACGTCGAGGCAAATTTTCCACAAATTCTCTGTAAGTCTGGCGGGAATATCTAGCCATGCCTCTTGCAATGCTGCGAGAAGATATTTTTGTGAAGATGGGCGCGCGTGGCGGTGTCGGTCGCGTCGCTCCAGTTGGTCCCACAATTGCTCTATCGGATTCAGACCGGGTCACTGAGCAGGCAGATCAAAACATTTCACCTCCTTTTTCGGAAACGTCCATCACATGTTTTGCAGTATGATATAAAGTTCGATCCTATTGGAAGAAATAATCATTATCGTCTTATCATTGCCACAATGTAGGCAAGGCCGAACTATCCAGATGTCAGCGTTTATGGTACAGGTACATAAAGCAATGGTCCGAGCCCTAACCAGAACATCAACCCCACGCTAAGATGGATCCTCCTCCGAATTTCTCCAGTGTCCAAATACGTTTGTCCATAAAGTGTATAGCTAACCAATCAGGTGACGAATTTGTGTCGTTTTCTGTTCTGTGGGTGAATCAGACATGAATGTTCGTTTTCACCTGGCAGACGCAAGTTGTCAAAAGGATCGTTGTCCCTGGGTTCGAAACATTGTCCTGATCACGTAAAAAAGTTACCATTGATCACTATATTTTATATTTCATAAGGTTAGAGTAACAGCGACTACCGACAGTGGTAGAGCATTAAGAAAATAAATAAAACACGACGATGGTTTAATGTAGAGATATATCGTTCAGCAAAATCTGGCCAGTTTTACTGATGACGTGCTATCTTGCACCCCAACATCTGGTCAGTTTTACTAATGACAAGTTATCTTGTTCACCAACATTTGGTCAGTTTTGCTCTAATGACGATATACTTAGTCGGGAAAATCTCCATGAGGGTTAAATGTCCTGCTTCTCCACACCGGAGTTAAATACGTTTTAACCCCTTGTGAACATTTGACGACTGAGACTCGTCATACACTTGTTTTGCCTATATAAGTTACTGATGACGAGAATAATTCGTCATTCAAACTAGGACAAAATTAAACGTGTAAATTATAGTTCATGGCAAGAGTGATTGGTGTTACGAGACTCTCCTTGAATCAAATTATTGAATCGTTCTCTACAAAAATACACTTTATTTAATCTGACTCCATGCATAGAAATATATACACGGCTGCGTTATCAGACATTCTTTTTTGGAATGAACGCGGAGATAGGACGCTGTGCGATCTCTCTCATACTGTTGCCATTCTTATCAAACGAAATTATACGAAAATATAACAGTGATTAGTATAAAGACGATAGTACGAAAATATAACAGTAACTAATCTGCAAACGATAATCCGAACTACTTTTTCAAATAAATCTGTACCCAAGGGGTTAATGTACCTCGAAATGTGCAGCTCAAAGTATTTGGGTAGTAGAGGTAATATCGAAACATTCTTTCTGGTTCCTTGATGATCTTAACCTCTTGACTACGGCTATAGATATTGCTATCGCGATTCTCTTTCTTGGTGCGATTCTTATACCTTTAAAAGCACACCTGTTGTATCGTAATTAGTCTAAATTCTTTCTTGGCGTGATTCTTATAATTTTTAAAGTAAAACTGCTGTACTTTACGTAGTCTAAATACCTTCAAGGTGCGATAAAGGTACAACTTCTTGCAAGTTAAAACTCCAATAAGGGTAGTCGTGTACGAGGGGATGGTGCACGTTAAATCTGTCGAGGTTTCAAATGTCCTCACGCTGTCATGGTGTGGAAGTTTGAAGAGTGGAGGGCAAGCTCAGGTGTAATCTCGTCAATTGTTGTCCGATTGATTCCAAACATTTTGAGGTGATGTCCACGGATCTTTTCCTTTGGATTAGAACCCGGAAAGTCACTAATATCCCCCACCAGTGCGATATTAAAGAAGTACCTACCTATCAATAAGGGTGACGGTCCCAATACACTTTAAGAGGAGAGTACAATTTTAATACCTCAAAGTCAATACCGAATTCGGGGGTTTCAGTATTTTATATTAAAAATTTTATATTCTTCTTTATTTATGCGATTTTCATGACTATAAGTCAAAATATCAGCATTGATATATGTAAACTAAAGTGATTACCATTAAAACAGAGAGATTTAGACAAGTCTCCTTAATCTAATATTTTTTCATCTTACTTTTATGTAAACTATTCCTCAAGATTTAAGAATTTGTTTTTAAGAATTTGCCTGAATTTTTCAGCACGTATAGCAGTACAAACACCTAATTTAGTTTGTGTTTTCAAAACAAAATGTACCTTTTTGCTAAACTTTTTCTGAAATGATGAAATATGGAGTACAAAATAACATACAACGGTACAAAATATCAAATTTGATATGTATAATCAGAACAAAATATATATTTTTAATAAGACTTTATATAAAATAGCGAAATATGGAGTACAAAATAAGAAAAACATCAATTGCTTGAATAATATTTTCCCCTCTAAAAATTACTGAACAAAATTTAATAAGGATACTTACTTTTATTTCAATATTGTCAAAATGTAGTCAAAAGCACCTATTTAAAAATATAACGTCTCTAAAAAAGCAAATTATTGTTTCAAAAAACTACTTGAAAATTTTAGCTAAATAATTGCTTTAGTTTCAAGTAAAATAAGAAACTACTAGGGGGCCCGCCCCCTGCTCGCTAACGCTCGCCAACCCCCGGAGGATTGCTTCGAAATTCTCATTGGTTCGCTGCGCGAACCTATGATCGCTTCGCTCGCATCAATGAAGACACGTGTCCTAGCAGAAGGGATTGATTACAAAATATATTCCAAAAAAATATTTTTCAAATCTAAATTTGTTGTATTACATAAAAGATATATACAGTACCTCTGGAATCAGAATTTAGATGAAAACTTTGAGAAAATTTTTACTCGCAATGTGAGCGCTGCTTTGGAAATTGAATACCCAGCATGTTGTTTGTGTGTACATTTCCCCAGTACTCGAGCCACCCATACACTTTTTAACTGAGTTTGTTGTCGAAAGTTGTAGTGCACGCATCTTGTTGTACTATAATTGTTAGCCTTGAAAAGGACCGTTTTTTAAATAGCCCTGAAAAGATCCTCCGCTTTCTTAGATTTCTATTACAAACCGCAACAGCTCGTCTAAAATTCAATTTTTTCAATAAAATTTCATCCGATAACGCTATAGATTCAAATGACTCGCGAGGCTCCTAGTAAACAAACAATCGCACAATGTTGCCAAAACGCGGTAACAAATAACGTCTTTTTTGCGTGCCACGTAAGAGAAATATATATATAGATACGCAGTTTTGGTCGAAATATTTGTTATATTCTCAATAAATCTACCATACGAGTTGCTATAATTTAATTTATAACATAAAACATATCCCTTTATTCCTAGGGATATGTTAAGGAAGTGTTTAATCAACTCTTTGAAGAGATTACTGTGCAATAAAGAACTCAGAATAACGTAATAAGGGCTGGTAGTTCCAAGACGTACACTCTAGAAAGGGTGGTTTATTATAGAACAACAACGAAAGAGAGTCCACAAAATTAATTTTGTTTTGAGGATGAATAAAAATTCTAATATAAACTCTCCAAATACACGTTTATATGCAAATACTATACATATGTGTATTATTTTCAAATTATAATACTTAAGAGAGTCTGAAATTAAGTTTATTCACTTCACTATGTAGTTCAATTGATATTATATGTAACCAAAACATTCAACTCCTTATGCCGATCTCACAATGAATCCATTACGAAGTCTCAATTGCTTCAAAATTTCTTATCTAAGATACTTCCGTCTTAGCGAAATGTTTTCACGTGCACCGAAAGTGGTTTTCTTGTGCAATGTCATTAAGTTAAATGGATTACCAGAGGAAAGTAAGTAATCTAGGCTAAAGATAAATTAAATTATTCGGTAGTTAAGACGAATAAAGTATAAAACTGAGTTAACTTAAACGCTCACTTTCTAATAACTGATAGTTCTTTGGGTGATTGAGTTTTAAATCACATTTGCTGAAAAAGTACTATTTAAATAAATCATAAGCTTTTGGATGAGGTTATAAAAACATAAGAAATCTAAATTAAATTGCAACTCCTCTGTCATACTATTTAATTGAGTTATTTAAATATTTTTAGATAAATTATAGTGAAATATGACATGAATAGTTGTTTTTGTAAAACGTAAATAGGAATATTCTTATATGTGTTGATTAGGTTTCACAAATGGTTGTCAGCACATGTGATAAATATCATCATACAGACATAACTAGTTTAATTAATATTTCCAGCAAAGCATCAATTATTTTTTGTTCGACAGTTCTCAACAGAGGGCGCTCTCTCCTAGTCTGGCTGTGCCCATGACGTCAGAAATGACGTCACAAGAGGCTGGCTAGTAGGCAAACTTTTTGAGATGACGTGTTAGTCTCTTCTAATGGCATAATATACTTTTTATCTTAGTTTTTGCTTCTGTATTGTATCAGTGATGGATCTCGTCTATACAACTTTAAAATGCATTATTTAAATATGTAAATTGTTATGATAATATATGCGAACTTAATTTCAAAAGTTAATTTTTTGTATTGTCGATATGGTACACACTATTCATTTAAAAATATTTGTGTGTGGTATCATTTTCATAAATGATAACTTATGATTTCATACTATTACTGGTAATTCTGTATCCTTGTAGATTTGCTTTAAAGGCAGAAACAAATCTATCTAGAAGCCTTAGTTTGGATTTTTTAAGTCGTCATTGTTCGAATACTTTATCCGCCTGTACTGTGTGGCTAAATTTTTAAACTGAGCTTCAAAATGTCACCTTCCATTCTTGATACCAGCAATCATGTCTATGACTTCCACTCGTTGACCTGCTAGACAAATGTAGACTTTAATGACTTACAGTCTCTTTACAAATAAAGACTCTCCTGTCTCGTTCAGGTGCTGCATTTCAGTGTGCAGAACAGTATTTCCTGCGTTGAGATTCTAGACATACGTCTGTTCAATTTATCTTAACAACCTGCTTTAGTTTAATCCTTATCATTCCGTTAAACATAATTTACGAAAATGGAACTATTTTCTATTATTTTATTTTATTAACGTTATTTATTACTTGTTATTTACAATGTGACTTTGAAATAAAAGGCAAAACACTTCCTTTTAATGTAATTTATTTATTGTAAAATCTGATTAATAATCGCCGTGGACTGGTGTCTTTTTTATTTTTATTTATGACTAGTAACATAATAATATAAATTTCAAAGGAAGCATCAATTGATGGTTCTATTTTTATAGTAAAATTGTGGATGGATTATTTTTGTATTGAAAATTAGTTTTTCTGAGTTCTCCGTAGATATATAATCGAGAATAGAAAACATACAGTAGGAAAAAGCTGTGACAAAACTGAGTAAATGCTTCGTGTATTAACTTTTATTTTCATTTTCCACACACATACTTTGATTTCAACATTACCCGTAAAAAATACTTTCAACTTGCACTTGGAAAACGTAAGGTCTATTCATCACGTTTTAGGACAGCAGATTCCTAGTAACCTCTATTTCATTAATCGACTTACAAACCTAGAATTATTTCATAAATATAAACATTGAACTATTAAAAATGAAAATCGCAATTTATTTTTCTGATTTAAAAAGTACTCAATAGTTACAATCGATGAAAGCTAACAACCAGAAGACAAAGTTGGAGGCAATTCTTCTAATCTATCCCAACATTATTCATTCAACTTTTACTTCAATTCTCCCCACTACATTTTTCAACATTACCAGTAACTTAAAAACATTTTCAACACCAGCAATCGCAAGGGTTGAGAAATCGGGGGTTGTCAATGGAAAACTTTTTCGAGGAGAAAATTTCCAGGACCCACCATCTCGTAAAGATAATTCAAAACTGAACGTGAAAAAATATATACATTAATCTATTAAAAGTGAAATATTCTATTTTTTTTTTCAGAATCGAAAACCCACTAAAGTTGATGTAATTGTTGATAGTTAACGACCAGAAGACTAAACTGGAGATATAACCATCCTACTATATCCCAAAAGTTATTCAATTAACCTTTTACTTCCATTCTCCGCTTTGTTTTCAACTTTACTTGTTACTTAATAATGTTTTCAACACTAACTCTTGAAAGAAACGAAAATTGTTTAAGTGAAAAGTTGGATTTTATTATTCGGATTAAAAAATTATGCATTCTAAATCTCCTTCGTCACTGACATGCCATTGAGGATAGCAGTCATTACAAATAAAAGAGTTCTAGATAATTATCCTTATCCACCTGGAAACATAAATAATTTGAAACGAGTTTCTTTGGAGTAGAAAATTGAATGTAGACCGTTCACTCCAAATCCATAAATTCATTATGTTTCTGAAGGTATCCCGTTTATAGCACCGTCGAGAAAATTCAAGCCCAAACATTACCAAAGAGATCAAAACACTAAACTATTAAATAAAAAACTCATTACTTTTCTCATTAAAAAATCATTCGTTGTTGATGCGATGGAGCCAGAAAATAAAACTGGGGACAATCCTCCTAATCCAGCGCAAACGTTACAACTTTAATTTTTACTCCCACATTCCCCACTTCGTTATTCAAAATTACCCGTCACTTAAAAACACTTTTAATACCAGCACTTGGAAGACCTTAAGAACTCGAGTCCATTCAACACGTTCCCAGGCAGCCCATTTCCAGTAACCGCATCCCTCCGAAAACAGCAGGCAGCCAAGTGCCGACACTTTCTGTGTAACCGGAAGCCATCCCGTTGCTCTTAACGCTTCGTTTGCCCCGCCACCGGCACTTTTCTCAGTCCCAGATAGAGCAGCGGGGCGTGCCTTTTGTCTCCAGAAATTCATCATCTGCTCTTATTGATTCGTTAGCATTGTCTCGGGGTATCATCTGACACAGTGCAGCGCTCCAGTTTCGCTCCTTGGGAGGTGCTAAATGAGTTTCTGGGGACTACAGAGCCAGCACTTTTCGTAGATTAACGCTCCGCGGAGACATTAAGATAGGTTGCAGTTGGTGATCCATGTGGTGGGTCTGATGCTGTTTTTGTTACTTGGGGTAGTTAGGAAAGCCACAAAAGTTTTGTATACATATATACAAAGATTTAGAAAGTGAAATACTAGTAGTTCAACGAACTTTTATCAAGTACCGAGGTAAATAATTGCTCATACGTAAGGAACCATTTAATCATGTCTTACTGATTCTGATGATGTTTTCGTTACTTGGGTAGGTTAGGATAACCACGAAGGTTTAGAATATAAGTACTAAAGACTTATAACATGAAATACTAGTAGTTCAACGAACTTTTATCAAGTACCGAGGTAAATAATTGCTCATACGTAAGGAACCATTTAATTATGTCTTACTGATTCTGATGATGTTTTCGTTACTTGGGTAGGTTAGGATAACCACGAAGGTTTATAATATAAGTACTAAAGACTTATAACATGAAATACTAGTAGTTCAACGAACTTTTATCAAGTACCGAGGTAAATAATTGCTCATACGTAAGGAACCATTTAATTATGTCTTACTGATTCTGATGATGTTTTCGTTACTTGGGTAGGTTAGGATAACCACGAATGATTAGAATATAAGTACTAAAGACTTATAACATGAAATACTAGTAGTTCAACGAACTTTTATCAAGTACCGAGGTAAATAATTGCTCATACGTAAGGAACCATTTAATCATGTCTTACTGATTCTGATGATGTTTTCGTTACTTGAGTAGGTTAGGATAACCACGAAGGTTTAGAATATAAGTACTAAAGACTTATAACATGAAATACTAGTAGTTCAACGAACTTTTATCAAGTACCGAGATAAATAATTGCTCATACGTAAGGAACCATTTAATTATGTCTTACTGATTCTGATGATGTTTTCGTTACTTGGGTAGGTTAGGATAACCACGAAGGTTTAGAATATAAATACTAAAGATTTATAACATGAAATACTAGTAGTTCAACGAACTTTTATCAAGTACCGAGGTAAATAATTGCTCATACGTAAGGAACAATTTAAATATGTCTTACTGATTCTGATGATGTTTTCGTTACTTGGGTAGGTTAGGATAACCACGAAGGTTTATAATATAAGTACTAAAGACTTATAACATGAAATACTAGTAGTTCAACGAACTTTTATCAAGTACCGAGGTAAATAATTGCTCATACGTAAGGAACCATTTAATCATGTCTTACTGATTCTGATGATGTTTTCGTTACTTGGGTAGGTTAGGATAACCACGAAGGTTTAGAATATAAGTACTAAAGACTTATAACATGAAATACTAGTAGTTCAACGAACTTTTATCAAGTACCGAGGTAAATAATTGCTCATACGTAAGGAACCATTTAATTATGTCTTACTGATTCTGATGATGTTTTCGTTACTTGGGTAGGTTAGGATAACCACGAAGGTTTAGAATATAAGTACTAAAGATTTATAACATGAAATACTAGTAGTTCAACGAACTTTTATCAAGTACCGAGGTAAATAATTGTTCATACGTAAGGAACCATTTAAATATGTCTTACTGATTCTGATGATGTTTTCGTTACTTGGGTAGGTTAGGATAACCACGAAGGTTTATAATATAAGTACTAAAGACTTATAACATGAAATACTAGTAGTTCAACGAACTTTTATCAAGTACCGAGGTAAATAATTGCTCATACGTAAGGAACCATTTAATTATGTCTTACTGATTCTCATGATGTTTTCGTTACTTGGGTAGGTTAGGATAACCACGAATGTTTAGAATATAAGTACTAAAGACTTATAACATGAAACACTAGTAGTTCAACGAACTTTTATCAAGTACCGAGGTAAATAATTGCTCATACGTAAGGAACCATTTAATTATGTCTTACTGATTCTCATGATGTTTTCGTTACTTGGGTAGGTTAGGATAACCACGAAGGTTTAGAATATAAATACTAAAGATTTATAACATGAAATACTAGTAGTTCAACGAACTTTTATCAAGTACCGAGGTAAATAATTGCTCATACGTAAGGAACAATTTAAATATGTCTTACTGATTCTGATGATGTTTTCGTTACTTGGGTAGGTTAGGATAACCACGAAGGTTTATAATATAAGTACTAAAGACTTATAACATGAAATACTAGTAGTTCAACGAACTTTTATCAAGTACCGAGGTAAATAATTGCTCATACGTAAGGAACCATTTAATCATGTCTTACTGATTCTGATGATGTTTTCGTTACTTGGGTAGGTTAGGATAACCACGAAGGTTTAGAATATAAATACTAAAGATTTATAACATGAAATACTAGTAGTTCAACGAACTTTTATCAAGTACCGAGGTAAATAATTGCTCATACGTAAGGAACAATTTAAATATGTCTTACTGATTCTGATGATGTTTTCGTTACTTGGGTAGGTTAGGATAACCACGAAGGTTTATAATATAAGTACTAAAGACTTATAACATGAAATACTAGTAGTTCAACGAACTTTTATCAAGTACCGAGGTAAATAATTGCTCATACGTAAGGAACCATTTAATCATGTCTTACTGATTCTGATGATGTTTTCGTTACTTGGGTAGGTTAGGATAACCACGAAGGTTTAGAATATAAGTACTAAAGACTTATAACATGAAATACTAGTAGTTCAACGAACTTTTATCAAGTACCGAGGTAAATAATTGCTCATACGTAAGGAACCATTTAATTATGTCTTACTGATTCTGATGATGTTTTCGTTACTTGGGTAGGTTAGGATAACCACGAAGGTTTATAATATAAGTACTAAAGACTTATAACATGAAATACTAGTAGTTCAACGAACTTTTATCAAGTACCGAGGTAAATAATTGCTCATACGTAAGGAACCATTTAATTATGTCTTACTGATTCTCATGATGTTTTCGTTACTTGGGTAGGTTAGGATAACCACGAATGTTTAGAATATAAGTACTAAAGACTTATAACATGAAATACTAGTAGTTCAACGAACTTTTATCAAGTACCGAGGTAAATAATTGCTCATACGTAAGGAACCATTTAATCATGTCTTACTGATTCTGATGATGTTTTCGTTACTTGGGTAGGTTAGGATAACCACGAAGGTTTATAATATAAGCATTAAAGATTTATAACATGAAATACTAGTAGTTCAACGAACTTTTATCAAGTACCGAGGTAAATTATTGCTCATGCTTAAGGGGACCGGGAAGGCCCTATCTCCTCCATGTTAAATTCACGAAATTCAAGACCCTTTTTCTCAATAACTATAATAGTAATCAACACAAAATTTTTATGGTGATTAAACTGATATGTTATACAAACTTTAACAGCTCACTTTATTTTTATTTAAAAATTTTAATTTTATAGAAATTTTTAACTGAATATCACTTTTTAGATAGCATTTTTTAACACATTTAAATTTCTAAAAAATCCAATTTTCAAAAAATTAAAAAATGCCCGTTTTAAAATCTTTAGAGATATAACACAAATATGTCATAAAAATATTAAGTCATTATGTTCAGTAGATTCTGAGAAAATGGGTCATGAAACTTCAAAATCTAAGTTTTGAGAAAAATGGATTTAAACATTTAAAATGAATTTTTATAAATAATTTTAAGTCTAACCTTAATGAAACCCTGATTTATATAAAGGGTGATCTCTTTCATTTTTAATACATGTATCTTCAATTTTTTTTTATGCTTTTCTTTCTATGGCGGGCCTTTTTACTGTATTCGGAGAGTTTTCGCTGTCCATCGATAACACGGTCTTAGTCCAGTTTTCTCAAAAATTTGTATAAAATGGCAGCCTGGATTGATTTTAACTCTAGATAATGTATAGCACTTTATAATATTTCCACTGTTGCAGCAGGAAACAGCATCAAACACTCCCAGTTTTAAAGTTTGGATGGTTACAAACACATTTTTTGGAACGCGAGTCCAAATCACATTGTTCACCGATTCATTTGGGTTTTGAGTCTTTCCGTGAACACATTTTTTCAACAATTCTGGATTCGCTAAGTCTCTGAAATTTGATTTAATTGTCTTCAAAATGTAGGCAGCATAAGGCAAAGCAATATGTGTGTGTTTATCATCGTAATACACATCACTTTTAGCTACAGCACGTTGAAATTTCCACCAGCTTTCATTCCCAACTGGACAAAGACCGTGATTTGGATTTAAGTTACTTGACAATAAATAAAAATATTCTGCCCAGACAGATTGTTGCATATTGTGCAGAAAACCAACATTTATCCTTATTGCTAGTTCATAATAGATCAAATGTCATGTCTCAGAAAGTGCTAACTTATATCGCATGGTAAAATTAATAAAAATAGTTAGAAAAAAACTAAATGATTACAGTTAACTCTACTGTTACCAGATTATCGAAAATGATTTGAGTAAAGTAAAGTAAAAAATATAATATACATTGTTGAGCAACAAAGATTAGAAATGTCCACAAACGGTTTGTTTACATTTGAAAGGCCGTGTCAGATGTGAAGTGCTTATTGGAAACGTGCATAATTTTCAAACTTCCTCTTATTCTATTACCTAGTGTGATATATCATTGGAAAGAGGAGATTTTGAACTATATAAAGGAACAATAAAATTGAAATTGATTTTTTAGTCGAATTTTGCTTTCTCGGTCCCCTTAAGGAACCATTTAATTATTTTTTGAAAATTCTGATTCCGTTTTTGTTAATTGGGTTGGTTAGAAGATCCACGGAAGATTTGAATATAAGTTTAGTACAAAGGTATAGAACTTGAAATACTAGCAATTCAACGATCTTTAATTAAGTACCCCGATGTAAATAACTGCTCATACTTAAAGAACCATTCTTTAAAATGGGTGCGCGTCAGATTTTATTTATAAGGACCTTTTTCATTAACTTTTTGCAAATTTACAATTCGTTTCGAGAATGTAATTTAGGTTTCAGTTAGCGATTCTAATGTCATTGCTGTGGTGCTGGTAGTACACTGGTATCCTTGTTGATTCTGCTGTTGTTTATACTATTTTGGGTGATTAAAAATAACGTGTAATTTTAGGGTAGTCATATTCAGAGAATTTAGATATAAAATGTTATTACTTAATAACGTTAATGAATGTTTAGTTAAATACAAAGTAAAATTACTGGTGATACTTAGATAACCACTTAATTCTTTCAATTGTGTGCACCCAGTTTTAACATCGTAGATCTTTTGCGGCATCAACTTTTCGCAGATTCACCACTGCTTAATGGAGACAATAAGTTGTTTTCAGTTAGAAATTTTTATGTTATGTTACTCAATTTATTGTTACTCATTTATAAACTTTCTAAAAGTAAAATTACCTAGCACGTCTGCTGGTGTCTTTTTGACGCCAGGAAGATTTCACTATTTAAGTAGCTTTCGTTCAACAAAAAATGATCAAAGAAGTATCAAATCCAAGCATATGTTTAACCACAATTTATTTCATAGCGATTCTTAATTCGCTTATATGATCTTAAAAACATTAACACCAGTTTCAGTGGCCTCAATAAGTCAGTCGTATTTTTCTGAATGTTTGTTCATTTGAGCATTTTTATTAAGTACTGTTCCAATTAAACCATTATTTACGGGCAATACTTGGTCCTATAAAAAAAAAGCGATGACTCGCAGAAACGATCAGGATGTAATTGCACATTTGGTTTGAGAACCATCAGAAAAGGAATATCATCCTAGAGAGCTATTTTTTCCGATTTAGATTCAGATAAAAAACGAACACAAAGAAAACGAATTACATGAAATGAATCAAAATATTTGAAAAAGGCACACATGTGATGCTAATAACACCAGCAATAATTTTCGATTTATATCTCTTACGATGGGAAAAATAGAAAATATGTAATGGGTGTAGGTAGATAGGCATAAAATTAACATCGCACTGGTGCAACACAATGGGCTATTGGACATGGTCTGGGATCAACCCCGGAAAGAAAGATCCGAAGACAACACAATGGAATTTTAAATTACCGTCAGATGACGAGGCCACACCTGAGCTGACAACCCACTCTCCAAGCTGCCACACCACGCCAAAGTTAGGACATTTTAGGTTATGACAGGTTTAACATGCACCATCCCCTTTGTTGGGTAAATTCGAGACTTTTAGTTGAATTATAGCCATATAGCTTCATTGACTTCATAATCCTGTGCTGCCATCTGTGTGGTTATTTTTGGAATTAGGAGTCACACCACTTTTCCTATAAGTAATTTTCCATATTCAGAATTTGTTACCAATGTCATAGGTGATTTGTAAATTTACTGGTAGAAATATTTGACGTTAACGCAGCGGTTCTACTAATTGTATCGAGCAAAACGTAAATGCGACCGTCATGAGTTTGAGTCTACGTGTAATATGCACCGAAATTGTGTCAACCTGGTAAATTTATTTCAAACATATATAGAAAATGTGCTATTAAAAATGTGATTATTTTACTACTTGTGGCGCATATAGAAGGTGTGAGGACGATAATCACTTCTGTTATTGCAGAAACCTTTTAATAATTGAAAACTCTAAAGATTTTAATTGTGTACAATTGTAGCCACCGATAAATTAATTCATTATAAATCCAATAATATAACTATCCACCTGCAGCAGACTAAAGAAACTTAAATTTCAATGTGAATTCCAAAGACATTGTAATATTAACTCTATGATATTTTTTTTTTTCGACTGGGCGAAAAAAGTACAGCAGAGTTAATAAAAGGAAACAATACAGAAGCGAATAACAGAAAAAAACCCAAAGCATAGTGAACAAAAGACAAATGCAGCAAAGTGAATAAAAGAAACCCAACTAATTATTCAAAGCATTAAAAATGCATTCATAAAAATTGAAACCACAAAAAAATGCTATATGTCATGTCTCTGGAACTTTCGCATTCGATACCAAAATGAAAGCGTCTTCCACGGCCACTTTCCACGGCTGACCTATTGGACATAAACAGCAAACGAATCTATCACCTCTGGATAATATGTCAAAGTTATTAAGCTTTGAACCGGATCCAACTCTGATCTGTCATCCAGTGATAAAGTGCTGTCGCAACTTTGCCACTGCTGGATACCATTATGTTGGGAAATGTCATCTAAGGAATCCGAAACATATTCTACAATGATAAATGTCATCAAGAATACGTGTCTGAGGGGGGAAATAGAGAAATATCATTAATGTTCAGGATAACACATCGGGAAGGAACCCCGTGGATTTCTGTAATGAGCCAACAATTTTACAAAAAGGATCTGCATAACTCCTGTCAACTGTTACAGTGTAAATGTATCTAGGCTTCTTTCAGGAACATATTTTAGGAAATGGTGTTAAAAATAATGAATGGAATTAAATAAAATCCGATGATAAGTTACTTCCAAAGTTCAAAATCTTCCAGTGATATAGCAAAGAAAACTAGTTTTATTGTTACTCGTATCCAATAAAATCTGATGTAGTCCTGGGGCCAAATCGGTTCACCTCTTGGTAAATTAGTTGGTAAAATGCATAAATTGTACACAAATGAAAAGCCTTTTGTTGTTGTACTAGGTATTTCCTTCTTTTGCCATCCTTATGCATTATGTGAGGTTCTGTAAAGTAAACAATAGTAAAGATTTATCAGAATTTGAAGAAGGGCTAAACATAATATTAAATAGTAAGGTAGGTTGTTCAATTCACGTAACAATGGACAATATGCATGATTTTCAAATTCATTTTAAAGTGAAAGAGCACGAAAAACTACGTAGAAAAATGTCACTTAAACTGCAATCTGACGACATTAATTATATTTAAAACGCTTTTCAAATTGCTCTGACGTCACTTTTAACGAAAAACTGCAGCCGCTGATGATTTTTTCCTGTGACGTCATCGTACATGATTTTCCCATTGAGTGTTCCTTGAACTGTGTTATCTCTATGGGTATCTTTTTAGTAGTCTTATATTTACAGATTTTTGATTAATTCAGCAATGGAAGGTTCGAAAATAGTTAAAAAGAAGAATTACAAATATTGTATTGTTCCGTTTGTGTCATAATTCAACGATTAAAACACCAAAAAAGTATTTTTTGTTGTACCAAAATATGAACAAGTTCGTAGAAGATGGTGCAGCGTTATGAAAAGAGATTAAAAGTAAAACAAAAAGCTGTGTTCTACTTCTTGCTTGCATTGCTGTGAAAATCATTTTTGGTAAGTTTAAAATACCAAAAATTATTTGTATTTTTAGTTGTTTTTAAATAAGTATTGTGTGATTAAATCTTGTGGATAACTACTAGTGTTTTTGCTAAAACGAAAACATTCTTTCTGTATCAAGTCACTCATAATGCAGAATTTCTTGTTTTATGAAATAGAATTTAATAAATAAATATAGGAATACTATACATTTATAAATCAAAACTGGTTAAAAAAATATACAAAGAGCTAACATCAATGAATATTGAATTATTATACTCATGATAATTAATTTGCAGTTGGTAAAACTGTGTCATATTTCTTCTTTAAACTGAATGATAAGTATTATAGAATAAGTGTCATTAGAATTAGGATTTATAATTTAAAAATATTTCTTCTAAATTTGAAATTTAAAACTTTAATATTTTTTTACATTACATAAATGTATATAAATATAATTATTTTAAAAGTGAACAGTTAGAATAAACGTAAAATTAAATTTAGTAAAAAAAAAAGCATTGTTCAAATAGTTCTATTAAAAATAAGAAATTAAGTTAAAAACTAGTGTTAACAAATTTTGATAAATAGTGCTATAGGTGAAAATTTTTAATTTATATATAACTTTATTTTATAGTTGGAGAATGACATGAAAAACTACTGGGAGCATCGTCTCTCTTGCAGTACGAAGCAACATAGCTTTCACCTCATTTGTTTTACATTAAAACTAATATTTTTAAACAATTACGAATTTTGTTTTAAATTTGCATAATTTTATAAAATTTCAAGGCTTCAAATTCTTGCAATTTTAATCAAATCAAATCATTAATAAAATTATCACACTACCTTCTTCATGGTTTAAAATGTTGGACTACCAAATGTTGTGTTCAACATTTAATGCAGTTGCAATTCTCGCAACAAGTTTCTCTACACGTTATTTTTGGATCATCCTTTAGTGCATTACGTTTTACCGCTAAAATATATTTTAAAAATTATTGTTCATTAACTAACAAAAATAATGTTGCTAAAAAGTTAATGTAGAAAATTAATTTTAAGTAAGCTTTCAAAATTCACTATTTTAATACCCCTACAATTTTAATCTACTTTGAAATTATTTTCCTAATATAAAGCTCTTATTTGATATACTATTCTATTTATCTATATAAAAAAATCTATTTCAGAATGAATTGTGTTACTTATTAAGGAAAAGAGAACAACTATTAATATTCTATTTTTTTAAGTACAACTTTTTGATAATAGCACTACTCTTTAAAAGCAATATAAAAATACATGTTTTTTAAAAATAAATATGGTGTACAAAATATTGTCATACACTTCGCTTTTACGCCTTTCATTTCTACCATAAAATTTGAATGGTTTCCCAGAAAAGAAAACATGGATATAGCATCAAATTTAGGTAGATTATCCGACTGGCCTTTTACAAAGCCTTGTTCTACAATCGTCATTTTTAAAGAAGAAATCTGTATTATAATAATAATAATGTAAAGACTATAATTCAACACAATTATTTAAAAAATAAAATTAGCGTAAAATCAATCAAAGTAATCTAAAATAACATGCTGCCGGCGAATGTAGCGAGACATTTCATGTACTATGACGTCACACCAAGCTCCACCCCGTTTTTAGTCACGTGACACGTTTTTTAATCGCTTATTACGCTTAAATTAAACTTTTTGTGATTTTTAAAGTTGATTTTTGGATTGTTCATGATCGAATTTGTAAAAAAAGTACCATTTTAGGACGTTTTGTGACATAGTGCATATTCCCTATTATGCAAGACAACGGGCTTTTGGTAAAGGTCCAGGATGAATCATAAAACAAACATTGGAGAACATCTATAAATACTTTTGGGGATAGGTATTTTCGTACAATTTGCGATCGCCTGCCTAAATGTATTAATTAAATTTGTTTCTTAGGTTCGTACATAATATGTTCTTACTAGGGATGTGTGCGACATCCACAACAAAACATCAATGTTTAAAATTAAAACATCGATATTGATAATACATCGCTACAAAACCATCGATGTTTTTATACATTAGGGCAGGGCTCGAAATACCCGGGTGCACAGGTGCACTGTGCACATGAAAATAAAATTGTGCACCTAATTTGTTCCCGCTAGGCGCACCTGTGCACCTAATTTAAAAACTTAGGTGCACCTTGTGCACCTGTATTAAAAAATATATTTCGAGGCCTGCATTAGGGTATTTAAACGTCCCCCCCCATTTCTTAAAACTGGTTTAGTAACCTCAAACAGCAATGTTCGCCCGGAGTGGGAAGATTTAATTTGTCATTTTCTTTTTTTATTAATTTAAAACTAGGATTTTTTAAATTTATTTTCAAAACAAAGTCAAACAATTTAATAAGATCAATTAACAAATCTTTTATTTTTCAAACTGAATAATATAAAAGAAAGTAATATTTACAACAATTTGACATAGGTACTATTAACTATAACTATAATTAGGTAGGTTAATAGCAATGATTATTGCTAGTTATTATTAATTATGTTTCAAGTTATGGGATGGACATAACAAACTTATTTTTTATTTACTGTAAATAAAAATATTGGGGCCTATAGTTATTATATGCTCCAATATTTGTTATTTACAGTTTGTAAAGAAATAAGTTTGTCAACTTTCTCTACCTTAAACCGACTTCTTCTTCTACTAACTATATCACAAGTTAGGGGAAAAACTCTTTCTGATGGAACGGATGTCGCCATTACTCACAAATATTTAGTTGCACGGTTATTTTTCTTCATTTTTACTATGGTACTTTTTTTATTAAAAAATGAAACATCGACAACGTAAAGACATCGACAATGTTAAAACATGCATTTTAAACAAGCATCGCTTCTAATAAATCGGTAAATACTTCGATGTTTTTTTATAAAATGTCATTATCGATGTCGCATACCTAGATCTGACATGATCCAACATTAAAATGTTCAACTGTTTTTACGATGTTTACACAATAATTGAAATATTATGAAAATTATTGATGAAACTTATTAATTAAATTTGTTTTAAAGATGGACACCTAATATGTTTGGACATGAGTCAACATTAATATGTTCAACTGTTTTTGAAATCTCGCGTGCTAGAAGTCGTTTGTGATTGTAATTATGTTGACATTAATTTATAATAGTCGTTATATTAATTTATAATATTAACATTAATTTCAAATAGTCGTTAATTTCAGTTGATAATTTAAAACATATTTAATCTGTTACTTTAATGATGTATTTTGTTAACTCTAACTTCCATTTGCGAAGCTTATAACTTGAGATTTTACTAACTTTAGTTTTGATATATTGGATAATGGGTTATTAATTCACGATGATATTAAGTATTATCAAGTTTTGATTTATAACGGAAGTTCATATACTATCACTTAGGTCAAAACTTGCTTTTTTGTAACTACAATAACAATGGATATTTTACCAAGAAGGTATACATGTACGCTTAGCCGTAGAAATCTCAATCCACGTACAAGGCAAGAGGTCTGAGCATATTGGGAATCGATATTGAATAAACTTATCACGATGCCACTTGGTGCATTTCAGATTAAAAGTTCGAAAAACGATTTAACCAAGCACTGCCGAGCAGGTGGGGGATCGTGCATGTTTAATATGTCGTGACCTTTTTTTCCATTACGTTAGCGTGGTGTGTACGTTTGCTGAGTGGGGTTAAAAACGACGACATGTCTTTCGTTTCAGGATTGATCCCATACCATCGCTAATAGTCCGTTGTGTTCCTCCAACGCGACGCTAATTCAAATACTTGCCTACCGACCATACAAATTCCAGTTCTAAAAACTCGTTAAAATAAAATTTAACAGCTTGGCAATATTTGTAATAAATAATAACGAATAAAATTTAAGTGAAACATCAATCAGTGGCTTGAACTCGGACACTTCAGAAATATTTAACGTTCATCACCCCTGTAATGAGTGAATATATCTATTAGTGTCATTGAAAATACAATGGCTGCTCTAACTATAAACTGGATAATCCATAACGCGATTCCTTTCTTCATCAATTCTACCTTGTAAACTCCTAAATGAAAATAGATCAAAATACTAGAACAAAATTCTTCTGTTATATGCAAAAGACAGGTTAATATTTCAGTAAAATGTATGATATTCACTTCATCACTCCTTTCAGAATGATAAATTTAATAGCCGAAGTTATGTAGCTTTTGAATTGAATGATTTTCCAGGAATGAATGATTTTCCAGTTGATAGATCATCCACCTAACTCACTGCTATGGCATTTAATAACCTTTGACTATGAAAGAAATGTACCACTAACTGCCATTAATCAAAAAATTTTTATGCACTGTGAAGATCATTATTTTGCCATCACCTAAAACAGTTTTGTTTGGGTAGTGTTCGAAAATGTAGCTAGGTAGGATTTTGAAGATAAATTACGCTGGGGTGTAATAGGAATTCCTACAGGAATATATCCAAACAAAGATTGTTCACAATTTCATCAAAGGGAACTTAAAGATTGTTTGATATCCATTAGAGCTGCTTATATTTACGATGGACTTCCGTGTTGATAGATGGCTTCAACGTCTTAATTTGTTACTGTCTAACGCTGTTTGCTACTTGTGTCATGTTGATAATGTATCTCCCAGTTATGTTTAAACCATTATCATGATAGTAAATTGAGTTGGGCATTTTTAGTTGTAAATAAAATAATTGAATGGAATCCAATCACAATCTTAATTGAAGTACCTATGCATTCATTATAACCAATATAAGCTGCTTTATTAACAATAATTGCTATTATTCATATATACACTACCCGATAATAATGGACCTTACGCCAGCGGATTTGCATAAAATCCGACTACTTGATTGGGGTGTTTTTCGTGTTATGGCATGGGACCTTTACATTATGTTCCTTGTCAATTGTACTCCGACGCCTACATGAACATTTTGGACCATCAGGTTCTTCCTACGCTCTGGCCATTTTATGGAATAGCCGAATGTTACTTCCAGGACAACAGATCTCCATTTCATGTTCCAGCCACTGTTAAGCAGTGGTATGGATGTAAAACGTCTTCCCTGGCCTGCTCAGAGTCCCGACCTAAACCTCATAGAACATTTGAGCGACGCTTACAGAACAGGGAACCACGTCCGAAATCTACAGCTCAACTGGCGATATTCCTGCAGCAGGAATGGACACAGATATCCATACTTGTGTATGAGAAACTTGTTGAAAGTATGCCCAGAAGGGTTGCTAGAGTAATTGCAACACGTGGGGGACCATCTCCCTTTTAAAGCATATATATTATTTTCCTTATTTCATAACTCCATGCTTTCCGGTCTATTATCTTAGGGTAGTGTTCAGTGATAAACTTGGGCCAGGCATTTACACTGAAGTTTCTTAAGGGGGTCCGGGACACAAAAATCGTCAAATTTTCGAAATTTTTTTTATTATTTATAGAAATTCTCTGTATTTTTCTGCTTAAATTGACGTCTAAATCATGTTTCTATCTTAATTAGAACTAGAGATATAATAATTTTTGTGGTGCTTTGTTTTGAAAATCTAACACTCTTGACAGTTGTTGCCATGGCAACAACATCTGTCTTTAAAACTTTAAATGCGTTTTTCTCCATGATACTATTTTTCAAGATTTCCTGTATTCAAATTGCTATAACTCGAAAACCGATAAAGTTTAAGGGTTGAAATTTGGAATATATCTTTTTCAAACATTATACTTTAATTTTGATTCAGCAAATTTGAAACAAATATTTACTTTTAAAAATATGACTTAAAAAAAAAGGTACCTTAAAATTTTCAAAAATTTTCATTCAAATATTTTTAATTTTTTATTAAATTAATATTTTTTAAACTGCTGAATCAAAATTAAAGTTTATAAATTTGTGAATAATTTACTGCAAGAATTTTGAAAATTAATCAAGAATATATTAAGTTTTAGCTATTTAAAATGACCCCTCTTTTTTTTCAAAAAATTTTAATTTAAAATTTTTAAAAATCTTTTAGAAAAATTTTGTGTTGTTATTTCGCTTATTAGTTAAATGGGTAATCAGAACAAAAAAATTCAAAATTCAAAATTAATTAATAAAATTTTTTTTCAATGTGTCCCGGACCCCTTTAACTATTAATATATATTGATTGCAGAGACATTACTCACATTTCACACGCCTATATAATTTAAAAAGTTACACATCTTAGTTCGCGGTCAGCACTTAATAGGGTGGCCACACGGTTGCTGCCTCGGCAGAGGGTCGTTGATTAATTAAGGATACATAATTCCCTGAAAATGACCAAAATGTTGATTTTTTTAATGATCTTATATTAATAAAACAATTTTTAAGAATATGTGTGCAAAATGTTATAGCTGTAGCTACATTATTTAGCAACTGAATTTAAGTAACGAAACCGAAAGTAAACTTTTTTTGTCTGTATATGACATAAATGCTATTGTGTGAGCCTTGCCTTTTTCGTGTTATTTATTTCACGAGACTTTCTAATATTTAAAATTAACTGATCCAACGTATTTATTCACGAGAAATTGTTAATATACTGCTAAATTCTGCTTGTTTTCGTATTTTCGTGTTCCATATTGTTATTTTGATACAATACAAATAATTATTTGATGTGAGGGGAGTGATTATGTTTACATTAAAATGAGCAATTTGTTATTTTGATGCATTCCGAAAAAGATGAATACATATTTCTCAAATTTATTCCACGTTTTATAATTATTTTTATGACTAACACATTTAATTTATAATAATTTATTCAATAAATGGTCTTAACCATAAACAGTTTTTTAGACAGTGGATTTTAGCATTGCTTTATTTTTATTTACAAGTGCTAATTCTTTATTGATAAGTACAGTGCCAAGAATATTTATCAATCATAATAACTAAGATCTGAGTAAACATTCATTACAAAATATACATTTACTAGGGGGCCCGGCCCCTGCTCACTGACGCTCGCCAACCCCCGGAGGATTGCTTCGCAATTCACATTGTTTCGCTGCGCGAACCTATGCTCGCTTCGCTCGCATCAATGAAGACACGTGTCCTAGCAGAAGGGATTGATTACAAAATATATTCCAAAAAAATATTTTTCAAATCTAAATTTGTTGTATTACATAAAAGATATATACAGTACCTCTGGAATCAGAATTTAGATGAAAACTTTGAGCACATTTTTACTCGAAATGTGAGTGCTGCTTTGGAAATTGAATACCCAGCATGTTGTTTGTGTGTACATTTTCCCAGTACTCGAGCCACCCATACAATTTTTGACTGAGTTTGTTGTCGAAAGTTGTAGTGCACGCGTCTTGTTGTACTATAAGTGTTAGCCTTGAAAAGGACCGTTTTTTAAATAGCCCTGAAAAGATCCTCCGCTTTCTTAGATATCTATTACAAACCGCAACAGCTCGTCTAAAATTCATTCTTTTTTCAATAAAATTTCATCCGATAACACTATAGATTCAAATGACTCGCGAGGCTCCTAGTAAACAAACAATCGCACAATGTTGCCAAAACGCGGTAACAAATAACGTCTTTTTTGCGTGCCACGTAAGAGAAATATATATATAGATTATGATAGGGAAATCAATATTTGTTAAAGAATGTTGCCTATACGTTTTAAGATGAATTTGTTTTTTGAAGCGCAAAACGAACATAATGCAATATAACGATATTCCGAATAAATGTTTTCGATTAATGAAATAAGTTCTAACAGTCATCTATTAACTGTAACTGTAATGCTGCAATAGATTATTTCCGGTATGTCGAGGCCCAGAAATCTTTGCCCCTCCAAATATCACCGGATCAATAATGAATCGCACAAATGAAGATCCCTCACCTACAGTTGCATGATCATAACTTGCGATTCTCGGTCACAGTTCCAGTTAAACGCGCCCGGAGTGTCTAATAATGGTTACTAGCTGCAGCTGTTAGCAGAGATTAGTAGTCGTCGTACTCGAGGATTCGGAGAGTCCTAGAGTGTTTCATTAGAAAGCAAGATATAGGTCGAATGGTTGTGCTATACAGTATAGGTGATATATAATAGCCTCGCTTGAAACTTTATAAATAAATCTACAGATAATGCATTGAAACAGAGGAAACTCCTGTGAATGTCTGCTGAAGTGTAATTTTGGATTAATCGTACACTCAGGTCCATAAATTAAGGATAATTCAGAATCACACGAAAATCGAACTCTAAAGTAAAAATTTCACCTGTAGAATTATCGTACACATCTTCAAGAATAATATCCAAATTACAGGAAGCCATCAGATGACCCCGATAGTACGTCACAATGACGCGAGTGTAAGAGATGTGTATATAAGGAATGGTAACAAAGAAGTAAAATTGTTCACAAGCGTTCTGTAACAGTGCCACAACCTTAAAGTTATTCCACAGAGGACGCATGTCGATGATTTTTTACTTGGTAGAATTATCGGCTGCCTGGAATGTGGGCGTACTCAGACGGAAGTTTCAGTGGAACTTGGAATCGCCAAAGTGTCATCTCTTGGCTTTGTCAACTATTACAAAATCATGAAATGTCAGTAGACGTTACAGTACAGGTCGAGCATCCGATAGAGCATGTGTGGGACACGCTTGGCCGACGAGTTGCAGCCCGTCAACCACCTCCTATATGTGCACTGGAACTTCTGAGAGCATTGCTTGCTGAGTGGAGTGATCTTCATCAAGATCTGCTCGATAATTTGATCCTCAGCATGCCTAAGCGTTGTACGGACTGTATTTCATCGTCTGGGAGACATACAGTGTATTAACCATCATACCAACCATGTCAAGTTTTTGTAAGGTCGATATTTTATGTAATTGCACCAGTGAGCAAAAATCGTAGTTTTTATGAATGGTATCATACAATCACCAGCTTTTTTGTTCTTTATCTTCTGTTTAATATATCGGCTTTATGAATAAGACACGTTTGTTTTGTTTCTGAACCTTTATTTGCCGGATCTGGCATTATCCTAAATTTATGGACATGAGTGTAAATAATTACACTATATAGAGGGGGTATTTAACTAGAGTTGAGGATTGCTGGTTAAATAAATCCATAGGTGTTCGACGAAATTACGGACCTATAGATTTTGGTACCCTTTATAAAGTTTTTAGAAAGTATTAATTTTCTAAATCTCTACTATTATAATAGGAAGAGTTTCTCTGTCTGTGTCTCTGTACGCAGTATCCTGACGAATCTATGGCACGCAATAATGAAAAATTTGGCACAAAGTTCCTAATTTTTTGCGATTTTAGTGTAATTTTTAAAATTTAATATTTTTTGCTGACGAGATATCTCTTCCATCAAGATCTGGTATTTTGTTTAATGAACGAGATATCTCGTCCATCCAGATCTAGTAACTTTTTCAATGAAGAAGATATATCTTCAATCAATATCTGGTAATTTATTTTCAGTGAACAATATATCTCTTCTATCAAGATCTGGTAATTTTTTTTCAATGAACGAGATATATCTTCCATCACATTTTAAAATTATTTTATCAGTTTTTTCACATTTATTTCTTCTTTCCGGAATTTGACGTCTTTGAAGAAGGTGAGGACTAATACCTTTGGAACCTTTTGGAAGCGAGCAGTGGTCCCACCTTATCCCCCGAAAATAATTGTAATGGGCAATGCCGTGCTGGACACACAGTGGCTAGTTATAGATTAAAAAAAGCTATATTTTCTTTAAATCTACTGCCATTGATGTGAGCCACCCATTCAGATAAAAATATAAATTATCTTTCAAATTTATAATTTTGTATTCACTGCATTTTGTTTTTAAATTTCTGATTCAAAACCATGAAATTGTATAAAAACATGAAATTAATAATTGTTCTTTGCGGAATAATGAAATATATTTAGTGTCGATATGTTGCTATGGTGACACTAACCAATGTTATGTCGTAAAGTAGAAAACGATATCAAACATTCCGGAAATTTTTCGAACATGAAAAAACATTTCCAATGTTTGATAGGGTCACTGTATCCCAGTTAGTTGAGTCATGTAATAGTAATCTTAGGAATGCAAACTTAACCCACAAAGACTGTTTGTACGTGCCATATTGAGCATTTTAAATCCACCGTTGCATCAAATGTTCCGAGATTAACGTGGTGAGGAGGTATGGTGCCAACTCAGGTGTTCTAGTTATTCAACCGCGGGTCAAAATTACGAGGCGTTGTCTTCCACCAATAGCGCGTTCTGTTTATCCAGTGTGGCCACAAAGTAAACAACCTTCAACAAAATCTTTAATAACGTCTTTTTTATCTCTACTGGATGACCAGACCGAGATATTAAAATAAGATATGATTATTTAAGAGTCAAAACGCCAATTACTCTGCAAACTGTGTGTGCTTGGCCTTTGTAACCCCATTATAATTTTAAATACATTTTTAATAATTAAGTGAAAAGGTGAGGTAAGGTAAGATAATTTTAATTAACGTCGTACTAGAGCAGCACGACGGGCTACTGACGATCCCCTAAGGAAAAGATCCGAATTAAGTGGAAAGGAAAGAGAAAGATGTTACCTCTCTGCCGCATAAAACTAGAAAACAAACGTATGATAAAGTGAAATAAATATTCACGTTAAGGGTTTGATTAAATTTATTTTTTGCAACCATTCTTTTTCTAAGATTTTTGTTTGTCGACCTTTGGTTTTCCATTATGAAACCTCGAATCTTCCCTCTGCGATTGAACCCGGACCGTAGTCAATAGCCCGTTGTGTTACTCCAGTACGACGTTAATTAAAATACCTACCAACCTACCATTATGAAAAACTGCAGCTCCCACGAGTTGCAGATTGTGCAGGTTTCATTCCTGTTTCTTTCCCTAAATATATTTCTGACTTCTGTGGTAGTGAAACCTCTGTTAGTTCTATGCATATCTATTAACTGACGTTGGCCTGACCTAATATGTCTCCTGTCCCATTAAAACCATCCCAACCCTTCTGAAACTCAACTGAGATTAAAACTTTTTGTTTTTTTTCTCAGTTGGGTGTCCAAAGATTCCAAAAAGACCAGATTCCAATTTGTTATCAAAGTTCATTGAATATTATGGGTCTGTAATCGGGAAAAACAAACCTCGTGGGATTGTAGAGGTAAAACCAAATGTTCACCTATAAGTTCATCCATAATACGTTAACCCTAAAAGTGGTTTCAACAAGATATCCCGCCCATCAAGATCTGACGAATTTTGCTAAAGAAGAGATTTCTCGTCAAGATATTGCCAGTTTTTTTATGATGACAAGATCAAACCCTGGTCAGTATTTTCCTAATGACAAGATATACCTCGTAGAGATAACCACCAGTAGGGTAAAGAAAACACATTCACGATAAATATAAAGTAACCCATTGTATGTTGAGTTATTTTCCTATACAGCAGCAGTTTTTTTCCCACAACGACGGGGCCGCTGTAGCCCAGTTGGAACGGAATAGCAACCGGAGGATTGCGAGTTCGAATCCAACAAAAGAGAGTCGTGTAAAACGGAGGCTAGTGCACATTAAATGGGTCGTGGTCTCACGTTGGCATGGTGTGGAAGTTTCGAGAGTTAGGTGTCAGCTCAGGTGACCTTCGTCAACTGGCCGTGGTTCAAAATTACGTGGTAATGTCTTCGGATCTTTCCCTTTGAGTTCGATCCCGGATCGTCTACAATAACCCGTTGTGTTGGAGCAGTGCGACGTTAATTAAACACCTTCCAACCAATCGACTAAATAACCACAACTATTAGTTGAATGATTTATAGGAAAGTTTTTAGAGTTCAAGATCAAAACGGGTTAGAGGTTATTCAGAGAAGATCGCAAGTTAAGTGACTAATACATGGAGTATGAAATCATCAGAGGAGTAAGAAGTGAAATGAATTCAATAGCATGTGAACTATTATATTTTAAACACATTTGCTGGAATCATGCTCCTATATCCCTTCTACAACCTGTAGTCCTTCGAGTATGTATTGTTAGACTATTTGATATGTTTGGACCAATGAAATTGTTTCGATGTTTCTTTCAAACAAAGATCGTGGTTATTAAGTCATTACATGTATTTGGGATTTAAAGTAACACTAAACCTCTCAAATATCCTCATATTCCGTTAGACTAATCTATCTATATTCAATACACACTTCAACTTAATAAAGCACACAGCAAACCTCAAAATTCAGATATATATCCATTTATCATGTTTATCCATCATGAATATTCAAAACGTCTTTTAGTAAGAAAAAAGAATAATGTAATGAAAAACTGTAAACTCAATTTACATTTTTGGGACAGAAGATTTGAATCAAAGAAATAAACTCATCTTAGAAAGACAGGAAACATAAATACATTTAAGATATATGTTATTACTAGGGGGCCCGCCCCCTGCTCGCTGACGCTCGCCAACCCCCAGAGGATTCCTTCGCAATCCTCATTGGTTCGCTGCGCGAACCTATGCTTGCTTCGCTCGCATCAATGAAGACATGTGTCTTAGCAGAAGGAATTGTTAACAAAATATGATATTCCAAAAAAATATTTTTCAAATCTAAATTTTATGCTGTCTATCAGAAAAGATATTTACAGTACCTCTGGAATCAGAATTCAAATGGAAACTTTGAGCAAATTTTGACTCGAAATGTGAGCGTTGATATGGAAATTGAAAACCCAGCATGTTGGTTGTGTGTACATTTACCCAGCACTCGAGCCACCCACGCTTTTTCATTGAGTTTGTTGTCGAAAGTTGTAATGCAAGCGTCTTCTTGAACTATAATAGTTTGCCCCGAAATGGACTTTTTTTTTAAATGACCCTGAAAAGATCCTCCGTTTTCTTTGATTTCTATTATTTATTGCAACAGCTCGACTAAAATTCATTTTTTTTTCAATAAAATTTCATCCGATAGCGCTATAAATTCAATTGAAGCGCGAGGCTTTGAGATAAACAAAGAATCGTACAATGTTGCCAAAACGCGAAAACAAATAACGTCTTTTTTGCGTGCCACGTAAGAGAATTATATATATAGATGATCAATGAATGATATATTACATGACAACCCCAGAGACCAGAAATAAGAAAAGTTATTTTGAAGACTGGAGTCCCTTGAGTGTCCTTAGAATTGGTATTTATTGCCCAGTTCACATTTATTCTGACTTCCAGTCAGGTCCCTGGAAATCTCCGTCGACAACTAAACCGAGAATAAAAATGGGGAAGACCAGAGCCGTAAGTTTAACACGGCATGAACGCCCGTGAAAACCGTTGTAGTCTTCGAAATAAACGACGGCTATTACTCACAACGCAACGCTTTTGAGGAAGGCTTTAGTGAAATTACAATGGAGGGGTTTTTGACCAAAAGGTTTGTAAGAAAAAATAGTTTCATAGTTCAATCTTTATGGAAAAGAAATATTTCTTCGAAAGAATAAGTTGGAAAATAATCTAATTTTTATTTTATTATTTAGTGTCATAGAAATGATTTACCTAACTTTATACTAATAACTTTCCCATCCGGCCTCGCTTGGGAGATTTTACTGATTCGTACAAATAAAGTCACACTTATGTTTTCGGAGCAGTTTTGTTGAGACGTCCAACAGTTATTGGGCTTTATCCACTACACATGGTTGTCAACATCTTTAGCTGGAAACCCTACCTCTCCAAACATCCACACCACGCCAATGTGAGGACCTCTTTCACTACAAGTTTAACGTTCACCAGATCTCAGGTACACGTATGTCTTTGGTTCAATCAAGTTTCGATCTCCCAAGTCTCCGCTGATAAGTGACTTAGGTAATCCCGGCCTTGTATGTATTGGTAATTCCTTCTTTCGAATTTTTATAGGCTATATGCTGAAATCGTATTCGTAAAACAAGTCGTTGACGTTGCGTTTAGATACCTATCCCGGCATCTCATCTGACGAGGTCCCTCAAATTTGGGTCAATTAACAGCTAGAAAGTGAGATGACTAAACTCCACCAAAGGTTGGGGAACATTCTGTATTTTCCCCAAGGTCTGTAGAAAGCGCCTCATCTCCACCCTAGAGCCCACATACTTTTACACGAGCCACGGCCCATTCCTGTAGTATTTATTTCGGATGAATATCCATTGTAACGACCTCTGCATCTGTGGCATGGAAGCAGCCCAGACCACTACTATGTCAAACACTGACTATACACTTACAAGATATTACTTTAAAACAAGGGATTTCATAATAATAAATAAATACCAACATACCCATTGTGGTTTAGTTACAAAAATAAGTATCAACGCACATTCTAGTTTAATTATAAAAATAAATATCAACATATATTCTAGTTTATTTTTGAAAATAAATATTAACATATGTTCTGTAATAATAAATATATATTTAATAACATATATTTAATAATAGTAAATAATTCTTATTTCATTAGACAAAAAATGGATGTATTTAAACAGTGTGTACACTACATACACTATACTGTATGAATTTGGTGAGGAATGGGAAACTGGCAATTCTTAATTAACTCCACTTCCTTTTAAAATTTAGCTTTGTATCAAACAAAATACACAAATTCTATAGTGCAAAATATCAATTTTATCCGTGGTCGTTGGTGAACTCCGTCGTAAAACGAAATGCATATAATTGAGTTGTGGGACTTCTATTGCGAATATGGTCCAAGTTTTGTTCCCAGAACATGGATTCACGTCCGAATTCTACGGCTTAACTGGCGACATTCTTGCAGCAGTAATGGACACAAATACCCATAGCTACGTATGAAAAACTTGTTAAACGTATTCCCAGAAGGGTTGCTAGTGTAATTGCAGCACGTGGAGGACCATCTCCCTATTAAAGCAAGTATTATTTCCCTTATATCATCACATCTTGATGTCTGGTTCATTATTGTAGGGTAGTGTATATTTCTATACAATCAGTACTTAAATAAGTGAGATAATACCGGTAATGTCATATTGTTTTCATATATAAACATTGATAATCCTATGAGCGTCAAGAGATTGCTGAGTATTACTTTTCTGCTACGGCATACATAATGACTAACTAACCACTTTTTTGTTGTTGAAAGAACCATAGCAAAAAATTTATTGATCAATAAGTTCAAAACTAAAAAGATATCATGTAAGGAAGATTGCAGAATGTAAATGAACGACCGAATATTGCAGATGCCTAATATCAGTGTTTTTAAAATCTAAAGGCCGTCTTTTCGATAGGATTTATCTTACTTAAATACATTCCTTTGCAAATGTATACTGAAGTTTCTCAAACTTTCCTTTCCAGTGCTCCGTAATTTAAAAGCCCATGTTCTTTTCGTCTCGCCAAACTTTAAAATGCTTCTTCATTTTATCTGGGTTTGCATTACTACGAGTCCCGTTTACATAGCAAATCTTTCTCAACTATCCCAAAGGATTTTCGGTGTGTTTCTGAATTTATTCTCCTCCTCGAATTGTACCGTTTCTTGAGCATTATACTGTGGTGAGAGAGTGTTAGATATTTTTACTTGCAGGTTTAGTTTCCTCTTTTACTTTGAATTTAATTAAACTTCGGTGACTGTTACACATGATCTAAGTTTAATCGTAGCATAATTTAAGAAGATTTTGATGTATTGGAAAAAGAAGTACAAGTTCACTGAAGAGTTTAAGTCTTGGTAGAGCACCAATGGAGCGTATAAATTGAGAAAACTGTAGCAAAGATTCCACAATCTTACGGAAGTGTTTTGTAAGCAATGAACAGCATACTTCCCGCAGAGCGTTCTTAAAACTTGAGGTACTATTCTTCAGACAATGAACACCGTGCTTATTGCAGGGTATTCCACAATTATGTCGTATTAGAGAGTGTAGGATCTATGTGTTCCGCAGCTCGTTGCATTGCATCTCAGATGTGTTTGATAGCGATGAGATGTGGTGACTTAGGTGGTAAAGTCGACTCCAAACTCAGATAAAAATCTTAACCATAATTTGGTATAGATTTCTGTGCCGCCGCAATCACGTGTTGAAAGAGATGTCTATACAAGTACGAAGATTCCTATTGAATTCCAGACTAAACAAACATCATATCATTACGCAGTCCCGACTAGTCTGTACAGTCCCCTGTTGATATACGAAGTCCGTAGCTTCATGAAGATTTCTACTCACACGGATCCAACCATCTACCCCAAATAATTTAAGACGCTATTCGTCAGGTCAAGCTTTTCGTTTCCAGTCATCAAGTGTCTATTGGCAGTGTGTCAAGAATTTATCAAGGTTACTTGATTTGGGTTCTGTGAGGTTCGGAGGTTCCCCTACCAACACAAGGAGGAATTGGTGTTGGGGGAACGAGACATCCCTAGGGCCTCTGGCGGGGGTGTCAGTGAAAGGTCACCCAGGTTAGGAAGATAAGGGGGGGGGAGAGCGGAAAGAAAGGATTCGTCCCGCGGAGACGACAGAGAACGGACGATGAGGGGCTCTCTGCTGCTGTTATGGATAGTTGTATAATGTATTCATATCTAACCAAGAAGTGTCCAAATAAATAAATAAATAAATAAATATATATATATATATATATATATATATATTTCATTCAGGAACGTGTTTCCTTGTCCATTGTTTGCAGGAAAACAAACTTCAGATTTTAAAATTGGGGCTTCGAATGGCACTTTAAGTACTACCTGTGTGCCATTTTTCATGGCTACAGATTTGTCTGAAGACAGGAAAGAAATAACCTATGTTTTCCGCAGTGTTTTAAAGTATAAGTGTAGAAAATTTTGTGTGGATTGGTCAAACGGTGTAGATTTGTATAGGAAATATACACACACATATCCTTTTTCATATAAAGATATATTAGGATTTCATTTTATTTGTAGCTTTACCATCATTCTTGGTTATATAAACCTATATCCTAGATGTGGTATATTTTTAATTACTTTTCAACTTGTTGGATTTATAGTAGCTGTTTGACACCACGCCCATAAGTATTTTGGAGGAGTTATAATCATTTAGAAATAAACTGCGATGGCTTCGGATATACAATTCACTTAAATGTTTGCAGATAAATTTTATTGCTTATCATTAAATTGATGTTCTTAGTCTGATGTACTCTGAACAAAATGTAATTAATGATATGAAATTTAAAAAAAAATATTGAATTCATCCATTTATGACAAATTGAATTTATTACTTAAGTAGTAGGTTTTGTGAGAAAACTTCCAGTTTTATGTAGAAAAAGTCAGAGGTAATAAATGTTTTCGCTTAAATAATTTACCCAGTATCCATACATACAATTCAAATGAATGAAAGTATTGATAAACACATAATTCCTTTAATACCAACTAAAAATACTAAGCACTATAAAATATTCGTAACTATGATGTTTCCAAATATTATCCAAATAAAATTAACAATATTATGGAGATAAGCAGGAAGTTTAAACAATAATTTTCCCAAAATAATACGTTTATCCAAGAATGTAATATAGAAATAGTTTTAGACATTTGAGGCTCTATTGAAAATAGCTTCACTCATGATAACTTGCCATTTCCATGCCAGAAACAGCTCTATACGCTGCCAAAGTTGTCTGTCATATTATATTTAATTTTAAAAGCAAATAATGACGTACATAAATGGCTTTCTATGTAGCTTTCATAGACTCGTCTGTATAATTGTTTCTAGCACTTAAGTTTAGACAGACTTTAGATGAGAGCCCTTTAAATGAGAGACAGACACAAACTTCGTCCTTTATACCAGCTAGTCAACCTGTTTACCTCAGTTACCTAATTCTTAATTAATTGAACCATCTGAGAGTCACAATTCTTAGTGTAATATTCCTTTATCCTCACAACACATAGGCCATAAACAACCAACCGCATCGATTGAGTTGAAGTTGGGTAAAAAAGTAATAGGAAATATTCGTTTTGCCCAAAGTCAAACCTAATGAGTCCCACATATATGACTTCAAATTGCAGAGCAGGTTTAAATGTGAGACCCCCCTTAGAGATTTAATAAAAATAAAATAAATTTAATATTTTCAAAACATGGATTAGCAAATCCTATCCTTATGCACGAAATAAAATTTACTTAGATACTTGCTACAAAATATTATTTTCTAAATGTGCCCAAACAAACTGTAGACCCTGCCTTTTAAATTACATACATATTGAATACAGTATTGTAATCTCTAGGGCGCAAAAGAAGCCTTTTTACGCCCCACAAGACTCGTTTTAAAAATGTCCAATGGGTAATCAAAACTATTCGAACGCTAAATTGTACCTAATCTTTGTCTTCGGTTTCAAGAAACGACACTATAAAACAATAAATAACTTAAAACAATACCAGACAATGACCAGTATGACAATAACCTACTAATACGAAATTGATTTCCATTGTGATACTGCTCAGGGGTAGAGTATAACTACCTTTCTAATGTCGTTTTTTTTTCGATATACATCAATTCGAATTTTATTTTCATGTAAAAATATATTTGACTATTGGAAAGCTGTATCTGAAAATCATATTTTTAGAAAGCATCGGTATCCTCCTAGGGATATGTACCCACATTTTGGATAATTTTGTGACCCAATCCACAGTAATAAAATAACTTCATCAACAATGCCCCCCCCCTGAACCCTTGTGACCGACTTTTACGTGCTCAATGAGCCATACAGCAATCGGATAAAAATAGTATTTGGCCTCCGAAGGACAAGTAAAGAAGTATGTGGATTAGTTTATTTCCTGCTAAGGCATGGCTATGAAATGGAAGTTGTTTAACCTTTATAGTATGTTCTATATTATGTTTTTTTCCTTCTCATATCTTGTTCAGTCACTCGTTAGATAGATAGTTGAATATACTTCGCACTGAAATAAAACAACGATTATTATAGAATGTAAAGAACTTGGACACATGAAGGGACAGTGTGGAATTTTTAACGACATAATTTTGAGCCTCTTTCAGTTAAAATCGACACCCCATTCACCACACTTCCCCATCAAAACAAAGTGATGACATTTCAGTCACGACATATTTTCCATGTAGTAGCCCACTCGGCGGTCTTTGGATGAATCGAGGTAGGTATTCGAATTTGCATTGCACGGAGCAACAAAACGGGATATTGGAAACTGTCCGGGTAAAAAATTCCAAGTACAACTCGTAAGTTTGAACCGCGGCTATCTCAGAGAGTGCTGAGCTGTTGAGAGTGCTGTGCATTTAAAGAGTGCTGTGCATTTGAAGAGTGCTGTGCTATTGAGAGTGCTGTACTGTTGAGAGTTATGTGCTGTTGAGAGTGCTGTGCTGTTGAAAGTGCTGTGCTGTTGAGAGTGCTGTGCTGTTGAGAGTTCTGTGCCGTTGAGAGTGGTGTGCAGTTGAAGAGTGTTGTGCAGTTGAAGAGTTCTGTGTAGTTTAAGAGTGCTGTGTAGTTGAAAAGTGCTGTGCAGTTGAAGAATGCTGTGCAGTTGAAGAGTGCTGTGCTGTTGAGAGTGCTGTGCTGTTGAGAGTGTTGTGCTGTTCAGAGTGCTGTGCCAGCTCTAGTCCTCAGACGAAGACTAGAGCTGGCACAGCACTCTCCAAACTTCCACATCAAGGAAACGCATTGGAATCCACGAAGCACTTAATATGTGCCAACCTCCATGTATACAACGGTCTTTGGTTGCATAGAGTTTCGAACTTGCCACACCCCTGTTTCTAATCTTCAACTATCAAAAGGCTACCGCTGTCACGTTTAGTTACTATTCTAATTTTATTTAGCTAATTTTAGAACTGCATTATCATTTATAGACCATATTAAGGCAACGCGAGGTAGTTAACATTGCATTTCATCATAAGTACATTTTAAGATAAACATTTTTCTATGATTACAAGAGAATGGCTAGAATATTTCATGTATTTAAAATAAATATTCTTTCTTAACAACATTAACAATATATTCCTCAGGAAAAAAAAGTAATACATAAAATAGAAATAAAACAGTGCAACAACAGAAAGCTTGAACTAAACATAACACCGAGCCAATGATTAGAAACGCATCGGAGTTACTTAAAAACTTTATCTAGTTTCCAGAAAAAAAGGAATCAAATACCCCAAGAAAAAAAATGTCTACATTCCAACCCAACACTTTGCTTTATCTCGTTATTGTATTATTCTTATTTTTGCTTCCTTTTGTTTTTGTCTCGATATTGGTTTTTGGTTCGATTTTGACGTAGTTTGTACCTTTAACTGTTTTATCTCTTAACACTAACTCGACATTTCTTTCCCGTTTACAAACGTTGATGAAATGAAATGAAGAACGGATTTTCAAAGATTAGTGGTGCACGTCAAAATTAAGTGATACTCAATTCCTGTGCTAATGTATCTAGCACGGATCTCTTAGCACGACAGCGTGTTGTGTGTATGAAGAATAAAATCTTTTCTATTGCACAACTTAAGAAATTATTTTTCAAAGTTAGTTCTTTAAAAGGTATTATTTTTAAAAGCTTTTAAAAAATAAGCATAAAATACTATGAAAGTAAAATTAAAGAATGAAATAATGAATGAAAGTTTTGGTAATCAATGTACGATTTGATTAATTTCGTAATTGATCTAAAAATGAGGTTTCTATTATTAAATAATATTTTAATGAATAAGTATGGTTTGTCTGAATCTTCTCCTGGTGGTTGTCTTATCGACTTATTGCTGCAGGAATAATACTGGCCAGATCTTGATGGTTGAGATATCCCTCTTGTTTATCAAGATTTCGTCTACTCATGATTAGAAAGTAGTATTAGTACTCGTCATTAGAAAGTAGTATTAGTACTCGTCATTAGAAGGTAATAATAGTACTCGTCATTGGAAAGTAGTATTAGACTCGTCATATTAGAAAGTATTATTAGTACGCGTCATTATAAAGTAATATTAGTACTAGTCATATTAGAAAGTAGTATTAGTACACGTCATTAGAAATTAGTATTAGTACTCGTCATTATAAAGTTGTAATATTGTTCGACATTAGAAATTAGTATTAGTACTCGTCATTATAAAGTTGTAATATTGTTCGTCATTAGAAAGTAGTATTATTACGTGTCATTAGAAAGTAGTATTAGTACTCGTCATTAGAAAGTAGTATTAGTACTCGCCATTAGAAGGTAGTATTAGTACGAGTCATTAGAAATTAGTATTAGTACTCGTCATTAGGAAGTAATAATAGTACTCGTCATTGGAAAGTAGTATTAGTACTCGTCATATTAGAAAGTATTATTAGTACGCGTCATTGGAAAGTAGTATTAGTACTAGTCATATTAGAAAGTTGTATTAGTACGCGTCAGTAGAAAGTAGTATTAGTACACTTAATTAGAAATTAGTATTAGTACTCGTCATTAGAAAGTTGTACTATTATTCGACATTAGAAAGTAGAATTAGTACTCGCCATTAGAAAGTCGTATTAGTACGCGTCATTAGAAATTAGTATTAGTACTCGTCATTAGAAAGTAATAATGGTACTCGTCATTGGAAAGTAGTATCAGCACTCGTCATATTAGAAAGCATTATTAGTACGCGTCATTAGAAAGTAGTATTAGAACTAGTCATATAAGAAAGTTGTATTAGTACGCGTCATTAGAAAGTAGTAGTAGTACACGTCATTAGAAATTAGTATTAGTACTCGTCATTAGAAAGTTGTAGTATTATTCGACATTAGAAAGTAGTATTAGTACGCGTCAATTAGAAATTAGTATTAGTACTCGTCATTAAAAAGTAATAATAGTACTCGTCATTAGTACTCATTACCAGATCTTGATGCTTTTCATCATCGACAAATTTGCAAGATCTCTATAACGAGATATCTCGTCGTTTGTAAAATTCGGGAATGATCTCGATGGGCGCGATATATATATATCTCTACGAAACCACTTGAAAGTTTAGTAATTTTTTGAATATTTAAGGTGTATGTATACACTAGAAATTATGATATTCGACATGAATATCAATATTTTTTTATTAATTCAAAATATTTTCCAGTTTCTTAGCTTTCACACGAAACTAAGATCTTGCAATTATTCGAAAGGTTTTTTTAGTTACAAGGGTTTTTATTTTTTTAATTTAGTAATTTTTCAACTAACTATATTTAGGATTTTTTAATAAAACTATAATTAGGTCTGCCACTTACACTTACTGATAAATTTGTTAATATGATGATATAATTTACTCAAGATTAACTACGTAGGATGTCAACTTGTGTTTTAAATTTAAACAAATGTTTTATCTTTTGCTTTATTTTGAAAATTCCTTTTTTTAAATGTATTACCATGTGTAACAAACTATGAGTTTTGGTAAAATAAGTAATGATTTACCACGTCAAAAATTTTTGTTAGGTACTGTCACCATGAACAGACATATTTACAAAACATTAAACTCGATTGCTGAAGAACTGAGTTCGTGCAATAGCATGCTTTGTTCAAAACGTGATTACACTACAATGAATTCACCTGTTATAACTATTTTTGTATCATTATGATTTATATAATACGGTAGATGTTTTGATCCTCAATTAGAGTAATTAGACAAGTAATGTAATTTTAATTCATTTTAAATAGTGAAATTCCTGAAAAAATGTTGATTTTTTTACGTTTACTTGATTACATAATTGTAAAAAATAGCACTATTCAATCTAGCAACGTGATGTAAGCTCAAAACATGAAGAATAATATTCGAAATAATTTCCAACGGGAATCGTCTTTTTGAACAAATTAGAATTTCAGATATCATGTTTAAAGAACATGCTAGTTTGCTAATTATGTCTTGATTAGATCATTAATTATTTGCAAAATTTGATTTTTTCACCTTGAAATGATTTTATGAATACTCTAATCACCTGTGGTACAAAAATTATTCTTACAGTCAAAATTAAGAAAAAATCATCTAGTGCATGCGTAAACCTTAAGGGTAATACACCGTTACCAAAATGAAAGAACGGGGTACGTGGAAAAATATCGTATTTTGAGTGGTAACTCCCGTATTGTTTCGCTTGTCTCGTATTCGGCGTAGCCTAGCCAAATGTGACCTGGCGTCATAAAACACAAAAAAAACCTACTGTGCATCACTACCAAACTTAGTAACAATCACTAAACACGCATTTTATATTTTTAATAATTCTTTGTGATCTTTTGTACTTGAAATGCATTGGTTTTGATTGCAGGATATCTTAAGGATCAAAATCATGAAATCAATTAAAACAAAAAAGTATGCTGCAAGGTGTATGTGAGGTAGCAAATTTTATTTTGAAACCTGAATGAAGCTGCTAAATTATTATTTTTTTGTAAGTCCAGTGATATAATATATGGATTTAACTGTAAAATAATTAAATGCAACGTATGAAATGTTTGCAAAATAATTCTCAAGAATATCATTATCACTGTACTCTCTCTTTCACAAACTTACATGGCTCAAACTCGATATTATTTGCATATTGGTGCACAACAACCTACTTTTTCAAACACATAAAAGTCAGATATTCATTGTCAATTTTGCAGTTAGTTCAAATGTTTTAGGTATGTGAAATTTTGTTATTAAAGGAGTAGTAACTTCTTAATATAAATTAAACTCTTCACCAGTTTGTTTTACAAATATAACGATAAATCTAAAAACAAGAAGAAATGGAGATTGGTTGAGAACAAAAAAATTAAGTGCTCCCATAATTCGCCGAATTCTAAGACGTTGAAAAATAGTGAAATACATGAGTGTCACAAGCTTTACGAGTTAAAAACCAAATTGATTTTTTCCCACAACACATTTAATGAATAAATAATAACTTCCATGGTTTGAAAGAATTCTAAGAAACATTTTATTGATCAAGTTGAAACTGGTTAAAACTCACATAGGGAGGAGTACAGATTTGAGGATGGGTATATGGGTGTTAGCCCTCAGATGGTTAATAATCGTGGACTTGAATAACTGTTAACATTCAATTATATCCATATTGGTGCCAATATTTAAATTGTTTAATTTGAATCAACGATTAAAATCATGATTTTAATCGAACGATTTTCTTAAATCATTGAATTAAAACACAACCCCAATCTTACATTTTTATAACTAAATGAACAATACAACCTAGAAAAATAAAATAATTTATGAAATGCTGTAAACTTTCTGCACTTATGATGATATCAGTACTAATGGCTACACCCAGTACTGATCAGCTTTTCAAAAAATGTTTGGCTCTGGACACTTTCAAATAATCTGAGGTTTCTATGGACTAAGTAATGTGTTGAGTGTTGAGTCAGGGATTCTGCCAAACAGTAAAGTAAAAAACAAGTTGAAATCTATTTGAAATTTTTGACCATGTCCATGCATAGTTGTATAATATGCTACGAACAATAAAGCATTCATTCATTCAAGTGTGGGAAGCATGGAAAAATATTTACATTAATACTATACTTAAAAAAGTCTTTAGCTTTTTATATTGTTCATGACCAGTAGGCCTACTTCTAAATGTCAAGACAGCCAAAGAAAAACCCCACTAACAGGTGTAAACTACTTGTTAACCCTTCAATTGACTGTGTCCAATGGCTTACCTATAGTAATTTTTCAACTAACTATATTTAGGATTTTTTAATCAAACTATAATTAGGTCTGCCACTTACACTTACTGATAAATTTGTTAATATGATGATATAATTTACTCAAGATTAACTACGTAGGATGTCAACTTGTGTTTTAAAGTTAAACAAATGTTTTATCTTTTGCTTTATTTTGAAAATTCCTTTTATAAATGTATTACCATGTGTAACAAACTATGAGTTTTGGTAAAATAAGTTATGATTTACCACGTCAAAAATTATGATATTTTACTTAAAAATAAATATTGATTTGCATGTCATGTCAAAAACTCAATTTTTTATTTAACAAATTTATATATAATTATTATTAAAAAAAGTGCATAAAAAAGTGCTACATAAATGTAAATAAAAAAAATATTATTTAATTTTTTTTTAAATACGATTACTTGATTTTTTTACACCTTGAGTTATATAATTGTAAAAACATGACTGAGTTGTGTCTGTTTTTATAATATTTCATACAAAATATGTGAAAAACGTGACTAAACAGGTATAATATGATGTATTTTTTTAAATTTTGATCACTTCGTTTTCTGTCGAGTGCTATATGAGAAGCAAAATATACTTTAATGCATTATAAATGGTTACGTAATTACAATATGCATCTAACCGATTATCAATGAATATAGATTAAATTTACGTACAATTTTTACACATGAATTATAATGTTTTGTTCGATTTACAATTATGTTTAAGTTCATCATTGAACACGAAATACGGAAAAATTATTTGATAACTCGACAATTATTAATCACAAAGTATTAGTCTTAAAGTTTTACTACCGTAATAAAATTTTTTTTACAAGAATACACTCATCGGTGGTTAATTTCCATTACTATTTTAATCATACTCAAAACTAACATATCTAGCGGTGCTTAAATGTATTTAACCATCTTCGTGGATGTCTCGACTATGTATTTCGTCATTAGCACAACCACTCAAACTTTGAAGGACGAGATACATCGTCCAAAGCAAAACTGACCAGACTGATGGATGAGATATATCGTCCATAGCAAACATGACCAGATTTTGATGGATGAGATATATTGTCATTAACAAAACTGACCAGACTTTGATAGATGAGATATATCGTCAGTAGCAAAACTGATCAGACTTTCATTGATGATATATATTGCCATTAGAAGAAAATTGAGCAGATCGTCTCATCTCCTCATTATTAGAAAGTAAAATGTTTTGATAAAATGTCAAAATGTCTTGCAGACGAGATAACTCGTCATTAGCATAATTGGACTGATTACCAATTTTATCACAGGTTTCAAAAATAGACCTTATAGCGCATATGCCTTCAACTTGTCAACTATTGTCTTCGTAATAAACCATTTGAACTGCTATTCTACTCCTTTTAACAGTCTATATTTTCACTGCCTCCAATCTGAAGATTTACTGCGAGTACTCGGATGTATTTCTAGAGTAACATTACCATAAACCTTTTTCTGGTGCTCCTTTAGTATTTACCCGAAGGCTAGAATGAACCCTTATTTGATCTTTACTTACCTCTACGAAGTCGAACAACAATGAATACCACTCATCGATCTACTACCCGCTCTTGGATTCTTGCACAACTTAAACCACTTACCCACTGCGGAACGTAAATTCAAGTCAATAGATCAGATAATATGATACAGAATAATAGCCATACAAAACTGGCTTATTCTATATCCATTGTTTCGTATTGTTTTCGACCCATTTCCCCTTATCGAGGAGGAAGATTCAATTGAAATACGCAGTTCAACAATTGATTTGCGGTGCATGTTCCGGGAACTCGATATAAGCATGTATTTTTTTTTTTTGAATAAGATGGCGGTATAGCGTATACTTTTTAAAACCACCCTCTTTGCATTTGACCTTTTGCAGAAAATATATAAACACACAATTTTTCTTCTTCACTCAAGTACATCATTGTTATTAAATTTAGGGCTGCATACTTTGTTATGTGGTTATTTCGTACATTTAAGAGTGCTTGAAATGAATTTGTTATTTAAATTTCGTGAGGGAGTTTAAAAGCTACTTGGATCGTTGGATAAAATAAAGGAAGAATTCAAAATCTTTTTCATATGTTTTATACTTGATGAAAAAATATATTCTTATGTTAAAACACATATATAATATTATACATGGATGGAATCATAAATAAGTATTCAGTAACTACTTTTGTTTGTATACCCACAATACAAACAATCAATTACTTCACCAGATTCTTCAGTAATTGGTTCAGAAATATTTACTGATAGTTCACTATTTGGAAGATGTAGCGAATAAAAGTCGTCGATACATTATTTATGCGTTGAACTTCGAACACATGTGTCGAAAGGAATATACACTATATGGACAAAAGTATTTGGACACTGCAGAAATTCGGAGTAGGATCCATCTTAGTGTGGGGTTCTTTTCCGTTTTAGGACTCGGCCCAATGCTTTACCTGGTACCATGAACGATGACGTGCACTTCGACGTTCTGGATAGTTCTATTTTGCCTTCACTATGACAATTCTACTGCGATGACGGTTGTTTCTTCCAACAAGATTGAGCTCCGTGCCATACTGCAAAACATGTGTTGGACTGAGTTTCTTGAAAATAACGTGAAATTTCTGGTATGACCTATTCAGAGCCCCAATCTCAATCCGAACGAGCCCTTGTGGGGCAAACTGGAGTAACGCGCTCATCTTCACAACAATCTATTCTAACAGCTTTGCAAGAGCCATGGTGAGCTATTCCTGCCCAGACTTACAGAAAAGTTATGGAAAGTCTGTCTCGACGTGATGCATCTGTATTACAAGTATATGAAGGACCTACCTGTTACTAAATAAAATATTAAAACATTTTTTCTGAGAAACGTGCAGAGTTCAAATACTTAGTCCATATAGTGCATACCTCGAAATAGATTTTATAATACAGATGCACCTTGTGAACCTAAGTTTTTAAATTAGGTCTACGTTATATTTTAGGTGCACATTAAAAAAAAACTTAATATAAGAGCATTAATGTAATGTAAACTACTTTATTAGTTGTGTATGTTTATATAGGTTATTAGTAGATAGTAAATAAAAATATTTAAGCATCTAAATAATCCCTTCTCTAGCACACAGCTGTCGCGAGAGTCGCTTCAACCGAGCCTTCTGGAAAATGTTTCGATCATCGGAAAGTTATTGTGGCAGTGACACAAGTAAACCTTCCTCCTGTATAAACATGTTACGGCCCAGCTTTTTTGTTTTCGCATAGTGTTTATTTACGTACCTTTAGAGCAAGAGAGGTCGATTCTAATATTTTGTTGAAACATCAAAATAACATAAAACACGTTCCCCTCCCTTTTTTTAACGTTATGTGCACTGCGTGCACCTAGCGGGAAAAAATTAGGTGCACAATTTTATTTTCATGTGCACAGTGCACCTGTGCACCAGGGTATTTCAAGCCCTGATATAATGTATACACTATATGGACACTATTGGCACACATGTATTCCTAAAAGAGCCTCTCAAAGCCCCAATTTTAAAATCTAAAGTTTGTTTTCCTGCACTAATTGGACATGGACAAGGAAACACGTTCTACAGGGTTTGTGTATTTGAGTTAACACAGGGAAATGTCGCGGTCATATTTGAAACCCAAGCAACCCCGGGTTAGTCAGCTAGTGAGAGATAAAAGTGATAGTATGATCTTAATTCCAATGTTAAACAAATTATTCAAATTAATAGGTGTGTAATACACAGTCCAGTCACATTAATGTGACCACCACCTACTTTCGACGTCAACGTGAAATAACCAATCACAAAAGGCAGGTGGCAGCACATTGCAGTGGAGTATATATGAATATAAAGGATGTCCTAGGTCATCGGAAAGCATTTTAATCGTTGGCGTAATGCAGAAACGTAGTGATTTATCCGACGTCCAAAAGGGCATGATTATTGGCTTTCGAGCCAAGGGTGGAAGCATTTCGGAAGCGGCTAATTTTGTGAACTGTTCGCGTGCCGCCGTGGTAAAAGTATACCGTGCATGGCAAAGTGGCACTATCCAAAATCAGCAGCGTGGCACATGTGTTGCACCACGGGCTACAGATGACAGAGGCGAACGAAGGCTGCGGAGATGCGTTCGGGCGAATAGACGTGCAACTGTTGAGCAACTGACCTCCCAGATGAACCAAGGGTCTACTAAGAGTGTATCCTCAACAACGGTTCAGCGAACGTTGCTGCGCATGGGCCTCAGCAGCAGACGCCTGGTTAATGCACCTATGCTGACTGCTGTTTATCGGCGACGAAGGCTGGAATTTGCACTCCAGTACCGCAACTGGACGTCCACAGAGTGTCGACAGGTGGCTTTTTCCGATGAATTACGTTTTATGGTTCATCGGACAGATGGACGTTGGTGTATACGGTGTGAAACATCTGAAAGCAAACACCCTGCAACAATTGCTGGAAGGATCCAGGCTGGAGGAGGGAACATTATGGTTTGGGGAAGGTTTTCCTGGCATTCACTGGGTGCACTCATCATTGTGGAAGGCACGATGGATCAGCACAAGTACACATTTGTCCTTGCGGACCATGTCCACCACTACATGCGAATTATTTTTCCTCAGAATGATGGCATCTACCAGCAGGACAATGCGAGGTGTCATACAGCTCGCAGTGTATGTGCGTGGTTCGAAGAGCACCAGGATGAGTTTACCGTACTCCCCTGACCAGCAAACTCACCCGATTTAAACCCAATCGAGAATCTGTGGGACCACCTCGATCGGGTTGCTCGCGCCATGGATCCTCAACCGAGTAATCTAACGCAGCTGGCCACAGCACTGGAGTCGGCATGGCTACACATCCCAGTGAACACCTTCAGAAACCTAATTGACTCTCTTCCTGCACGCCTCTCAGCGGTCCGCTCTGCCAAAGGTGGTTATTCTTGATGTTGACAGGTGGTCACATTAATGTGACTGGACTGTGTATATGGAAATGGGACATTAAATTTATTGCCAGTGAGGTATATCTTATCATAATATCTGATCTTCTCTCAGTCATCAGTGTAGTATGCGTCTATTAGTTCGTTGACACTAAACTGACTTCCATGAGAAGCACATGAACGCACTTAATGCGTACTAAGTACTATAGGGGATCCATTTCTACTCTATAGAGCTTTCCAACTACGAGGCTTGCAGTAGAATTTATTGGGTTCACTGCTGTAACCAGGCTCACTTCGCACACTGATTGATTATACAAAACTAAAATTTCGTGTTGAAATGTTATACTCAATAAGGTTAACGGTAAACTGTTTTTTCTAATTTTTAGAGTTATATAAATTAATGCACATTTTCCACCTCATCTACCTTATTCGCTAATCAATTAATTTGTCGATTTCTGTGAGGACTACTGTTTACGTAAATATCTGCCAACAGAGTCAGAGGTGGGGCACCATGAGCAATCAGATCATTTGAATTTTTTTACTTTGTTACCTGGCTATTAATTACTATATAAAAGTGGTTTACTAATAAATAACGTAAAAGAAGAAGTGATTCCAATGGAGAGATAGATATAATAAACCAAAACTAAATTTGTTTAGCAATCCAGATGAGGTAGAACACTTAAAATAATGTTCTTCCTACTGGAAATTGGAACACTCATACACTGGAAAAATACATAATAATTTTTAAGAGGTAGTAAAAATGATTTGAAGCTTTGTGTGGTGAAACACGTCTGTTATTGAATATACTGCTCTGGATCAATATATTAGTTTTATTTATACCTATATATTGTTACTTTGAATGTTATATGTATATAAGTATGAAATCAAGTTCATACACAAATTGTACAATATTTTGGGAGGTAGTTGGGTAGTTGAATTATTGTCACACTAGAGCAATACAACGGTTATTGGCAAAAGTCCGAGGTTCAAACTTGAAGGAAAATATCCGATTTATAATTTTGAACCACGGTCAACTGACGTAAAATGTTTTAGCAGTTTGGAAGCTCATGTCAGAGGTAGGTCGCTTGGGAGACTGGAAAGTTTACATAGACGTCTACTTGTCGAGTTAGCAAATTGACAATCGAATGCAGGTAGGATTTAGATTAGTGAGTCCTCCGGCATCACTGAACTAGGAATAGTGATGCTTCGAGAACTAGCAGGAGGAATAGTAAACGACTGTCATTCGAGGCTTTTATGTGCAAAATAAATCTAAGTAAAGATAGACACTAGATGAGTGGGACATTTAAATATTGATTCCCGTTATTTGCTTAGCTAAGTTTTATAAATATATATTACGTTTAAAACTGAAAAGAGGTTTTAAAGCTGAAACCAATTTATCGAAAAATGTGGACCATGACATCACAGATTGTAAATTTTAACGCGATTATTTTTTTAACTCACGCAAAATGAGAGTTGGAAGCCTTCATAGCACAGTGAACCAATTATCGCAATTAGCTTCATTTACCCTTACTTATTTATCTCCATATTTTCTCCCGAGCTTCAAACTCGATTTCCAAAACTCTAAAGTATTCTGTTTAAAGAAAATTACATCTTTCAAGTGAAGCGCCATTTTTATATTTCCTCCGAAGCAGCTGAGCTTTAATCCAATAACATCAAATGCAGTTGCAGCTTTAAATCAGTCCACAAACACGATGCCTGTTTTTTTCTCGTGAGAATTAAACGATGCAGAGGCGAGGAGTCTGGAGTCTTTTCCCAGGTAAATAAATAGCTTTCAGCGTCTTCCTTTTCCTTCCGATAAAAATAAAGCCCTCGCTCTCCGTAAATGGAAGAGAAATAGTTGATTTATTCAGTCTTAAAGCTGAAAATTTACTGATAACAACGTGACAATTTATTCCCTTTTACCACGGAAAGACAATGCTTTTGAAGTCTCAAGAGCACAGCTACCTAAAAAAAACCTGTTTGCTTAATACGCCTGGGTATTCGCATAAAACAAGTGCGAAGAGAGAAGAATTGTTTTCAACGAAAATGCATTTTATGGTGAGATCATTAGCATCATACTGATATTCGGCATCTTGAATAAAAAGCATCATAATTATTACTGTTTATGCATAATTTGTTACTTCTTGTTTCTATTAATGTTACTTAGTTTCTACTCATGTGTAATGCTTTTGTGGTGAATGTTAATAAGCTAATGTTAATAATTTAAGTGTTCGATAATTTGATCCACAGGGTAGATGAAAAAATCTGTATTAATTAGGCCACGATCGTTAGTATCTGTAATTCGTCAGTTTATGTAGTTAGTGCTATTAAGTAATGTATTGTTTGGATTATATAACTATTTATAATTTCTTCACTATATACCATGTTTAGCTCAAAAAGCATAATTAAGTTATGTGCTAATTAACCTGAACTCTTTCCTATGAAAATATTGCAATAATAGTAATAGAGTCAGTCAAAATGAAAAGTCATACCCCGTTTTATGAAATAATAAAGTCTGTTGCATGAAGTCCAGTGAGATTTTAGATTCAAAAACACAATATTGATCAATATATATTCATATGGCAGCGAAAACAATATCCGTGTTATATTCTTATTATCACAAATATTGATCATTTTCATTAATCTACAAGAATTGATTAGGGTTGGTGGCTTTTTTAGTAGTAGGTAAGCAGAAATGAAATCTTACTTTTCAATTGAGATTTCTTTTTTGGATACTCTTAAATCTAAGAGTAGATTATTAGCGAAGTTTATGAAATTCGTAGTTCTAATTTACTTCGTCACAAAGTTGTCGACACACTGAAATGCTGAATTCTCTTCCCATAAAACCTGCTTTAGGAAACAGATACAACTCGGACGTAGAGCTAACCAAAAGCTAGGCATACTTCACAACCAAGGACTTAGCTTTCGTACTTTAATGCTGAAGGATAAGGTACCAATTACATACAAGCAAAATATATTTTCCACACCACATTATCCTGTGTTATAGAGGATAAGCTCCTTGGAAACTGTCATCATATCCTACAAGAAAGGAACATTCAATGAATTTTGTGTTTTTTTAAATGTCAATCTGTCCATTATCTATTAATATCATCGGAGCGAAATCAATATCTATATTTTTATTATTATTAATCTTCCAAGTGTGTTCGGCGAGATATCTCGTCATCAAAATATTACCGAGTTTGTGATGGTGACGAGATAAAGATCTGGTCAGTTGTTTTCTAATGACGAGATTCCTCTTCCATAAAAATCTTGTTCCGTTATGAGTATGACGAGATATCTCGTCAAGATAAAACCACCAAGAGTGTTAATTCTTATTGATCATTTTAAATAATTCTTAAAAAATGCATTGGTATATCGATCTTTTAGTTTTACCTTCATTTAAAACTGAATATTAATTCTCGAGATTCACATTTATGATTCCATGTACTTTTAAATCTAACAACAGTTGCAGATAATTAGCAGTTTCAGATAGAAATATTTACAATTTACTTCGGCACAAAATCGTCGACATAAGTAAAGTTCTAAATTATCTTCCTACGAAACACCCATTCCGAAACATTTCCACACCGGACGTTGAGCTACCCAAACTAGGCATACGACACATCCAAGGACTTCACGCAGCACTTCCTTTTAGTCAAGATGTAGACGTATCTAGTCGCATAATGATAGGACCCTTCTGCACCACACGCATCGCTTTCGTACTTTAATGCAGAAAGATAAGGTACCCAAGTACATCATCTTCCAGCAGAACGTCTTCCACATCACATTCTCCAGTGTTTGAGATGGTAAACTCCTTGAAAACTGCCATCACGTCCTACGAGAAAGGAAGCACTCGCTGTCTTACGTGACATCCTTTGCTTTTCGGAGGCAGTCTGCTAAAAAGGAAATCATTAACGGTGGAGTCGCGCCGAAGCGGTAATTAGTTTCGAGATGCATCCATGAGCCCATGGAAAATCTGTTTTGGCTCTTGGATTGGAGACTGGTTATGTGAAACGGTGTTTAAGTTAACCATTGTCAAGGGGTATTTTGATTATGAATATGCATGAAGGTGGATTGGGTTCTGCAGTCTGTGGAACTTTAATTTAGTTTTAGCAATTGGGTGGATGGGTTTCACAGGAAATGATAGATTATTATTGTGTTATCCGTGACTGCATGAGGAAACACGATGTCTCTTTGAGTGATATATATATATATATATATATATATATATATATATATATATATATCAAATACTGAAGTTACATAGATTACATAACAGTGTTTAATACGCGTTAATTGAGTATGGAACTATTCATTCCTTCAAGACACACCCATATATATTAAAATGTAACCGTATTTGTAACAACACTCTTCAGACTTATTCCTGCTTCATTTCAAGGATTGTATTTAAAAGAATTATACCTTATTTTCTTTTACAATCTTAAGGGGGTCCGGGACACATTATTAATTAATTTTGAATTTTGAATTTTTTTGTACTGATTATCCATCCAACTAATAAGCAAAATCAGAACACAAAATATTTCCAAAATTTAAAAAAAAATTTTTAATTAAAATTTTTTGAAAAAAAGAGGGGTTATTTTAAATTGTTAAGGCTCAAAATATTCTTGGTCGATTTTCAAAATTCTTGCAGTAAATTATTCACAAATTTATAAACTTTAATTTTGATTCAGCAATTTAAAAAATATTAATTTAATAATAAATTAAAAATATTTGAATGAAAATTTTTTGAAAATTGTAAGGTACTTGTTTTTCAAAAAGTCATATTTTTAAAAGTAAAAATTTGTTTCAAATTTTCTGAATCAAAATTAAAGTATAATGTTTGAAAAAGATATATTCCAAATTTCAACCCTTGAACTTTATCGGTTTTCGACTTATAGCAATTTGAATACAGAAAATCTTGAAAAATGTATCATGGAGAAAAACGCATTTAAAATTTTAAAGACAGATGTTGTTGCCATGACAACAACTGTCAAGAGTGTTAGATTTTCAAAACAACGCACCACAAAAATTATTACATCTCTAGTTTTAATTAAGATAGAAACATGATTTAGACGTCATTTTAAGCAGAAAAACACAGAGAATTTCTTAAAGTAATAAAAAAAAAATTCGAAAATGTGACGATTTTTGTGTCCCGGACCCCCTTAACGAAAATAATAAATTAGGGTAAAACGGAGTAATTGTAAACATAATTTGTATGTTCACTTTCAATCCCTATTTTCAATCTCTTGATAAAGTAATTAACCATTGTTCACCCTACTGAACTAACTTGTCACTATTCTACTTTCATATTTAATTAGTACAAATATTTAAGAACACACATTTAACACCGTTCTCGTATGTGTACAGTTACCCCACGTGTTTACAATTACCCCTGAAAGTAGGGGTAATTGTTAACAACGATTTTCCTCGTGATATTGAATATTGAACAAGTGACACCGTCAGCACTAGACATAACAGTAGAAGAAAATCAAATGGTATTTTTACCCTTCTAATACCATGCTTACAACAACCACGTTTTGATCTTTACATTTACCAAATACTCCCACTTTTTACCCCAACAAAATATAGTGACAGTTGAAAGTTGTATTGATCATAGGGTGAACTTCCAGGAATACATAGGAATAAATAACTCAAACATTTACTGAACAAATATTATATTTAGTGTAAAAAACATAAAATTAAAAGAAAACTAAAAATTGAAGAATACAAACTTAGGTACAAGTAACAAACTAACACCTTCAAATTGGAAAATTTCTTTACGGCTTTCTTTGCTAAGGTTGGAGTAGGTAAAATTGCTTTGACATGGTCTTTGGTATCACAGAATTTGTCTTTTTCAACCACAGCGAATTTAATAGATGCATTTGAGTCCGGTGATCTCAAAATCCTCTCTGAAACGACATCCACTTTTCATATATACGAAAAATGGGTTTACTTTCTGTTTCCTCCCACAACACCTACACACAGAAACGTAGTCGTTTCAATGTCTTACATGAATGGCTCCAAATTATTTAACTTTCCATACAAACTAGTCTTCCATATTTTGTTTGAATGTTTGGACAACTTCAAACTCTTCACCGTCAATGTTAGTCAATTCTTTCAATAGTTCCTCATCCTCGCTGTCGTCGAGTTCTGGTTTCCTTTCCATTTGCTTTTTTGTCGATTTCTTGCTTACCCCTGGCTCTTTCACTTTCTTCTCACTCGACTTCCTTTTCTTATTTAAGTCAATGATTTTCTGTTCGATCGAAACATAACTGGCCGTAGCAAAGAATTGGAACAACATATTTTTCAATATATTATGGAGGGCAGCTGAAAATGCAACACACAACAACTTTAAAACCCGAACTTTTCAGCCACAATTTTTTAAACTAAACATATTGCTATCATGTGGTTCAAAGAAATACGGGATCACCATATTACATCCATAGGGTTCCCAGCTTTCATATTTCACAACTTTTTAGTTTTTCGGAATTTCACGTGAACGCTTGTATAGCTTGTTTACAATTACCCCGCCTGAACCTACTGCTTTTTATAGGTGTTTGGAGAAGTATGTGAGCAATTTTTTAGTATTTTTTGCTGCTCATATATAGAAAACATCATTTTCAGTTCTCTGGGAAAGGCTCCTCCTTGATGCCACCCTGAACCACCAACGCCTTCATTTTCAAAAATTTCCTTATAGTTTTTATTTTGAATTTCCTTTTGCTCTTGAAGAGTTATATATATATATATATATATATATTCTTATTAACTTTAACTGCTACTATTATGTACAGTGCCCTTTAATGACGAGAGACTCTGTGATTCAATTAGTTGGTTGCTCTAAATTACATTAAATTATGCTTTATAAGAAACTCAAGGATTGTGTTATGAGCGTCTACTGTTTAAGAATGTGTCGGTACAACAGACATGTATAAGAGTACCTAAAGGTAAAAATCAGATAAATAAATAATAAATAATTGGAATATTAATGCTTTCTCTTGAAAAATTTTTTTATTTAAATAATAATTTATACATAACTTTTCGAATATAAACCCTTGAAATCTTTACGTTTTCATATAATGGTGCTTATATATTTTATATCCTATTTTCGTCTCTCATATTTATTTTGCATTCCATTTCAGTGGGATCTGGTGTGTGACTCGTCATGGCTACCATCACTCGCTTTAAGCATATTCTTCGTAGGAGCTTTTATAGGTCAATGGCTAAATATTTTAGTGATGAACAGGTATTGTAAGAATTAATTTCTATCAATTTAATAGATTACATTAGCCATCTATACATGTTAAAATTTCAATTCTGCTTTTGTTCCGGTATCTGTTTGCTTGTTGTACTAAAATAGTAAAAATAACATGCAATGGCTTGACATCTTTATACAGGCTTTTACTTCTTATTTTATAAAGAAATAAGAAATATTTATTTTGCAACTTATTTTTTGAAATTTTTAATTTGTACTTTGATTATTGTTTTCACACTCATAATTTACTAAAATCGTAATGAAAATCTAGTGAATACGAAGTGATAAGTTGTTCATAGGATTAAAATTATTTTCAGATTCAACAGAAGTATCAATGATTCTACATGAGGTTGTTTAATCAATAAATCATACCAATATTCATATTAACTAATAGGCATAATTTTTCATTTTCCATCAGTCATTTAGTGAACTTCATCTTTCAAAATAGTAGCCACCGCTTGTATTGTTAGTGAAAATGAAACACTGTTCAATGATACCTCATTCGAACAGGAGAGCTTTACTTATAATGGGATTTAAGTCTGGATGATGTTGGATACTTGATTCAACTTAAATAGCTGCATACCATTTTATCAACTTTATTGGCGATTCTGTGGTGTATTTATAGTTTTGAATGTATATAAGAAATACGGGAATTTAAAAACTGAAAGTGTTTTAGTTTTCAAAATACGAATCGAACCAAAACGTATTTATTTCCATCCTTTAATTATTATCCGTTATTCATTTTAGAAATAAAAAGCAAAAAAACGCTCATGTATTTTGAGTAATTAAGTTTTTATTCTTATATGAGGAAGGATCATTTCATAGGTAAACTATTTTTTTTTACTCGTAGTACCTATAACTATACTTGGTATATTTAACCCAAAATATACAGTTACTGGGTGGTATTTTCATACAAGCTTATGCGGTATCCACTGAGACAACTATATCCATCGTAATCTTAAGATACGCTCTGAAAGAAAGTTTCCTGTTTGTTATGTTGCTTCAGTTCGTAAATAATTTACAGACCTCATTAAAGATGGATGCAACGAAAGAATAGCGTAGGATGAAAAATATCTTCTGGAAACAACGGGAGAAAACTATATTTGAGTACATTTCTCTGGTAGAACTTCTTACTTAAATAAAATATACCGCGATACAACAAGATCAAAGAGCTCATTAAAATTAAAGCTGATGCAATAACTTTTAAATCAGAATGCTTTTATATATTGCGTATGAATGTATTTGCGAATTAATTCGATGTATAAATCCGAAATTAAGGGTTTCGATAAGGAATCTAGCAAACTCTCTTCAATGATAAACATAGCACGTTATCATTATAGAGAGTTGCTGATGAGAGAGTATCACTTCTCATAGATTCATCACTTCTCAATAGTAATTAATTAATTAACGTCATATTGGAGCATCTCACCGGGTTATTTGCGACGGTCCGGGATCAAATTATAAGGAAAAGACAACAACACATTGTTTTGTAACACGGTTAGTTGACGAGGTCAACACCGGAGATGGCGCTCTACTCACCACACGCTTATACCACACCAATGTGGGGACATTTAAGGCCATTACAGATTTAAACTACATCAGCAATGCGATCTTAGTTTGTACCGAGTTTCGAACTCGTCACCCACCGATTGCTAATCCGATGCTTTTCCAACTGGACTACCTTAGACAGGTAGCATATTACCAACCTTTACTAGAATAGAAGACATGGGGAAATTTTAAGCCCGCTGATTCGTTAGTTTTCAATTTTAAGCTCGCTGATTCGTCGGTTTCTCACCCCGTGATCTATGACGTCACGCACTCATAGTGTGCTGTGCACATACGTGAGAAGTATCAGTATTTATATGCAATGTTTACGAAAAAAAAGTTGAAACTGCTTCGACCGAAAATAGAATACTAATATAAAAGAAAGCCATAGCTTTTAGATGATTATAGTTGAACGGTTTGTGCCATGATTGTAACTGTTTTGTGTTTAAATGCAGTTTTAATTCCAGTATAGATTCTACATCCACAATTTAAAAATAGTTAATTTTCTAACTTTAAAGGACACTTGGGTCGTTGAACAGAATCGAAGGCAGAAACGGAAGTTTTTCCGTTATTACTGGGAATTTGTTTTATGGATTCGTTACTTATGTTCCAGATGTTTAGCAATGTGGGTTTTTAGATAGTTAATTTTAAGATCGTGTCTTTTTTTTTCGGTATTTCACTGAAACCCTCTGGTTTTGGAGATGGTTCTGACGGTGGTAGATTGGAGGATTTCAAGGGTGTTGTTATTTGCAGATCCCCAGATTTGGCTTGCATAGGCGATGGATTCCTTCGTAAGGAGTTGTATGGAATGTGTGAACTTTCGGAATTTTGAAACTTTTTCATTCTTAATCGGATATTTACTAATTAGGCACGGAATTTTCTTGTATTACAGATTAAATTGGATAATTAAGGTTGCAATATTTGTATGAAAACATGAACAAAGAAAAAGCATGTTTATTCGAAAATAGTATTTACGATTGACATGAAGCAGTATGAAGATTATTTTTTGCTTATCACAATATTTTTCAAATAATTAAATGTTTACAAAGTATTTCTTTAGTTGTCATTAAATCACATCCATCATAAAACCATAGGAGTAATTAAAAATGTGATCAATAGGAGCTAAATTCATACTTCAATACAAATTATTTATCAAAAAAAATTTCTTAGTCATACCAAAAGCCCTATTATAACCCTAAAATAGTATTTCTTAAAGTAATACCAATTATTAAATTTGGGATAGCTAATATCTCAGCTGCTTTCATTTGATACCGGCTTTCACTAGAAACTTCGTACCGAGTCCACATGAAGGCATCACGTACTATTTAAGACATCACATAGAGACGTCAAATATAACAGTTTGAAACCAACGAATCAACCGGCTTGAAATTTCCCCATTTATTCTACTCCAGTAAAGGTTGGTAATATTCAGCCCGGTATGTATCGTAGACATTTAACTGAATAATTTATAAAGAGTGTATTTGAACTCCTCCGACAAACTTGGAGGGGTGATAGTACGTATCAAGACCAACAAAAATACAATGGAACATGAGGCAGCAAATGACGTTGAGGGGAAGAATCGCGAAAATTCGTCTGCAATGTGTGACTGGGAAGAAACAACAACATTGTACAGAAAACATTTTTTGTACATCATAGGTACAGCATGTACAGAGCAAGCAAAATTGTTACAAGTTTTTCAAAGTGGACCTCAAGGCATAGGGCAGAACACCGTAGAAACGACTGGCGGACACTCTCGAAGGTTCCGGGTGTTTCCTGGATTTCTATGCAGCGGTCACAATCCTCGATATCAGATCATCCGGTGTATCCACTAGGGTGGGCCGAAAAATACTTTTTTTTTGCTATCACATTCTAATAGTGCGGAAAATTTGGCTCATGCAGTGAAAATATTGTGTAAAAAATTTCATCCCGATTTATTGATATCTTTTGCTCCCCCCAATGTGTCAATGTGAACCCAATAAAAAATCAAAATTCGGGCATTTTTATAAAAAATAAAAATGTTTTAATTACGTTCTAATAGTGCGCAAAAGTAAGCTAATCGATTCAATTATTAACGGTAAAAAAATTGGTTAAATGAGTACATATTTTCTGCCTCCCCAACGGGGGATAAATAGGAGAAAAAACTGATCACCAGTTTTTACCTTAATTGCAAAAGTCGATATTTTGAAAAAAGGCCTTTTTTTCAGTTTTTTCTGTTATTTGGCCTCCGTTGGGGAGGCAGAAGATATGTACTCATATAAACAATTTTTTTACCGTTAATATTGAATGTATTAGCTTACTTTTGCGCACTACTAGAACGTAATTGTAAACTTTTTATTTTTTATAAAAAATGCCTAAATTTTGACTTTTTGGAAGATTTGAACCATTTAGGGAGGCAAAATATATCATTAAATCCGTATCAAATTTTTTACACAATATTTTTACTGCATGAGCCAACTTTTCCGCACTATTAGAATGTGATAACAAAAAAATAACCTTTTTTCGGCCCACGCTAGTGTTGTCCACTGGTGTCTCAGGTGACTCCAGAAGAAGTCCAAGGGGTTAAGGTCCGGCGAGCGTGGAGGCCAAGAAAGGGCGCCTCCGCGTCCGATCCATCTTGCGGGATACGTTGCATTGAAGTGGTTATTAACGATGCGGGATAAATAGGGTGGGGTACCACCGTGTATGAACCACATTTCCCGCTACATGTAAGCACGTGAACGATGCCGGGATACGGGAACGATGCCGATGAGATGGTCTTCGACAAGCGTCCAGCTGATTTTGGGTGCAGGTGATTTGAACTGATTCCCTGAAAAATCTGAACAGAGGGACATAATTATTTGTAAAATAAACGTGATAATTGAAAATTAGGCTGTTTCGTTTGACAGGTACACCAATCGGACCACTACGTTACAAGGGTGCGCCAACCGACGACTGATGTACGCAATCCACGGCCAGCCGCCTGACGCCTCCTAACTACGTCACAATTTTCAGACGCATTTTCGCGATTTTCACCAACTCAACGTCATTTGCGACCTGAAAATCCTCACGTTGGGTTGGCGTGGAAGCTTGTTGAGTGGGGTGCCAGCTCAGGTGATGCTTCGTCATCTGACCGTGGTTCAAAATTACGAGGTGTTGTCCTCGGATCTTTCCCTTAAGGGACTGATCCCGGACCGTCGTCAAAAACCCGTTGTGTTGCTCTAGTACGACGTTAACTAAAATTACCATTACCATCATTTGAGACCCCATGTTCCATTTAATTTTTTGTTCGTCTTGATCCCTACTGCCCCCCTCTCCAAGTTTTTCGGTATAGTTCAAATACACCCTGTATAAGAACGGAGAGGATGGTCCAAAATCAAAACAACACAATCTAACCCTGTCAATTCCAATAGTATAAGGATGTATACTGTACAGATGGATATAAGTTTTACGTAAGGTCGTTCACAAGGTGTTGGGTTGATTGTGGTTGTTATTTTAGCTAACTTATCATCCATTTCAATGCCATACACTTTGCAATGCTCAGTAAGACACTATAGACTGACGTCTTTGTCTTTTTATTTGACACGATTGTGTGCGTGCTAATAAAGTAAATGTGTATTTACAATTTGCAAGATCATGTGCTCTAACGTACCATACTCATTCAGACGATTAGTCGTATGACATTTTTCGGAAAATATTAAGATGAAAAGGTCCAGGTCAATTTCAGTTAGCGGGAATGACATGGTATGTACTTCTCTTCCCAGGTATGGTAAGAGGTTCAGTTTCTTTACGTTCCTGGCCATCCAGTGCCTTTGTGGAGTCGTGACCGCCATTGCCCCTGATTTCGTGTACTTCGCTGTCCTGCGGTTCTTCGTGGGGCTCACTTCATCGGCTGTCGTTTCTTCACCGGTTGCTTTAGGTAAGTTTTAAAACACAATGCAAGCACTGCATCATTTCCATTAAAGTGTTGACTCAAGGGATTAAATCAGTTGTATTGTAATACACAATATATTGTTAAATATAGCACACACAATTACGTGATACAACTATAGCTGTCAAGAATACAATTATAGCTGTCAAGAATACAATTGTAGCTGTCAAGAAGTGTACTTGAGATGTTGTTATAGTATGATCTATCCATACCGTAATAACCCAGGCAGCAAACTAGTAACTGTTTTCACTGACCGTATAAATAATGGGGTCCACACATACAGAAAATTCCATGTTATGAAAAACGAAAGTGAAAATAAAAATTATTGTAACGAACTTTGACAATAGTTGACAGACAAAAAAAAATCATTGATTGGAAAGATGCGTAAGAGCATGAGGTATATACTACTATTATATCCTACTTAAAAACTAATATGTTAGTGATCAGGGAGGCATGAGGAGAGGAGTCTATTTTTAACAGCCAACAATTTATTAACAATTCAGAACATCACGAACACGAAAACAATGAATCACACGAGGATACGAGCGTGTGTACATCCATTCTCATGATACAATATTAATGATAATTATCTCGTATATACTTTTGATGACCCTAGCGCCATTTATTGGCTGTTAAAATTATTAAGCTACAATAAGACTATAACACTACAGCTATACATTTAAAATAAGATTATGAATGTAAAGTAATTAAAAATTAATTAGTTTACAGTTTAAAGGATTAAACTGCTCTTTGATATTAGTATTGAAGGAAAGTGTATGGATTATATAAAGGTTTAGGATTAAAGCGTACTTTGGTATCTTTCAAATTGCACCACTTTCGCAGTTCCACTTCATGTAATCCAAAGGTACACTGACCTAAAGCTAGCCCAGTACAGTCGAAATTCAACATATTTCGGAGCCCCTTCCCACCCTCAGTGCGCATGCGCAGTTAATCCGAAGGTCATGTGAGGTGCGGTTATCCTATGTTTACACGCCGCTATATTTTATCTTTTGGATGTGTCTTCTAGTCTTGTAATCATAATGCAAAACATGTGTAACACTTTTTTGAAACGCTCAACAGGCCTGTTCATGCATACCGCTAGGACTATTCCATTTCTAAAGACGTTTTCACGTTAAATTATACCATTTTCATATGCAATTAAATTGAAACATTTAGTGTAAGCACGTATATTTTAAGGTCACTAGTTTAAAATATTATTATTGTTTTATTTAAATATCAAACAATATATTATCTGTCATTTTACAGTAAATACTTTTTGTTAACTTCCTATATACTATTTCAGCTCAGGAATTAGTCGGACCCTCTCATAGAAATCAAGTATCCATGCTTAGTCAATCCGCCCGCAGTTTGGGTTATTTATCTTTATCCATAATGGCTTTTCTCGTTCGGGATTGGTCGCATATTGCCTTGGTTACGACGCTACCGTTCGTCGCTTTCTTCTTATATTGGTGGTAAGTACCTCACACAATAGAATCAAGTTTCATGCGCATTTCCTTTGCTCTTCTCCCTGACAGGTTTCCCCACTTCGATGTAACCAAAATTACATGTAGATTGTAACTATCGCTTACGTTATTATCAAGGCATTTATGTTTTGATTACTATAATAACAGTTACGGTTGTGTAGAATTGTTAATAGTTACATTTATATTACAGTACAAAGTCCCAAATCCGGAATCCTCTGGAACACGGCAATTCCAGATTTCGGATTATTTACATTTTTTGTCAAATAAACCTTAATCTAACGAGCGAATTTCGCCTTTTAAATAGTAAAATATCAGATTTATAAATAAGAATAATTTTTAGAAAAGTAAAAACCCTTTTAAAACGCAACACATTTTACTTGCAAATCTAAATTTTCTGTGTGGTATTTACTCAGAACATGTCCGTTATTTTGCTATATTTCACCAATTAGGTCCAGGTTTAATTCTTTGTGCTTTAAAAATTGTCGGAAAGATGTAAACAAAGTAATAAAAACAAAAACATGTAGGTTAGCAATTTGATTTTGGACTTTGTACTATATTATTAAAACAACTGTGTGTTTGAATTATTATTAATACAGTTATATTTTATTGGTTCGTTAGTTGGGTCTTATTGCATTTAGCAATATATGGGCAAGCAGGCCAAACACAAAACAGACAAGTAGTTGTGTTAGGATTATAATTAAAAGATTGATGGTTGGATTATTATTTAAACCGTTATGCTAGAATTTTTATTAACCCTCATTTGCATTTAAAACTGCCTAACAGTGATCAGCCTATGACACGAAGTCTTTTTCTAATTTCAATTTTCATTTATTTGTACTAATAGGACAGTTTTCTTGACAGTGTATACGTCATCAACAAACGATACGTCATTAACAAAACTCACCAGATCTTGATAGATGAGGTATTTGGTCTTTGACAAAAGTGTCCAGATCTTGATGGACGAGGTATCTCGTCAAAACCATTTGGAGGGTTAATAGAGTTATGTTAGGATTATTACAAATATATTTATGTTTAAATTATTAATACGAGTTTCTGTTGGGATTGTTGTCAGTACAATTATGTTTGGATAGCTGTTAATACTTATACAGAGGCTGTTCACACATTTTTTAGACAATGTATATTGTATCCACAAAACTAAAATACATAAAATTCTTGTGTTTTAAATGTTCTATTTGTTAGCCCTTATTCTGAACTATCTTTCGACACCGTAATTACCAGGATAATAATGCCTTTTGAAGTGTTAGAAGTGGTATTCTATCCCATTCCTCCTGAACAGCTTTCCAGAGTCCTGTAAGGGTTGTGGGACGACGCTTGGATAATGCAGATTTTAAAAGTCCGAAAGCACAAAAATCCATATGTGATACATCGGGAGTTTTAGTAGGGATATCAGTGAAGGGTAGGGCCTTGATACAGGTTTTTTGTTCCATTTCTTTTAGGAAATTTACAGAGGATTTTGATGTGTGACTGCTAGCTTTGTCTTGATGAAGTTCCACAGATGGATGGCACTGTGGGCAAAGCGATGGCATTTCATTCAGAAAAATTGGCCATAAAATATGTTCCTGATAGTATTTGGAGTTAATCGACATTTTTTCGACTCTTTATTTTTAACTTGCCATTATATGAAAAACCAGCAGCAATCATGAATCCCTTAGAAAAACTTTCTTTCGATTCTGTGAACCATGAACTTAAATTATTTTCTCCCCTTTTATGATAATAAATGGCTCTGGTTGCAGCAATCATTTAAATACACCCATAATCCATCTATTGTGACAATTTTTTACCATTTTTCTTTGGATAAGTGTTTCTTACATTGAATTCGGCAGCGTGTCCTGCGTTCAGCGATATGCTTTGGAGAAAGACGATGCACATTGCGTTTTTTCGCTTTCTTAAGATTTAAATCAACGTTTATCATTTTGTTTACAGTGGACACCGAGCATTTTAATGATTTTGCAACTGCCCTTTGACTAGAGGGAGTTTCTTTTAACATTAAACAACGTACCTTTGCAACAGTCGAAGATGTCCGTTTCTTCCTTGGATACTTGTTTGGAATTTTTGCCTCTCTTGAGACTCCAATTTGGCATTTTTTTCCTTTCTTGTTGACGATATTACCTATCGACGCTTTAGATATCGCAAAACCATGACTCGCACATCGTTTTTGGATAACGGAATATTTCTCTTCGGAAAAAGCATAAATATAGCCTTCGAACCACTGCTTCGTTAAAAACGCGATTTTGAATGAAAACAAACCGAAGACGATAATTTTGACTTCTAAAAAGATAGTACAACTGCAATTATTTCTTTTGCAGCAAACGATTTGTTATTACCGCTAACCAAAATCGTTTAAAAAATGTGCGAACTGCCTCTGTACAGTCAGTATCGGTTATATAGTCAGCTCAGCGGACTAGAAAAATCAAACCATATAAACGGGGTGGCCATATATGCGGAACAATGCTTCACTATTTAATTATGGTAGGATTATATTCACCTATCAGAATATAGGTCTGATAAACAATTAATTAAACTTTTGAGAACATTTTTAGAATTAATTAGCAAAGTAAAAACTGCAGTAAGAATAATGCAATATTTTTTTAGTGAAATTTATTAGCTTATCTTACCAATCTAAGTGTAGCAAGCATACGTACGTGCATCCATATTCAATGCACTTATCTCTACTATTATAAAAGAAAGTGTTTGTTTTTCTGTTTTTCGTTATCACAGTCCTGACGAATCTACGGCACTTACAATAATGGGATTTGGCACACAGGTAGTCCAAATTTTTTTAAATTTTAGGATCGCGGAGAATTTTAAAATTCTATCATGAACATTTTTAAATGAATGTGATGGAATTTAATTATTATTATTTTCTTTGGAATGAGAACAGCATAAAAGTTCACAGATTTGTAATTAATTTGTTTCCTTTCCGTTTTCATTTTGCGGAGAAAAACAATTTGTCATCAGATTTAAAAAAAAAAAAATTAAGTTTTAACATAAATGAACATTTTTATTCGTCATGTATGATCCCACTGAAACAAAATTTTCCTTTACTCTTTTCGTCTCAATTTCAGCGTACTTTTCAAACAGGAGAGCTAACTTCAACCAATAAACAGACAGATGTCCACCTGTTGCGCTTGAGGAGGAAGAGAATTGAGGAGGTGGGTTGGTAACGCCGAGGATGTTTCAATGAAAAAGAGAAATGGGGGGAAGGGGAGAGAAGTTAAGGCGCAAATTTAGGTCCTCTCCGGGTCGCAAAGACTTTTTTCTTCTGGTCATTCCCTGTGTTGCTCCTCGCCTCAAGAACTGATACAGCAATTACCATTTTAAAAAAACGATAACCTCATTGAAAAGATAAAAAATACCCGACCAAATAACCGATAACCAGGGGAAAAAAATGACTATATAAGCAGTGCTCTTTAACATGTGTTCCTTATTAAGTTAGACGGGACTTTTGAAACTGACCATATAAGTGGGGTGACCTTATAGGAGGGTGACCATATAGCCGGTACTGACTGTATTAGGAATTATTATTAGTGCATTTGAGTTTAGAAATAAATTGATAGTTTTGGTTACGATTATAATCAAGACGTGTGTGGAATATTATTATTTCAGAGTTTATTTTTGTTATGTTTCTATCATTTTATTAACACATATAATTATTATTAACACAAATAGTTGTTTTATTATAAATATATTATATCAATCCTATAATTTAGGGTAGGGTAAAACCAGTGCCATTGTCCAGATTTTATTTCGGAATGGGCCCAAAGTTAAAACGGTTTTTTCCCATAGAAAGTAATTCATTATCTTACATTTAATACGATACCTTGTTATGTTTAGTTAGCTACATAAAAATTGACTCTTATCTGTCGATATCCTAATGACTGTACAATGGTTTTTCCACAAATATTTATAAAATGAATAGTATTATATAGTATTAAGAATCGATTCATATATTTGGAAATTTAGATTTTACTGTTATATTAGTTGGAAGAATGACGCGACACAAAGATATGTGAATATGTTAAAAGATGGATTATCGTAGAAAAAAACTATATCAATATTTAGTGTTTTCATATTTAGTAATGAATCTTGAGTCGTTAACCCATTTTATTACACGGTGAATGGTAATCCATAAAACAATAATTGTTTTTTTAAGAATAAAATTATAGCTATTTGGAATGAAGAACATAATAAAGTGTTTCCTACGTTTTTGTACTTTATTTGAAGATATTTTAGACAGTTAAAAATATTATATTAACATTTCTGTGAATATAACATACTCTTGCTTATTCATTAAACAATGGAATATATTAACAAAGCAAACCTCCCGCATACACATATTCATAACATTTGACATAAAAATATAAATATGTGCTCATAACTTACAAACTAATTGAAAAACAATCATAAATGTAATGCTGTATCAATGAATTTAGAGAATTAGGTCATAACTTACCGTATCCGGTGATAACTTCATACTGATAAAAACTAAAGTATGTACCCACAACATTTTTTTTTTTTTATAAAATAATCTAAGTTAAAGCAACTATATTTGTACCTTAGTAGAAAAAGTGCCGTGTCCATTTTACACGTTTTTTAAACACCTGATTTGATAATTTTAACTTTTTAATTTATGATGCAACTTACGAAAATTACTTAATTAATTATTTTATAATGTACTATCTCTCATACTGGTAGCCTGAGAGACCTTCTTGTAAAATAGGCATCGTTAAAGATAGATTGAAAATTTCAACGAATTTGAAATCTGCGGAAAATTTTACTCCAGATTATTTAAGAATAATCCTCCAGAATTTGCACCTTAAATGTGATTTTATTAAAAAAAATAATTTTTTTATTGTAACTTTAATATTTTAGCATTACGAATTTAGCCTCATTTTACGAAGACATTAATTACGAACACAAAAAGAGCTATTTATCTCGATTAATAGAAAATGTATAACTTGAATGGAGTACTTAGTGGCCTTCATTTATTGTTTTATATAAATACCAACTAAAAATAGGATGAATATTTAAATGTATTCGATGTTTTGAATAGTTTAGAACCAAGGGGATAGTAGGTAATATTATTTCTGAGATAACGTATACCGACAACGGTCCGTTTAAGTTTTGATGTGTAGCAAAATGTCTTTAAAATACAGACATTAAAAAAATACTATAAATTGCATGTTTAAATTTAGCTTTATTTTAAAGACATTTGCCAAGCATGAAAACTTAAACGGATCGTTCTCGTTACATCTTATATCATTAATAAAATTACTTACTATCCTTTGTCTAGTAAACTCTTTAAAACATGGAATAAAGTTAAATATTCATCCAATTTTTATTTGCTATTTATATAAAGAAAGAAGTTAAGGCTACTAAGTACTCAATTCAAGTTATATATTTTCTGAAAATCAATAGCCCTTTTTGAATCATAATTAATATCTTCGTCAAATGCGTTTAAATTCGTGTTGCGAAAATATAAAAGTTACAATAAGAAAAATTATTTATTTGAAGAAATTCACATTAAAGGTATTAATCTGGTGTAAAATTTTCCGCATATTTCAAATCCGTAGAAATTTTTACTCCATTTTTAACGATCGCGAAGGTAGAAACTTGTACTAGGGATTAAAAAATGCCTTTTGTTTTGTTTCTCTAATAAAATAAACCACTACAAAAAAAACCGGCGACTGAACTTCCTAAGTGACTATTTTTTCGTCTCTCATACCGGTCTCCTGCGAGTCTTCTCGTGTGAAATTCTCGTATGGTTTCTATGAAAGTTTCGTCACCTTCATAGTGGTAGGAGACATCCATCTCCTTTGTCTAAAGGCACCCTAACGTTACATTCCGAAAAATAGAAAGAAAGGTGAAAAAAAAACAACTAATAAATTAATTTTGAAATATTCTATATTCAATTTCAAAGTTAGGGTGCTACACAGAAATCGCAAACCATTAGGACTACCGGTGTGCCGAATTTCATTATTGTAAGTGCCATAGATTTGTCAGGACACTGTGCACCAGTGCACAGAGAAACACTTCCTTTTATAAAAGTAGAGAAGAAGATTGAGAGGAGGATATAGGAGCTATTTTCCTTAATAAACTTCATCACCTTTAAATAATTTGTTAACGTAACCCAAAATTAGGATATTTGTTTCAAGTACAGAAACATAAACAATATATTTTAATGACCTGATTTCATTAAAGCTGAAAAAAAAAACAGTGTTATATAAAAACGATAGTCAAAATGTAATAAAAATATATTCAAATAGAATAACAGTTAAGGAAGTGAAAACGATCGACTGATTCAGCATTCGATGAAGTTTGTCAAAAACATCTTAATAACTATATCTAACCCCAAAATAGAAAAATTTCTATTTTCCTTCTTTGCCTTAAGACTCTTTCTCGAATCAACCCCAAAGAAATGTTTTTATGTTTCTCTCAATCCCAGCGAGTTACCTCAGATAATTGCTTCCACCATCTTAACTCCTCTGTTATTTCCTGGTTAGAAATATTTTAATGACATTCCACAGTCAAAGTTCGTATGTGCATGTACACATCATTTGAAATTATGTATGGCTTTAGATTAAACGCGCTGGTTACGTGATTGTATAGAGGCCATGCAAGAGAGAAATAATTTCAAACGAACGTTTGTGTCAGAATGTTACCATAGCTCTTTTTAATCAAATAAAACTCAGCTTAAAACTTGTCGATCAGGTTAATTACATCTTCTTTTAACACATGACTAATTTGACTTTTTATCCTAATCCGTAACTAATGTACCTGCATTGATCCAAATGCTGTTGTGGAACACGATGTAAAATATTTGGATAAAATATTATATACAGTGACAATTTTGAAGTTGATAATGCAAGTTTTTAATGCAGAATGCATGTGTCGAACATGTGCAATAATCCAGCAGTTGGTTAGGGTATTTCCAGAGTCTCCTGATTGGTTAAAAGAAAGGGGAAGGTACGAAGAAGTTGGAAGGATGTTTGAAGTGATTGCTCAAGCCAATGGTAGGGAGCTGACTCCAGAGTACATCATCAACATGAAAGTAAGTTTCAATTCTAAATACATGCTATAACTAGTTTTAAATGGTTTTTTAAACTGTACGTAAATAAAATTAGTAAATTATAAGTAGGACAGAAACTGTCACACACCCATGGGTATTGTTTTCGGTAACTACTTGCCATGAAACTGAACAGATGTTAGCAAGTTAAATATGATTTTTAGTGTGGTGTCTTTGTGGAAACTAAAGATTTGCAAAAAATCGGACTGCTTGTTTGGGGGTGTTATGGCCTTGGACCTTTGCATGTTCTTCCTGGTCAATTGAACGCCGACACCTACATGGACCTTTTGGACAATCAGGTTCCTCCTACACTCAGGCAATTTTATGGAATGGACGAATGTTACTTCCTGGATGACAACGCTCCATGTCATGTTGCAGCCTCTGTCAAGCAGGGGTGTCAAGATATGGATGTAAAACGTCTTTCCTGGCCTGCTTAGAGTCCCGACCTAAACTCTATATAGCATTTTTGGGCGAGTTAGAATGACATTTACGGACTAGGGAACCACGACCTAAATCTAAAGCTGAGCTGGCGACATTATTTCAGCAGGAATAAACAAAAACACCCAGCTGAGTATCAAAACATTGTTGAAAGTATGCTGTGAAGAGCTGCTAGTGTAATTACAGCACGTGGGGACCATATCCTTATTAAAGCAAGTATTACTTCCTTTATTCGATGACATCTTGCTGTCCGGTCCAGTATTGTAGGATAGTATATGTTTAGTACGACCTCAGAAAATTTCACTTTGTTTAGTTAATTATTCTGTTGTGACCTTTAACTGTTACTTCGTTATGCTATGAATGGCATATTTGTGAGAATTAAGCACGCTGTTGCATTTAATCGTATTAATGTCTTGTTTAATCTTATAAATCCTGTTTTTAGCGGCGTTTCCGAATAGAAAGATCCATGCTGGAAGAAAGGAGGAAAAGTGGGACAGAAGAACGTTACACAGTCTGGGATTTGTTCCGCGGTTCAAACACAAGCAAGAAAACCACTGCCATCATTTTCATATGGTTAGTATTTAACACACTATATATTTTTTACATTAAGTATTTCGTAATATTTACAAATATGATCAGTACAAACACAGTTGGTGGAGTCTCGTATTAACCTCAATCCAACCGAAAATCGTCCTATACGTGGACTCTGAGCACGATAAATCTGTCGTTGCCTGAAATGACCTTAAGTTGGTATAGTGTGGAATTGTGGAGAGTGGTGTGCCGCCTCAAGTTCTGACCTCGTTTTATGACCGTAGTACAAATTTACGAGGTCTTGTCCCTGGGTATTTTCCTTAAGGATTGATCACAGACCGTCATCATTAGTCCGTTGTGTTTTTCCAGTGGGACATAAATTTTACCACATACCAACCTGGTAAATACAATATTTTATAATGTCAAATTACCTATCTAAAAGTATTATAAAATATTTACAAAATAATTATTGAACATCTTACCTATTGTACTGTCAAATATGCAAATTTTGTAAGTGTAGATGGAAGTAAAATAAGTTGTTGGATCACCCTTTAAATTTTAAGGCATGTCACTTTGAGAAACTATAAATACAATGAACATAGAACAGTATAAAAATAAACCATCGGTAAAGTTTAAAAATATGTGACACTTTCGCGAAACTTTGGATAAACGAGTTATTCCAACACCGTGTAATAGTAACATATGTCAATGCTGCCAATTATATAAATCTTAAGAATGCCTTATTTTTTCCAGTAAAGATTCAATTGCCGAGTTTAGTTCCTTGATTGGTCACAAATGCGTGCATACTTATTTTATTGTAATATTGTTGATTCTCTTAATGGTAATTAATGTAATAGTAGGCAACCTAGCACTAAACTTAGACACTTTCACTACACTCTATATTTTTAGCACTAGAGTACGGAAATATTGAGAAGGACAGAAATTGAATGACGTGAAGACAAGTGCCTGGTGTATGTTTTATTTAAAATATGTGAGGTGGATATTGTGTACCCACGTGACATTGTTATCTCCACCTGATACCGCGCGGTTAATCGTAACATATCTACTTTTAGCCACACCTCTACTTTTAATCTGTTGTTAGACTGCGATTAGGGATTGAAATATGTGTGTTGTAGCTGCCTATTGTGAAAGTTCGTCCCGTTTGTTTTTTTGACAAATATCGAAGAAAAATTATTTTATTTACTGAAAATTACTTTTAACCAATTTAGTAAACGTCTTTTTGTTGTTAGATTACCTCTATCTATCTTTTCGGTGTCTGCATCACCTCGCATTCACATAATTTTTTAAGTTTCTGGTCATAAAACTGAAGTTGGTAACGAAACTTTCTGCACGGCACGTGAATTCCTAAACCCTCACCATACACAAAACATACCCTAGCCTACAATAATGGACCGGAAAACAAGATGTGATAGTATAAGGGAAAGAATACATTCTTAAATAGAGGTTGGTCCCCCACGTGCTGCAATTACACTAGCAATCCTTCTTCATGCTTTCAACAAGGTTTTGATACACAGATATCAGTATGTTTGTCCATTCCTGATGCAAGAATGTCGCCAGCTCAGCTGTAGATTTCGTACTCGGTTCCTTGCTCCGTAAGCGTCGCTCTTAAGTGTCCCACCAATGTTCTATGGGGATTAAGTCGTGACTCTGAGCAGGCCAGGGAAGACGTCTTACATCCATATCTTGATAATACTGCAACAGAGGGGCTGCAACATGACATGGGGCGTAGTCGTCCTGGAAGTAACACTGGCCCATTCCATAAAATTGCCAGAGCGTAGGAGGAACCGGATTGTCCAAAATGTTCATGTAGACATCGGCATTGAATTGACCAGGAACAGAATGCATAGGTACCAGGCGATACCATGAAAAATAACCCCAAACAAGTAGTCGGATTTTATGCCCGTCATCTGGCGCCCGGACTGTAGTGTTGTGTATCTTCTTACGCGTCCAGCGAAGCATTCTTGCCACTTTGGAAATAAAAAAGCATAATATATCAAAAGTGCTACTCGAAATTTTCTGCCACTTTTAATGCTTCACAGAATTTCTATAAAACAACCCAATAACACAATTTTGTTACACGTGATGCAATGTCATCTAGTGGCAAAAACGGGACAAACTTTTGCATCAGCTCAATATCTCCCTGTTAAATAAACGGAATCTGTCTGTTTCTTCAGAACTTCTCTCGACCACATATGCACTTGGACTAATTTTACAACAGCTTTAAACGTTAATAGGTCGTCATAAACGCATCTAACTCATTGTATCCAAATTAGAAAATAATAACACATCAGACCTAATTGCGATAGTGCAGGTACTCTGCATCGCAGTGTTGCTGTTTTCCTTCTGATTGTGTGTTCTAACTCCTTACCCCCACTTAAAATGGATCATTTGATCGTTAATCAATAATAAGGCGATAGTTCACACCTCTGTTGGCGCCATGCGGAATCGATAGCGTCCCCATCTTAGAAAAATATTTCCACTTCATTTCGTTTGCAGAAGGAAATCGTGAAGTATCATTCCGATTATTTCAGAGAGGAAGCGCTCGTTTTAAATCCGTTTATGACCTGGAAATAGAATAAATAACCATAATAAATATTATGAGGGGTATAAAGAGTAATCTTTATCGCTTATGCTCTGATAAGGAAATTACTTATTTCGATCTTCCTTTTCGTTCTTGAAAATATATCACTAAGATGTGATAGACTGTATCTGTCAATGTAAGTAGTGGTAGTGGTTTTGCAGCAGAACGGTGCTGGCGATTGCTATGTGTTTGTGGACCTGACATTTCTTTGCTTGCTTGTCGAATACGATTTCAGAACGTCTATAATGAAAATTACAAAAAAAAAATGTCATCAGAATTGATACAAAATGATCCAGCGGGTAATTTTTTAAACGAATCAAAATTACAAAACACATAAGAGTGATGAAAATATTTTAATGGTATAAATTGAAATTACATAGTAGGCCATTAATGATAAAGAGGTTCGAAATGACCCCCCTCTTTAACAAGGTTCGATGTAATGATAGTCCTCTGTGCGTATTATGTACAGGGTGCTCCAGCGGTTAATGTTTGAAACGAATCGAAATTTCAAAACACATATGGTGTAAATTAGGTTAAAAAAAGTTTAGTTTAATTAAAAGAAGGTTTGTGGAATCAAATTCCTACATAGGTTATCTGGATATATTAAATTGGCCGCACATAATTAACAAAAAAAAAAGGCTTGTGAGCGACTAAGGCAAAATCGGTTAAATGTCTGTCGTTTAGAAAGAAGAATGATGATTTTCACCACCTCGAAGTTGACGCAGTGGGATGTCCTGTACTTTGTGGAATCAACTACGAAGGAAATTCGAGAAAATGGAGAGTCAAAATATTCTTTATTTTTCTTCTAAGGGACCGCTGGTCGCTGTGGTCGAGTTCGATGCTGGAGTTATGGAATTGACATCGCTTAATTTTCAGTGAGTGTCCAAAGGTAATTATCTGTGTGTCGTGTCGGTTACAAGAACCCGAGAATGATTTTGAGGAATTGGTCGATTTCGTTTATCAGTCCAAAGAGGAAGGATTTCATAAGTACTCTATGAAATCTAACATGAGAAGATCTGGAGATTTTCGTGGCTCCAAAAACAGCAAAGTTGGACTAGCGATGACGCGATCCAAAGGACACCGTCAATTATCGACACCATTAAAGTGCGAAGTCAAATAGAAGGTCGTAGCACTTTTGCACCCTCGTCCTGATTATGAATGAAGACGAGTTCATTTAACGTTGAACGATTAAGAAATCGTAGTTGTAGGGTGATGTCACAACAGCGAAGCGAAGGAGTATTGTCTCTCTAACAAAAATCGGGACGAGAAGATTATAATTTTTGGGGTGAAAACACCGCCGCAAACCCAAGGAGTAGCATCTCTCTGACTAAAAAAAAGGGGGGCTCTCTAAGAGAAAAAACCAGTCCCTTCGTCCTCTTTCCGGGATTGCCAAAAACGAAGGTCACCCCAATGCGAGGGGAAAATTAACGCCAATAAATTACATATAGCACGCGGGAGAAAGACAATGGGGGTTATTCCGTTATCCTAACGGAATGTTCAAAAACCTCAGGAAGAAGAGAGCCAAATCATGCCAACATCTTCCGGTAATTAAAAAGTGTCGCGGTTGAAGGTTATGGTGGAGTGGGGTTGACCTTGGAAGGTCACCAATTGTCCAATAAGTGTGGGCAAAGTAGAGATGAGACCGTGTGAAACAAGAGGGGTCGCTGTTCCCTAAACAAGATAAACCTCAAACCAGAAAAAAAATTCCAAGAAGGGAAAAAGTCTGCCAAAACCAATCTCTACTTACAAGATTTTCGTAGCTAGGAAGCCGGGAATGGGGTCGAAAAAAACAACTGTGCAGGGAAACTAATTCTTGCACTCATTCCTTTTCCAAAAAATCCGGGGTGGAATGGAAAATAGTTATAGCATGTGGGGAAGGGTAAGCCTTCACCACAACACATAAGAGTGATGAGAAGATTTTAATAATATGTATAGTGAAAGTTATTGTTGACAGTTAATGATAAAGAGGTTCAAAGTGACCGCCTTCTTTAACAAGGACATCAGTAAGGCGGTTCAGGAATCCGTCCTCCACGTGTGAGCAGACTTCGATGTCAATCGTGTTGACAGCAGATATAACGGCATATTTCAGTTCAGGAAGTGTCTTAGGACTTGTCTGCCACACTTTGCTCTTCAAATAACCCAACAAGAAGAAATAGCAAGGGTTTAAATCCGGGGAATAGGGTGGCCATTCAATGCCACCTTGGGTGCGATGGGTAATCCAACCCAATGATTCGACCGTGAAAATGCTCACTGAGCACTTCGAAAACTCTCGCCGTACGATGTGGTTTTGGACCATCCTGCATATACCAATGACCATGGACCAAGTCATTACCGTGAAGAAAAGGGATGAACTCCTCGTCCGGAAATAATCTGTATTTTGCAGCGTTTAATGTGCCGCCGTTGAAAACTGTACCATACACTCACGATGGGAGGATATTGCGCACCACACAAGAAAGTGCCTACACTAATGATCACGCGCACCAAGTTTGGCATCACTTGCTCGCAGTTAGCACCATCTATTAGACTTTTTGAATCATTACCTGCTGGCCACCTATACAGGCCACCTATACAGGCCACCCTGTATATGGTTTTTGAATAAACATGGCTAATTACATTGCAACCCAAACTTTTGCTGAAATGGCGAGAAATAACATTTTGAGGAAACTCGGTACTGATCATCCACGGTAGGGAAGTGATTAACGTCGCTTCGGAGAAACACAGATCTCAAGGATAAATCTCAAAGGGAAAGGTGAGAGGACAACCGTAATTTTTAACCACAGTCAGATGCCTTGGAAACGCATGAGCTAACAATCCACTCTCTCCAAGCATCCACATCAAGCAAGCGTGAAGATATTCGATGCCTCGAAAGATTTAGCATGCACAAGCCCTCGTGTCCACGACGGTGTTTGAATGGACCGAGTTCCGGTTGCTAATCCGTTTCTATCACAACTGGACTACCCCGGCCGTTTAATATAAGTATTACAAGTAGTTACATACATTTTTGGAACCATCAACCCTTTAAAATTGTAGAACTCTTTATTTGAGTATTTTGTATTACCACTTAATATTTACTCCATACTACCTCTTTAGGATAAGGACGGGCATTAGGTGAAATAGTTGAAGTCAGGCAGGGATTTTATCCTTCGGGATTGCTCCTGTGCGCTTGAAGGCTATTCCAACATACCTAAAATTCTAGCAGGCTCTAGGAGCTAAGTAAAACTTCTAATATAATGAGAAACTGCACTCCCATCATGTTTAACATCATGTTAACAAGGGAATATATTCATTTTAATTATGTGCTCGTCTTGAACTTTTTGATAGTACATGAACTCTATATTGTATAGACCAATTGGTATAAAAGAACAGCAACATTAATTGAGGCGTTACGGATGCAAAGGGCGAACTCAACAAATGCTAGTTTACAGAAAAACGAATTTAAACATGGAGCTCTACCACTCTTTATACATAGGAGAGCTACTGTCAGCCCTACTTTCATACGGTTAGAAAGGGAGAACTTAAAAAACAAATTAATATTATTATTTACTAATGTCCGTCAAACCAAAGTATGGGGAAAACAATTTATAAACAACGAGGGATATATTTTGTTTTCAAATAGATTGCCTCTATGAAATTTTATGAACTCTTTACTGTCTGATACATTTGATGCTTGCTTGTGTGTAGCCAAACCAGTCCAATTTATAGAATCAAATTTTTCTTTATTAATTCTATCACACCTCACCTCTTTCTCTATCTGTATCTCTGGTGAGTGTGAGTGGTTCGTTTTATCTACTGGAGAGGGCAACACTTCATAGATATATTTAATCTATTTATTTGGACATCTAGTTATATAAGAATATAGTATTACAATGTAGTAGAAAACAGCAGCAGACAGCCCCTCATCGTCCGTTCTCTGTCGTCTCCGCGGGTCGAATCTCTTTTCTTTCCGCTCTCACCCTGTCTCCTCCTAACCCGGATGACCTTCCCCTGACACCCCTGCCAACGTCCCTAGGGATGTCTCGTCCCCCCCCCCTAACACCAGTTCCTTGTGTTGGCCGGAGAACCTCAGATCCTCACAAATTCAAATTGAAAATAGACAATCAAAAGAGCTATTCATTCAGCCTCCAGCAAACATTTCAATATCATTATATTACTAATAGCCAGAATATTGATTTATTCACTAGGCCAAGCGCAAAAAATAATCGATACTATTCGATATCGATAGGTTTTATTTAGTTCATTCACTTCACAACACAAGCTATTGAAATTCAGTCAGAAATTCTCTCAATCATAAGACAGATAAATCTATTTCTACCCACAATACCACGTAAGTGCTCCTTTCTACGTCCTATTTAATTGCTATCATTTTTCAAAGCAGTTTTCAATTAAAACTTTACATTTATTCCATAATCTTCTCTTCGTATTTCCTATTGTATGAAAACCTCATCCAATTATCCACAAGCCTTTATAACCGAAGATGGATTTCGTTCCGAGTTCAACATCCACGGTTATTTTCACAATGGATTTGAACATGCACGAACATGAATCCACCAGTTTGTTCACCAACAGAAAAAAAAAAAGAAACTAAATAGGGGATTACTCTTCTTCGGTTAATGAGAGAGTCCATATCAGTGATCGATTGTGTTCCAAAGAAAGAATAAATTCAATTTTATTATTCATATTCCATTGTTTCAGGCGCAACGTTGGGACATAACTTACGTGAAATTAGCATTGGAGCCATCCGTTCCACTTTATGTCAAACATTTGGAACGGCCTTTTCTTTTAAGAGGGAGGGAAATGTTTGACAGATGTTTTCCCCCAGAGAGGCAGAACTTATGAAAATCACTTATGAATGCTTCGGGATGCCAATTACCTTTCACGTGTGCGGCAATCTCTTTCCGGCACTGTGCCATTTTTCTTTTTGGCATTAACATTCCCCTTCGATCCACCAGAGTCATCAAAAGAAAAACGACCAGGAGGGTTCTGGAATAAAAGGTGACGTATTCCAAGTCCGGAAAACAAACTTCGGATAATGGTTTGAAAATGTTCGTTATTATCGTGGTGGTTTTGTCCTCGGAGAGAATGAAGAACCTTCCGAGTTTGACTTGGTGGAGTTGCGGTACAATCGAACGGACAAAAAAGCCTTTATCACAAAAGAAGAGAGATGCGTTCGAAATATGTAATGTCTTCGACAGAGCTGTTTCCTTCTTTGAAGCGGTGTTGGAAAGGGATGGTACTGATGGACATAATGATACAATCACAGAGGAATATCGCGGTTATTATTCTACATGTGTCATTGATGTCAACATCATTAATTTTTAATGTTCGAGTTTGGATGATATCGGGCGATGATATTGTTATCTCGCATTCGCATCTACTAAACGACTTTTTGTCAATGAAAAGGGGTATTTCAATACTTCTGGGGAACATGGGCACAAGAGCTAACTCGGTTTAAGTGTGCTATCAGTATCTTCTAACCGAACGAAAGAAAAAGTTATCTTGTCTAATGGTTTTTGTTTCCCTATTTTGAGTAAAATATGAAAGTAAAGAACGAGTCATAACTCAACAAAATGTCATTATTCAGGGACACATAAAATAATTATGTGAATTCTAGAAAAGTGTTCTTAAATGACTTAAAACAATTGGAAGTTTTCGTAACGTATATTTGCCATAAGCAGATTCCAAACTATGTGCTATTCTATCTTGGAATATGCTTATTATATAATAGTTAACAACTTCTAGTAGTGACGGGTATTAGTGAAAGTATCCGAAGGAAGGCTTCAATAAAGCAATAAAAAATTATACCACCCTATGATTCACTAGTTGACACAGGTAGGCGACTAAAATTTAAGTAAGAATTTCGTCATCGGTTTAAAAAATGCAATAAATAAAACAAATATTAACGTTATTCAGGTTTTTTAATGTAATAACACACTTTCCAAGTACTACTTTGCCCCACAATAATATATTATTTTATATGCTATGCATTTACATAAACTTTAAAGCTAATATTTATAATCTATTGTTTTTAGTAAAGTAAACTTAAACTTACGGGTAATGTATATTGTCCATCGCTATCTGTGAATATTTTTGAATAACGTATCACAATACTTAGTAATTCATGTATAGCATATTTAATCATTGTTTTAAATTTTTAAAATGTACCAGTTTAAACTCTTTTTGTTGAATAAATCATAGCTTTTGAGATACAGGAGGCATTTTTAATTTGTTATAAAATATTTTTATAATATTATGATGGCAGGTATAAATGTAAATTATTTCTAAATAGTGAATAACGTTACTTCTGTAACAGAAGTTACTGTATCTATGCTGTATAATGAGTCCTTGTGTGCAAGAAATTACCATAGAACGACGTACCAAATTTCACATTTTATTTATTCACCAAGGATTGAATACATGAAATGTAAAATTTGGATGAAAAATGACTGCACAGCGTCATACCAAAATACGTTTCACAAGCATTTCAAAATACATACACCAATCATTGGATAGATGAAAGGAACGTTTACTTAACACTGGCATGTATATCTCACATATTAAGCAAGTAGAAGAAAGAACAAAGAAACATTTAAAAATGATCACGCTTCTAAATCTATCTCTAACTGATCAGAATCGCTGTGAATTCTTCAGGAATATCGACTTCTTGTGACCATTCTGATTCCAGAAAAGCAATCTAAGTTTCAAAAAAGTTTCTCGTTTTTTCTGTTACCTTCAGCGTAGTTTTTTCTAATTAAGAACTACACTTTACTTCTTCGAGTGCTGTGACTTCCATGGTCCCCTTTCACCATCTTATTTTAATCAATCTCTGAATGCATATCCAGTGGAAAAAGAGAGTGAAGTAAAGTAATCGACTCCACCGTTACAGCAAAACAGAATTAAAGTAAATTTTTTTTTGTGCATTGTATATATATATATATATATATATATATATATATATATAGAGAGAGTATTTTCCTATTTTTAAATTTAAAATTTTTAGTCTTATAAAAGGTTAAAAAACACATAAAACTTCAATAATTGTAATAAAAAGGACGATTTAAATCGTCATACGTATATATTTTAAATTTTCTACAATTATATGAGTGGAAAAACCCAAAGCATGAATCAAAAATGTATTCCACTTCTACAAACATCTGAAGCTTAGAATAATCGAATTTAATTCATCAAGAACACAGAATCCACCCTAAATTGATGATCCCAGAAACTAATCGACAAAAATAATTTTTGATTGTTTCATTGTCTTCAACTTAGTTTTTTTCTACGAGTAACTTTGAACCACGTTATATTCTCAAGAGTGGTGACTTACATATTCTCTTTCGCCATTTTCTTTTAATCAATCTGTCTGTGTTGCTGAATGTATGTAAAAAGAGTGTGAAGCAATTAGTTCAGTAATCATTATCACTGATCTAACGAAATGAGTACATAAATTATCTGTTTCTATTATAACAAATTTTGTTACTTTTAAATTTATAGTATAAGATACAAACTATATTTGAACTACGAATATTACTTAAGTTTAAAAATTACGATTGTATGGAATTACCATGTACGGGTTAAAGTTTTAAAGAATTAGAAATTTGAAAAATGCATTTTTTCCTCTTAAAATTTATTTTATTTCTACATACTTCTATGATTGATCAGAATCGAATTGAACTCTATACGAACATCGAATCCACACAGAAAAGTGCCTATTCCAGAAACCTATATATAAAAAACTTTTTCGATTTTCCTATTGCCTTCAACTGAGTTTTTTATAATTAAGAACCGTGCTTTCCATTTTGGAGTGCGGTAACTTTTATGTTCTCTTTCGCCATTTTATTTTAATCAAACCTTCCTTCTCGTTGAATGAATGCCAGGTGGAGAAAGAGCACGAAGCATTCGCAGCGACGTAATCACTTCCACTGGTCTAACGAATCGCTTAGAAGGCAGCTGAAACGTAATTTTCATCGATTGGCTTGAAGACCCGACTCGGTATAATGCTCAATATCTCATTAATTGCGAACAAAGCGTATTTTTGGATAAAGCAGACAAAAGGAGAAATTGGCTTTTAATTGCTTCGGAATTAATTCTCTCTGATATTGATAAATTACATCGATGCTAATTTGCTGATTATATCTTTGGAAGTGTGCATGTGTAAGCGTGAGCGTGTTTGAAATGCCGAGCAGTGTGTGTTAAGGGTTTGTTTGAGAGAAGTGTGAAGGATTATTTCAAACACAGAAGTCAGTAAGCAAAGCAATTTCCGTAGTGACACTTCGTGTGAAGGATAATATATTGCTTTGGATTCATTTATAATCAAGATTAACATTTCGCTTTGAGTTACGAAATTACTAGAGTCAGAACTAATTCGGAAACGCGTTTATTTATTATTGTATTAGAATTGTATTATTTATTTAGTTAATCTGACGATATCTGAATTTAGAGTGCTTTTTAAAATTTTCTACTGTTATAAGTTGTGTAGTAGATTACAGAACGTTGAATACATAGCAAATCAACAATTGAATTTATCGAAAATATCTTTTAGTTTTGCAGATGTAGTTAATTGCTATAGGATAATAGAATTTTAAAATATTATGTACCTAAAATTATTCTGTAACATTTTACCAATACTCACAAAACAAAACAAACCTAAAGATAAAACTTTTATATTTCAAAATGAAAGCTCTCGGTGTCTTAAGTTACGAGTTCAATTTCTTCAAATCACATAAATTTTTTTCTCTAACAACCTGAGCATACCACCTATTAATTCAATATTTATCATATTACATAAAACAGCTGGTGGAACAAATAATATGAACACCTGTGAAATAACACAAAATCGTTATTACTAAATGGTTGGTCCAACTTTGTTTGTAATTACAGCTTGTAACCAACGAACGATGTATGAACAAACACATGTCAAATACAATGCTCAATCCGCGTACATTTCTAGTGCAGAGCGAGATCAAGAAAGATTGTGCCTTGAGGTGAAATTCTAGCATGCAACCTCCAAAATGCTCCACAAAAATTCAATTATGTTAATATCAAAGGATTGAGGGGTAACCAGACGAAATGTTTTACATTATCGAACTGAGATTGGATACTCAGAACAGTGTGAATGGGGGCGTTGCTGTCCTTTGAACACAGGTTGTTTGCCAGTGAAAACAACTTGCGGTATGGAATGAAGATGCTTTCCCATAATGATAAAACTTCACTACCTTTATTTTCCTATGCAGAACTACATATATATGAAACCAAGCCAATTTATACTACCTCACGCCAACATAGCGCTATCTCTGTGTTTTAAAGTACGATTAATTCACTTCAAGTGAAACGTTATACGCTCAGCAGACATAAAAACGACCGCATGTCTAAAATAATGCAAATTTATATTCTGACAGACCAGGTCACCAGTCCTCATTGATGAATACATCAATGAGGACAGGTGACCTGATCTGTCAGAATATAAATGGGTTTTTCGGATCAAAGAAGTGGTCGTCACTCCAAAGCTTTACACAGAGTCACCATCAGCGTCAAATATTATAACTAATAAAAATATAAAAATACGTCATTAATCATTTTTCCAATGCTTCTTTTCATTTAAGCATTAAATTTTACGATGAAGACAGACAATTTTTTGTGGCAATAAAAGAGACCTTTTATAATAGTAAAGACAAAGAGCAGGTTAAAATAAGTATAAAAAATCATGGAATTCCGTCAATGATGTAGGAGGAGTTTAATTTACATCTCGATGTATTTCAATGAGTTACAAATTTCATCATCCCATTCAGTGATATCATTTAAAGATTAGTAGTGGACTTTCCCCAGAATGATATCGATCAGTACAAATACAAACTTAAATGTAGAGGTGATATAGTTTATATCTCCATTCCAAGTGGAGAGTATTTTTAAAGGTAAACCGTTTTAGTTAGGTTAGAAATATATCGATCAGAAGTAAAATTAAAAATCCATTTCACTAATAATATCTGTAGCACCGATTCATACTTTCACTCTTAAGGCCGAAGTATGTGGCTATCTATTTTAATCCCTGTCACTTCACTAAACTTCGCGTAACTAAAAGGATGGTTTTATCCAACTAAATTCTTTAATGGATACCTATGGCTAATCTCTTTCCATAGCCAATTTAGGAGATGTCTTACTTCGATTTCTTGAGATATATAATATTTTATAGTATTATTTCAGCTAAAAACAATGTTTATTCAGTAATTGTGCTGTTGATCAAAAGTAATAGAATACATCTCAAAAATCTGATAACTCACAGAGGGATTTTTAGGAAAATGTGTAAATCCCAAGATACTCGGTTGGTAAAAAGTTAGTCCTGTCTACCGAAGTTCCCTAATTAAATTCCACCTAATTTCCAAATTTAAAATTCACAGCGTCAAAATTGATTATGGTGCACGTTATGCCATAACCTCAGATGTCCCAAAATTGGCGTAATGTGGACTTGCATCTTTATTTATTATGTCGCTTATCTATTAGATCCTAACCACCACGACAAAGGCTCGAATCTGCAAAATTGATGCCTCTACAAAAACACGTTGAAGATTTCTATTCCTTGGAAAAAATCAAGTAAGTTATCTATGGCTGTTTTGTTCCCAAAATCGGAATTTTCAATCAAATTGATGAAAAGAAGAAAGTTAGCATCAAAATGGTGTGTGATTTTGTCGAAGTATAAAACATGAAATGCAGTTAGGCGAAAATCGCCAAAATGCAGATTGGTGCACATAGCGTGGTGGTAAAGATATGTTTTATGCTGTTGTCACTGTAAGTCGATTACAAATGATCGCAAAGAGGAAACATATTTTTACTACCTATATTACAGAGCTTGATATAGATTAAATTCTAACTTACAAATATAAAAGGCATGGATTTTGTTGGGCTGGAGTGTCCTCAACTACATCCTTCACACCGCTTACGAACAGCACTTAAACGCATCCGTTATCCAACATTTATAAACACCCTTCATCAACCCGACAAGCAAACACGTTTAAATAAGTCTGCAAGTGTCAAATCATTCCCCCATTATAAAATCACCGATTTCGAATTCCGTCGATAACGCAGCTGCCGAGGTCCCGAAAGAGGAAATTTCAAATTAACGTGCCAACGTTGGCATTAATGTAACCCCAACACTAGATCCCAATTAAACGGGAAGGATCTAATCTCCAGGCGCTGCCGATTCACGACAGGTTCGAAGTCCAGGCTCAAATTAAGCCTCTCCTAGGCTATGGATTTTCACTAAATTCTAGAGATCAAGCGACGGAGAGGGAGGCTCTGGGGGAAGGTTTCAGCGCTCGTGACGCCCCTACTAGGCTTATGCTGCCAAACAGGACGAGGAATTATCGAAAGACTTCGAATCTACATTCTAATCGGTAATTGGTGACGAATATTAAGCGTTCATTTGTAATAATCTAATACTTCAGTTCTCGCTGTTGGATTTCTGTTGTGGAGTGGACATTCATTGATTCGCACGCTTGTCAGTTGGTCATTATTTCGTTTCGGTGGTAGATGGAAGTGTGATATTGAGGTCTGTAGCAAGCATTTGGACATGGGCTGATTGAGTTAAAGATTAATAAATTCGTGCTGGACGAAGAAATGTCAGTGCGAAGAATTGATTCTGGAAAGCGATTGAATATCTATAGTTCTTCCAAGAATTATTATATCTGGGAATGACAGGTACACGTGACTCCGAGTTGCTGGTTACTGGATTGACAGACAACAAATGTAGCAAACCCTTGCGCTTTAACTGATTGAGTGACATATCAATGAATTTAATCTGAAAAATTAATTTTAGTGCCGATAATTTGTTCGTTAAAGCCCTTGAACGTCTTTAGTTCGTCGTTGAATGATAAATATGGCAATAAATAGTTCATGGGATTTTAAATTGTTGGTAACTAGAGTGATAAGTAGAAACATCTGTATTTGTATCAAACACTTGCACATGTGCTGATTGAGTTACAAATTGATAAATGTGCTCTAACGAAGAAATTTCACCATGTATAATTTGTTCGTTAAAGCTGATGAATGTCTTTAGTTCAACGCTTATCTCGTCAAAAAATGACATATCTGTAAATTAATGAATAGGTTTTTAAAAGATAATGGATCGATATTTAGACTTACACGTAGTAACATTTATAACGTAATGTTATTTGTCATCATTTCATAACTTACCCGTAATTTTGTTGCGGGATCTTGGATCTTAAAATATTTCTAGTCTGACCATCAAACGAAGATATCTCATTACGCTTCTTCTTACGGGTAGTTCATTTCAATCAGATTAGGGATGCGTATGAGGTTAATACTAAAAGAACAAGCTAAAATGTATGGGGTAATAGTGACGCTATTACCATAACTGTTTTGGGGCTGAACCAGATTCTTAAATTTGCTGATGACTGGGCTGATGAGTAGCAACATTTATATCGAAATATTGCTTGCATTTTATAACAAACCCGAAAATGATGTTCTCGGACCATTGAACAACTTAAAATATTTCCTATTCCGACCATTTCAAAACCGACCAGCTCAGGATTTGATCTCGTCTTCGAACTGTGGTTCAAAATTACGAGGTGGTGACCTCGAAACTTTCATTTCAGGGTTGATTCCAAACCGTCTTCAATATCCCGATGTTTTGCTCCAATTGTTGTAATTAAATTATCTTCAGCATTAGATTACCTACCTACCTTGTCGAATCATCACAAAAGGCCATTTTAGTACGCATCCTCGAAGGAAAAGTTCATTTCATTAAGGGTAGAGACCTATCTAAGGTTACAAATAGGAGAACATCAGTAAAATTTTCAGGGTAATCTCGACACTGCTAGCGTAACTGTTTTGTGGATATTGCAAAATTATAGATCTGGAATTTCACTCGTAAAAGTTGATGTCTCTATCGGAAAACAACTGTCTTGACAAAATAGATTGAACATTAAGTAGCAAGCTAATTTAATGATAATGATTATTACATAGATTATAGTTATGGTGTCCTTATCATTTTCAGAGTCCAAAATTCCCGATTTTGTAGTTATGAGATAAAATATTTGTTAACTATCACATTTGTTCGCCTTTGTATGACATTGAAAGAATTTATTGGAAGTAGAAAATGTGGGTTCTCTTTTTCAGACTTTACTTCACGCGAACAGGATGAAGATGTTTACTCTGAATTTGTTTAAATGAGTCTCTCGAAGTTAAGATTTACTGATGTAATTTAAACTTCGATTAAATTATTGGTCTCTAAATAATCTGAGAGTTACGTGAGTCGTTGGTTTGGTTCCTGTCAGTTCACGTGAATGTATGTCTATGTCCGTATACCTTTGCTTGTGTGCATGTTCAGTGTTTTACGTTGTGTTTCTAGTGTTTGGCGCAGTTTGACGATTTATGGCCGTTGCATCATACAATCCAACCAACGAATATGTTATATAGAGAAGAGAGTAACTTAAATTACGCTAGTAAAGGTTTTGTGATCCAAATATATTTTATATAATTCCGAAAATCTTAGGAAGGCAACAAACAACAAGGATTGTGTTCTTGATGAATTCTGAGGTGTCGTATTTTTATCGATTAATAGTTAAGAACTGTTACATTAAACTGCTTTGCAAATATATCATGTATGCATTAGACGTATGGTCATGTACTTTAAAAAAAACTAATTTTGTCCCATATATTTAATTTAAGTTGTCTGATGCAGCAGATTTAAAATGTGTTTAACGCTTACCTTTGTGAACTCATTCATTGAAATTAAGTACATCATATATCGTCCCTCTACAAATGCAACATTTTCAGTTATTTCACTCGAATAAAGTGGCTTAACATAGTTCTACATCAACATTAGCCCCTTTTAATTTGTGTTATTATATTTGTTTTACGTCCGGTATTTAAAAGCTCAGAGGGAAATATACGAAATCGTATTTTATATTCCCTATAGAGTGTCATTCAAAATCTATATATAGGAGGGTCGGCTTACAAGTAATACATAGTCACACGTAACTTGGAAATGAAAATGGGCAATCAAATGAAACAAATATGGCACAGGAGAACATTTCAAATGCTACAAAATCTTGCATTTATTTTCCCACGTAGACGCCATTTACATATAGAGCTACATATTCCATATTGTCTCATCTCGTCAATGAAGAATGCTGGTCGTCTTTCCGTGAGTCACACAACCTCACTGTGTCTTTAAGTTCATCCTCTGTGGTGAAATGAACAGTCTTAAAATCCCTTTTTAAATGCAGAAAAAGTGAAAACGAGTTGAGGGTCTGAAATGGGCTTACATTTCAAGTTTACAAATTCTTTGGCGGTTCCACGAGATGTGTGTGGCCGATCATATAATCGTGTTGCATAATTACCGGCTACGTGGACTGTCGAACACAACATACACGTCTCCTAAGATGGTTTAATGTCTCTATGTAACGCACAGAATCCATGGCCTACCCAGCTTCCAGGTAGTCAGTCATGTTTGGCATCCCAGATCACTATCAAATACATTTTGTTTGGAGAGGATTGTGCTTTGAATCGTTTTGATTATGACCAACCGTAGTACCGTTATTTCATGCTCTGCCTTTTATATTTTGGATCGTAATGGTGCACCAAAGCTTCATCTTCCGTCACAATATTAAAAAGAAAGTCATCTCCTTCGACACGATTATGTTTCAGAAGGTGTTAAGTGTCATTATTTATTGACGAGATGCGACAACTGGATCACCGTTGAGAGAAATGAGTAGCTGTAAATAGTGACTATGTGTGTGTGGGGGGGGGAAATGCAAGCTTTTGTAGCATTTTAAATGTACTTTTATGCCATATTTGTTTCATTTGATTGCCTCTTCATTTACGAGCTACATGCAACTGTGCATTATTTATTAGCCGACTCTCGTAGTTATTTGTCTTCTGAATGCTTTCAAAAACTTTAACATATTCTTAACAGTTATTTCTAATACAAAATTTCAACATCCAATTAAGTGTTATTAAACTTGAACTATGTAATCAAACACATGTCTTTAATTGATAGTCTTAATTAAATAGTCAATTGAAATATGGTTTGTTTTCTGATACAAGTAAATAAGGAAATCAAAAAAGTACATGTCACTCACACACACACACACACAAGACGCTTATCGAAGATTGAAATTCACAGACGGTCATGTTTTCATTAGTTCACACTAGGACTTTGACCTTCTAACGCAGTAGACTGACCATGAATTCGCAGCTTCGCGTTATTTCTCAGTTTTAAGATCCCGGTGTGAAAATCACCCTAGTATTGAAAGAAAATGCGTATCCTAATGTAGAACTAAATGACGATGTGATTAAACATGCCAGTTTATTCTTCCACAACCAATCACTCCATTTAGATTTTCAAGTCCACGGTACCTACATTTCTATCTAGAACATTTTTTCTCAACTGTGATCAACCTACTATTTCTACCACGTATAGATGGCGATTTTGTTTATGATAGCGAGATCAAGATCTAGTCAGTTTTCACATCAAATGAAAAGATATTTCGTCCATCAAAATATGATCAGTTATCATCAAATGACTAAATACATTGCCTAGACAACCACCAGGGGGTTTAAATTGTTTGTATTCCTTACCATTTTAGTTTTCTCAAGGAGGTTTAAGCTGCTTGTGTTCCTTATTATTCTCGTTTTTCCAAGGAGGATTAAGCTGCTTGTGTTAGTTACCATTCTCATTTTCTCGAGGAGGTTTAAGCTGCTTGTGTTCCTTACCATTCTCGTTTTATCTTGTGCAGGTTTACTTCGACCACTGCCAGCGTTGGCCTGAGCCTATATTCATTCGAGCTGGAAGGGGACGTTTACCTGAACTTCTTCGTGTCCGCAGGTGTGGAAGTGGCCGCGGCTGCTGTCGTCGTCGTCGCCGTCGGTTGGTGTGGACGGCGCTGCTCGTTCTGCCTCAGCTCTGCCTTAGGAGGGGCCCTCACCCTATCGATAGCCACGACTCAAACAGGTGAGAATCCTAACACCCTTCCCTCTTGTTTACCATTTGTAGTTTAGAATATTCCACTAATTGAAAAAAAATAATCCTTAATTACTTGATAAAACATAATTCTTAAAGTTGTAAAAATAAAAGTATTTGGCCATTTCCTATAGGTTAATACCAGCGATTTTTAAGTTTTTTCAATTCAATTTGCTGTTAACGTACTCACATAAATGTCTTCACAGAATACTATTTGAGTGCAGTATCTGTGTTGACGATTGCAGCAAAAGTACAAGTCAACTCTTTAATAAATTACCAAGTGGAATATGGAGGTGTCTTGTAATCAGGAAACGGTCAGTTAGATTACAAAAAATGACAGTGATAAAGGAAAACTGGAATGTGTAGTACGATCTTCTCGCCGTGCATTTCTTACCATCATTATATTAACGTTTAACCCTGGGTTAACGTTTGCAATTATGCGGTTTGTTTAAGTTGTGTGTAATGAATTTACATAGCCCTGAATCTTCATGCAGAGCACTCATAAGAACGTCTAGTGGATACGACTCATTTGAATTGTTTCCTCGATCAATGGAAGCAAACAATAAATTAATGAATCACGTTTCACATTATTCAAACCCTAAGGTATGGAGGACTCTGCTGGGTATGGCGAATATCTTGTGAACGGTTCCAGTCCATCGTACAGTTTGTGGAAATTGGTGGTGATAATGTGATGAGTAGATTTTCACAACAGCATGTACTTGCCACGATGCTTCTATAGCTGGAAGTATAAATGCCATGATGAGGACCCACTGGGGTACCCACACTAATCTATCACTAAGGAGAGGGGACATACACTATAAGACAAATGTATTTGGACACTGCATTTTTTTCACAAAAAAAAGTGCTTTTTGATTTTACTTAGTGACGCGTAGGCCCTAGTTCAGCTTGTATTAAAGCTGCAACACATCGAGGCATTCTTTCCACAAGTTCTCTGTAAGTGTTAGCAAGAATAGCTCGTCAAGTCTCTCAAGACGGTGAGAAGAGATTGTTGTGTATATATGATCTTGCGTGGCGGTGTCATACTCGTCACTCCAGTTTGTCCCACAATTGCTCAATCGGATTGAGATCGGGGTTCTGAGCAGGCCAGTCAAGCAAATTCATCTCATTTTCTGGAAACCAGACCAGCACACGTTTTGCAGTATGACATGAAGCTAGATCATGTTGCAAGAAACAACCATAATTGCCGTAAGATTGCCATAGTGTAGGCAAGACCGAATAGTCCAGAACGTTGAGTACAAAACTAGGAAAAACAAACCCACGCTAAGATAAATCATCTTCCAAATTTTTGCTGTCCAAATAATTTTGTCCGTATAGTGCACGTCAAACCAGTATGATAACCTACGATGTCTTACTGTTAAAGACATATTATCCTTCTCAGCGTCCAAATTCAGTCGAATAGAGGTATTTTAGAATGAACATAATATAGCTAGTCTTTCCATCTCTCCATCCTATTCTCTCTCATAATCATCTACAATGTTGAAGAACGTTTTGTGTAAATTACCAAACCCACTTTAGCAAATACGTATTCAAGGTATGTTTGTTCAACAGTGCCTAGAACAAATAAAGTAAAAGGGTATCAATGTTATATTGGAATTTCAATAAAATAGAAATATTGTAAAATGCTTTGATGTCTGAAGACTGTTTCCATTATAAATTATTGGCAGAACTAATTTGGACTAAGATTTTCATCAAAAATTGAGTTTATTGCAATTCGAAATAATTTATTTACTTGCAAAATGTAAAGGTTGTATGAAATAAATAGTCTGTATATTCAACAAAACATACAGTTCAAGCAAAAAAATTACGACCTCCCCGATGTTAGTTTTGGGAAAATTATAGTTTGGCAGAGATTAAAATGTAGATTATACTTTGCACCTTCAATTATAGCTTGAATCTCTACTATTATCAAAAGAAATGTGTCTCTGTACACAGTGTCCTGTCGAAACTATGGCACTTACAATAATGAAATATAAGACGTAGATAGTAGGATGGGCCGAAAAAAGTTTTTTTTTTTTTTTTTTTTTTGCTATCACATACTAATAGTACGGAAAAGTTGGCTCATGCAGTCAATCTAATGTGTAAACAATTTCATTTATTGATATATTTTCCCATCCCAAAGGGTTCAAACCCTTCAGGAATATCAAACTTAGGGCGTTTTTTATAAAAAATTAAAATGTTTACAATTACGTTCTAATAGTTCGCAAAAGTAAGCAAATACATTCAATAAAAAAGGTAAAAAAATTGTTTAGATCAGTACATATCTTCTGCCTCCTCAACGGGGTAGTCGATAATTTGAAAAAATGTTGTTTTTTCAGTTTGTTCTGCTATTTGGCCCCCGTTGCGGAGGCATAAGACATGTACTGATCTAATCAGTGTTTTTACCGTTAATATTGAATGTATTAGCTTATTTAACTTTTTATTTTCATAAAAAATGCCCGAATTTTGATCTTTTTGGAAAGTTTGAACCAATTTTGAAGGCAAAAGATATCAATTAATCGGGATGAAATTTTTTACACATTAGTTTTACTGCAAGAGCAAACTTTTCCGCACTATTAAAATGTGATAGCAAAAAAAAAATTTTTTTTTGGTCGAACCTAATAAGTAGTCCTAACTTTTTGCAATTTTTGTGTCCAGCCCGAATTTTAAAATCTAATCTGGAACATTTTAAAATTAATTTGTTAATTGTTTTCACCTTTCGTTCTTTTCTATGGAATGTGACGTCATTGTAGAAGGATAGGATTTTGCAATTTTCGACCACTGCCGTCACAAGCGTTTTTCGCCCTAATACCTTGGGAATCATGCCAGTTTTTACAATTCTAGAGCGTTCTGATTTCCGTTGTCGATAATAGCCACTTTGAGGCCATAATCGTGTAGCCCATGGAGTTCGTTTGCGAAGCAAACCAAATGGGAATACGTAGCAACCACAGGGGGTTTGCGAGCGTCAGCGTGCAGTGGTGACACCTTACCCCACGAAAAGAACTGTCGCGGTCAAAACCGTGCTGACTACGTAGTGGCTAGTCTCTTATAACTAGTTAGTTGATCCTTTTCTACCTGTTATAATTTGTTGTTTTTATAATTGTTATTGTTTAAAGCTTTTAGACTTTGAATGCTAAAAGTTTCGATTTTTCAACAGGAACAACGTCCCGCTTAACAATGTTTGTGGTGGCGAAACTTAGCATATCTTCATCATCTGTAGTTCTACCATTGTGGACTAGCGAATTATTGCCTCTTGTGGTGCGATCAGTAGGAATGGAAATGTCAGATCTCATCAGCCTAATAGGACCCATTGCTCTCCCTTTCCTTTTTAACCAGGTACGTATTAACGTCTCTTAGTCACAACCAAAGCTTTCTATTGCGATGTTAAAAAATACAAAACAGCAACACTTGGAAGTTGAAGAGATAAATTATTAAATGATGCAACAAAAAAAAACCCACAAAATCCGATCAAGAAGTAATGAATAACAATTTTCTTTTCGAATTCTTATCAGAAAAATTTTAAGTCGTTGCGAAAATGAATTAGCTAAATACAAAACTTATGAAAAATAATTTCCTATATACTATTCAAGATTTCAAGGAATATGCCCTATTTATGCGTTCCACTTGGAATTTCGGCACATTAGTCATTTCTTAGTCCTAACGTGTTGTGTTTTCTTTTAAAATTATCCATGCATCTACAGCAGCTTGATAGAGAATACAATATGTTTTGTTGAAAAACTGACGAATGACCCATTCGACACTTCAAGAGACATCTGGTGGCAGGCTAACGGGAGCACCCAGCGGACAATCATCGTTACTCCCAGCAGGAACAATCACAAACATACTTACATGTGGAAGTGAGGTGTCAGCTCAGATATTAACCTCGTCATCTGAGCGTGGTTCAAAACTACGAGGTTCTGTTCTTGGATCTTTTCTTTTAGATAGTTCCCGGACAGTTTCCAATAATCGGATCTGTTTCTCCAGTGAGACGTTAATTCAACTTCCTAACTACAAATCCTTTGGTATAGATCCCGGACAGTCACTAATGGTCCGTTCTGTTGCTCCATAGCGATGTTAATTCAGCTTCCTGCCTCCATTATTCCTGTAATTAATATTGCATAAATGATAAATACTCGTACTGCGGGATCTGAGATTCAGTGAGGGTTCACGGAACAAATAAAAAACACAATTAATAATAGCTACAACTTTAACCCACCGAGCGGTTTTGACGAAATATCTCAACCCTAAATATTATAATATATATGTCTCTGAATATTAGACTCATTTTGATACTGACGAGGTATCTCGACATCAAGATATTGCCACGCTTTTATTTTACAGAGACATGATCAAGATTTTAAGGTTTTGCCGATTACGGTATCTATCATCCATCAAGATCTGGCCACGTTTTCCAATGACAAGTTATATCGTCCTTCAAGTTCTGGTCAATTTTGCTAATGATGAGGTGTATCGTGTCCATCAAGATCTGGTCAATTTTTGCCAATGGTGAGACAACAACCAAGAGGGTTGAAAAGTAGGAAACAAAAAGATCAATGTCGTCTGTAGAAGGACAAGGAAATATATTCTTCTAGACCATGTCTTCAACCTTCAAGTTTATAATATTCTTCAAAGAACCCTGAATTTAGATAACAATTAAAGAGAGTGTTTTTCAAACTTGTGCTATCTACTCAAGTTCCACCTAAGTATGCTTTTACAAAGCACAAAAAATCGTGGGGGTAAATTACCCCCGGAAACTAAATGTACACTGGTTTATAAAGTGAAAAGAACTACGAAATAAAAGTTTATTTTCTCAGAAACACGAAAATCCAAAACTAATTATTACGCGCGCGCGAACAAACACAAGGATAAAATAATACATAAAATACAAAATAACAGAAATTAAATTTAATAAAAAAATTCATTAATAACCAGGCTGGGCCTGTTTTTTTTATCGCAAAGCATATTTATATCCTGAGCATTGGTTGATATTTGCAAACTAATTTCATCTTCTGCATCTAACCTGTTTCTGTATTTAGTCTTTGTTGCTGCTTACAGAGAGAAATATCTATCACAGATTTACGTTGATACAAACTACATTAAATATTCATTTATAGTTTTAATCCCACAATGCAAAATATATACTTAATAAATGCTATTCTTAATGAGGGATCTTAAGGGATCTTCTTAATGCTGTTCTTAATGTGGTGTTGTTCTCTTTCTTTTACTGGCAATTGAGAGGTTTCACAAGATTCTTTGAAAGGGTTTTTGAATCCAAGATTTTTCTTTTTGGCCAGGAAAATATTCCAAAAATGTTGTAAACCTGATAAATGCTGAAGCAAATTATATTTGACATTTTCATTAAGCATAGCGTTGTTGATTACTACAATATAGTGTAAATTAAGAAAGCAATCCGTATAGTTCCTTATAAAATACAATATGCTTAAAAATTTCAATTTGAGAAAAGCGGCATCTATTTTATTTCGTACTTTGTTTGAGGAACCCTTCAAAGCGTTTTCGGAACCCAAGTGTTCCGTGAAACCCAGGTTAAGGACTGTACTAGACTATGAAAAATTCTTGATAAAAGCGTATTTATTCACGTAAGGAAAACAGACATAAACCTTTCCGATCTTTGCTCGTAAGAAAAATATCAGTCGTGAAAAGAAATTCGAAAGGGAAAATGATAGATGGATTTAACGTTGAGGCCCGGAATTATAGGCAGATCTGAAAAAGCTCACCAGGGCTGGATTAGCAGATGGAATAACACAAATTAGGGATTAGAAAAGGCTTACGACACATCACGATCACTTAGTGAAGATTCAGGTCAGGGAGAAACTTTCTTACACTACTGATTTTCTTTCAGGACAGTTTCGTTTCATGTTTAGTGAAATTATGGAAGTACAGCTTAACGCCAGGGTAAAAGAACTTGATTAATCTGTATCTAATATTATTGAGACGCGATGCATTTGTCCTAACGTTCCGTCTAATTCTTAAACACTTGTGAGAGTCTGTTTTTTTAGAGTTGTTTCAAAATAGCCTCCACAGCTTTTACACACGCTTTGCTACTTTCGAAATGACTGCCTCTTAATGGTTTCTTGAGCTGTGGAAACAGCCAGAATTCCCACCATGCGAGATAAGGACTGTATGGAGGGTGTGGTAAGATCTCTATGTTGTTGTTCTGTAAAACGTCCAATACACAACCAGTAATATGTGGTCTTGTATTATCATGGTGCAATAAGAAGCCATTTTTCAGCAATGAACGCTTCCTTTTGAAGTTCTGTTCTATTCTCCGTAAAACATTCAAGTAGTATGAGCCGTTTACAGTAAGTACGGGTTCTACAGCCTGTTGTAAACAATGCCTTTGTAGTCAAAAAACATTATGGTCATAACTTTACCAGCCGATTAGTTTTTGCTTTTTTTTTTTTTTTTGGGGGGGGGGTAGGCGAAGACAAATGCTTCCATTTACTGATTACATGTTTCATTATAGGGTCATAGTGATACAACTAACTTTCATCTACTGTAATGATGCGTTTTAAGAAGTTGTTGCCTTCTTGTTCTAGTCTTTCTTTCCATTCTGTGCACACGTCCACTCATGCTCCGGTGAAAAAGAGTTTAGGAATCCATCAGGCTTAGACACGTTTCAGTCCCAAATGTTCAGCCATGATTGAGCGAACACTTCCTATAGAAATATTCAGGACAGCATGCAGCTGTCATTCTTTGATCCTCCTCGATGATAGTCGCTGCTGTGTTGAACATTGTCTCTGTGATGGACGTTGAAGGTCTTCCTTCACGTACAAGATCTTCCACACTTTTTCTTCCTTCCGTAAAAGTTCTATGCCAGCAGAAAACACTTGACCTCGACATTGCTTCATCGGGGAAAGCTTAGCGAACCATGCTTAAAGTGTCCGATGCCGATTTTTGCAATTGAACACAAAATTTAATCGCATAACGCTGTTCAAAGGACCCTTCCATTTTAACGACTTCTCGATGGTCGCAGGCGTTTAGTCACGTGACACTCTGGCACATCAAACCGTATATTTATATTATTTTGTAAAAACCGTATATTATTTTGTTAATACAGACCGCAGCATTCCTTTATTCCACATAAATTGATATTATGATGAGTGGTTTCACGGCAGTGTAATTTTGGTCTTGGTACTTATTAAACAGCCTACGTACACTATCCTACAATTATGGTCCGGACGCCAGCGGATTTGAATAAAATCCGACTACTTGTTTGGAGGTGTTTTTCGTGGTACGTCCTGAGACCTTTCCATGTTGTTCACGGTAAATTGAACGCCGACGCCTACATGAACATTATGGATTATCAAGTTCTTCCTACGCTCTGACAATTTTATGGAATGGACGAATGGGACTTCCTGGAATCCATGTCATGTTGCAGCCTCTGTCAAGCAGTGGTATCAATATATGGATGTACAACGTCTTCCCTGGCCTGCTCAGAGTTCCGACCGAAATCCCATAGAACATTTGTGGACGAGTTAGAGCGACGCTTACGGACCAGGGAACCACGTCCGAAATCTAAAACTGAGCTGGCAACATTCTTGCAGCAGGAATGGACACAAATACCCGTAGCTGTGTATGAAAACCTTGTTGAAACTATGTCTAGAAAGGGTTACTAGTGTAATTGTATCACGTGTGGGACCATCCCCGTATTAAAGCATATATTATTTCCCTTATAGCATCACATCTTATAGTCCGATCCATTATTGTAGGGTAGGGTATATCCCTATCATTTACAACTGGTTTAGGCAAACTTTTATAATGCGCAGTATTTGATACAGTTGCCTTTGAGTCTTTACGCTGCTCGGATTGTTCTTATGCTTGTCTATTCTGATGCCACTTTATAATAATTAAGGGCACACGGACCGCCTCGATAGACTAAATGCATGAATTTTAAGCTCACCATTCGTCAAGCCATATACAATTTAAAAATAACCATATAACTAAAAAAAATTTCATTGAAAATATACTCATTACATTTTATAATTAACTGTAACAAAATGTATTCCCTTCATAATTTTGTTTTCTGTAGCTACTTACTTTTTAACTGTTTGAATTTTTTTTTTCACAATATCCCAGTTTGGTACACTTTTCTCAAAAAATATTGCAAGTATTGTCTCCAAAATTTTCCTGGCAACAAAATATATCCCATTTGAAAATAATAAGAAGGATTTTTTATTTTAATCTAATAGAAATAAAATAAAATTTTTTTTTTAATTTTTTCAAAAATAACAGAATTTTTAAAACTTTTTTCAGTGATATTTTCATATGTTCTACATTTAAATTTAAAATAATAGGTATTTTTATAAAAACAATTGTTTGAACAAGTGTGTAAAATTTGAAAAGCGTAGCTTCAATAGAATTTAAGAAAAGTGTACCAAAGCATAAAAAAAACCACATTTTGAGAAAAATGAAAAAAACCATAAAAACACTTACTATGCTTAAAATTCACTAGATTAAAATTTTCCAGCACCATAATCATTTTGATTCAGCATTTCTGAATCACATTTCTTTTGTTTCAACAGCTTTAGCTTCATTCTGGCATTTTTAGATAGTTTCCGGAAAAGTTGTGTCAATCTTCTTCTCAAATGCACTAATTTCGGTCACTGAGTCTTTCAGCAGCATTTACCTTCCTCGCAACAGTATACCGATTTCCACTAAATTTGCCGTCTACCATACAACTTTTTTCTCGCCATTGCAAACAAGCAAAATGAACTTTTTAATTAATATATGTAGCTGTATTTTTTAACAAATCATAAAACACGTGGTTCAATCCCTTAGCTCGGTTCAAAAATACATCACCTGCTCAATGCACATAGACTTGTGCATTGTGCAGGTGATGTATAAAGAAGCATTTATTCTACTCACACAGATTAAAGTAAAAAAAACCTACTGTCAATATTGCAGTAAAAATGAGGCAGAAAACTAGCTGAAACATTGTGCAAGTGAAAACGTGCGTACATGTGATTTTACTGGGAGAGGGCTAGGCCAACGGGTGTGTGACAGACGTTGTTTACATTCGTAAACGCCTGTTTAAATGTGTTTATAGCTTTCAAACCTTTACAAGTTATACATTTTCGGAATCGTCTTAATTCCCGCTATTTTTTAAGCCCAAAATTTAAAAAAATCGAAACTTTGAGCCAAATTATGTTTCCTGTGCCCTTAAATGTCTAGTTGGTCAAGAAGTACACTATTACTCCTTTACAATACATAACAAAAAGAAAAGAGAATTCCTAGAAGCGCCTTTTTTAAATAGTACTTGACAAATATCTAAAATGAAAGAATCTGAGGAAAGCGAGTTTTTATTTCCAATACAAAAACCTACTTTAAATAGTACTCCATAAATATCTAAAATAAAAGAGACAGAGAGTGAGCAGAGAGAAAAGGTTGCGTTTTATTAGCAATACTTCTTTAAATATAACCGATGTAATTTACTCGATAAATAAAAGAAAATATGCGGTAACCCTTTTTGTTCCACTAAATAAACTACTTTAAAAATAGTACTCGATAAATATCTAAAACAAAGGAAAAACCATGAAGAACGATAGAATCACGTTTTTCTTTTTAAATATAACTTTAAATAGCATTTGATAAATATCTATGATAATATGCGGAATCCCGTTTCATATTTCCGAGCAAAATACTTTAAATAATTGTGCATTAAAATACGTTTACAAAAAGTGCGTAAAAGCTTCATTATTTCTTTTTCAATGTTTCCTAAATTGTTAGGTAATCAATTTTCGTTAAAGGTGCAGTTCTGTCTTTTACATATGCAACGCGTGAAGAAATTTTTATAGACTATTCATTATCTATTCTATACGAGTTCAATTTATACATTTATTTATTGGCATAATATATTAATCATTTAATATTTTTAGACATATGCAAGGTTAGTTAAAGTACAGTATCATCCTAACTTTAATAAATGAGCATAATAATAAAAAATTAATTTTAAGCAATAAATCGAAAAATGCTTTCGGGTTTGAAAAAAAAATGTACTTTCTGAAAATAATGTAGTTTTAAATGTTTTTCAAAAACTTGTTTTATACAGTTGAAACCTTCGAATAATTTTACGTCGGTTCTTTTGGAACAGTTAATTTTAACACTAGGGCCAATTTATATTTCAAAATACTATTTATTAAAATAATATTTTCATTACATAATTTATTTCAGGTAAGTCGTATTTATAAACATTTTATACTGTATTTAAAATCATTTAAACAATACTAGCCTTCATTTTCATTAATTGAGAGATTGTTAGATATTATTTATATGTTATAGAAAAATATAGCGGTTATTTTTTCAATACACAAACAAAATTCCATTACAATCCTCAGGTTTGTTATTTTCATTCGTCAATAATAGATGAAAATAATAATTTCTTTACTATCTAGTGCGATCACAATTCTACTAATATGAATTTACTGAAATACAAAAATTTACTTTACATTTTAATACAGTGTTTTCCGAATCACATGCAAAATTACTCTGAAATTTCTCTAATTTTACTAATTTAGTTAATTGTATTCAAAGATAAATTTCGTTGCCAATGTAAAACGTATTTTTCAAAGAAAATATTTTCTAAAAGCATGCATAGTTTTGTGAAATGTTTTAGTAAAAATGAAACCAATGTTCTCATAACCATTTCATTACTGTTGACAGATGCATGCAAATTATGATCAATTGAGTGTGCTTTGAAAAAAAAGGATATTTCGAACAAACTAATTAATTGTATCGTTTGCATTTTTACTGTTAGGTAAAATAACAATTGTCTACAAGCACAAAGACCTAAGATAAATGAAGGAATACAAACAATATCTAGCTAGATTGCATAGCAACAAACAACGACAATAAAATTAGGAAAAAACATACGATTGCGTGTGGATACATACTTCCCTTTCATTAATTAAAATCTTGGAGAAAAGATATGGCCGAGTAAGGAATTAAAAGTTGGATACAAGATTTCTTGAGAAAGATGAGAAAGTGAAACAGATTTGTCAACATAAGGTTTTTGTAATGAAGAAACATTAATTAAAAACGAAATATGTAAATATTTGTATTGCTTACACAAACAAGTAGAATGAACTGGAATTTTATGTTGAAGAGGCAATTCGTTGAACTTTTACACTGCTTGGCCAACAATATAATTATTAAAACAAGATAAAACGGAAAAACAAATTTAAAAGTGTTTATGTGAATTCAAATAAATTGACACATTCCACGAATGTCATTTGAAGTACATACATGAAAATTATTCGAATCTACTTCATTATAACTAGTGTGAAATGGTTAACCATTTAGCCAGTCAAGCGCCAAATATATTGACTTTAATGTGTGATTATAAACTTTATGGGAGACATGCTTCTTTTTAACCTCACCAACTTGTATTCCCTTTAAAGCAAATTATTGTAGTATAATGAACAGTTAGACATTCCTCTTTTTAACCTCACCAACTTGTATTCCCTTTAAAGCAAATTATTGTAGTATAATGAATAGTTAGACGTACGTTTTTGGAAATAATTTTAAGTGCTCAGTGTAATTTTTAAGTAATGTTCTCATAAAAACATTAAAATCTGCTTATGAAAACTTTAACGTAGTTATTTATAAAATAACGCCATGTGCTGTTTGCGGCCGGATAAAAACTAGAGTGTCAAACCTATCCTAGAGATCTCATCTAGTCTTCTGATCAATTAAACTTAATCAGATGCCTGTAACTCGTCTGATGTCCGGTTAAATGTGTCTAGAGATCGGTAGTTGGGCTGGTTAAACATGGCCGTAAGTACTGTAACTGGTCTGAAGGCTGATTAAACCTGTCCGGAGAACCCTGTCGGGTATACGGGCGGGTAACATCTGTTCGTAAGATCATAGCTGGACTAACGGCTAGATAAACATGTTATTTACGTCCTTATCTGGATTGCTGGCTGGTTAAATATGTCTGTAAGACGTATAAGGTCTGTGGGCTGATTTAACATGTCCTTAAGGCCGTATCTAGACTGATGATTGATTAAACCTTTTCTTAAGACCGTATTTGGTCTGAAGATTAGTTAAACTAGTTCTTAAATTTGTATATGGTATGTGAGCTAGTTAAATATGCCTGTAAGACCTTATCTGGTTTGAGGGGTGGTGAACTCCGTCCGTAGGACCTTATTTGGTATGAGGTAAATCTATTCCCATTAACTCATTTATTTTACGCGTACCTATCCGGAGGACCCTATTGGGTTTACGGGATGGTAACATCTGTCCGTAGGATCCTAGATGGTCTGAGTCCCGGTTAAACCTGTCCTCAAGACCTATCTCGTCTGACGGCTAGATAAACTTGTCATTACGCCCTTATCTGGATTGCTGGCTGGTTAAACCTGTCTGTAAGACCGTATAAAGTCTGCGGGCTGCTTAAATCTCTTCATAGAACCGTATCTGGCCCTAGGGCTGATTAAACCCGCCAGGAGAACACTTTCGGATATATCTCGATATATCTATGGTACAATCTCGTTTGCGGACTGGTTAAACATGTCCTTAAGACCGTATCTAGTCGGAGGATTGATTAAACCTGTTCTTCAGACCGTATTTGGTATGAGGACGATTTAAATTAGTCCTTAAAACAACTTTATCTGGGATGCGAGCTGGTTAAATATATCCGTAAGACCTTATCTGCTTTTGAGCCGGTAAAATCCGTCCACAGGGCCCTATCTGGTATGCGGTAAACCTATTCCCTAGAATTCAATTATTTTACGCGTCCAGTTTATTTAGAACGCCACTTGACCTCAACCTTTCTATTCCTCAAACAAATCAAACATAAAAGTATAGTTTACAAACAAAAAGCTACCATCACTGATATTTTTCTATTGCATATAAGCTTTGTAAATGTTTTAGATATTTAATTAGAAGCATTTTAAGCACGCAATAATATAGTTGTAACGTTTAAACAAATTTAGAAATATTTCCTTAATTTTATACATGCAATTAATAATAATTTAAGTCGTGAACAGCCTCACAAAACTATAAAACCTGGTAAATTAAAGAACGCCTACTTGAACAATCTATCAAAGTGTTTACCTTACTGAGTACACGGAATAATATTTTCCATGCCGGGTTTACAATGTTTAAAAAGCTGCACGAGAATCACTACAAGAAAAACTTTAGTCAGAACGTTCGAATATTTTGTTATTCAATTAAAAAGCTGGTATCCCTTCTTTTGATCAGAGTTTTTAATAAAAACTAATTATTTTAACGAGTACGAAAATTTTCTTGTTCTATGTTTGTCTTCCCTCAACTTTGGCCTCGTTGAATATTCCCCAAGGGTATGTCTAACGAGAAGCTAGCACTCCGGAAAAAAAAAAGACCTTTGATAGCCCTAATTACTCATAAAAAGTTCTGCAAATTTTTCGCCATCGCTGCTCAAAAGATAAAACGGAAACGCTTTATGGCTCTTTTGTTATGGGTAAGTACGATAGTCGTGGTAAAATATATAAAAAAATTAGATGGGGATTTTTTTGCGTAGCTCCTGTGAGCTTCCTGATACGTCATATTAATTAAACTACAGAACTTATTCCATATTTTTTATTCTTTTTTTATAGTTCGTCTGTTCTGATTAGAACACACAGTGGGGATCGTTGCTATGGCAATGACTGGAACAGATGTTTTCAATTTTCCCATAGGTCGTGAAAAAATAGCGAAAACTAACTTTAGAGATGTTTTATCTAATGATTTCGAAATTGATTTACCAAATATTGGTATAAAGGGAAAAATTCAGAGGGAGGGGGTTGCAAATTATATCGAGCAAAAAAGTACCACTTTAGGAGTTTCATAGTAACCACGTTGAGATAGAAATCTTTTTCGTGTTCAATAATATAAAACATCGAAAATAATTTTATATTTATAGCTACATTATAATTACACTCTATCTATATATATAATTCTCTTACGTGGCACACAAAAAAGACGTTATTTGTAATCGCGTTTTGGCAACACTGTACGATTGTTTGTTTATCGTTAAGTCTCGCGCATTGATTGAATTCATAGCCTTATCGGATGAAATTTTATTGGAAAAAAAAAAGGAAATTTTAATGATCTGTTGCAGTTAGTTTATAATAGAAATCAAAGAAAGCGGAGGATCTTTTCAGGGCCATTTAAAAAACGGTCCTTTTCAGGGCCAACAATTATAATTCAACAAGACGCTTGCACTACAACTTTCGGCAACAAACTCAATGAAAAAGTGTGGGTCGTTTGAGTGCTGGGAAAATGTACACACAAACAACATGCTGGGTATTCAATTTCCAAAGCAACGCTCACATTTCGAGTCAAAAATTGCACAAAGTTTTCATTTGAATTCTGATTTTAGAGATACTGTATATATTTTTTTCTGTAATACAGCAAATTTAGATTTGAAAAACATTTTTTTGGTAACATATTTTGTAAACAATCCCTTTTGCTAGGACACATGTCTTCATTGAGGCGAGCGAAGCGAGCATAGGTTCGCCAGCGAAGCAATCCTCCGGGGGTTGGCGAGCGATAGCGAGTAGGGGGCAGGCCCCCTAGTTTTACATAAAACGAGTTGTCCGATTGCGATAAAAATTAACGGATATGAAGAACGTAGATAGAATAACAAACAATTAAAATTTCAGAATAATTGAAGGATTTATTATTTGACCGTTACAAAGGGAGGAAGTCAATAAGGCGTTGGTGTTCGTCTGGCCTGGATGCAAGCTGTCATACGGCGTTGCGTGGACTGAAAAAAGTCCCGGACGTTGTCATGTGGAATTTCTTGCCTAATTGTCTCCAATTATCGGTCTAAATTATCCACATTCCTAGATGGTTGCAATCGCCTTCCCATAACGTCTCAAATGTGCTCTATAGAGAGACCGAGTGATCAGGAGACCCAGCTGGCCAAGGAAGTGTTGGGAAAGCTTGAAGACGATTCATAGCAACAAGTACAGTGCGCGGTCGGGTATTATCTAATTGAAAAGTAAGTACGGGGTGTCGCTAAAGGAACGGTAACAAATTCTGTAGTCGACTGTCGTCTACGTACCGCTGTGCTGTACGTTTTCCAGAAATGACTACCAAAGGGGTTCGGCTATCAGAGGAGATGGCACCCCAGACCTTAACGCCCTGTTTTGGGATTTTCAAATTGAATTATCCGTACTTAGATAAGCATGCAATCTAATAAATTCCACGCATTGGTTCCGCTGATGCGTTCTCAAGTGACTGGATTTATGATTATTTCTATTCATTACTAAATTAGAAAAAAAGGAAGAAAAATGGTACCCCCCAGAAGAAAAAAAAGTTTGTCGTATCGAGGTGAATCTATATATATAATTCTCTTACGTGGCACGCAAAAAAGACGTTATTTGTTATTGCGTTTTGGCAACATTGTGCGATTGTTTGTCTACCTTCACGAAGTCTCGCGCCTCAATTGAATTCATAGCGTAATCGGATGAAATTTTATTGAAAAAAAAATTAATTTTAGTCGAGCTGTTGTAGTTTGTAATAGAAATCAAAGAAAACGCGGTATCTTTTCAGGGCCAACAATTGTAGTTCAACAATACGCTTGAACTTCAACTTTAGACAACAAACTCAATGAAAAAGTGAGTGGCTCGAGTGCTGGGGAAATGTACACACGAACAACATGCTGGGTATTCAATTTCCAAAGCAGCGATCACATTTCGAGTCAAAATTTGCACAGTTTTCATTTGAATTCTGATTTTAGAGGCACTGTATATATCTTTTCTGCAAACAGCAAATTTAGATTGGAAAAAAAAAAAGTTTTTTTTTTTTGGAGTATCATATTTTGTAAACAATCCCTTTTGCTAGGACACGTGTCTTCATTGATGCGAACGAAGCGAGCATAGGTTCGCGCAGCGAACCAGTGAGGATTGCAAAGCAATCCTCCGGGGGTTGGCGAGCGCTAGCGAGCAGTGGGCTGGCCCCCTAGTATAATTCTAATCTTATAAGTGGCATTTTCGTCCGGTAATATATATATATATATAAATGGACATATAATGTTCTAAGGATACGGATAATTTTATTACCGGACAAAAATGCCACTTGTGATACTTCCAGGGCCACTGTGTACGGTCTCACAGAAAATGAAGTAACCAACCAGGATAGACCGACATGCTCAGAGATCTAGTTTAATCTCATTAAAAACGTTTAGGTTGAATTGGTCTGGACAAATGAATCCTAAACAGACTGAACCAATTTAAGTGACAAAGTTGCTTTAGGGCTGAAGGTACTGGCAGAGGCTGAATATCCTGCTAGCGGTTGCCAAGGATATTGTGGATATTAATATAAAAGTTTCTGCCTAAATCTTTGTGATCTACAAATTACTGGTGTGAATAAAATCAGGTTGATCACTTTTGTCTGTTCTGTGCAATATTATATCATTCCGTTTTCTCCGATGTAGTATTACTGCATTATATTCTGTCTTCTCACTTTTGGATCGGGATTATATCTCTCATTACTATTACATTAGGATTATATCTGTATTTACCATGTGATTGGTAATTGTGATAGCAAGCGTTTTTTATATACACGATACAGTTTGGTTCTCAATTAAAGCAAACAAATGACACTGAGTTTTATTAACTTCTCTGATTTTTTGAAGGTACTTTAACCTTTTGACTACGATTATAGATATAACAAACGCGATTCGTACAACTGTCAAGGTACAATTGCTGTAACGACCGTAGTCTAAATTTTTTTTCTTGGCGTTATTCTTATAGCTTTAAAAGCACAATTGCTGTAACGACTGTAGTCTATATTTTTTGGCACGATTCTTTAAACCTTCAAGATACAACTGATGTACTGGCCATTGTCTAAATTTTTCTTGGAACGATAATGGTACAACTGCTGTAACGGTCGTAGTCTTAAGGTTAAATGAATGACTTGGCTTAAATTGCTGTTGTCGTGCTGGCTATATATGGCCCAATTGGGGGTGCCATTGCCCCGGAGGGTTGGACTTCTTCATACATGACACATCCCTTTTACAGGAAGGTCCCTTTCACACATCCATCCACTCACACATATCGTAATTTAGATCCCAATCAGAGGCCGATAACCCCCTGATCAGGTACCCCCAGAGGTATTGATTTGGTATGGGAACATGGGGGACTTTGTGACCACGACCTATTTAACGTGCCCCAGTCACCATTAGTAAACACGACGGTCTTTAGCCAGGTCGAAGCGCCGATCTCGCAACCATCAGATTTGCAGGCTCCGTCGAGGACAGAACCCACAACCCTTCCGATGCGAGCCCGACGCTCTACTGACTGAGCTACCGCGACTCGGCTTAGATTGTATAAATAATAATAAAAAGATGCAACACTATCCAAATGAGGTAAGAATTTAAAGTATTTTTCATGGGGAAAGCTGCTACTCGTAGTAAAACTTCGAAATTGAACTTGTACTTCAATTGTTTTACTAAACTTTTAGCACAACTTATAATGTTCAAATTCTGCTTAATTACACGATGTAATCTGATTTCAATATGCCTTGAAGTACAACGCTGTTGATATTTGATTTCAGGGTCGAAAGTCTCCCGGTGTTCCTCTCCTGACCTTGGGATCTTTGCAAATCGCCGGGGCTCTAGCGGCCTTACTGCTTCCGGAGACGGTTCACCAGAAGACACTACACACTTTGCAAGACGGGGAGGAATTCGGAAAACACAGGACGTGGAGTGACTGTTTCCGACTGGGACCGCCTAGGTAAGTTGACTATGTGAATTCCATAGGAAGAGCTTCGTCCTAGTTGGTCGATATAATTTTGCCAGAACAGGTATTCGAGCATGAGAGCTTATTACACTAACATTCTTCTGGTGCGTGAAGCTTACACAATAACATTTTAGATTTTATTTGGAGGGAAGAGAGTCAACTCTAATATGAGCGGTATTTTTTACCAGGCTAAATATAGGCGACAGTAGTGTTTCTACAGCGGAAAGTGTTTCCAGCGAGTATTCCAAACAAGATGTCAATTAGATTGTTTTGGAGATAACATTTCAGCGCTTCGCCATCAAACTTTCAAAAGATTGAACTTCCAATTGATACATTATAGTTGACTGGTCAACGCCAATCACATCAAACGCCAAACGTCATCAAAACAGCGATATATTACATTTTAAGGAACCTCAATATCACTTGAATGCATTTTAGTAGCGGAAGGAAATTCTCTTTTCATCCCTCTCTATTTCTGATTTGTTTGCACTAAAAATCCTAAGATAAATTGATTCAGGAGAAAACTTGAAAATATATATAATTAGATGAGGAAAAATAAGGCATATAAACTGAAAAGTAATTTCGTTTTTAAATACTGCATTATCATTTAGAACCCCTTTGCAATATTAATCACCGGTCTATTGTTCAATAATTAAAATAACATGACAGTAAAGTACTTTCATAAATTAATGATATTTTCATAAGTCTCCTATTATGTATGATGGGAGCATATACATATGTAATAACTTAGAAAAGAAGGTAGCAGTGAAATATATTATGTCTAAATATTCCTTTTTCAAAAGTGCATCATTTCAAAGCAATCAGGTAAAATTACATTATGATAAAGTATAGCTACATCAAGTACATACAAATATATTGTTCGCTTATATAATATACATAATAATTATCAATTGATATATATATATATATATATCTATTTTGGTTAACCAAAACGCCAATCAACATCAGATTCAAAATAAACAGGAGCTAAACTTCAGTTTAAATAGGTTTATCATTACCAATCTGAGTGATTTGCTTAAATGAATTATTGTATATACGAATTTGAAATTATAATTTATAGTCAGCCATAGCGTATCCATCTAGGACTTTATGGGATAGAAAAAGGGTGTAATTGAATAATTTTTCTACAAAAGCATTCGTCCATGACATTTATATAATTCTAATTAAAAGTACATTTTTAATTTTTTTCTCACATACATGTGGTTTTTCTTAGGCAAGAAGCAAAAAATGGTATTCTAAAGAATAGAGGACCTCAACCCCAATCTCCCATCCTTAGGTAAGTAGTAACAGTTTAAATCCGGTTGTTAATGCTAGAAAGATGGGAAGTTGACTTTACATAGATAGCCGGAAGTATGTTGATTCAGTTGAAGACTAAGCAGATCACCTTACGTTCCTAGTAGATGATAGATTCAAACTAAAAATTTATCTCACACTGACCACGCGTTCGAATTTAATGTGTCGCGTTATGGCATCAGTCATTCTAAACGTTTAGAAACATAATTACTTGGTCAGACTGCCGATCAAGTACAGTGTTTTGAATGTGTTCACAGCTGGGCATTACGTTTGTATGAAGAATGTAGGTAAGTAGTTGAGTTTAGATTGCACTGTAACATTAAAACGGTCTATTCGCGACGATCTGGTATCAATTCCATAAGTACAGATCCGAAGACCTTCACGTAGTTTTGAACCATGGTCAATGACTCGGTCAACACCTGAGCTAGCACCGTATTCTTCCAACGGCTACAGCACGCCAGCATGTGAACATTTAAGGCCACGACATATTAAACATGCACCGTTCCTCACTTATACGGTCTTTGGTTGAATTAAATTTCTGTATACCAATCCATTTCGTTTCTAAACTACTTCTCTACAATCACGAATGTCAATGCTAGGTAACAATTGTTCCCAAACGGGAACTGGAAGTAATATGTAGCGTCATTGCGAAATACTGTATATTTCCCGTTCTATGTCCTCTCCACCAGTAAGAACAAAATAATTAAATACAGGGTACAGCTACACTCTACGTTTATGAGTGATGGCAACGACTTGGCGGTTTTTTTGGCGCACTTCTTGTAGAGAGTTACGATAAATTAAGGCAACCCATCTTTCGTTTCGGTTGTTATGGTTTTTATGGCAACCTCGACAAACGGAAACTTTTAATTTTCATTTTGAATATTCTAGAAAGTTCTTCCAAAATTCGTTCAAGTCGTTTGATTTCATTGATTCGTTTGAAATTTTTTCTTTCCTCCCATTGGTTATTTTGAATTTAAAATATCCTTTGATTGCATTGGTCGTTTAAATTTTTTTCTTTGATTCCATTGGTTTATTTATTTGTATTTCTACAGTTGTGGAATTTTTATTTCATAATAATTTTTTTTCACGGCAGAGTTCTGACGTGTATTGTTTTTCGCATTTGTGGAATATTCTTGTTTCGTAATTTTTTTTTCTCGGGACCGTTGTGATGTATCAGGTTGTATTATTTCTTGCTTTTTTCTTTTAAAAATATTTTTCTTTTTCAACTTGCCTACTGTATTTAGTGTAATTGATAAGTTTCATGGTATTCTTTACCCAACATTCGTAGCTTAGTTTATCTGCTGGTTCACAAATGTGTTTTGATATGTGCTTAAGTTTACTACTTTTTGTGAAAGTTTTTTTAAATATTCTTTTCAAAACGTCCTGAAAATGTTTAAAAAGTGTGTTGTGAAAAGAAAAAAAGTTTTGACAGTAAAAGAGTTAGGAAATAATTCTTTCCTTGGCGACTTTAGAAGTGCGCCAAAAAAATCGACAAGGCCGTTGCCACCGCTCATAAACGTAGACTGTAGCTGTACCAAATACAGAATAAGTGTGGACCAAATAATTAAAATTCATGTAATAGCTACTCATTGGAAGATGCCGTATCCATCCGTCTTTCTCGTGTTAAATTATAACTCTTGTTCTGTTCCATGTTACCAGATAATTTTTACATTGATCAGTGGTGGTTTGTTATTTATCTTATTGATCAATTTATAGTCTTGACGAAAAGACACCGAGGTACAAGTTGCACAGCGGCACTCATCGATCAGTAAATGTTCTCAGAGACGCCTATGTATTGTAAAATATGTAGTGGTGGGGTTAGAATCTTGGATAAGCTGGATCACCAATTCTTCCATATACCTGGATAGATTATCAATATGTGATAGTCTTTCTTTCTACAAATCACTGAGATGGATAAGCATCTTGCAATGTGTAAGATCAAATAAATATTTAGATTAATCGGTGTCTTGTGTATCAATGCTTAACTCGTGATTGCATGAACATTGGTTATCACTAGCAACTTGTTGACTAGTTGATATGACTTATTGGTTGATATTAATGACATAAGAACATCTATTAATCAGAGTTCAGCACTGGATCGAAAATATTGCATCGTCTTCCAGTACGAATACTATAAATCACGTATCATGAAATAATTTACTTTCATATCATAAAAGTGTAAAGTTAGTATTTTGCAGATTTTTTTTGTCTGAGAGAGCTAGAAATTTCGTCGCAGTTTTCTAAGTATGATATATTGGAATTTTATAAAACGACATGTAAATAGATACTAAAAATTGAAGAGTAAAAAAATTTGGGCTTAGAGATTTCGCTTATTTTTTGAAAAATGTTTTATACGCAATATCTATTTGAATTCTTCCTATTCTTAATTAGTGCATTTACAAATACGAATGTTGAACAAGACGATTAACATAGTAACTGGAAATCACACTCTTAATACTTAAGACCGCGACTTTTGCTTTTAAAAAAATGTCACTGACGTGAGTGAATGTATTGATAAAAAACAAATAAAATAAAAAAAAACGTTTTTTTTTTTTTTTTTTTTTTTTTTTTTTTTTTTTGCAGAACTACCTCAAATATATCGTAAATGCTGTTGAAACATAACATGACATAAAGTAAAATTAGGAATAAAAAGTGGGTGGTAGACGGAGCATGCTTATTTATTCATGTATACATCAATTTTAAAGTAAGTGAATGGGCTTTTTGAATTTAAAAAGATGACGTGTACAAACAGACTTTGCATCTGATAAGATAAGGAAAAGTAAAGAAATGCGGAGTTATTCATGACAGGTAAAATAATGTAGCATAGGGAATCATTTAATCGTATATTGCCAAACAGATTTTGTGTGTTGCAGATTCAGAAATGTTGTAGGAAATTAGATTTTCGATAGCATCACCATAGCACTTTTGAGATAAAGTACCTTCTAAAAAACGTGAGGTGTATATAAATTTTTGCGTGAAACTATTTCTATTTTTTGATAAACGAGGTTGGTTTTTACACTAAGTGAAGAACATAAATATTTAACCTGCAGATGCCAAATAAAACTGATGACTTTATTTTACGTTTATTTTTTTTTACTAACGTAAATACAGTTTATCAGCAAAATTGCATGATAGCGAAAATACATCAGTACGGATAACGTCTTAATTTTTTGATTAGTGGTTGATAAAGCATGAACATGCCGATAAGGAATGGATTTCAAATAAGATCGATTTTATTTCCTTGTTTCATTTCAAGATTTTTATCTTCATTTAAGTGATGTGCGTACGATGTTTCAGTTCTTACTTATCTTTCTGATTCCAATCGACATCCAAATGGAATGAATAAAGTATGCGTGTGCAGATTGAAGTTATTTTTACCAAACATTCGCACTCGGTCTCAATCAATAGGTCACGTGATTGTGGGGGAACTTACTGATTGGTAAAAAAGGGTTTACCCAGAGTGATTAAAAACTCTAGTTTGCCTTTCAATAGTCAAGTGGCACAAGTCGATTTTTCTTCCACGTGATTTACCTTTCTGAGATCTTAAGACACTGTCTCCACTCACGTGATCTGTTTATTTACTAGGTCGATAGTCTGATTCTAGTAACGTTTTGGTAGTTTCGTTTTAGTGCTGTAGAATATGATTTTTTTGAAATTCTAAATTTTTTGTTCTTTATGTTTAAAAGTATACCGATGGTTTACAACGACTGATTTATTCAGCTCGCCAGACACGAACATATCGTCATTATTTTTTGGCACGAACCATTCTCGCTTCGTGTGCTCGCAAAGCACCGTAGCGAAAATAGTTTGTTGAAACTTGAACAGTGTCAACGAGTTATCGTTTCTATCAAGATAGGACCAAATTTGCTAATGACAAGATATCTCGACATTAGGATGTTGGAGATTTTATGATGATGACGAGACCAAGATCTGGTAAGTTTTTTTTAACGACTAGAACTCTAGTCCATCAAGATCTAGTTAGTTTCTTTCTATGACAAGAAATCTCGTCCGTCAAGATCTGGTCAGTTTTTCTTATTGCTATATACCTCATCGTACCAATCACCAGAATGGTTAAATAGAAAATATTGATTGAATAAGTATAAACGAATGTTATTAATTACACACTTACGACTTCAGGACTCAATTGAAGACTTTCAGGCTTGTAGGGAATGATCTAGTTATACTTAAAAAAAAACAATATTCCTCAAAACCAGATAGGTTCTATGCAAGTTAAAATCAAGCAATGTTCTATTCCTTGATTGTTTTAATAGCTTGTGAACTTTTCCAATTTTTTTTATCAGATAATATTAAATTATTAAAGCAACATGTCTCTAATTATTTCCGAACAGCTCTACCATTAGTGCATAACCTCTTGTAATTTCAGAAACATTCTTGTCGATTTAGCACCAATCATTAGAACGCACACAAATATTGCTTTCATTTTAGCATATCCATTACCACAAAGGGTAATGGAGATGTTAAAATCAAAGCAATATTTATGTTCTTCCTAATGATTCTAATGGTTCTTTCTTATGTTAACATCTCCACACTTTATTTCTGTACTATCTTTCAAAACTTTATTATTGTAGATTCAATTTCTAATTGAATAGACCTTCTTTCATTATGATTTTAGTACTTAACAATCGAAATTCTTTTTTAAAATACGAATTTGAGATACTTGTTTTAAATCCACTGAAAAGCTTTTCCTTCTGTAAATATCACTCGTGAGCAAAATTGTATAATGTGTTATATATCTAGTCATTGTTAATGGATAATTACAAATTAGATACGGATTTAGGATTTCCAAATACTGTGTTGGTTTATTTGGATTTAATGGGGGCTTAAGTTCCATTAACGGATAAGCTGCGTTAAATAATATGACAGAAAATCATTAAATTAACACATAATCAATATCTTAATTACCTAGCCAACATTGAAGAGTAAATTTAAGAGAAGTAGAAAGATGAATACATAAAAATTGGTTATAGTTAAACATTGGAATAATAGTTATACATTTGATCAGGTGAATAAACTGAACCCATATCGTAATAAGAGTAAAATCATTAGAATGGATGATAGTAAAAAAAGATTTAATTCATGATAGCATAAATTCAGTGATTTTATCTAGTTTGAAAAGCGTTAGTTGGAATTTTAGAATGCAATACTATTAAATAATTTAATAAAGATATGGTTCCCTCATCAAATTTTCCAAATTTAAAATCGTTACACGGAAAAAGTACAATTTCTGTTGACTGAAAACTGAACAGTAGTTCCAAATATTGGGAATATTTAAAAAATATAGATAACAACATGATCCTTGAATAAACCTATCAAAGTAAAGGTTGCTGTGAAATATTATCTTCTCTACTATTATAAAAGGAAAAAGTGTACGCATTCGTGCGGTGTCCAGATGAATTTATAGGACTTACAGTAATTAAATTTGGCACACAGGTAGTCCCAATTTTATGCGAATTTTGTGCGAAGACAGAATTTTAAAATTTAATTTAAGGCATTTTATTAATTTATTGGCAACTAATTATTATTTAATTTTTTTAGAATGGTTCGCTAAAGACAGAATGAATATTTCAACGAATTTGAAATCCGCGGACAATTTTACACCAGATAAATACTATCTTAAAATTATTGTATTTTTCTTTTTAATGTTTTCATTTATCAGTAAAGACACGAAATTAACGGTCACGGGCAAAGCCGTTTCGACCTGCTTGTTAGAAATAAAACAGATACTCTACAAACCTACACAGTTTGACAAATCCACATCAAATTTGGTAAACTCCTTTATTAGAGCCCTGTAATACCCTCATATTTTCATTTGCCACATGGGCTAAAGAATTTGAAATACCCATGAAAATAAAATTGAGTGTTATTATGATCACTGATCAATTTACAGTTATTTGGTGTGCATATTTTTGAACCGCGCGGAAAACATAGATTATGTATTAACCTCACATTCTATTTACCCGGGATGTGCCAGAAGGAACTAAAAAATTTTTTTTATCCTCATAGTAATAACATTGATCATTATTACGATCAATTGCAACCAATTCAATCCTCCGAGAAAAGCGGGTTGTTATTCTTTTACACTGCTGAAAAAATTAGGGGAGCACATGGTTTTAACGAAATTACGCAAATAATTCTATTCAAGTAAGATCCACAAAAATCGTCAAATTTTCAAAATTGTTTTTGCCATTTTTAGAAATTCTTTGTGTTTTTCTGCTTAAAATGACGTCTAAATCATGTTTCTATCTTAATTAGAACTAGAGATATAATAATTTTTGTGGTGCGTTGTTTTGAAAATCTAACACTCTTGACAGTTGTTCTCATCGCAACAACATCTGTCTTTAAAACTTTAAATGCGTTTTTCTCCATGATACATTTTTTCAAGATTTCCTGTATTCAAATTGCTATAAGTCGAAAACCGATAAAGCTTAAGGGTTGAAATTTTGAATATTTCTTTTTCAAACATTATATTTTAATTAAAATTTTAATTTAAAATTTTTAAAAAACTTTTGGAAACGTTTTGTGTTGTGATTTCATTTATTAGTTAGATGGGTAATCAGTATAAAAAAAAATAAAAATTCTAAATTAATTAATAAAACAATTTTTTCAATGTATATATATCCCAGACCCATTTAAGACAAACAAATAACAAAATATCCACTGTCTAAAGTGTAGCAGAAAACAGAAGAAAACTTAATATGCAAATCAACGTTCATGACGTCAAATACCCGCAAAAGAATATTTGTACTGAAATCGGGATTTCACAGAAGCTTCGTTTTTTCACTGTCTCATTCGTAAAACGCAATTGTTAAAAGTTTTTTTTTTTTAATGTGATTTTAAAATGTTACAACACCGTGATTTACCGGAATCCATGACTTGGCAAATTATCAGGTGGCTGGAATCCGGACAAACACAAAGGAGTGTAGCGAAATTTGTTGGAGTGGTAAGGAGTGTCATTAGAAGGCTGTGGAATCGATTCCAAGAAACAGGGAACGTTAGACATCGGCCAGGGCAAGGTCGCCCACGTGCTAACACATCAACTGATGACCGGTATCTAATGTTAATAGCTCGTCCAGACAGAAGACGCAATGCTACTCAGCTGCAAAGACAGTTTCTTTTGGCAACAGCACGGTGGGTGTCAAGTCAAACAGTCCGAAATAGGCTCCATCAGGTTTTCCTCTAAGCATAAGCACGTAGGCCAGTGGTGTGTATTCCTTTGACCTCAAGACACCGTGCGGTCCGAAGAAGTTAGGCTGTGGGTTTCCAGATTAGACGCAACGTGATTGAGTCAGATGCTGTTCACTGACGAGTCCCGATTCTGTCTGGAGTGTGACACCCTACGTGTTCTTGGTAACAACCCCACGTTCGTACAGGAAAGATCACAGTACAGACGAGGTGGAAAGATGGTATGGGGTGAAATCAGCATAGGTGAGCGTATGGACTTGCATCTTGTTCTCAACTCAACGTATATAGAACAAGCTTGAAACGAGAACAATATTGCTTATGGAGTGGCCAGCAGGCTCACCTGACTTAAATCCGATCGATAATGTCTCGGACATACTCGGATGACGCATCGCAGCCAGACCAATACATCCATTGACTGTCCGGGACTTAGAAATAGCTCTTCTTGAAGAGTGGAACAGAATTACCCAAAGTTTTACCTATTACCTTATCGCATGGATGTAAAACAGGTGTGAGCAGTCTTAGCAGTTCCAGGGAACCACAAACCATATTAAAAATCATTCATCACCTTCAACAACACTTTTTATTGTCATTCATAGGTATCCAAATTAGTGCCTTGGAGAGTCTCTTGATATTCTTGACATCATTTCATTGAATTAAAATTCCTATACATGATAATGTGGTCTCTCTTTTCCGGTACCACGCTTTAATATGTATGTACTTTGCATTTTAAGCCCATGCATGGCTGTCACATGATTTTCTTCACTATTTTACTAGCTCTCCTAATTTTTTTGAGCAGTGTAGTTTGATGTATTTCCAGATAACGTTTAAATAAAACTTCTAAGTTTTTTTATAAGCTAAATTAAATTTATTAAAACGTCGAGATATACAGACCCCTAGGAATAACGTTGAGCAATATTACGATCAAGTACAAAAAATTCAATCCTAGAAACGCCGGGTAATTATGCTGGTTTGATATATTGCAAAAAGCTCTTTAATATATTTTTTCAAGTTTCTTGATTAGATAAATTAAATTTACTAAAACGTCGACACATTCCAACTATTTCGGAAATTGTTATTTTTAGTTCTCTAGTTTTATCTTTCACAACTTACCTATGAGAATTCATTTGCCGTATGATTATGACATTTCGTTATGAATATAATAAACTGTATATGTCTACATAAAAAATAGAAATGTTTCCTTCGGATTTCAACCAAAACAAGTAGACTCATTAATTACATGTTTGTATTGCACTGGTCTCATCTGCACATATTTGTTTCGAATAGTGGTAGTTTGTTTCGTTTTTGAAGATAAGACAACAATGTAAGAAAAATCAAGAATAACACACAATAGACTAAGAATGACACACAATCAAAAAGACAATCGTCGTTTTGATTGTAACCAAAGGGCCGTAAAGAATAAAAAAAAGTGTACTCTTTTTAAGTTGAATTCGCTAGAAAAATGGAAAAGTTAGAAATATTATTTGGCCCTGTAAACGTGTTCTGATGTCGTTCGGACGTAACAATTGTAATATTTTAAACACAAAGCCCACTGGTGGTTATCTCTACCAGGTATCTTGTCAATAGAAAAAACTGACCAGATCTTTATAGGACCAGATCTTCATTAATCAACTGATCCGATCTTGATCTCGTCATCGTAAAAAAAATCGTCAATACTGTGATGACAAGATAATCTTGTTATAAACAAAACTATTCTGATCCTGATGAATGGTAAATCTAGTAGCAATCAATTGGAGTGTTAAGAAAGAAACAGAGATGAGAAAATCGCCTTCCAAGGAACATAAATTGTATTCAATGTAGCTATAATAAATCCACATAACTGACTTGATGTGATACATTTAAACATTTTAGAAATGCAAACTCTAAATGTACTAATTAATATTTACCCTCTCCATCCTTTCAACAAATGTGACAGCTATTTGGTAATAAAAGATTCAAGCGTTCAATGTGTCCCTTATTCTGGGGTACAGTGCGTGATATTTTTGAACAGCCCTTATGAACGATTACGATTATTTAGCTTATTTTTTACGGTTTAACAAAATTTTCAATTTCGTATCAATCGTAACATTTGTTGTATTTTTTTTAGACGAGTGCCAATTTTAAAATAGATATCCTTAGTATATAGAAACGCAATTGAATGGTAGAATCTGTGTTGTACAGGGTTATTCAAGAAGATGGACTCAATTTAATAAATTTGTATTTAATGAAGTATACACTGGATATGAACAGTCTACATACTAAAGAAAAGAGGAAGTTTCAAAGTTTTTTCAACACAGGTTATAAATATTCAATGTGTCCCCCCTTTTCTGCACGGCAAACATCTAAGCGGTAGCCAAACTCGTCACATACGCGAAAAAGCATGTCTTGTTTTACTGAGAGCAACGCAGTAGTGACACGGTTCCACAAGTCGGCCAGAGTTGTTGGTAGAGGTGGGACGCAAACGGTCTCCTTAACATAGCCCCACAAGAAAAAGGCACATGGCGTGAGATCAGATATCGGTGGCCAGAAGTGTTGAGCCAGGTCTTGATTTCCCATGCGACCTATCCATCGCTGATGAAGGGATTGATTTAAAAATCCTCTGACATCACGTTGCCAATGAGGCGGAGCTCCATCCTGTTGGAAAATGAAGTCTTGTGAATCTTCAGTAGTTGAGGAAAAATCCACTGTTCCAACGAAATGCCTGCCTATTGGCGCGAGTACCCCAGCGGCAGTTTAAGCAACTATCTATAGCAAAAAAAAACTTTGGCACTTCTTCTTTCCTTCGGTATGTATGTCACCGCTAAAGTGCAGTAAACAGTTATTCTACAGATTATCTAGGTATTGTGTAGATTAGCTAGGGTGATCCGTTAAAGTGCCGAAAATTGTTTCCATTTCTCAAATTATTTAGGTAATCTGTAAATTACCTAGATAATCTGCACATTATCTACTAGGCATTCGTTAAAGTGAAAATAAGATCTTTGCTGGAACAGCAGGAACGTGCAGTCATACCTTTGAATTATTCGATAATAATCTCGAGATTATTCTTTTTTCTTGGAAACTTTTATTCGCTTTAGATCGTCAATTATGGAATCATACTTTCGTTTTGTCATTAAAACACTATTATATTTTTAATCTTCGCTAAAGAGGTTTCCTAAGAATCTTTTCTTCCTTTTACTCACCAATTCGGTGCCTGCTTGCATACTAGGAGTTAAATTTATCTGCTTAAAAATAAATCACGGTACAAATTCACGCGCTAACAGCCAGAAACGAATTTGAAAACAGAATTAGCTATGCTACGCACTGGCAGCCGACGCAAATTATGAGAAATACAAAAAAAAAGGGGAAGATAAGACGCTGGCGAAACCAAACTAAAACTTAAAGTGGAGGGAGAGGGGGAAGGTGTAGGGAAAGGAAATGAGGAAAACTTTTGAACTTTTAACGATACCGAAGTCGTTAATGTGCACATTACCTAGGTTAAATGCGGAAAACTCTTGATTCCGCACGTTAACGGAGCAAATCAGTTATTCTGCAGATCAGCTACGTAATGTGTGCATTAACGGCTTTCGAGCTCTATTTGTAACATGTACACTGTTCATTTCCAATTTATATTTCGTTAAATACAAATTAATTCAATTGGGTCCACCTTTTTGAATAACACTGTATGTTAGTCACATACTATAAAGAGTTAGTAAACTGAAGATGAGACAATTAAAAAGTGCTTGTGACAATTTAAATCAGATGCACTCTAAAACAAAAAAATCGACGCACCAAGAAGGAATCATCCGATTGCTTTGAAATTTCGTATGCAAAAATGTTTTCACCAAATATGCAAATGATTAAAATTTGGTATCCAATGAATGAATAGTGCGATCTCCAGCTCATAGGAACTGCGCATCCAGCAGATGTATATAAGTTGTTCTTGAACTGTTGTTAAAAATTTCTGCTGCATTGCGATTTAGGATACCTTTCAACGACTGAAAAAATGCCTCGCTGCAGGTTTCGAGCTCATTACGAGCAACTTTCAGAGTTTGAAAGAGGTCGTATCATTGGATTGAAAGAGGCAGGTTGGGCAAATCGGAGAATCGCCCGTCATGTGAGTCGAAGCGATGCGGCGATTAGAAGATGCTGACAAGAGTGGGTGGACAATGGCAGATTTCAGCGTCATGATGGTACTGGGGACGTATAGTCTTTAGCAACGAATCCCGCTTCCAACTGTGTCCTGACGATCATCGAAGACTTGTATGGAGAGGCCCAGGGCAGCGTGCCGATCCTGCTTTCACTATTGCACGCCACACGGGCCCTCAACAAGGGGTTATGGTCTGGGGTGCCATTTCCCTTGATAGCCGGACCCCTTTGATCGTCATTAGAGGTACACTTACTGCACAGCGGTACGTTGACGACATTCTGAGACCTGTTTTGTTGCCGTTCCTTTCGCAGTACCCTGGGGTTATTTTTCAGCAAGACAATGCCAGACCACATACGGAACGTGTTGCTATGAACTGTCTTCAAGCTTGTCAAACACTTCCTTGGCCAGCCAGATCACCAGGTATCTCTACCATCGAGCATGTCTGGGATATGATGGGAAGACGACTGCATCCGGTAGGGAATGTTGATGACTAGTCCGACAATTGGAGCAAATTTGGCAAGAAATACCACAGGAGACCATCCAGGAGCCTTATCGGTCTATGCCACGCCATGTGGTAGATTGCATCCAGGCTAGAGGTGGGTCAACACCTTATTGAGCTCGTTACTGTAACTCTGAAATCATTCAATTGTTCTGAAATTTTAATAATTTTCTATTCTGTACATAATTTTCCTATCGACCAATTTTTGTCTCCATCGGACAACTCCTTCTTGGTGCGTCGATTTTTTTGTTATAGAGTGTATGTTTCATAAACCTTGAATTTTATAATCCGTTATAGCTCGATTACTGTCTAGCCAAAAGACGGTGCTTGCGTTACTTCATTTGTATGATCCATCAATGGTAATTTAGATCCATGTTAGAAAGAGACAAGGAATCAAGGTTCTCGAAATTGACCACAGAGAAGTCTGCTATGAATTCATATCTTTTATAAACAGACAAAAATTCAAATCCAATTATAAATTAAAATAAACAAACGAAAGTATCCTTAAGTTCGAAATTAATTGTCGGAATCGATGAGTCGGAATCCACTAAAAACCACTTTTACCTGTCCTATTGGACGGGAGGTAAGAGGGACACCTGCGGTGTCCAAGTCCAAGTAAGATACGATTTAGCATGGTTGAATCAAATACATTTGCCTTAATTGTATAACATAAAGTATTTCATTGTCTGTGTTAGTCTATAATTATATTTTTGTTGTATATTTTATCTCCTTAAATGACACCTGAACCACGACTTTCCACCTGACTTTCTAAAGCACGTCATTCATTAAGATTCACATGAATGATGTATTTGTACACATCATTCATTATTCAATACACATTTTACAAATATGCCGAATTATAATCTTTCTTAAACGTATAAATACGAAGGTTCGTTAGAAATAGTGTTTATAAACACTATTCTATTCAATTTATAACCTGTCATGCTAAATTATAATTGCAAACACAAAGGGACCAACATCCCTTTGCTTAAAAAGTTCCCTGATGCTAATCTTCAATCTCAAAAACATATAGATAATAACCATGATGTCAAACTAGGACTTTATCAAGCTTAGTCACATTTTCGCAATCTGTCCACATAATTAATTTCTTGGCTATGTAGCGGGAGCAGATAATTTACCTTCGCCTTATATTTACCAGAAGTACATTTGTACCCACTTTCAACGTAAAAGTACATCGTAGGCTGCTTGTTCCCAGGAAGATGAAGTTGTCGCTAAGAAAATCGATTTTCGTTTTAAATTTCAGATTTCTCCATCCATCTTTCGGCAGATAAGTCTCCAGACACTATCATGACGGCACTTATCTTATTGGGTCTTTGTTCGCGTTTCTTTTTCGAGGACTCAATCGATTTATCTTATCTTTTAGATATTAGAAGAAAAACTATTACGTCGCCAAGAAGCTTTTTATTACGAGTGATCAATAGAAAATATATTTCAGGATCGCTTCGAGAGGGAATATTTTATCTAAACCTGCTCTCTTAGATTAAAATGTGCTTTTTTTTTGTTCTCTCACGGAGTTCCATCACTTATTTCACGAAATTGAAGTTCAATTTCTGGCCATTAGGTAAATTTGCAAACATATTTAGTTTTTCTTTCCAGGAGATTTATCTGTACTACTCCAAACCGAAACAGGTTTCTTTAAAATTAAATAAGGAATGCGTTTTTTCAAAGAAACAAATACTTCAAAAAACCTGTGCAACGTTGACACACCCGAGCAAGTTTCTTTTCTTCGAAACAGTGTGATGGATCAAGAAGATAATTTTTATATAGATATAGTACTCCCTGATGAAAAAGGCACATCGTAAAAAAGGTTTTCAACAAAACTATTAAAATAGTTTTGAAACGATAGAAATACTGAGAGCTAGATTGCTATTCGCCAGAGATTTAACACAGTCACGATTTGCGTTACGGAAATATTAAAGATGAACTTAAGGAAGACCCGTAAGGAAAAACCCAAAATTCTTATTATTCATTTTACACAACCAATTTTTTTAGTGATAATTAAGCACATATTTTAAAAACATTATAAAGCAATATTCAAAATTAAAAAAAATAGTTTTCATTTGCAATTATGTTTTATATTACGATTTTAATATGTTTTTTTAACCGAAATACACACTTTTTATAAACACTACTCCTCACTCAATTTTCAATATTGTTGTATAAAATAAATTTCTACAATAACGTTATAGTATATACAAAAGACCTAGGGATAGATTTTTTAAAATGTATTTACGAGTTTTCATTAAAAAATATTTTACTCATTGTACGTTAAATTTCTATAAAATTTTCCAATTTTTGGTATATTTAATTTTTATAAATTGTTTTGAACTATTTATACAAAAAAGCTCTTCCTGTGTCTCTTAAACAGTTATTCAAGACCTTAAAAATGTAAACATTTTTACTCTAAGTGCATAGATCAAAAAGTCTTAGTACTTTAAACTTTGGCAAAATTGCAAAAAACTGATTTTGAGATAATTGTATTTTAAGTATAAAATACAACAGAAGTTTACGAAAACAACTTACTTTTTACACCTGCCAGCGTTCGGCAATAGGTGGCATCACTCCTCATCACAACTGACTAAAGCTCAATTTAACTATCAAAGTAAAACATATGTCAGAAACCAGTTGCTCCTAGAGCAGAAGCGCACAGCCAAGGGTTCACCTAAAGCTGCCACATTCTGTTACGGTGGGCTCAAACCGCTCTTTCCGCAGCGTGTCCATCACAAACCACTTTTACCTGTCCTATTGGACGGAAGGTAAGGGGGACACTTGCGGTGTCCAAGTCCAAGTCCTATTTATTTTAGTAATTTCTTTTGCATTAAGACTCTTATCAAAACAAGAGTTCTAACCGTAAACTCGTATATATTTTTTAAAGTCAGTTTTATCTCTGATGACAACTTTGTGATTTGTGATAATTCACTAAAAAATTATACATTTCTTGTTTATTAAACTGAAAAAAAAATTTATTGGATCAGTACTATTTTAAAATAAACCACCACTGTATAAACCACACCTTTTTCTACAGCTATTTTGTTCTGTAAACGAGCCTTTTTTGTAGTTATACGCATGCGACGAAATTTAGTGCTAGTTTTTTCAATGTGTTTCCTTCAATGGCATCACCACATGTTTTACATGAGGACCTGGATTTTGTCCTTCAGCTTTCCCCGATTGATAGAAAAACCAGGAATATACTCCTTAAGGGTATTTAAAATGTTTGGGATAATCATCGGTAGATACACAATGAGATAATGTTGCTTAAATGGAGGTTTTCATGGAAACCGATGCCAATAGTTGGCAGTCGATTATGTAGTTGGAAGGTCAAATAAAAGTTAAAAAGCAGCTGGTAGCAATTTCCTTCCATTGAAAATTTTGTCCATTTGTTCTTGAATATCTGATGCATCGTTTTATCCAATAAACCAAAAAACACTTTTTGAAATTTGTTTTCGAAATTTGGGGTTTGGGTCTCCCTGAAGGTACATGTTGGAACATTGTGGTCCTCCATTTCTATTTCACCTGGAGTGGAGAGATGTCACTTTTCTAGTGATCAGATAATGAATAAGATTGTATTAAATAGTTTAGAGATTTGCATGATGGTGTGTTATGGTCTATCTCTCAATCTCCAGAAAATATTTCCGATCAGTAACTTTCAGTGACAACGGTTGCCCTCAGAGTAATGAATTAGCAATCCAATGGTTGCGTCGTAGTGTGACCTTGGTTCAAAATCAAGTGGTGTGGTCCTCGGATCTTTCACCTTTGATTTGATCCCGGACCGTTGTATTGCTCCCAATGCACGACTTATATTTCTAATTAAAATACTTACTTACCAATGGTTGTAAGTTGGAAACTCGATCCAAACAAATTAGTATACAAGGAGCTGGATTTACGTTAAATCTATGGTGGCATCAAATGCTCTTACGTTGTCGTAATGTGAGGATGTTGTAATGAAGTTTGGAGAATCTTATGGTAGATCAGATGTTAACCTCGTCATCTCACCTTGGTTTAAAATTATCAGATGATGTCCTGGGGTCTATTTTTCGGTATTGTTCCCGGACAGTCACTAATACCCCGTTGTGTTGCTCCATCTTCCAACGAAACAGACGAAGCAGGTGCGTTCAACTTCATGTTATTTCATCCCATCGTTTGGTTTGAAAATTTGTCATGTAGCTGTGGGATAGATGTTCCGTTTATCTTATTAGAAGGTCGATGGTCTCTCGAATCTACATTCTAATGAAATAGACGGACCATATGTTGAAGAGAGAAAATAAGCAAACATGTTGGAGGAGATGCTGTAGTAAAATCTCTGAAGGGTAAACCACGTCGACATACGAATCGTCTTAAAACATTGCCTTTTGAATCACAGACTAGTGTTTCTGATCGCGGTGGATAATCACTTTAACCACTCAATAATTTCGAATTCACTCTTTTACCTACAACCACGGGACAGATCTTCAAATCGTGCAACTATTATTTACTAACACGAAGCTGATGGCACGTGTTCCTTCTAATTATATTTAAGGTTGATGGTTTCTCCAGTGTGACGTCAATTCAACAACCAACTATCATTCCTTTTTATTTTGTTCAGTAATTTCTGTCAACTCTTCTTTTACAGAATTGGCTTTTACCACACTTTCTCATTTCCTTTTAATTCAAACACATTCTTATATTATTCTGATACACTTACAACTGATTGTCATCAACACTAGTTCATTTCACGTTCACACGCGATCAAAAGAACTTTATTAGGTATTCATTATAGTGAATACCTCATCATTATCAATCAAAAACCCAAAATAATTTCTCTTTGCTGTGCTAATTTTGCACCGAGTGTGCCATATTACACATTACTACATTGGATATGAATAATAAGTTTAAACATTTCAATTTATGAAAGAAATTTAGCCTTGGAAAGTTGGATCCACTCAAATTTACATCAGCTTGTCTCTGAGAGCTTCACATGGTGGCAGTCACCTCAAATAAATAAATTGGTTTTCGCAAGAACAAATTATAACAGTGAAAAACGTTTTTACTCCACCTCAAATTAACACATCCGTTATTTGTTTCATTTATAAAATATCTTAGTAAGAAGAGACAACCGACGTGAAAATTTTCTATTTCCTGCGTTTTGGCAGTTTCTCAAGACAGCACTACAAATCTCTCCATCCAAGGATTTTTTTCACATGGGCAGTGTAAGATTGACGAAAATATTGATTTTAAGTCGTAGAGAAATGTGTTAAACATTTTAGAAAGCTCAGTTAGTGTCAAACATTAAAACTAAAGGTAATCCACTTTTCAATTGTAATATATGTCTCAGAACTATTTAGTAAGACTAATACGTGCCTGTACAAGTCTCTAACCGGTTTACTCCAAGATATTTTCTATTTCAAGTGAAATATGCGTTTAAAATTTGTTCCGGTGCTCTTCGAAATAACTACAGAGCGGTGGATAGAGATCAGATTCTCCTTTCCCCTTAACTCCCTCTCATCCAGTTATGGAACGTGCTTAACCTATCGGAGGTTTGTAGTCTAATATGTAGTCCATTTCTGGTATAACTTCTCGTGAAACGAAAGTGCATCGGATGTATTCATCCTGGTTAAGTTATCCACAAAATTCTTCCTCCATTCGCAAGTGCTTTGATACCAAGTTTTAAAATGTTGGTATAGTATGGAAATCGTGGACGAGGATTTTTAAAAGCAGTTACTATTTGTAGAATATCGTAGACGGGAAATCTGATGACCAGTGAATACAGTTTCCCTCCTATGAATAACCTCAGTGTTGTATTGGTATTATGAAGTTATTTTCAAGGTGACGCAGAAACGATTCATATTTAGAGCAGTAAGATTGCTAGAAAAAAATTAGACATTTATAAAAAAAATATATAAAAAACATCCATAAGCTATCTTTTTCTCCAAGTCTCCAATTATTCTAAAAAATTTTTTTTTACCACATTTCATATCTGGGCTAATGTTTACAAGTGCATTATTAAAAATGAATTCACAACATCATAGTTTGCACGTGTATCACTAAAAATGTATTTACTAAGATCATAGTTTACACGTGCTAAATATATACATAATAATAACTAAAGTTACTCTCTCTCTGTCTAGCACGGCGTTGCCTGTGACAGTTTATTTCTTGGGATCAGGTGTGACCAATGTTCGCTAACGCTCACCAAACCCCGGTGATTTCTGCGTATTCCCATTTGGTTTGCTTCGCAAACGAAGCCCACTGGGAACGCCATGAGAGCCTAGAAGTGGCTATTATCAACAACTTAAATCAAAAAACGCTCGAATCGAAATTGGCATGGTTCCAAAGACATTCGGTCTGAAAACACTTATGACGTCAGCGGTCGAAAATTATAAAATCATCTCCTTCTTCCATGACGTCACATTCCGGAGATATAAACGAAGTGTGTGATAAAAAAAAATATATATATTGATTAAAATTGTTATAGATTATATTTTAAAATTCGTGCACTAATCAAAAATCGAAAAACATTAGGACTAACTGTGTACCAAATTACTTTACTGTAAGTGCCCTAGATTCGTCAGGACGCTTCGTAAAAAGACACAGACAAACACTTCCTTTTATAACAGTAGAGATGCATATGGTGGGTTTTCCGATCCTACTTTTTGCCACATCGTTACAAACAATACTTTACCATCGTTACACCAACAACTGTTTATAATAGTGAGGCAAATCTGGATATAGGTAATGTTGACATGAGCTCAAATATGAAGGAACTTTAGAAAGATTAGTAGCGATGCGTTTGAATTTAAAAATGGAGGGTTTTTCTCAATTACGGAGGCTCCTTTTCATATACAGTCTAAGTACCTCCGCTGGACAGGTCCTTATTCCATTATTAAGAGACATAAACAAAGAATTGAAAGGCTCGTGTAAAAGGCACAGAAAACTTTTTAAGTGTCACCCTGCATGCTTGTTCAATTTTTTGGTAATACTATTACTGCCAATCTACTGCCAAATGCACAAATCTGCTTCTTGGCGATTTTTGTTTGATTGTATTTTACGAGTCTCCTATTGCGTGTTTTATACTATGATAAAACCACAAATCCTGATTCTTTGTATAAAGACCAATTTTTAAAACAGTAACATAACAATAACCTTTGAGAACAAATAATAATCATTGAATTATAACTCGATTTTTCCCGAAGCATAAAAACTTTGAATATGTTTTGTGGAAATGCCAATTCTGCAGATTCGCGCGATTCTTAGGCGTGGTGGTAACAATATATCGTTATCAAAACTACCCTAAAATAATGAACCTAACTTTAGCGGATTTACATAAAATCGGACTACTTGTTTGGGGGTGTTTTTCGTGGTATGGCCTGCGACCTTTGCATGTTGTTCCTGGTAAATCAAACGCCGACGCCTTCATGAACATTTTGGACTAACAGGTTCTTCCTACGCTTTGGAAATTTTATGGAATAGACGAATGTTACTTCCAGGATGACAACGCCTCCTGTCATGTTGCAGCCTCTGTCAAGCAGTGGTATCAAGACATGGATGTAAAACGTCTTCCCTGGCCTGCCCAGGGTCCCGATCTAAACTCTATAGAACATTTGCGGGACGAGTTACAGCAACGTTTGCGGTCCAGGGAACAACGTTCGAAACATACAGCTGAGTGTACGACATTCTCGCAGCAGGAATGGACATAAATACCCATAGCTGTGTATCTAACCCTTGTTGAAAGTATGCCCAAAGGGGTTGCTAGAATAATTGCAGCACGTCTCCTAAGGTTATATTCTAGCTGACGTGCTGCACATAATTGCAGCACGTCAGCTAGAATAATTTGACCATCGCCCTATTAAAACATGTATTATTTCCCTCATACCCTCACATCTCACTGTCCACTCCATTATTGTAAGGCTATGTATATATTTTTCTTTTTATGGCGAGGTCACGATATGGTCCTATTTTTCTAATGACAAGATCTCTCGTCCATCAACATTTCGCCCCCGGCAAGAAAAGTGACACAACTCGAAATTGCAGAATTTGAAAACTATTAACTTAAAGGTAATGGTAATGGTAATTTTAGTTAACGTCGTACTAGAGCTACACAACGGGCTATTGACGACGGTCCGGGATCACTCACTTGAGTGAAAGATCCGAGGACAACACCTCGTAATTTTGAACCACGGTCAGAAGACGAAGCAACACCTGAGCTGGCACCCCACTCTCCAAACTTCCACGCCAACCCAACGTGAGGACTTTCGGCCACGACAGATTTAAGGTGCACCAGCCGCCTCTACACCATACGCTACAAACATCCATGTCCAGACCCGGATTCGAACCAGGAACCTCTTCCAATCTAGAGGCTAACACCTTAACCACTATACCGGTTGGTCGGCTAACTTAAAGGATACTATAAAACTTTTATTCAACTAGTATAAGCTTCTTTTAAATTTGAGGTAAATATTTAGGGTGGTAACTTCTTATATATTGTATAGAATAGTAGTATAACGCGCTGGGGCACCTCTACATATTTTACAATGATATAACATCAAAATTTTTAGTTTTTAACTTGTGTCACTTTTCTTGCTGGTATGGGAGGTGTTCAGTTTTCTAATGGCGAGAGCACTCATCTAGACAAATACACAAATACATGGTAGGCAGGTAGTTAATCAAAGTCACACTAGAACAACACAACGTACCTATTTGTGACGGTCCTTGATCTATCCCAAAGGGAAAGATCAAGGACAACACCACGGAATTTTGAACCACGGTCAGATGACGAGGCAGCACCTGCACTGGCATCCCAATCTCCAAACTTCCTCACAACGTCAATACGAGGACATTTAAGGCCATGAGACATTTAACGTGAACCAAACTTTTAATTTTCACTTTGCATCTTTTCTTTCTATTATAGAAAAAAATTGTCCGTCTTTTTCAGGTTTATTCGCTTTGGGATTGGTAATAGCGTGTCACGTGATTGTCATGTCTTGTGGCTGAACGGGCTAATGAATTTGGAACACGCGCAGTCGACAAACACAGTTACATTTTTTCAACAAATTCATTCATAAAATTTGAGACCACGCGCTAGAGTGTTTGCAATGTTTTCAGAAGAACTGGCAAATTCGGTCTTCGTTTCCATAGAAACAGTCGAATATGAATATGAAAACAGTCGAATTTATTTATAAGAGTAAGAATATACAAATACTAGGGGGCAAAACTTCTGCTCTCTAACGCTCGCCGACCCCCGGAGGATTACTTTGCAATCCTCATTGGTTCGCTGTGCTAACCTTGCTTGCTTCGCTCGCATAAATAAAGACATTGTTTACAAAAAAATGATATTCCAAAAAAATAATTTTTAAATATAAATTTGTTGTACAACAGAAAAATTATACAGCACCTCTAGAATCAGAACTTGAACAATTTGAAATTCAAATGAAAACTTTGATCAAATTTTGACTCGAAATGTGAGTGCTGCTTTCGAAATCGAATACTCAGCATGTCGTTTATAAGCTGCAGCTGTTCGACTAATATTCATTTTTTTAAATAAAATTTTATCCGATAGTTCCATAAATTCAATTGATGCGTGAAACTTCGTGGTAAACAAACAATCGTACAGTGTTGCCGAAACGCGATGATAAATAACGTCTTTTTCGCGTGCTCCATAAGAGAATTATATCTATATAAATAAGAATGGAGTATTTGTTTGTACATTGAATATTTTCGACCCATTTCAAGTTTTCTATCCGTTTTGGACTCTTCTGATGCCAAATCCGCTATTTTCGCGTTTGGTGTCTGTCTGTCTGTCCATCTGTCTGCCTGTATGTTGTGCCCTATACACGTCCACACGGTTTAATATATTTTCATGGAAATTTACATGCAGTGAGTACTTAACTTCATTTAGTGAGTGGAATCGGTTGCGAAAGGCTGTCTGTCCGTCTTTCTGTTCAATGTTCGATTTTGTGTTTATGTGTTTGGCAAGCATCACATGAATTTTGTTCCCGATATTTGATTGCAATGCATTTTATTTTATACTTTATTTAGTAGTGAACGGAATATTAAACATTTCTTTATTGTTATATTTAGTTGAGTTTCATGCTAAAACACCTTAGTATGTATACTTAAATCAACCATAATTTGGTAGTTTTGGAAAAATTGGAATGTCTATTGAATATGACGATTACTTCTATTGCTTTACCAGTACTGCTAGAAAAGTAATTATTCGTCAAAAAAGTATTTTTTTTATGGAATTTCAGCTCTGATACTTTATTTATTTCGAGTCTTATTTTTGTTCTTTGCGCAATGAAAACGATTTCCGAATATTTGGGACAAACGATATTTTTCAACGAAACGAGAATGAACAAGATCGCCCAAGCAGTGATATTTTTTGTTTCTTTTGCTCTGAATTAATTTCACATTTTTAAATTTTGTGCACTTTTAGTTGTAAGCTGTGGCAACTGTGCGGAGATCAAGATATAAAAATGAATCACAAATTAATATCTTTAGAACAATTTTTTCCGACATCTTTTATTTTGTTTTATTTCGCTGTTTTTTCTGTTTTAAATATTTATTATTTTAATAAATGTGTTTTCCTTCTCATCACACGCAACAGCACCACAAAGTATTTAACTTAAAAATGGCAGGTAAGTCAGAATAAATTTTCAGTAAATTTTGAGTGTAATTATGCATTAGTGAAAGAATAATGCCGTTATTGAAAGAATAATGCCGTTATTGAAAGAATAATGCCGTTATTGAAAGAATAATAATGTTTAAAAATCCGAACTAGAACTTTTCAAACATTAAAAAATTCGTTGTAATAATGACAGGAGAAGATTGCAAAATTTCACAATGTCGCATACCGGAGGCAAGAGTGCCACAAGTAAAAAAATATTGTTTTGTTGACTATGAGTGCGAGAGCACTCGCCGTAAATCGTAATTTTAATTATTTGAGTTGAACATCAAAAGAACTTAAGAAAGGGAATTCCAAATCTCCCTCAAAATCGTCTTTTGTAGTAGAAACCTTTGTAGTGTCACCTTTCGTCATTTTGTAGCTTTGTCATACAGTAATTGTGTGATGTATGTGAAATGTATTACATGAATGGATATGCATGTGTAGGATTTGTGTCCAAAGCAAGTTGTAGAAATTATAAAGATGGCGAAAGGTATTCAAATAAATTTTTATTCTATCTATATATATATATCTAATTTCTATCTATCTCTCTCTCTCTCTATATATATATATATATATATTTATATATATATATATATATATATATATATATATATATATATATATATATATATATATATATATATATATATATATATATATATATATATATATATATATATATATATATATATATATATATATTAAAATTATGATGAGTGAATTTTAAACAATGTGTTGTGCTGAAATATTTCCTTTTTTATGTGAAAATGACTTGTTCTTGACATTTTTTTAAACATTTTGTTTTTACTTACACTATATTTCCGTGTATGAGCCGATAATTTGCGGAACGTTTTCTAAAGCTGAAGTGATGGGGTCGGCTTTTATACGGATCCGCTAATCTCGCAAAAAAAAGTATGCAATTTTCCGTCACTCGGGCGCATGCGATAAATATCGCAATGGGAAGGGAAAGGAATGAAAAGTATAGTTCGCAAAGCGAACTAAATATGATTGCGTAGCAATCATTGGGGGTTGACGAGCATTAGCGAGCAGGGGACGGAGTCCCCTAGTATTTAAAAAAACTATATTAAACCTTTTTTTTGACTAATTAATAATAATTTGTTACTAGCCACAAAGCAGCGTTCAATAATTATTATACAAAATCCATTGAAGATTCCAATCCTTAGTACGGGTAGTGTTGGTCTCAAAGGAATGTCTATGAATGTATATAAAAGTTAAAATCATGTCGTCCGAGTGGTATGCAGGAAGAACGAGACCAATATTCACTGCTGCAATTTGCAAAAGTGATGTATAGTGTACGTAACTATGTTAAGATTCGCATGCGAGTGAATGTTGATGCAATACGAAATAATTAATTCATAAATGACGAAGATCGCAAAGAAGTGTTGCATGTGTGACCCATTCTCTTCTGAGCCTCTAGCCTTTGCTCTGAGGCCACAAAAAGACTTGTACTACGATGAAAGAAGTGCGTTGAAAAGCAAGATGACTTCTTGATTTCTTATTTTTTCCTTTTTGATGAACACTTTCCATTTAATTTAAATTGTATTTGCTTAAATTTAACAACATAAAATAGCAACGGTAATATCTACTATTATAAAAGGAAGCGTTTTTCTGTATACCTATGGACGTTATGTACTGTCCTGACCAATCTATGGCACTTACAATAATGAAATTTAGCACACATATAATTTGAATATTTTTTGCGATTTTTTTTTGTCCAGCCCGAATTTTAAAATTTAATCTAGAACATTTAAAATTGATATATTAGGTTTTTTTCCATCTTTCTCTCTTCTCTACGGATTGTGACGTCACTGAAAAAAAGGTGAGGATTTTTGCGGTTTTCGACCGCTGACGTCGCACCCGTTTTTCGTCTACAAGCCTTGGGAACTAGGCCAAGTTTTCCGATTCTAGCGTGTTTTGATTTACATTGGTGATTAGTATGACTTTCTTCTAAGCGATTTCAACTTTGTCATGGGCAAAGACTATTTAACGTATACTATCTTCCCGATCGATAAAGATAGAGTGAACATTTCGACGGATTTAAAATCTACGGACTCATTCTTAAAATTGTTGTTTTATCTTTTTAATGTTTTCAGGATCAATAAGTTTTAATGTGCCCAGCCCTATTTTTTTTATTTCAATCTAAAATATGTTTAAATTAATTTATTGGCATGTTGGTGTTGCCTGTGGTGTTGGCTTGCGAAGCAAACCAAATGGGATATCGTTGCAATCACCGGGGTTGACGAGTGTTCGCAAGCAGTGGTCATACCTGACCCTACGAAAAGAAGTGTCACGGGCAACGCCGTGCTGCCGACGCAGTGGCTAGTGTATGATCTTAGTGCGAGTTGTTTATTTTTAATTGTAATAAAGTTCATAGCACCGTTATGAATATTTATATGGTAGTACTAAATGAACACATGGACTGATTGAATAATTTTAACTCCAATTTGTATTCGCCTTTGGGCTTAATTAATTTTCTTTCAAAATATTATCAGCTTTGAAAATCAAATAATGCACTTTTGCGAATTGAAGGACTTAAGTTTTAAAAAATCGGAATTAAAAAAATACACCAAAGTAAATATCATTTCGAAAAACAATGACATCGAGTAAACACATATATTCCGTTTCTTAAATGTTTCCTTATAAAAAAGTCGTCGAATCAGAATTGACTCAGAGAAATTTAAATCCTTCAGTTTATATTCGCAATATTCTGCTTTGAAACATGTCACTTGAAAAAATCCCACCCAAACATTTCGATAACAAAATGTAAATTGGGCTTCTTTAAATGTATATATGCATGTTACAAAAAAATCCTCACAACTTATCATAATCTTGCAATAAAAGTCAACGGTACAGAAATTGCAATACATGACGGTATGTAAGGCTTTATGAGCTTGTCACTTTTTGTGAAGAGTTCCAACGGCTTGTTTAAATCCCTGAAATGCTCGTTTCAGCTAGATGTGTTAGAGCGAAAACATTTTGTTTATGGATATATGCTATGGCAATTTGTTCACTTGTACTTGATTTCTTAGTTATTATTGCAAACATATCAGCGAAATAGTTTTAGACAGATTTGAACTCACTTATCGATTTGCGTGTGACATTTCATAATATCCGGAACGAATAAAGCATGCATGTCCTCAAATGTCCACACGTTGGTGTGGTGTGGAAGTTTAAAGGAGGGGTGTCAGCTTAGGTATTGCCTCATCTTCTGACCGTTGATCAAATTTATGTGGTGCTGTCCTCGGTTCTTTCTCTTCAGGGGTTGATCCAGGGCCGTCGCCAATATCCCGTTGTGTAACTCCAGAGTTAAGTTAATTAAAATTTTTACCTAATTTAAATTTTCTTCGAGCAATACCACATCACCATATTTTTCTATTTGATTTGATTATACGGAAGATTTTGCCAAATCGTTATATTCAAATCACACCTGTATTAAACTGTTGCTCAAAATGGTGAATTAGTGGTGTGGCGAAACGAGACCAAGCACTTTTTCAAGCATCTTTCCATATTGTCTTAACAAGTCTGTTACGAAATATTAAATTTAAAAGAGCCCCGTACAAGAAACATATCTAACTATGCATAATTTTTAACTCTAGAGCATCTAGGAAATTTTGAAGACTTTTTTCCAAACTAATCTGCATGTAATTTATTGTAATTACAGTGACTCAAAATTTCAAATAATTTTGATGAATTATTATTCTTGAAAATAATTCTCCATAAAATGATGTTGAGAAAAAATACATTTTGAAATAATCATGTACTATTTGTAAGATTCAAAATACGAGTACTTTTGTCAGCTTAACCAATATTTATGGAATGTGTGATTTGCGTAATGTTCTTGCACATTCTATACCTATATAATCATAAATTAATAGTTAAGTAAAAAGTTATCTGAATGCAGTATGTACAAAATACTGCAAAGATTTGACTTATTTGATTAGTATTCGTTGAACTAGTCACTGAAAAGATCTATTCAATGACTAACTATAGAACCATATTTTATTTGAAACGTAAAAAGTTAAATATATTTACTATACAAATATATAGCGAAGAGTTTTTGTATACATGCACACATAATCTAGAAAATTTTGGAAGTAAATATAAGACCCCCGTCACAGAATGAAATATTTTGATTCAGTTTACTACAACATTAAACATCATACACGCATCGCAACGAAAAGGAGTTCATCGCAACAATAAATACGATTGTCTCCCGCTTGAACAATTGGTAATCCTGCTGTAGCGGAAATTGTAATCCATGCAAAAAATAAGCATACTTTGAGATGCATGCCCCCATTGGCTGCAACGGAATAAACATTGAAAAATGGCTTTTAAATCACGAAAATACCATATTCAAGCATTCAAGCTTGAAGGCAAGTCTGAGCAAACACACTCAAGGATTCGAAAAAGGGGCTTTCAAGATCTGTTCGCGGATATCTATCTGATATATCTAACAAGTAGAAATATAAAAAGGGGACTCTCCCCACAAATTTATCCTTTTTGTATCCTGAGACTGATACCCTTTTTAGCATCTCTGATGGAAGCGTATGCTTCGGGAAATATATCAGGCAAATTTTCCTTTGACGGAAGTACAAATATTTTTGAGGCATATTTGCATCCAGTGCTCAAGGTCTTCGCCTGCAAAATTATCTGGCAACAGATACTTAGACAGGACGCATCGATCATGCTTCCTAACAGCGTCTCGTCACTTTTGAACTCCGCCGCCACCAGTGGAATATCAATGTTGAGATGCAGTTTGAGTAAATATTTGTAAGTGACGAAGTTAAAAATACTCTACGTGAGTATCCATAGAGGCTATTTGTGTAACAAATCAAATATTAAACTAATATTCCTCCAGCTAATCAAAAATTAGGTTTCCAGAACATTTCATAGCTAAGTAAATAGAAGACTGAGTGTTTGTGCGCAACTGGACGACTGTGAGATCTAAATTGCATCCAGCAAAACATCGTTGTGTGAGTGGCGGGTGGTGCACGATAAATCTTGCGTAGCCTCAAATGTATTCTGTTGGGGTGGTTTGTTAGTTTAGAGAGTGGGGTGACAGCTCAGGTGTTTATCTCATCATCAAAACTTGGCTCAAAATTGTGAGGTTTAATCTTCTGATAGTTCACTTCGTGATTGATCACAGACTGTCACTAAAAACCCGTTGTGTTGCTCCAGTGAAACGTTAGTTGAACTACCCTTCTGTAGATTTATTTTAGGATGCGTTCTAAATCTGCAATTTTTCCTCTGAGGCATAACCATGCATATATCCGCTATGAAAACTGTAACTTTCTCTGCGTAGTGTCTCACCAAATTTGACCTTTTTGACCAACATAATATTTCGTAAAATCTTTTCGGTCCAATAAGTGTGGTTATTTGGTCATTATGTGTGTTTCACCACCCAGAAATCTCGTGATATGCATAGGATTAAGTGTTTTGTAGTTAGGTATTTTAATTTACGTCATACTGGAGCTACAGAAGGGGTATTGACGACGGTCTGGGATTAATCCCCAAAGGGAAAGATCCGATAAGCGTTTCGTAAATTTAAAATAGTTATGTACTTTTATGATAGGCTTTAGAGTAATCTAGTTGTTTACAGCCCTATACTTACATGACTGATTGAATACAATTCTAGGTTGTGAATTGTATCACACCACGACTGGTACAGCAGTTCACAACAGCGCTAATGCTTCTACTAGAACTTCTCGGCACATTCGCTACACTTCAGATTCACACCTGCAGATGACGCTCACATTAATCACAATTTACGAGTTTTCGGGGTTATCCTCTTGCAGGGTGATTCCTTTTGTTCGGGAGGTATCTCTTGGGATATGTTTGTGAAACACAAACTTGGGCTCACAGTTTAAAGATATTTATGAAGTCTGGATGTTTTTGCAGCTTAATTTAATCTTATACCTTTAGATGCCTTTGGTTCGAGGCATCCAAATAATAATATTAGCTATAGTTGTTCATCCCTTTTTCTAATGTACTTGATATGCTTGTTGGTTGCGTTTTATGGGGCGCACTGCCATAGTTGAGCAAAACAACAGACAGAAAATGTCAGGTAATGGGCATATTGACCCATGGAAAATTTTACTCAGCATTGATCATCCATATTTGATGTTACATAAATTTTTAACTCCACACCTATAGAATTCTAATGCAAAAATGTTCATCCAACGAACCAGAACAACACTATTCTACAACTAATCAACAAATAACTGTCTATAGTTGAACTACTTTCTTTAAAGTTGTACATCTGCTTTTGATAAACATTTCAGAGAGTGAATTAACTTAGGTATGTATCTGACAGCAATTCATAGCACTTCAGCGGTATTGCCTGTTTACATAACTGATAACAGATTTTCCATAACAATTGGTGAAACAGATATCTGCGCTATCATCTGCTCAATTTCAGGAACTCTTGTACCTTTGAGACGACTTAAGTTTTCTATTTTGCGATACATTTGGTCAGAGGACAATAAAATTTGTATATTTCTTGACTTTCTGTACAATGTTTTACCCTCTAGATGTGTTCCGCAATTGACATTAACAAAGCAAAGACTTAAATATAATAGTGGTTTTATAAATGCAACATCCATACCTAAAGATATTCTATTTTTTGACGTAATGTGATAGCCTAGTTGGTAGAGTTGAAGATTAGAAACCGGTGGGTTACACGAGTTACAAACTTTATCCAACCAAAGAAAGCCGTGTTCGTGTCTATAGTGTAAGTTTAATCTGTCTTGTTCAAATTTCAACATGCTGGTGTGAAGTGTAAGCTTGAAGAAAGGGGTGCCAGCTCAAGTTTAGACTTAATGATCTGACCGTGGTTCAAAATTGCGAAGTGTAAACAGGTATTGAGCCTGGACCGTCAACAATTGCCCTTTCTGTAGCTCCAGTGCGACATTAATCCAATGAGGAATTTGCATTGGTTTTTTTATATTTTTATTTGGTAGAAGAGAAAAAAACAGGAATAATGGTATATTTTTTCTTTATTTTTGAATGCGGATAATTAATTAAAAATTGTTTAAGTTTGCAGTTGGGCATTTGGCGCGAAAACGCTACTTTTGCAATGGCTGCTCTTGTGACGTCACTGTGCATGTAAACAAACAGCTCAATACGTTGTTTATGTTAGATTCTGTGATTGCCATTTGATTTTCTGTGGAAATTCTTTATCTATCTTTTTTTTTGCAATGAGTGAGAACGAAAAACCACCTTACAAGTACTGTATTGTACCTTGTTGCGTAAACACAACTTCAAATTCAGTTTATAAGCTGTTTTTTTAGCGTTCTAAATGATCCAGTTAAAAGAAAAGCGTGGACTAACGCAATGAAATGGGGTGATGAACTAGTGAACAATGAACTAGTACAAGTCAGTTATAGGCCTACAGGCAGAATAGTATTATAGTGTTTCAATGTGCAATAAAAATTAAATTTTTAAGTATTAATGGAGAACTTCCTTAATCTCAATTAGTTTTAGGTCAATTTATGAATGTTACTGAAGATCATACATACCTCATAGCTTTAACTCCTCGTATTTCTGCTCCAATAAAATCCGGATTTTTTCCCAAGAAAGAAAACATGGAAATCGTATCTATCTTGGGAAGGTTATCAGATTGGACAAATCCCGGTAAAATCGACATCGTAAACGAAATATACAATAAAATAAACGAAAGATGTTTATAAAAGTTAAACACAGGTATACAATTTAGTTAAAAACGATAAAAGGATTGAAGTGGCAAAAAGGTTGCGAAAACAGCATCAGTTTCAACACGTAAATATTGATACTTCATGCACAGTGACGTCAGAGCCAATCATGTAGCGTTGTGCGATTACGTCATTTTTCGCTTTTTTAAAACTAAATTTGTAATTTATTTAACTTTTTTCCGATGTTTAAAGCGGCATATTCGAAAAAGGTGAAGCTAAAATTACCAGGAAATTATAAATTTGAGCAATTTCCTCAGATCCGCAACTTCTCCATTACCTATCTAACAATTTTAAGACATTATTTTGATCTGTTTGAAACGAAAGTGCACCTAATTGATTTGATATAATCATATTTAATATCAATGTCCAAGATTTTCACTTGTGTAATATTTACCAGCGGGTACTTAGGAACGACGGCGCGGCGATTATGCGTCCTTGTAACGATTGCTCCTTTTAACGTCATCAGTACGAGAGGGATTTCAATGTGTTCGGGAGGATGAAGTTAAAGTAAATATTTAATCCGTCTGACGTGCTAAAAATGTTCTGCATTGAAATTTACGAAGTATCTACTTAGAAAGGAGAGGGTTATATATATACAAGGAATCAAAGGAAATCCATATTTACCTTTCTAATCAGCTATTTATTTCCTACTGTGTCGTTTCTCCCTTGGTATGCGTTATGAGTGAATCCGCCATTAATGGGCATTCAGTAGAGATTGAAGATGAGTAAATATTGATAGTACAGGATCAATATCAGAGCGAACGCTCCTAAACAGCTAATATCCACATCATAATTACAATTAAGTTAGATTAACACGTTGACTGCCGGTCACGTGAGGATGTGTTAATAGTTATTACCCCGCCGTATAAATGGGTTTTTCCCAGAAGCAAATACTAGAATCACGCCAATACCAGAATAGATTGGCGAAAGCTCCGGCAATAAATTTGTAATTTCATCATTTGTTAGAGGCTTTATTGTATTTATAAGATTGTATTTTTTTTTGGGGGGGGGGGTGACGACCCTGCAGAACTATCGTCTCTACAACTAATATTACAAGTTTTTTTAATAACTAATCTACATAAAAAAGAATGGAGTGTTTGTTTGTACATTCAATATTTTCGACCCATTTCAAGTTTTCTATCCGTTTTGGACCCTCCTGATGCCGAATCCGCCTTTTTCTCGTTTGGTGTCTGTCTGTCTGTCTGTCCGTCTGTCTGTCTGTCTCTCTGTATGTTGTGCCCTATACACGTCCACGCGGTTTAAGATATTTTCTTGAAAATTTGCATACAGTGAGTACTTATCTTCATTTAGTGAGTGGCATTGGTTGCGAAAGTCTGTCTGTCCGTCTTTCTGTTCTATGCTCGATTTTGTGTTTGTGTGTTTGTGTAGACATCACAGAAATTCTATTCCAGATATTTGATTGCATTGTATTTTATTTTATACATTATCTATTAGTTTAGTGAACGCAATCTTAAACATTTCTTTATTGTTATATGTAGTTGAGTTTCATGCTAAAACACCTGAGTAAGTATACTTAAATCAACCATAATTTGGTAGTTTTGGAAAAATTGGAATGTCTATTGAATATTACGATTACTTCGATTGCTTTACCAGTACTGTTGAAAAAGTAATTATTCTTCAAAAAAAATTTTTTTTTTATGGAACTTCATCTCTGATACTTCATTTATTTCGAGTCTTATTTTTAATCTTTGCGCAATGAAAACGATTTCCGAATACTTGGGACAGACGATATTTTTCAATGAAACGAGAATTAACAAGATCGCGCGAGCAGTGATATTTTTTTCTGGTTCTTTCGCTATGAATTAATTTTACATTTCTAAATTTTGTACACTTTTAGTTGTAAGTTGTGGCAACTGTGCGAGATCAAGAGATAAAATTGAATCACAAATTGATATCTTTAGAACAATTTTTTGCGACATCTTTTATTTTGTTTTACTTTGCTGTTTCCTGTTTTAAATATTTATTATTTTAATAAATGTATTTTCCTTCTCATCACACGCAACAGCACCACAAAGTATTAGACTTAAAAATGTTAGGTCAGTATAAATTTTCAGTAAATTTTAAGTGTAGTTATGCCATTATTGAAAGAATAATGCCGTTATTTAAAGAATAATGCCGTTATTTAAAGAATAATGCCGTTATTTAAAGAATAATGGCGTTATTTAAAGAATAATGGCGTTATTTAAAGAATAATGCCGTCATTGAAAGAATAATAATGTTTATTAATCCAAACTGGAACTTTTTCCAACATTAAAAAATTCGTTGTAATAATGACAGGGGAAGATTGCAAAATTTCACAATGTCGCATACCGGAGGCAAGAGTGCCATAAGAAAAAATATTGTTTTGTTGACTATGAGTGCGAGAGCACTCGCCGTAAATTGTAATTTTAATTAATTGAGTTGAACATGAAAATAACTTAAGAAAGGGAATTCCAAATCTTCCTATAAATCGTCTTTTATAGTAGTAACCTTAGTATCACCTTTCGTTATTTTGTAGCTTTGTCATACAGCAATTGTGCGATGTATGTGAAATGTATTACATGAATGGATATGCATGTGTAGGATTTGTGTCCAAATTAAGTTGTAGATAATATAAAGATGGCGAAAGATGTTGAAATAAATTTTTACTCTACAAAAAACGTAAGTCATTATATATTTTGATTATCTCTTCAATATAGAGTAAACCAATTCAAACCGAGTAAGGTCGGGTATTTTGCTAGTAGAACTATAAATTCGAAACCACATAACTTTACAACTAGCTACTAACCTTTACTCCACGCAAATTCCAACATACACACCTAACTTATAATGCCAATTGAAGCGGATAATAAATGTTGAGGCGCAGCTCTTTTTTGCGATCGGACGCGTGACTGACTACTGAGACATCATGTTGACCACGCACTGGCGCGTGATGGAGTCTTTAACGTTGACACCATCACGCGCTAACGCGAGATCGACAGCCGAAAATTTTAAAATAAATTTGCATTTCGGAGAATTATTTTTTATTCAAAATACAAATCTACTGGCTTGATAGGCATAAATATCACCTAATAAAAAAAAACATGCAGCCGTAGATTGGAAGGATAGTTAGTTGTACACCCTACCGACTGCAGCAAAAATTCCTTACGTTTGGTTACCTATCTTACCTAACGGATATCATGCACTATGGCTTGTTTTAGTGTCATTAGGAATAGTTTTAAATTAGAAACCGTAGTTATTTAAAAGTACTGATAGATATAATATTTACCCTATCGTATATTTGCCCTAATTATTTATTGGTGATCATAATTTATTCAGGAGAACATAATTCATTAGGTCTCGTAAATTTCAGGGTACTAACGAAACACACCACAACGGATCTGCGCTTGATTTGTGAAGTTATTAAACTGTTGATGCAGAAAAGCACTAAGTCCTTTCTGGAATATGATTAAACTTGTTTACTACATAATTTCCGATATGCAGCTTAAGGTGCAGATCTTAAACGTTTGTACAAGTCAGGATAGTAAGTTGAATTCTTCACACTGGAGCAATATAACGGTCAATTGGTGGATTCCGGGAAATACAGCATCTAGAAACTTTGAATCAAGGCCAGATGTGGGGATCAAAACCTGATCAGACCACACTTCCACACCACGCCAACGTGAAGATATTTCAGACCACGACAGGTTTAATGTGGATCAGCCCTCACGTATACAATGGTCTTCGGTAGGATCGAGTTTCGAACTCACAACCCTGCAGTTGCTTATCCTTGACAGTTTCAACTAACGTTGCCCATACAAGTCAAGAACACAGTACAACAAACTTTGGTCTTGATAGTTGTTACATGGTGATAAAAAGGCATAAAATATTACGCTAGCGTTAAGCGAGAGTGTAATCAATCCAGAAACTGGTAATATATTGTGCTCTAGTGTTAAAAAGCATCGTGTACTTCATATGCAGTATTTTAACAATCGTTTACTTCAAATAGTAAGCATAAAGCTTTTCTTATAGCATTGAAATACCAGATTAATTGACCTTGTATATCAATGATCCGGCGATTATCAGATTGGAATGTAAATGATTCCATGCGGTATATCTTAACCCAGACTCCATTTGTACTAAGAACCTTTAATTAAGTACTTGATTATTTTTATAGTTAAATTGAAATGTAATTAATTTATTACTTAAATATAAAAACAGAAACGTATTGAGGTATATTCTATTGCAGCACCTGTTTGCAGACTCCGATTCCAAAAAGCCGATAGATCTGGAAATGATTTTAAGGTCGATAGGCGCATTGGTTTCAGCTTAAAGTGTAACAGCAGAGTACTTATGGTAGAGAATACCATAATTTCGTTCTGTGTAAACTCAAGTATACATGGCATAAATGTGTGGGTTAGGGAACTAACTTTATTAGAAATACGCGTTCACTACCATTCCAAAGAAAACGAAAAGCCTGAGATTTTTTCAAGGCGTACGTAAATAAAATAAGTCAGAGTCAATGTTATTTCCTGAACAATTTTTTGTGAAAATAACTATCTGCTTGCTTGTTCGTGTTCAGTTGAAATTTAGTTTTAACTTTTATTTTTAATCCATTTCAAATAAACCCATTAAAAGTGCGTTTGAAAAATGGTTTTGATGTTAGTGGTTTCACTTTGTAGAATCAATCGTACTATTTCATGTTACTTATGCTTTGAATGTGCTTTGTTTCAGCTTACTTCGACGGCAGGATAGTCTTCGCAGGACAAGTTCTGAAGGTGAACCAGATCATTCCGATCCACAATCGGAAAGTTCAACTGATCAAGGGTCTTTTGTTGAGACTGTGAAAATTACCGTAGTATAGTGGATACCTTCTATAGGTACAGTGAATTTATATCATACAGGAATCACGTACTGTTCGACTGCACAGACACGTCTAGCTCAATCGAATGAATCCAAGCAAGGAAAGAGGAGAAGCAAGAAAGATGTGACATGAAATATGCTACCACTTTCATTATGGACTTCCTCTTTCAATTATGTACAGATGTGAATTATGTATTTTACTATTTCTTCACAATTTTATGTTTTGGTTTGTGATGATTATTAAATAACTGTATAGAAAAATACAATAATCTGATTTTAGTAATGCAAGTGAATTATATGAAAGATTTTAGGGTAAAGTGGGGCAGGAAAGAACCCAAATTCTTTCATAAGTCTATAGAATTAAGAACCAAACAAATATTTTTCCCAGTAGTCCCTAAAAATTTCATATTCTACTACACACTCCCAAACATTTCATTGATATATGTACACACTTATTCGTTCAAGACATCGACCTTAAAATGAAATCATTTTAAGGTCGATGGTTCAAGATTACTGAATTGTTGTACTTTTAAAAATAAATACTTCCCAAAGTTGTTATCTTGATGTCGCACATGCCTCACGTCATTACGAAGTTTATAACATGGAATGTTTATTTGTTTTATATGTATTAAAATGCATAATGAGGAAATGTTGATTGTGTGTGTGTTAAGAGTTTGTATTTGTGGCTCTGAGTTCTCACCTGACAAATTATTCAAGTACAAGATAAATAATAAATTAATGAAAGTTTTATATCTTTAATGAATTAAAACAAATAAATTTAGTAGGGTAATAATTTCGTTAAACAAACTTGCTATCGCGGCAAAATCATTTTTTTATTTATAGGGTTAAAGCACGAGTGGGACAAAAAATATATTTTGATTCATACCTTTGTATGGTCTTCCCCTCCAAATTATGATTGCTCTGGCTGGGAAACTAAACTACAGGACTCCTTTGAGCATTTTCAACTAATGGCAGTCCTATTTTAATATAAGACGAGTTTTACAATCTATTGGCGTGATATTCACTTTCCTCGTAAACACAATTGCACATCCTCACGAATATTGTAAATTTTTAGCCCTCAAATTATGATGTCAGATATTATGCGTACACAGGCGTAAAGAAAAATCATTCCAATGAAGGATAGCGTTTTATAAATTCCATTTGATATTTGTGTGATAACCTGTGAAATTATGGATAGCTGATTTGATTATAAAAGCGGTTAGGAAAAGTGTATTGAGTTGGGAAAACGACAAAAATGCAATGGAATTGCAAAATAAGTAAAAAAATCAAAGTAAATGCTATGTTTAGTTATATTTTGACAATTTATTCAAATAAATTCTCCATTGCGATGGAATTAGAGTTCTTAAAATGGGTCATTAAGTTTTTTCACTTATTATGCAATTGCTTTTCTTACTTATGATTTTTAACGAAAAACATTTCAGAACAATATGACTTTTGAAATTCCTTGACCCATATAACTGATAAAAGATAAAACATTAAATATATGCCTTTAAATTTGTGGGTGTTGTAGGTAAGCAAATGCCTACTATAGCCTTACTAGTAAACCTTTTAAATAAATTTAATTTAGTGACGCTTTTTTTTTTAATTTTTCAAGGTGTAGAAAATGCAATTAGAAACATGCCTTTCCTATTTGCCTTGCTCGTGTGAGGTGTTGCACATATGATCTAAAATTTAATAATTTGCTTGTCTTGAATTTTATACAGATGCATGAACTCACGGACCTAATCTAGCTTCTCTCTATCAAGTGGGAAAAAAACATAAAACAAACCACACACGCATGTGTCGATTCTTGATGTCTTTGTCAGTATACTGTCCCTAGAACCCCCTGAATAATCTGAAGATACTTATTTACGTAAATCCTAATATCCGTGCTCGAGCCAATAACCAATGAACTATATGGTGTCAATTATGCTGTCATTGAAATTAACGGGTTAACTCAATAACGTACATTAACTCAGCGGAAAAAGCAACGTAAATCAGAACATCAATGATATCAAGGGATAGCTATTTCAAGATTGGGATACTACAGGTGGAGGACAAAATAATACGAACACCTGTGAAATAAGGGAAAATCTTTATTAATAGGGGGTTGGACCACCCTTTGACTGAAGTAGAGATTTAATTCTACGTGGGGTAGATGCATAAAGGTCATGGACAGTATTTAAAGGAATATTAAGCCATTCCTCCTGCAGAACGGTCTTTAATTCCGAAAGTCTGGATGGAGGTAGAAATTGGGAACGAAGTTTGGACTCCAAATATTCCCATAAGTGTTCAATAATATTCAAGTTCGAAGACTGAGGGGGCCAGGCGAGAAGTTCAACTTCATCGTCATGCTATTCGAACCATTCTTGAACACGCCTAGCAGTGTGGATAGGGGCGTTGTCGTCTTGAAAAAGCGGTCGCTCTCCAGGGAATACAGTCTTGACAAAAGGATGGACATGATCCCCTAGAATGCTTGGATAGTGATTGGATGTTATCCTCCCATGCAGAATAACAAGTGGCCCAATACCGCGTCAAGATATCGCACCCATACCATAATGGAGACATGCTTCACAGTCGGCAAGAGGCATTCAGGATTAAACGCTTCTCTGGGCGTTCTCCAGACATAAACGCGTCCGGTCGTCTGAAATATTGTGAATGACTATTCATCTGACCATATTACCTGTTGCCACTGCTGTATGGACCAGTTTTTGTGATCTCTGCAACATTGGCGTCGCTTGAAAGCATTAGTTGCTGTCATCAAGAGTTTACGAATTGCCACTCTGCCATAAATGTTCGCACCATGCAGTTCCCTTTTGACAGTTTTTGTTGAAACGGGGTCCTGGAGATGACTGTTCATTTCGAATGTTTTCTCGGATAACGATTGCTTGTGCTTTCGAGGTACTATGCGCTTCAAGACCAGTCTATCCCTATCAGCAAGCTTTGACTTTCGGCCACTGTTGTGCTTTGAAGACGTCGTCTTACCCTCTTTCCTGCATGCTGTCATAACGACTGATACCGTACTCCTTGCAAACCCCAAAAGGTTTGCTGTTTCCGTAACCGATGCTCCACCTAAACGCTCTCCAACAATCATTCTTCTTTGGAACTATGACAGGTCTGACATTTCAACTTATCACAGACAGTTCGATAGACGCATGTAACGCAGGTGACAGCTGTTGAGAGGCTGATACCTTCCTCTTCACGCCCACTAGGTGGCAGACTTCTGTTGCAGGTGGCGCGGCTGTACTGCAGGTGCGAAATACGTCATACTTTTTCACATGTGTTCGTATTATTTTGTCCTCCATCTGTACATACCCCAAGCTTAAATTCAACTTTGTACACATCCTTTCATCTCCAAGCGGCATTCTTTTTTCCATACATCGATCTACTTATTTGATTAAGGAAACAGTTCGACTCATTAATTTCTCTCAAATTTAGAGTAACTTTTGTTACTGGACCTATAAACGTACCTCAGCTCCTAACAATAACGGTTACATAATGGAAGATAGGACTACTGCATGCCCCATGCATTCCTTTCACGTCAAAGTGTAATTATATTTCCAATCCATCTATCTTTTTAATTGATTATGAAATAGGTTTTACCTGTTTACATCTCCCTAATTCACAGTCTTTTGTGTCGGGACTCTTAGCGCATGCGTAATTACGTCAATCGTCATGATGTAAGGCAGTCGAACAGTAATTTAATGTTTTCATTAACACTAAGTACAACATACTTCACTGATCACTAAAGAAATGTCATCAAGAAAGCCGACTTATCCGAATTCTAAGAATCATTTCCGATTTTCGCTATATTTCGTAGCCGAAAAGAGTAGCCAAACCGTACTGAATTATAGGCGTTAGGTAAGAATTAATAGTCTCCATTTGTTGAACTTTTCTAAAGAATACTATTATCAATGAAAAACTATATGTGTCGAATTTTGTGGTCGACTGAATCAATAAAACAATTCAGCAGAGAGAACAAGTTGTAGACTTTATAGAGTATATTCCTTTAGTATGAAATAAAATTAATCTGGTGTTCATACTATTTCAGAACCATTTATTTTTAATGAAATGAATAAAGTTTACGCATGGCGTTAGGTATATTGGGACAAATTATTTCCGAAACTGTCACTACATGTACTGCCAAAAAATATTTGTTAATGTTCTTTAAAGTTGTTTTATAAATCGTTATCACCAAATCAGATGTATGCGATTAAAATTTTCAAAAATCACTTACACAAATACAAATACAGTCTTATATATTTGTACAAATGGAAATGATAGAACATAAATTGTTGGAAATTTTTATAAATTATAGGAATGAAAATTATAAACTATTTGTTAATATTTTATTTTACCTAGAACTGTTTTCCAATTGTTTACAATCTGTAGCTTTATTGACCAGTTAAATTGAAATTGCATGTTTCAGATATAGGTGTTTGAATATGATTAATTGTTTGAATAATATATGGAGCATTTTCGAATATATTTTAGTTACATAGATTTATTTTATGGAGTTACCAATTGTCTGTATAATTCATATATACTATTCGTGCAAGGAGCATATCGTTGTTCTACTTTCAAAGCCTCAACTTATGAAATAAAAAATTTTCAGAAAAGATAAAAAACTAAATGGCCAAATTGTAGACCAATTACGGGATACCAGATTTAAAAAATTTTCGATTATGGGCTTTATAAGTAATTTAGACTTACGAAATTTGGAATATGTTTATTGGGCCATATTTAGAACCAATTAATGTTATCTAAAAAATCAAACTACGAGGTTTTTATAGTAAAACGACAATTTACAATCAACTTTTCAAAAGTGATTCTGTATAACTTGAGTTGCATTGTATTATTCATCGATACTTTATAAATATTTAACAGTAACAATTGGTGCCTCGTAAAATTAAAAAATATAAGCATTTAGTAAATACGAGTACTCAGTTAAAGATATTTATTGATATATTTCATACTTATAGCGATAAATTGTGATTGCCGACGTGTTATTACAATAACACAATATTTGGTATTTGAATGGATTACGTTTATATGGTGTCTAATGCTTGTAATTAAAATTTACTGTTTTCCATTGTTTGCCTAGGAACATTAAAATTAGATACATTAATGAATGTGCTTGTAAAAGGTAGTAGAAAATCATTATGAGATCTTGTTCGCATTTTTATAGTAATATGTGAACTGAAATTATGGTAAAAGTTTGTTCAATATTGATACACTGTAAATAAGCATACTTTATAAGAACATTTAAAAAAATGGAAATCATTCTTAGGAGATTTATATATTATGAAATTTAAAAGAAAACAAACATTTCTATTTGTTTTATTTTATATTTCTATTTTTATGGTTTTCAAATAATTTATAGACTGTTATTTGCAATGTTTCTCAGTGTACATTCGGTTATGGCATTTTCATTGTTATTTTTAGTTCCATTCTATTTATTTTAAGCGTGTATACTACATGGTTTATGAACATTCAAACAGGTTTCTCATTTATAATAAAACGGTTATTACAATGTCGCAGTTATTTTTTTGGCTAATACCATGTTCGTGACTTGTTCCTAAAATGTTAATATAGAGACTATATATATATATATATATACAAAATGTAAAGTGTATATTCATACAAATCTGCTTACGCAAATTTCAACGTAGCTATTTGTGAAGTAACGTTAAGTTCCATTTTATTACTCTTTTAAAATATTGAATATCATGTATAGGAATGCCTATTATCCTAATCTGGTCTGCAAGTTGGGTAAACCAATTCGGTGGACCGTATCTAAACGGCGGTTCGGGAAAACTTTGCGGAGAACCATACCTGGATAGGGTATATGTATGTTACAGTTAAATTATGCAACGAAGGCATTGTAGAGAATAGATAGGTAATGTATCGGATGTCTGGCGTTTTGGGTCAATATTTGAAACAGTTAATATTTCACACATTTCCTAGGTAATCGATGCAATACCAAAAGACATACCAGCAAGGTAAAAATATTCCCACAATATGACGTTTCTGCAGGGCTCGTGACTTTCGACGCTCACTTCAGACGGGAAATTCCCCATTTGCATTTCAGGTATCGACGACCAATCGGTCTTGCGATTAAGGTGTTAGCCTCTAGATCGGAAGGTTCCTGGTTCGGCATGGGTGTTTGTAAGCGTATGGTGTAGAGGCGGCTGGTGCACCTTAAATCTGTCGTGGCCGAAAGACCTCACGTTGGGTTGGTGTGGAAGATTGGAGAGGGTGGTGCCAGCTCAGGTGTTGCGTCGTTATCTGACCGTGGTTCAAAATGACGTGGTGTTGTTCTAGGATCTTTCCCTTAGTCGATTTATCCCTTATCGTCCGGGATTCGACATCACGAAATCACCATTTTAGTTATTGTTCGGAAATGACGAAATACTCTACTTAATATACTTAACCCGGCAATGTCTGAATTAATTATTTTTTTCCAAAATCAATTTCTTTCTAGTATATTGTTGATAATATGCTATTTATGTAGGAAATGCCTATTTTTCTTGTAAAATTTCAATAATATTGTTACAAATGCATGGTACCACTAGGCATTTAAGGGAGCGAATTGTAAGTAATGCAATTTCTTATTGATACTGACGCAAGCGGTTTAAATATATATTTACCAGTTTCTGATTTGAAATTAATACAAAAATATAAAGTATAGCATATAAGAACACCTTTTAATAAATATATAATGGTATTAAAAATATCCTAAGAGAAGAAGATAACATTTTTACTATCCAGAAAGCACAAGTAAAAAATGGTAATACAAATAATATTAATAATACTGGCATTTTTTTATGAAATATAATCAATAACTGTATTGCGTGGTCTATTTGCAATGTTATTTTGTGTGAAAGTGTATAAAACAGTCAATACAAAGCCCTTCGTACCATTTTATTATTTTCGTATTATTATTTTATACACATTTATATCTATAACTATTCTATTATAAATCATAAAAAATTTAAATATAAACTTTTAAGGGGGTCCTATACACAAAAATCGTCAAATTTTCGAAATTAAAAAATATATATATTTTATGAAATTTCTGCCTAAATTGGCGTCTAAATCATGTTTCTATCTTAATTAGAACTAGAGATATCATTATTTTTTAGTTCGTTGTTTTGAAAATCTAACACTCTTGACAGTTGTTGTATGGCAACATCTGCGAAAGACGTTATATAAGTCTACGGAGACCTTTAAACTATATAGAAATAAGGTAGAACTTTCAAGAATCAAATTAAATCAAAGATTTAAGAGGAAAGAAGGAGTTAGATACTCACATCTGGATGCTTTTAAAAGGTATGTAAACATTTTATTAATTGTAAATTAGTGTTTAAAACTTTAAATGCGTTTTTCTAAATGATACATTTTTTGTAGATTTCATGTATTAAAATTGCTATAAGTCAAAAACCGATAAAGTTTAAGAGTTGAAATTTGGAATATATCTTTTTCAAACATGATACTTTAATTTTGATTCAACAGATTTGAAACAAATATTTTCTTTTAAAATATGACATTAAAAAAAAAGTACTTTAAAATTTTCAAAAATTTTCATTTAAATATGTTTTATTTTTTATTAAATTAATATTTTTTAAATTCCTGAATCAAAATTAAAGTTTATAAATGCGTGGATAATTTACTGTAATAATTTTCAAAATTGATCAAGAATATTTCAAGTTTTAGCAATTTAAAATGACCCCTCTTTTTTCAAAAAAAAATAATTTAAAATTTTAAAAAAACTTTTGGAAATCTTTTGTGTTGTGATTTTGTTGATTAATCAGTACAAAAAAAATTCTAAATTAATTAATAAAAATTTTTTATTCCGTCTCCCCCCCCCCGGACCTCTTTAAACCCTTTCTTTATTTTTTAGAACAAAAAATCAATACAAATCTAAGCAATGATGAAAAGATAGTGTAAAAGCCTAGTGTTACCAAATGGTACCAGTAACTATCCAATAAAAAAAAATTTACATAATATTATTATATTTTTTTGAAACACTGTGTACGTAATATCTCGTCATAAACCATAAATATTGTATCAAACTTTCATTTCTATATATATCAGAAAAGAGAGAACGGTTGTGCTTAATTTTTCGATGGGTCATTTTGTCATAGCCCAAAAATATTCTTGTTTCGCCAGCTCAAAGTAAAACTTTGACGTGTTGTTTACTTAAATTATTACCTAGAAAGGATTTTTCACTGTCTTGTGTGGTGCCATCTACTTACAAACAAAAAAATATTTGCATTATAACGAAGGAAATTGTAATATTTCAAACCCTTATTTCTGGTATCATATGGTACCGCTAGTCTTTCCCGGTTTAACATTTATTTTGTGTAGTTTTCTTTTTATATGCCTTTTGAATAAAAGCCTTTTCAAGACCCTCTTGCTGGACTCTTTTCAGGACTGCTTAAATAGCATTCGTCATATTACATTATGCCTATTAATTACATACAATGCTTAGTGAAAATATATAATATTAAAAAAATTCGGATAATTCATACTTTGCCTCGAAACGCCAGGCATTATATTATATATACTGCCCAGGTATTCTATACAACGTCTGCTTTGCATACATTGCAGGTATAGCCATTGCTGTATGGAAGGTGGTATCTAGTCTAATGCTGACTTCACACCAACGGCGTCAACGACAAAAACACCCGTCTCTTCGCTTTGCGCATGCGTATTACAAACAAATTTTGTTTCTCCCGGTTTGTCTCTGTCGCTGTCGCTGCGCTTTCAAGTCTTGGAGGAAGTTCAACTTTTGTCTCTGTTGACAGCCAATCAGAATAAAGCCTAATCCGGTTTCGGTTGATGTTTTTCACCCAGCAAGCTAAAAATTAATAATATCGAAATCCCATGGGCTCAGGAAGCTAAATACCTAGGTATTATCCTAGACAGAAGACTCACATGGAATCAGAACACAAAAACCGTTATCCATAAATTCCGAGACGTAAAACGTAAACTTTTCAACCTAATTGCTCGGAATTCGCCAATGACTATTGAAAACAAATTACTCGTGTACCTAAGCTATCTCAAACCAGTAATCACATACGCATGCCAAATTTGGGGATCTATCTACTAATAACAAAAATATAAATTCACTTGAAATCCTTCAAACTTTTACACACCGAACCATCTCCAAAGCAAGATGGTTCCAACGAAAAACAGAAATTATAAGACACGTTCTTAGAATTACCTCCCTTAAAACCCATATCGCTAAACTTTCGAAAAAAATAAACCACGATATTTAATGCAGTTAGCTGATTAAAATCTAACACCTCTTTGAAGAGACATTATAAAGTCGCTCTCAGAGCTTATTTTTTACATGCCGAAAAACAACTACTTTTTAACTATTCAACATGTACCAGTAAGCTGGAGCAGTCAACACAACAACGTCCCAAATATGGATTACTGTTTTTAAGCACCTTCGGTCGCGATCAGTACTTGGGAGGGTGACCGCGCAAGCTCACGCGACCGACAATCTGTTTACTGATGCAATACTACGTTTTAAACTTTTATTACCACTTCATAGCTACTTATTTAATTCCAAACAACTTATTTCATTTCGTTTCTATTGTTTTAAAATTCTGGGTATTCCATTTTATAATTAAGTCACTCCATCAAAAATGTTCTACCGGAGATAAAGGCCGCTAAGCACGTCCAACAAGAATAAAAGGAGATTTATTAGAGGCGGAGAGACGCGATCTGTCAGCCATCTTGCAGAATCAGAAATAAATGTTTTGCTTTCTAAAAAGAAGGTTATGCGCATGCGCAAAGAAATTGCTGCCGCTGCTGGTGTGAAGGCTCTTTTAGCAGCAACAGACAGGCGACAAAATGTTGTCTGTCTTTGTTGCTGTTGCCGTCGGTGTGGAGCCACTGTAAGAGCTCAGTAAACCTAGAGTGCCTATATAATAAGAGTGGCGACAAGGGACCAAATTTGGCCCAATACGCATGCGCGGCAGCCATTTTTCTACCAGAATCGTCTCAAAGAAGGTTGCTGGGCGAATTAATATATCATTTCAGGGAGAACAAAAAGCATATGATTGTTATAATATGGATACATTCGGTATAAATGAATCATATAAACGCTCAATTACATGCGTAATTAATGAGATGGATTGCACAGCGCGCTAACTTAGATTGCGGGAAACACCATGTTGTTCAAAAAAAGCTATTTACCTAAAAAGTCTTCAAATTTATACTGACAAAACACTAAAATAATAGTAAATAAACATTCTAGAACACGAAATGGAACATGAATAAGCAATATTTTCTTTTTAATTTAATATACACACGTTTTTCTCGAACACACAAAAACTTCCCATGTTAAGTCTACGGGAGCTAGGAAAAGACCGCCTCGGGCGGTAGAAAAGGTCTCTAACCCAATCAGAAAGTGTTTCCCGTATGTCGCCACTCTTATTATATAGGCACTCTAAGTAAACCTGTCTGGAACATCATGTCTTATTTTCGAGCTACATAAAAATATTTGGAGGGCTCAATCTGGTCCGCGGGTCGAGGAAACCTATAAGGAGAGCTGCGTCTGGACTACGGCCTGGTACACATATTTGGATGGCCGTATTTGGTCTCAGGCCAGGGATCGATCTGTTTGCTTCAACTAATATATCTTAAGCGTACCATTCTTTATCTTACGCTTATAGCTTTTGAGGACGGACTAGTTCATCATCGAAGTGGTATCGACGAAAGAAATCTCTTCAATCAAGATATTTTCAACTTTGCTAATAGCACCAAGATATTGATATTGATGTATCAACAATACCTTTTGTTTATTGTAAAGTTATCAAGATCTGGTCAGTTTTCTTCTAATGACGATATATCAGATCAATCAAATCTGGTCAGGTTTGCTCATAACGACATTCCTCTTAGATACAACCATCAAGGGGTTAAACCTGATCCCCATGCGAACAGCTATTTCTCAAATCCCAAATAGGGTCATAAAAAGGTTATTTTCGTAAAACCTCTTTTTTAAGAAACTACCATCATTAATTTTTGGAAATTACCTTGGGTACTTCCTTATGATAGATAAAACTACGAGGGTCGTTCAGAAAGTAAGGCCCGTTTGAGCATGCTAACCACTATGACGTGTCAGGTGCACCGTTCAAGGTCTACCAGTTTTAGAGACTCATCTGCCAGCTGTCTACTGAATTACATCGTATTATTGTTGTTTTGGAAAGCGAACAAAATGTCCAAGAAAATCGAGCGTGCCGTCAAGTAATATATCTGTGATCCGATTTCTAAACGCAAAAAAAAAATGTGCGACCAAGCGATATTTATCGTGAAATCAAAACAGTGTAGGGTGATGTGATGATTGAATCATGTTGGTGGCGAAAGTTTAATGAGGGAAGAGAGAACGTCCATGAGGAGGAGCGATGTGGCCGGCCAAGTGTCATTACGGATGAGCTTGTTTGAAGTCTGTTGACCAATTCATCAAACAAGATTGGCGTGTGACTTCGAATGAAATTCATGATAAATTTTCACATGTGTCTCGCATTATCTTTTACGAAGTGGTAACATATCACCTCAAATTCAGGAAAAAGTGTGCAAGGTGGGTGCTACTCATGCTCAATGACGACCACAAAATGTTACTGCTTAACTCAATGGACTGGTGGTCGAGTGGTGTGACACTGCTATTCAAACGTTTGTCACAAGGTACGACAAATGTTTAAATTTGCAAGTGGACTGTGTAGAAAAATAATCTAAGGTACGAAAATGTAAAATCAAGAGTGGTTGAAAATGTTTAATTGCTCTGTATTTTACTTAAAAACGGGCAATATTTTCCAAACGACCCTCGTATAGGTAAATATATGATGCACAACTGTGAAAAATATCATGTTCTTCCTTTTATTCGTACAGCATTTATAGCACTGAACATTCAAAAGTGCCATTCAATTGGGTTATCACGTGTTCTATAAACTCGTATCCAACAACTTTGGTTAATGGGTCACCATACGAACATGCCATTTTGCGAATTTGTATCAACATTTAAGAGCCGGGTATAAAGTTTCTCAAATAATTTAATATGATCGATTTTTATTAATGAGTATCAGAAAACTTCAATAAGTAATATTAAATTAGTTTTACAGCGTTTTATTCAAATTTTCAAAATTTTCTTCCTAACACACTGAACCTTTTTGTCATGCTAATTATTAATGTATGTTATTGATAATGAACCCTAGCGAAATCTACGTAATGTTCTTGATTAAATTTGTGCTGTATATATAACTTTAATCAGGAAATTTATGTTTAAAAGAATATAAAAAGAAAATTTTTCAAGAAATAATTTTGAAGTATGTTGATTTAAATTGATTCAGATGGACTTTTAATACGACAATGCAAAATTTCGTACGTTTTCCCGGAGTTTAATTACTATAAAAAATTTAATTACCCTCATTTCTCTAAACATTTTTATTAAGACTAAATATAATAACATGTCAGTAGGAAAAAGCTTGAATCTTTCATGTGTTGCCGAATTTATCTTTCCAAAAACAAGAAGAATAAATACAGTGTTTAATTCTATGTTCAGTTTTGAATAGTATATGTGTATCAAAATAAAAATAGGTGAAACCTGACGAAAAAAACTTTAAAACATAGTCTGGAATATAGCAAGACCAATCACTTGAAAGTAATCATTCTGGACCACGTATAATATGTATACTCTAGTTAGAGAAGGTTATAATTATTAATTACACAAACACATTAAATAATCTTGAAAAAGAAATCGTTCACCTTTAAGGATTATAAGCTTGATTTTATGAAGGAACACATAATTTGAATAAAAGAAGGAGTAAATAGTGATTTTTAGTCATTGAAACTCCGTTTCTGAACTGAAAATTGATAGCAAACTGTATACTTAATCACTTTATAGATGTTACTAGAGACAGAATATTGATTTAAAGAAATTCATTTAACTGGATAAACTATTTGAAATGAAACGTTAGGAACTGAATATATAGCTTATCCTTACATTCAATTCTTTGTTTTAAATAATATTATAAACTATTTTTAAACCTAAGACTAATTTTATATATACAAACCTGTTCAACATATTGCTTAACCAGCATCATTGTTTTCAATTTAACTTTAATAAAGTTAACATAATCAATTTTTTTATAATTTTGAAAGCTGTTTGCACTGCAGTAATTAAGAATAATTTTCATGTAGAGTAGTTAATCGGATCAAGTTATTTATTTTAGAATTTGTGTTGAAAGGAATAGCTAGTAAAGAGGATCGTTGACGAAACTCTTGTTCCATTTACCTATATTTTTTTGGAAATAGTGTTGCTATTCATTTAACATACTCTGTTTGAACGCATTTACGAAATTAAATATTTTTTTAATGATAAAGTACACTTCTCATATCTACACAAGGATGTTCGTTTTAACAATCAAATATAATTGTACATCTTATGATCGTTTTCTAACTATGAAAATATATCCATACCTCTTATAGACAGTACGCCATAACTATGTCTTTAAATATGAAACATGCGCTTAACTCTTATAGATCTTAGGCTTACTTTCATCATGATACCAACTCATACCTTTTATAGATCATACACTTTAAACATGAAATATACTCATACCTCTTTTATATTATACACTTTAACATAAAGTATATTCAGATATCTTAAGGTACTTTAACCATGAAATATATGCATATTTCTTACATATGTGCACTTTCTTAAACCCTGTCTTTAACCATGAAATATACTCATATATTTTATATATGTAAATAGAAATGAAGCGTTCGTTCGTACAGCCCATTTAAAGTTTCAGATCCGTTTTGAGCCCTTCTGGAACATAATCCGTCTCTGGTATGATTGGTGTATGTCCATCTGCCTGTCTACATGTGTGGCAACTTAGCCACAAATCTCCAGATAATCCCTATGAAAGGGAAATTGTAACGCGCGTCTTCTCTACCCGATGGGGTTTGGCTTGGAACGTAGTATCAGAAAGACCACGTCGGAATAACCTCTCACTTCTCTTTGTGTTTCATCGTCTTTGTGTCAGTGTCCTGTCTTGTAATAAATATATGTTCAAAATTGAAATGGACTCGATATAATAGTTATTATGTCACAACATGTATGTGTTCTCGAACTTCGTCCAAACGTTTATTAAGGTGCCTGCCTACGTTCGGAGACCTTTTTTTTAAATATTTCAAAAATTGACTTGTTATGTGCATTATACTATCGAATACATCTAAAAACTATGAATAATATATAAAATAGCTATATATGTTTTTTTTAATTTTCATTTTTTGCTAAAAATAAACAAAAAATCTCAATAAATTAACAACTAAGCAAAACAACAAAACTCAAATTCATATTAAGATATTCTATTTTTGTAAATTGTATTGTGTTATCAAAACCCTCTTCTGGGATCTCTGCCCATTTCATAACTGAAACTTTGTATTAAAAATATTTATGCAATTAAACCTTTCGACATAGAAAAAAATCTTAAAATATGATTACAACTCTATACTTATGTAATCAAAAAGCTAAAAAATAATGCATAAACAATTAAAATAAAGATAGGTTACCTGAATTGAACCCTTTACAATACAAAAAAATATTCTACCAAAGTTTAAAATAATTTGAAGCATAATGTTATGAGTTATGATGTTGTGCGGAAGAGCAAAATGTAAAAAATCTGATTTTGAGAAAAAGCATAAAATAAAAATAAAACTTCTATGCTTACACATTAGTTGAAAAACCTGACATTAAATAGCTCCTGATTTGTAAAGGTCACCTTTTTGGTCATTGAAAACAGATGTTTTTTTCTTCCGAATGATTTTTAAAAGTTTCCTGCGCTTCCTTGCAACAAGGGTGGAATGATTCTTCGAATCTCAAATCCGCAAGCCGTCCAAGTGTCTATAGCCTTCTACTGTAAAACACCCAGGATTTGTCAAATTAAGCCTATTGAAAACATTTAGGCAACCTTTAAAACCATCGTTAAATTGAATTATGGCATCATAGGCTCCTAACTTGACAGTTTTAAGACTGACAAACACCTCTTTTGGCACTCGTTGCCAAATTACGCCATTGAAACACTCAATGAAGTTTTAAGTTTTGCCGTGGAGACATTTCTCTTACAAATCTTACTAACAAAACTTAATTAAGCAATTATTTAACCTTTTTTTTAAATATTCAATGTGATCGAACAAATTTTAATATTCTATGCCGGTTTTTCGTCCCACTTCCTTTAGCAGAACACTACTTACGGTTTGAAAATCTGTCAACATACTAATACTAAAAGTTCAGAAACTTGAGTTCTAAGTAAGATAGAAACAAAATTTAAACTGTTTTGGAAAGCTAAGAAACTATACTTTCAAAGTTAAGCAAAATTAAAAAATCGTATTTTTCTCCACAAATGCGGTTTTATAGGTAGGCAGGCACCTTAAATGACTGAACTTAATTGTGGTAGTCTGTCTGACCATCTTCCCGTTCTATATATGATTTTGTATCCGTGTGTATGCGCAATCTCAATTGTTCTGTGCATTCGTGGTAACATGGGTATATTCTAACCACTTCTCTCATATGAAGCATTAAATTGTTCAGAAATGTAAAATGTTAAATTTGACATTTACATATGTGAAATTTTGTATTTAACACTTATGTAACTTTATTAGCGTGGTAGTTAGAATACGCGATGAATACTAATTAGAATGTATTAACGAAAACGGAAGTTAGTTACCAAAATCAACCAGAGTAACGTAGGGGAACTATGTTAGCAATATAATAAATGTTTCTGGATTGTTCTGGAAACTAATTTTTGACTAATATGTTTAAGTATCGAAACAATAAATAAATAAATCAGTATCAAACATAAAGATATTATTCAGAACTTTTATTACAAAGACCTGAAAAGCTTCAAAATGCCCAACCTTTCTCAATGCTTTGATCCACCATTTGCTGAATGGACCAACTTCCCAAGTGAACTTACAAACTGCATTTGGAACAAATGATTTTCTCTTACTGTCAATCCCCACCTGATTCAACTACCCCCATCCTGGAGTATCCACGAGCGTGCAATGACTTCGAGCCCCGCTATAGAGTAGTAATGAATTAATGGACTCAATGTGTGGAGTATTTAATCCAATCATCAAAGATGAAATGATATTCCAATTGCGTAAGGCCGGACTTCTGGAAATGCATTGCTTCCTCTAGAATGAGTATTCCTTTTAGAATGAGTATTTGGGGTTTATAAATGGCAGAGAAAAAATGTATTGACTAAAATTGGGGATAATGGGTAAAACAACCTCCATTTATTTGTACAAAAATCGGTAATTGATCATTTACTGTATATATATATATATATATATATATATATATATATATATATATATATATATATATATATATATATATATATATATATATAATTTGTTTTTCCAATGGCGGGAGCTGGACTTTTTCCTTGGCCACTACAAGGCCGTAAGCGATGGTAACAACTTCCAAAGGCGATATGTATAACATTTATAAAAATATAATGAACACTAATGATTTTGTAATATTTTTATTGCCTAGAAAATGGAAAGGAGATATAAAATGAGCAATTCAACGAAAGTTTATACTTGTACTATAACCTTCTAGTACCCGAATAATTTTAACCGTTTAATTTTTTGTGTGATGTCAAATATAGAGGACACTAGTGGTTTTGTGGTTATATGTATTTCCTGTTTCATGCAGAAGATAGAGGAATTTTGTATTCTGCATGAAAGCAATTTCAACATCTCACACAGAATTAAGCCACCTAACTGGTATAGTGATCATAGAGTTTGCTTGTATACAATTCAGTAGATCACTTGTGTTGCAATGCAGTTGTCACAGTGTTGCAAACAGAGATAGATATATATATATATATATATATATATATGTGAGATTTTATGTTAAACACTTCAGTAAAATAAAATATTTTTGTTCAACATGGTGCTGTATATTATATTTTTTATAGTTGTTTGAGTTTTGTGTAGAGGCGCAAACCAATTATTTCAGTAACAATAAAATATTTGAAAGCTGATTGTTTTGTTAAAATTACGAGTTTTACGTTTTTGAAAAATAATGCAGGTCGAATTGAAATAATATAAGTGAAAATCGAAATGCATTTACTAATGATAATAAAGTGGCCTATTCGTATTAGTATCTCACAAAGTGTTTTAACTAATCGATATTTTTTCTGCTGATAGAAAAAAATGACGACAGAATTTTATGAAAAGTAGGAATGTAAGGGGAATTGAATGTTTAAAAAATATTGGACAATCAGAAAGTATTCTTAAGAAAAAATTGAGTTGTACAATTTAAGGAGTTGTATTCTAAAACCCATTAATTCTAAGAGCTTATGATATTAAGCATTTTTTTTTATCTTTCCACGTTGAATATAAAAAGACAAATTTAATTAGGTTTTAGGATTTTTAGCAGGAGAAAATTAATTTTCAAGCATATATTATACTTATAAAAATAAGTGAAGTAAGGATTATCTGAAATGGTTGCGTGAAATACCTTCTTATCAAAACTGTGAAAAAGTTAAATAAATCCAAATTTGTTAGATTACGAAATTAATGAACTACTACTTTTTAAAAATTCAGAGAATAGTTTGATTTTGATATTTTTTGCATACATTTATAGGATTGAAAAATCCTTCAGAAAAGAACTCGCCTAAGATCTGACTTATTAGTTAGATAAAAACCCAAAGCAAAGAAGAGCAATTATTTTTTAAATCGATTCAGATTCCAACCCTTAAAACAAAACAAAAAACTTGCAGAAATAATGTTTTGTCAGGGTATGCATTTTCCTTCTTGCCAGAAGCTAAATACAATTATTTCTATATTTCAGCTTTCATTCAAAGAAATATCGCCATTTTCAGATCAAATTAGAGGAATTTTACAGCGATAACTTTAAATTGTTTTTAAAAAAATATTTAATATAGATTTTTCATGTTCTCTAAAACCTTAAAAGTTAAATAACGATATACGGGTGATTACGTAACGTGCATATTTTATATAATTTCCTTATCCATGCATATTTGTTTTATAAGTTACTTTGGTGGATTTGTTGAATGAACCATACTTGTTTTTACGTATAGTCAATCTCTATTATGCTTCATCAAATATTAAAAAATAATTTTTTCATAACCAACTATATATATATATATATATATATATATATATATATATATATATATATATATATATATATATATATATATATAATTAAGTAAAATATAATTATTATAATTAAACGATTAAAATAACTATCTATAAATCATTAATTTAAATATAATTATGTATAATTAAATTAAAATCAATTAATATAATTATTTATAGATTTTTATTTATGAATCATTATTAAAATTATTATTTTAGATTATTATAAAATTATTATAAATTATTTATTTATTATTTATTAATTATGAATGACTTGTTTTAAATTATCGATTTATTAATAAATAGTTTGTTTTTGTTTGTAATTTCTTCCTCGCCTTGTAATTAACATTCATATGTGTTTCATTCTAGTAATGAAATTTATTCAATCTATCAGCAAAATGTCCACATTTATTATCAGTGATATGTAACATTGAAAGTCTTTGTCACACATACAGGTTATCAGTGTTTAATATCACTGTATTGCATTATATCTTGAAGAATGGATAGTTACATATGTTTACATAAAGTGCTACATTCATGCATATCAATGGGTGTCAGGACACAATATGATATAAACCCCAAAATATTATCAAAATAAGCTTTTTTAAATTTCACACATTATGATTAAAAGGCCTTTAAATAACCAGTATTTAACCCTTTTAAAAGTAGACACACAGCATCAGTAGTATGATGTTGTTGTTACTAATCCTTCTCTGTCTAGCGGCAGCTACACATCGTCCATGAGACCATACACCCTTAAAAAATTCTAGATTCATATCCGGTGCAGAGCTCATGATTGAAGGGGGTTGTGCAGCTTCTTTTTAAGGAGCACCCATGGGGTAGAAGTCTGACTTGGCTCCCATGCCTACTGACTTTAGCTGGGCACATTAGTCTGACCTTCACACCTAGGGTGGCTCTGCCAGGAGAATATCTCCCTATGTACATCACCAACACCGCCCATTGACACCCCCTCGCCACGTTGAGGCAGTCAGTAGGACCTGAGGGGGTACATCAGTAGTATAGTTACATTCAATTAATTATTACATAGAGCTGTTCTAACTAGAACATCATTAATTTTTGTTTCGCACTTGTTTTCGAATCACTTTTTGTTTGTGTTCAAAATATTTTAACAAAACCCGACTGGCACTCTAATAACATAGAGGAAATGCATTGTTTATTTTATTTCAGAGTTGGATTTGTTCTATTTTAGAGCTTTAAATTATCTTCCCGTATCTTAAATCTGAAATGCTAAAATTTTATAAACTATAGGGGGAAATGATAGTCACTACGATTTTATGCAGATCAACAAATGCCCGATTTAATATTATTACTTCAAGATGCCCACGGAAAGTATTAATTTTAAAGGGATCCGTTGATTGAAACGTTTGAGAATTACCTCTCAAACACATCTGTCTAGCTCTCCCGGATGGTTAATGGCTGGATTATAGTGCAAGGTTATAGACAAGACAAGAGAAACACAAGCTACACAGCAATCCAATTAAGATAATAATCAGAATAGTAGCGAAGCCGATAGTAAAAGTTGGTCACTGCATAAAGTCATGAAGATGTAATAACATGAAAGTAAAATTTAAACTGATACCCTTAAGGAATAAACTATACTTTTCGAGTTAAAATATGACATCATTAAAGCTAAAACTCTCTTACATACCCATCATTATGTTAATATAATTACGTTTGTGGACCTATCTTCCTATAAAATTTGTATGGGAAGATTTGAAGCATCCTATTGCAAATATACAGGGGTTGTACATTTGCAATAGGATACGTGTAGGAAAAATATGGAAACACCTAAACAAATCATTCATTCAAAACATCTTACAGTCCTCTCGGAATGGATATAGTTCCTGTATGCTTGCCATAGAAATCGTGTACCATTCTTCTATTTTGTCCTAAATTAAATTAATGATAGAGAATGTTCGATTATAAGGGCCTCAATTTTACCAGATTTTGATCTTATAATAGGTATTTGAATTTGGAAGAATAAACTCACTGAATCCTGTACATGAATGACAGGACAGGAGACGTCGATATCTTAGCTACGAAGAATTAAAAGATAAGCGTGATATACAATGTGTGATCAAATGTCACTAAGAGAATTGGTAATTGACACAAAAGATAAGTCAGATTTTTAAATAATAACAATACCGAATTTATTGACACAGTAAAAAGGAATGACACGTATATTCTTTACTTTGAAAAAAAATAAGTAAAAATAAATTAAAACTTTGCAAATTAGAACTTAAAAAGGGAAAATGGCAAGGGTAGCTAAGGGAAAAATAGGGCTTAGAATTAACGCGGAGATAAATAATAGTCAGACAGAATTTTGAAAGAGTGGTGCTGGGACATTTCTTCAAATAAATACACTATCTCTACTCTGCAGAGTGAAAAAAAAAAAAGATTAATGCTTAACGATTTGGATCCAGGATTGGAGTGGCACGGAAGGCCACGCGACGGAACGCGCTAACATAGCGGGGAAAAGTAAAGACAGCGCTTGCTCGTAACGCGCGGGCTTTTATATGCTGCGTCAGCGTTCTCATAACGTCAGCGGCGTCTATCGAAGGTTGAGGCTTGGGGGTAGCTGATTGCGATGGCTTGAGGGTAGCTGATTGCGATGGCTTGAGGGTAGCTGATTGCGATGGCTTGAGGGTAGCTGATTGCGATGGCTTGAGGGTAGCTGATTGCGATGGCTTGAGGGTAGCTGATTGCGATGGCTTGAGGGTAGCTGATTGCGATGGCTTGAGGGTAGCTGATTGCGATGGCTTGGAAGTAGCATTTGTGGAGGATTGAATGTAGCACTATGTCGATGGAGACATAACACTTCCTGCAAAACGGTTGTAAGCTCAGATAAATATGATGACAGTGGATAGCGATCACGCACTTTCCTCTGCAATACAGACCACAAAGATTCAATAATATTGTGGTCTGGTGACTGTGGTGGCTAGGGGAGATGTGACGAAATCATCGTCGTGCTCTGGAAACCAGTCCTGGACGATGTTAGCTGTGTGAAAAGGGGCTTTGTCGTCTTGGAAGATACCATTCACCACAGAACAGTGCCCCAACAACGATTTACATGCGCAGAGTATTTACGACGTTGTATAGGTGGCGTCAGTAGGCGAAACCCCAGCGCCACCTACACATTTCACTAGAATAAACATTTATTTTCAAGCATGCATTTCACGAGGTGTTTCCTTATTTTTGTCCAACCCCAATAGTTTTTTGTTCTTGATTTATAAAACAAACATCTAGTTGTAGAGGAGGTTGGTTTGGGTTAGTTATGATTTATTGCTGGAAGGTCATACCCAGATCCGCTGCGTCAGACACAAGAGAATTTCAAGCAATGTTCATACACGCATAACGAAAGTTTTACTGAAACAGAAGAGAGAATTACACTCAGATAGGAATCAAACCTGCACTACCTACAACTAGCACAATGGACATACCCACTGAACTAAAATGACCATCTGCATATAGATAGCGAGTATTCCTTGTGAAACTGTCAAATCACAAGAACACGTCATTGTCAACCATGTCTTCAATATGATATTTTTAATTTTCAACAAATTAACATGTGTGTTCGTAGGAGGTGGATGAACAACACCCTTTTTCACCTTTAGAATTTTTTCTGGCGGAATTCGTATTTTTTCCGATCACCCTAGTACATAATTATCTTCCCTCTCCTAATGACAATACGCTTGTAATTCTCTGTCAAGATAACATCGTTATTGCAATGGTTAATGGTTTTGTATAGTTATTGTGCTGTGTGTGTAAATATATATTTTGGGGTCAAACATTTTTATATACTCCTTCTTCAACCCTTTGATATACCACAGTACGTTTAATGTAGAAACAAAAGAGTTTACCCGCTGGTAGTGACCTAGACCAGGGTTTTAACCTATAGCTCTTTGTATGATGGGTTAAAACATCAACTCTTTATCTACAGGGTCGGCTAAAAACTGCCCGGAAGTAAATATTTTTGCAATAATCTGTAAAATGAATTTACATGAAATCGTAATAAACAACTTAACGTGTCCTAGTTAAAATATTTTAAGCATCACTCTTAGAAAAGAACTTGGAATATTCGTCTTGCAAGATTTTGCTACTCTCTAACATGACAGCACTAAACAGATGTCGAAATTGAATAAACTCTTTCTTTTTTATAAAATTCCAAGTAAGTAACTGTAACTGCATTTTGATCAGTTTTTATTTCAGGATATTGTAGAGAAATATGAAGAGATGGAATACATCCTATTGCAAGAGAACGGGTAGAAAAACGAACTTTTGAAAGGAACCTTTTAAGGTTTTTCTGAAACGAAAGCCCAATATTTGCTCTGAGCAAACTTATGAGCATGATTTATTAGGTTGCAGATATAGTACAAACATAACGCGAAATATACGGAGTTTGACTATCTTAAAGTATTACATCGTTAGAGTATAGAGCCTACCAAAACCTCTGTTGTTGGCATTACATATAATATGTTTAAAGACAAATACTTGACCACAAAAACAGGTTTAAAGTATGTATTCAATGAAGTCTAGAATGTTTTAAAATATAAGTGTATTTATAAATAACAGGGAGAGTTTAATGAGGAATTAAATTTTTGTAAGCAGTAGTGTTGAGGCACTGAGAGTATTTTCCATTACGCCATACTTGGAATCCTAAATGTATTCCAACTTAAAATTGAACGAATCAAAATGTTCTAGCTCCCCAAATTCTTAAAACTGGATATTAATGTATTTGTAATGTACCTCTACAATGTTTCCAGAACTATAGGTAACACAGTTTTTAATAAAGGCATAACAAGATTTGGAAATAAAATTTACATTTTCAAATAAATATTTGTTTTTACACATATTACTTTATTGTAACCTTCATCAAATGGGATCCTTGAACTAAGTGGAAAGAAAAGTTAAGGTTTCATGATCATTGATAATTTAGAATTTGCACTACAATTTTGATTATATTTTTCCCTTGGCAGTGGGATTGCGAATTGTGTATCGAACTCAAGCTTTTCCTTAAAACAAGACAAACTACACAATATATATCTCTGTGATATTGCACATGATCCTATAATATATAGTTCTACTTTAAGTCAGATGCCTTCCAGCTTACAACTAAAAGTATGCCAACGTTTACCATCAGCTAATAACACGAAAAGAAGTAATATTTTTCTTTCAGATCAGTCTATTAAACACAGAGAAAATCTACACAACAACTCTACTGTTAAATTTGTGTTATATAAATTTTTAATATACGTTCCAGTTTAAATCTGATGCCTTCCAGTATAGAACTATAAAAGTATGCAAAAATTCACCTTGAGCTCAATAACACGAACAAAACAGAACATGACAATAAATTATATTTTTCTTTTAAATCGTTCTATTCAAATAAGACAACCTTCAAAGCAACTCTACTATTATATTCCTGTGAGAATTGAGAATTTGAACTGGTTGAATTGTTTTTCCTTTGGCAGTGATATTGCGAATTGTGTATCGAACTCAAGTTGCCTCCCTTAATCTTAAGACTGCGACCGGTACAACAGTCGTACCATGATCGTTACAAGAAATAATTTATCCAACAGCCAGTACATCAGTTGTACCTTGAAAGCTATACGAATTGCGCCAAAAAAAGAATTTAGACTACGGCCGTTACAGACAGTTGTACCTTGAAAGTTTTAAGAATCGTGCCAAGAAAGAATTGTGCTTGTTATTTCTATAACCGTAGTCCACATGTTATAACAAGCCACATTACACAATACATCTACTATTATGTTTTTGTGATGTAGCACATGATCATAGTATCTATTTCCACCTTAAATCTGACGCTTCCCAGCTAAAAACTAAAAGTATCCAAACGTTTACCATCATCTAAATATCACGAATAGAACACGAAACCGAATATCATGTTTCTTTAAAAACAGTCTATTAAAATAAGTCCCGCTGCACAACAGCTCTACTATTATATTCCGGGACATAAATTCAGAATGTATGTTCCACCTTAAATAGGATATGTTACAGTTTCGAAGATAGAAGTATGCAAATATTTACCATCAGTTTAATAACACGAATAGAACAGGCATGTAAATCATCTGTTTCCTTCAAATGAGAAAGCGGAAAGTAAAATATAAAACTTATTTGTAAAAGTAGGTCTTTACGCACTGGTACGAAATAAAAGATATTGATTCTTTTCCACCGGAAAAATGACACTCCATTTATGTATGCTGAAAAGTTACGCACGCACTACATTTGTCACGGAGGAAATCACTCCTGCGCGAAAAAGAATGCTATCTGTCGACACACTAAATCGGAACAAATGGAACAAAGAATCACAGAAACGAAAGGAGAGATATGCCTGGGTAACGAAATAGATGGAAAGAAAACCAAGAGAGCATTTCCTACAGTTAGCCATTTTAAGCCACTTTTGAAATAAAATATCTTTCCACGGAAGTGAATCTTTGGATTTGTCAAGCCTCAAAAAACAATTCCAGCTGTCGTAGAGTCTTCATTCACCACTTCTTTCATTTTAATGTATAAATAAACTTTTGATTTTGGGAATTAAGCTCATTTTAGCGTATATTTTAAAGTGTTTTGAACATAAAATATCTTTTAAGGTAAGCCGAGTCTCCTGGACACACTTCTTGAGTATGTTCCAGTTTCCTAGAATATGGTGAAGAACAATATGTCTAATAGATGAGTTTCTGGTTTATGGATCGGAGGATACTAGGGTGTATAATCAAGGTAAGCCTAGAATGAATTTTTGTGCCACTTTATAAGCAGGTTGTACCTATACTGTGCGGATGTTCAGCCTTCCACCTCTGTGGTGTTTGGAAGTTCCAACTAAAATACTGGCTAGTATTTTCCGCAATTACACGATGAAATATTTATGCTTGTTCTCGAAGGCGTGAAAAGTATATCAGATTAACAAAATAATATAATTTATTTAAACCTAACAATCAACAGAAATAAGTAATAAAAATCAAATATTTTAACGTCATCGCACTTGAACTTTCGAGAAGATGGTCAATGGGATATCGAGAAGATATGGAACTGATAATTTAGAGTTCGAAATAACGAGATAAGCAAAACTTGCTATGTATATAAGGAGTAAAGTGAACCCATCTTCCATGCAAAGTGGCTTACAAATATTACACTTTAATCTTACTTAACATATACTTTAGGGTCATAAAGATTGAACTGAATTATTTCAGAGATTATCCGCGAGTATGTTGTCAACCGTAAAACCATTTTTCATGAACGTGCTCGATACCTTCTCATGCAAATACATTCAGACGCAGCATTCGTTACTGCTTGAAATATTTGCTTGTTTCATATCGTCTTGATAGATTTTTCAATGTTTCTTTTTGTTTAAAGGTATTATTGACTCTTCAAACCTGTTTGTATATTCTACTTTTGAGCATGCTTAAAATAAGAGGGAAAAGAGGGTTTCAACGAGATATCTCGTCTATCAAGATTTAACCAATTTAACTACTGCCGAGATATTTCGTCATTATGGTACTGCTGTACTACTACGGTACTACTTTTCCTTAGTTGATCAGAACAAGATCTTGTCATTGTTTTCTCTAATAATGAAATACCCATCCAGTACTCGTAAATTTTGTTTATGACAAGGTACATCCTAGAGGCTAACACCAAAACCTCTATTGAAAGCATATCTCTCGTGAATTTTAGAATGCTTTCAACTTACCAGTTTTAGTTATAAACGTGTTTAACAAATCTACAGTACAGTATCACGCAATTATAAAATTTCATACAATTTTAATAATTATTTAATGAAATAATTCTGTAGAAAATTACATATGCGTACTGGATTACACTACATATGTATGTTCTAACTTGGATATAATAGTATCGTTAATGTATTTGTTTAAGTCTTGAAAATGATCAGGTAATTAAAATATCATTAAACTTGTTAGAGATGAAATACATGCATTAAATTCAATACATGTATGAAGTTGTATAAAAATAACGTGATTAAAAATAATTATACAATTATTAAAGGTTAGAAATTGACGAGGTATTTATTAACCCAGTATGGTACAAAAGTAGTCGCGAATCAATTAATATTCAGATATCCTTAACTCCAGTTCTTTATCAAAGCACTGGCACCAAGAGCGAGTAGTATAATTTGATAGCTTAAAAATTAAATACTTTTATCAAAATACTGCTAACTCAAAGTTAACTGATGAGGAAGTAACTCATTTCGGAAGCTACAATCAAACGAGGTGTGTAGATCAAACCTTGTGAGCGAATTAAATGGATCAAAGAACAGTATTTATTAAATTTTAACAAGTAGTGATGCTTAGAAAGTAAACTGTCCACCTAAAAGACTGAGTTCCACCTCTTAACATGACGACACAAATATCTTCAAATATTTTGTACTTCATCTTCCCATAGTAAGAATTCAAAAGAAAGTATAGGCTTGTAATTAATTGAGATACCATACACTGACAGAAGACAACAGCTTGACAAGGAGAACTTAGTGTGATTTAGAAAACATAATTTGATTTAGACATCTTAGTATGATTTAGGTAACTTAGTTTGACTCAGACAACTTAGTTTGATTTTGAGAGCTTCACTTATTTAGATACTTCAATTTACTTAGAGAACTTTGATAAGTACACTGAAAGAGTACTGAAATAAATTCGCAGAAAGAAACATTACATAAGTTTACTAAAAGAGACCTTAGATGCGTTTAATGAAAGATAACTTTAAACGGATAACTGAAAGAGAAATTAAAGATGTTAAGTGAATGATAATTTAGATAAATTAACTGAAAGAGAACTTATATTCGTTTAGAGAACTTAGTTTCACTTAGAGAATTTACATCCGTTCCCAAAAAGAGAACTTATATTCACTTAGGAATAGCCCTTTGTTTTCTACTATAACGTGAATGCAGAATTTGGAAAAGTTCATTTCAATAGAAATACTATTCAGGAAGCGAACTATGATCAGTTCACTTATATAGAAATTCGACTGACTTAAGTGAAACATAGATAAGTTTACTTAAAAGAGAACTTATATCAGTTCCCCGAAAGAGTATTTATGCAAACTTAATTGAATTTACATGCACTCAGATAACTTAAATCACATATATTCAAAAAGAGGAATTAGGTTCATACTAAGAGTCCCACACTAGTGAATAGTACAATGGCTACAAATCATCCTTTCAAGGAGCATATTACTTAGAAAACAACCATGGAAAGAAATTCTACAAAATATCACCATTTATGTTTCAAAACTACCATGTACCTCCCAATACCATCCAATACTTGTTCAATGAGTTTGAAGTCAGGTGAGTTCGTGGGCCACTCAATACGGTCTATTCCTTCCGTGTTCAGCAGTTATCAACACAGACCGAACGGGGACAATGGGAGTTAGCCAATCATGGGGGGGGGGGGTCCCGAATGTCACAATAAGGAATTTTTTTTAAATCACACCAATGGTTGCTGAGGCAGAAAGTAATTGTCCCAATATGAACTTTGAAAATTTGTATCCATATTTGCTCCACCTCATTATAGATTCAAATTTATACGAAGTAATTATTTAAATCTTCCAGTGTTTTCTTGAGGTGCATATGAACTGAAATGGTGGCAAGTCAGCTTGGTATTTCAGATTCCAATCCCAAATAACTAAACGCACGAATCTCTCGTTGTAAGGACACGTATTAAGGGAGGAAATATCTCAGAAAAATACTTATATGTACGGAATTCCTGATGTATGAGTCTTAAGCTTTTATCTTCACATTTTCATCATCCCTTCAGTGGAAAGTGAAACGATGAAAGTCTAAATGTACTATCGAAATAGAGTGAGAGAGTGAAAGTGGGACTGAGACATTTTAAGCTGCACCTTCTGAATCAGTTGATTTTCATAATGTCGATTCAATGGAAATACATTCTTTTGAATTTGTTTCTTTTATTAAACCTAACAGCAATAATCTCTGAATTTTTTATCCATAGTAAATACAATACCATTTTCTTCGGAGCATAGACATTTTGAGTCTTTATTTCAGCTCTCTCGTAGTTTACATCAGTTAGGCTATGAGGGATCTTGATTCAGGTAGTAGTTACTATTTATTTGTTTACAAACACATAAAAATACATAAATCTGAGTCCTGTGGATCACAACAGGAAGTAAAATCCTGTAATAGCTGTCAGGAGAAACTGAGACACGAAGTAACAAAATTAAATAACATTTCTAAACATTTGACTATCATGGGAAATACATTTTATTTCAAGAAAAAGCTTTATATTTACTGTAAAATTGGACTATTGATTGATGTTTCGGGATATACTTTAACGTTAGAAAGGCTTTTTAAACATAGGTTTATGTCTAGCACTGTAGTTTGACAGAACACGAACACCTATTTTATTTAATAGAAGCTAACAATCGATCTTGGTGTTTCGGAGTATATAATTCTTGTTCCTTTTACGTTAGGTGATGAGGATCATCAGTTAAATGATGGGGATCTTGATTCAGACAGGTGTCAAGAGTTATTATATTTACCAAAACTTCCGTATCAGCTGCGAAAAATATGTTGGTAAAGGGATTTAATGGCGGCTGGAAGTTTTTGAGTATTAACCCTAAAGTACGGATTGGAATCAAATCGATTGAACTTTTTTGATTGGCTCTAATCAACACAACCTTCACTTCTTGCTGTTCTCTACTCTTTTCATTCTCCACTACTAGAATCTTCTCAGTATCTTCATATTTATGGTTGAGTGTTATATTAATAGAGGTCCAGATTGAAAGCACTTTTATATATGTGTTAATTGTTTTTAAAATTTATATATATTCTTAATGAAATCCGATTACACCATTGTATGATTGATATACTCATTCACACCCACGGATAATATAACATGCACTGATATGATTCTTGAGAGAAGAAATGATACACAAAACTCCAAAAAAGTGAAGACACAAATGAAACTACTGCCGAAATCTACACTATATCTCCTATATATTTTATATCGATAGGTTTTTCTCACGGTGTAAGAACAAAATATGTTCTAAGTACACCTATACCTCGCTGCACGGCCGCTTTTTATACGGCATTTCACTATAACGGCCTTTTTTAGTTATGGTACGTTTTCGATTTACGGACCACAATGTTTCGTTATACGGCCAAAAAGAAATGATGTACTTGCTGTTATAGACCTTCTGTTTAGTTTCAGCTTCTCTCTTGAGGCGGCAGTGCTACATTTTGCCTTACGAAAATATGAGGAACGTTTGGCACATCATTGTCATCATTTTACTGCGTTGTCGCTTTAGTGTAGTTAGGCATGTTTATTCTTTGTTTTCTGATTGGATTTCGTTTCTGTTTATATTAATTGCTGAATTGTAAACATATTTGGTACGTATGTATCATAATATAAATACTGTATTTTCGTTACATATCTAAATATAATTAGAAACAAATGCGAAACGTTCATTGGATTTGGAGATTGATATTGATAAAAATTAAAAGAGAATCCGAAATTCTGTCACGCTAGAGTTTTTTATTATATGTACTATACATATGTGCATATGATGTTTTTGTTTTTTAATTAATATGTTTATTTTTTGAATTGTTGCTTATTATTACATTGTTTTGTACTTTTATATTCATGTAAGCATTTTTGCTTTATGAGCTGAAAACTATATTATTTTATTTTATATTCTAATTTGTTTGGGTTAGTATCAAAATAATTGATTCGTTATACGGCTTTTTGCTTTATGACAAACTTTTCCGGAACATATCTAGGTCGTAAAAAGCAGTTAGAGTGTACTATAACTCTATGAGCTATAATTATTTAGAAACAAGAATCAAAATTTATTAAGTCACATCTAGTGAAAGAATAGAGATATATCATTTGCACTAGAATTGACATAATCAGTTATTTGAATTAAATTCTCTAGAAATCCATAGGTAGAAGTATAATAGATTGGGCAAATATTACCCATTCAAAGTATGAAATATCTATACGAGAATTTATGTTGTGCTTACCGGTAACTCTGAATATTAAATACTACTTAAATATGTTTGTCAGATTAGTTCCTTGCTGAACATAATAAAATTATTATTGATGCCTCTCTACCTCTGAATATAATCTCTATCTTTATCTGTTCTATATAGCATGAGATTCTCGATGTTATTAGTCTTTTTTAACATATTTATAAACTTTTTGTAGGACTATAAATGATACTTGGGATCAGAATAGATATACAGACATAATTTAAACCTACTTTCAATATAGTATTATTTGAAATGAATTTTTGCCATTGATGCACATTTTCAAAGCATCTATATCAGCTTGAAAAACGAAATACACTCTTTCGTTGATTACTTCCTTATTTAAATCTTCCTAAGGGAATATTTCTTTATATTTAGTTAACATAATGTTGAATCCAACACATCCTTCTTGTTATGAACATTTTTATAAATTAATGAACAATTTTAATTTAAGCTTGTCGCTTTTACCTGTGTATGTGAAATATGAAGTGCAATCCCCTTCTAAATTTAACTTCTATAAAAATTTAAAAGAAATTGACTATCTGAATTTAATACAAAAGCACAATTAAGACAATTGATGAAAAATATGTAATAGCAAAAATTATTTTTCATATCGTAGATTACATTGGGATTAAGTAACAACTTTTTTGTATTTTAAAAATTAATTTTTAAATCCTCCCTCAATAGACTTAATTGGTCAGTTCAATAGAGTTAATTGGTTAGTTCAATACAGTTAATTGGTTAGTTCAATAATGTTAATTAGTTAGTTCAATAGAGTTAATTGGTTAGTTCAATAGAGTTAATAACCATAACCGTCGATGATTGCGATCGATGTAAATGATACACTACATGAAATGACGCTTTATCTTACTTAATATTTCTCAAACACAAATTAAGTCATCAATGCCAATGCTCTTTTGAAAAGAGATGGGTGGTTAGTTGGGTTTTTAGGAAACGTACAGTACTGAAACTTTTTAATTAAACTTTTCTGTTAAATTTCCATTCTTGTACTCTGTCTTAACAATAATTCGATAGTGTCCATTGTGCTTTATGAGAAACACAATTTTTTAGTTTACATTATTATAATAACAAGTAATGCGTACGCCCTACCAGCAATATGCGTAAAGTAATATTTCCCCAAGTTGAAAGTTTCCGCTTCTAATGTTTCACGTTCGAATGTCAACTATAACACACAACACCGGAAGGTAGGTAAAGCGCCTTACTATACAGTATGTGTAAGCATTATAATTGAAAATTAATGTTATTACTATGCAGCGAAAAAACAGCGAACTTTTACTACAAGTAGAAAATGACATTTGAAGAAAAATTCGGTTATTTACCACATTATTATTGACTTATACCTTTGAAGCAGTAAATCACAACAAACACCACTAAATATTCGATGAAAGAGTAGCAATCTGAGATTTGGGAGTTCGAATCCAACCAAAGATCGTCGGGCACAAAGGGGATAAGTTGATTTTAAATCTACCATGGCCTCAAATGTTCTCACATTGAAGAAATTTGGGGGACGGGGTGACAGCTTAGGGGTGATCTTGTCAATCGATGATCTCGTGTGAGTCAAAATTACGCGGTGCTGTACTAGAATCTTCCGCTTTGGATTTGATCCCCAAACCGTTGAAACATTAAATATTTGTCCTTAGTTTAACAGATTATATTGCGAAAATAAATGATTGTCCATGGTATAATGTTTTTTCCCTTCCTCATCAGTCATGGGTGGTCTTAAACTAGTTTATATATACCATGCTTTGTATAATTCTAGTTCTTCATGCGAATAATTACCACAAAACTCTACTACTAGTTGTCTCGAAGAGGTATATAGCCATTAGTAAGATATTGATGGTCGAGATGTCTCTACAGTGTAAAACAAATGCTCAGATATTGATATTGATACTATCACCATCAAAACATTGGCATTATCGTAATGAGGATATATCTCGTCATTCGAAAAATTGATCAGATCCTGATGGACGAGATATCTCGCGATACCTTTGGAAGGTTAATGCGACAAATACTATTTTATGCGGTGTTTACGTGACACTCAAGTATAATCATCCATATATATAATATGCAATGGCTAAATACTGTGAGTGAAGCACTAATTGACCTTCCCGCAACAGTTAGTTAACAGAAAAATACTACATATAAATGGACTGTAATATTGTATATAAATCTATATAAATAAGAATGGAGTATTTGTTTGTACATTCAATATTTTCGACCCATTTCAAGTTTTCTATCCGTTTTGGACCCTTCTGATGCCAAATCTGCCCTTTTCGCGTTTGGTGTCTGTCTGTCCATCTGTCTGTCTGTATGTATGTGTCCTCTACACGTCCACACGGTTTAATATATTTTCATGGAAATTTGCATACAGTGAGTACTTATCTTCATTTAATGAGTGGAATTGGTTGCGAAGTCTGTCTGTCCGTCTTTCTGTTTTATGTTTGTGTGTTTGTGCAGGCATCACATCAATTTTATTCCAAATATTTGATTGCAATTTGTTTTATGTCATACATTATCTATTATTTTAGTGAATGCAATATCAAACATTTCTTTATTTTTATATTTAGTTGAGTTTCATGCTAGAACACCTGAGTAAGTATACTTGAATAAACCATAATTTGGTAGTTTTGGAAAAATTGGAATGTATATTGAATATTACGATTGCTTCGATTGCTTTACCAGTACTGCTAAAAAAGTAATTATTCTTGAAAAGATAATTTTTTTTATGGAATTTCAACTCTGATATTTCATTTATTTCGAGTCTTATTTTTGTTCTTTGCACAATGAAAACGATTTCCAAATATTTGGGACAGACGATATTTTTCAACGAACAGGAATAAAACGGAAACTCGTATTTCTTTCGCTTTGAATTAACTTCGCATTTCTAAATTTTGTGCACTCTTTAGTTGTAAGTTGTAGCAACTACAAGATCAAGAGGTAAAAAGGAATCACAAATTAATATCTTTGGAACAACTTTTCCACGACGTCTTTTATTTTGTTTTATTTCGCTGTTTTCTGTTTTAAATATTTATTATTTTAATCAATTGTGTTTCTTTTTGATCATACACAACACCACCACAAAGTGTTCGGCTGAAAGTGGTAGGTAATTCAGAATAAACCAAGTTGTAAGTGTAACTATGCCATTATTGAAAGAATAATCGCGTTATTGAAGGAATAACGCCGTTATTGAAAGAATAATAATTCAAAAAAACATCCGAACTGTAATTATTCAAACATTAACAAATTATTTGTCATAATGACAGGAGAAAATTGCGAAATTCCACAATGTCGCATGCCGGATGTCGCAGTCGCAGGCCGGAGTGCCACAAGTAAAAAAAAATATATATTGTTTTGTTGACTATGAGTGTGAAAATACTCACCGTAAATCGTCGTGTTTATTAATTGAGTTGAACAAAAGAAGTTAAGAAATGGAATTCAAAATCTCCCTCAAAATCGTCTTTTGTAGTAGTAACCTTAGTGTCACCTTTCGTCATTTTGTAGCTATGTCATACAGCAAGAGTACGATGTATGTGAAATATATTACATGAATGGATATGCATGTGCAGGATTTGTGTCCAAAGTAAGTTGTAGAAATTATAAAGATGGCGAAAAGTGTTAAAATATTATTTTATTCTACGAAAAACGTAAGTCATTATATATTTTTATCGTCTCTTCAATCTAGAGTAAGCCAATTCAAAACCGAGTAAGGTCGGGTATTTTGGTAGTACTGTATAAAAATAGAGGAGAAACCGCTCCCCCGTTTAGTAACGTAACAGGCCTTCCCCAAACTTTTCACTGATCCCAAAACGTACGAAACGCCGTTAAATTATCCCATTAAAATATTATCTACACCACAGATAAGTTTTTTAACGTTAAATGTAACTCCCATTTTTCTTTGTTCGTTTTTCCACATCTCAAGCATCTGGAAACGTAACACAGTGCACGTTTTAACCACTTTCACATTTGGAAATGATTTTGCAAAACAACTACTATTAATGAAAAAACTATTTCGAATTGCACAAAGACAGTAAAAAGAAACGTGCATTTCATGAATCAAAGCGATTTCAAGATCTATAAATTGGGGGAAAAAACAGCATTCACATTCAAAAAGATTCTTAGATTCAACACTTGAAATCAGTTTCCATCTGCAAACTGATTTCAATAATCATGATTCAAAATTGCGAGGTACACTGATCTCTCTTATCAGGACTGATCGCAGACAGTTGCTAATAATACTTTGTGTTGCTCCAGTGTGAAGCAAATTCAGCTATCTACCATTCTCTTTTCATTTGACTTTCGTTTTCCTTACAGAAAAATATCCAATCACAAAAATAAAAAATGAAAGAACACAGAAATACTGCCTATATCAGAGATAACACAGACCACTTCATTGATGCAGATCATTTAATGAATTGAAATTATTAAAAAATAATATCAACTTCTGAATGAGGTTATGCAGTTTAAAATCCTGTTTTTACCAAAATTGTAAAACATACATTATTTTCTAAAGGTTTAATAAAACTAATTTACTCTTAGGATTTTAAAATTCACTCAAGAAACTGAAGAAAGATCATTCGTTTTGTTAAATAATAATTTATAGAAAAGGTTTTTTAAGCCATGTCTTTATATAACTTGATAATATCCAAATTGAATTGGTTTCACTTTTGCGAAGAACGTATTTGTATTCTTTCAAATTTTATGATATGGAAAACTTAATGAGAGATTGCATATTACAGATCCATATTCAGTCCCGATCTAATGACTTATTACCTAACAAACTTACAATGTTAGTATTTCAAAAAATGTGTTAATGTACTTAAATATTTTGGAATATTTGCTTTCAATAGCTAAATATGTTATGATTAAAACTTCCAATAATTATTTGAGAGCGATAGGCTAATTTAAGTTAAGAAAATTTGAACTTCAAATAAATTTGTGTGTGGTACCCCGCTTACACTAACAGTTATTAAAATCAACTTAGCAATCCATGGAGAATAATTTTTAAATGCTGCAAGTTTAATCATACATTCTGTAGCTTGATTAAAGAATTAATTCCAATTTTGTTTATAAAATATATGTTCAATTTAAGTTCAATATTGAATATAAGAATAAGAGCTATGTGAAATATCTGATTACACAGAAAATAAAGTTAATAGGGAGATAATTAATTAGTCAGAGGGGCAAAATATTATAATGTTTGTCAAATACATTAATCTTAACGCATAAAAAGCACCATTGCTACTAATTAATGTCTATATTTCCAGAAAACACGACAGTGGAAAAACAACTCATATTAAATGTTAACTTCTGAGATTTTTTTATAATTCTCAGAATACTCCAACATTGCGAATTTCTAAAATCAATTACACGTAATGTAATGCTATATGGGATTCTTTATTACGCTCAGTAAATTTAATGATCAATCATAAAATATATTAATAATAATACAAAAACTTTGATTTAATTAAATGTATGTATATTTTTTTGATTAATTGGAGCATTTAATTAAGGGCAATATACTACATTATTATTTTCTGAACGAAAGTAATCACATTCTCGCATCATTAGGAAAAATGTTTACCAATTAGTAAATCCAGAAGTAAATCTAAATAATAATAGTTTTTCTGAACGTTTTTCACCAGAGCAGCGTAAAGGGGAAGTGTCACCAGCATAAAGAAGATGATGGTATTACTCCTCTGAGAATGTATCCTACAAAATAAAATTTTAGTTATACTTAATAGTGCGTTTGTATTTTACAAAACAAAGCTATAGAAAAGGTCTGATTTACGTACCGATCGTGAACAATAGTGCAATGAATAGTTGAATTAAACTATAATTATTCCGGAAACCATATATTGAATAAATTTCGTGACTGTTTTTTTTTACTGTATAAACCCTTCGTTCACTTAAGCCTAGCTCTTTGTTCCCTAGTACTTTCACAAGATGTGCGCTTGAATATAATATTGCTCAAATTGATTGGTTTATATTACGCTGTTTTTAGACATGTGGACTTAGGATAAATACTCTAAATATATAAGCTATCGAACTTTTAATAAAATAGTGCCTATTTAACTGTGTGTTTCTTAGAAAAGTTTTTTTTTATTTACAAAAAACGACAGGAAAGCATTGTGGGTAGAAAACAATTATTTACAATAGATTCAACGTTTTTAGCATTTTGTACATATGGAGACAGTTTAAAAAAATATATTTATAGAGAAATTGTTTTACGTACCTCCATTTTGTGTTTCTCCAGTTCGCTATAAATTCAACTACCTACCTTATTAAAGGTTGATTACTTATGCTAAAAGGTAAACTTAACAAAACAACATAGGAAAAAACTCCCATATTTGCTTACATAAGGACTCAGACAGAAGCTACATTTGAATTTGAAAGCGACGGACAATGGTCTATTGGCAAAGGTCCGGAATCAAACCCGAAAGGAAAGATCCAATGGCAACAGCATGTAATTGTGAACCATGGCCAGATGACAGGATAACACCTGGGCTGGCACCCCCAGAGTTCAAACTTCCATACCACTCAAGCGTGATGACATGCCACGGAAGCTGTAACATGCACCAGCCATCTTTGTACACGATGATATGTGGTTGTATTCTAACTCGCAACCTTCCGATCGCAAATTCGTTACTCTTCCAACCGGGCTACCGCGACACTCGTTCTTTTCATGACCATCCTGCCAGATAAGTCGTTCATTCAGGACCTAACTAACACCAACACAAACTCCCGTGGCTACATTACATTATTACATCTATACAGTAACTACATTAAATCCCTATATTAGGTTACATTATAAATACACTACCCAACAATAATGGACTGGGCAGCAAAATGTGATGGTATAAGGTAAATAATACATGCTTTAATAGGGGATGGTCCCTCACGTGCAGCAATTACAATAGCAGTCCTTCTGGGCATACTTTCAAAAAGGTTTTGATTCACAGCTATAGGTATTGGTTTTCATTCCAGCTGAAAGAATATCGCCAGCTCAGCTGTAAATTTCGGACGTGATTCCCTGGTCCGTTAACGTCGCTCTAAATCGTTACACAAATGTACTATGGGGTTTTGGTCGGGAATTATTACCTATATTAGGTTACATTATAAATACACTACCAACAATAATAGACCGGGCATCAAAATGTGATGGTATAAGGTAAAGAATGCATGCTTTAATAGGGGATGGTCCCTCACGTGCAGCAATTACAATAGCAGTCCTTCTGGGCATACTTTCAAAAAGGTTTTGATTCACAGATATAGGTATTGGTTTTCATTCCAGCTGAAAGAATATCGCCAGCTCAGCTGTAAATTTCGGACGTGATTCCCTGGTCCGTTAACGTCGCTCTAAATCGTTACACAAATGTTCTATGGGGTTTAGGTCGGGACTCTGAGAAGGTTAGGGAAGACGTTTTACACCCCTACCACTGCTTGACAGAGGCTGCAGCATGACATGAAGCGTTGTCGTCTTGGAAGTAACATTCGTCCATTCCATAAAATAGCCAGAACGTAGGAAGAACTTGATTATCCAAAATAATCATTTTTGCGTCAGCGTTCAACTTACTGGAAACAATATGGAAAGGTTCCAGGTCGTACCACGAAAAACACCTCCAAACAAGTAGTTGTATTTTATGCCAATCCGCTGGCGTCCGGTCCATTATTGTAGGGCAGTGTATAAAGTAGTGGGGCTTCGAGAAGCATGAGCAGGCAGTAGAACTTGAGTCAAGTGAGGCTTCTGGTACTTTAGTGCATACTAGGGTGGGCCGAAAAACACCTTTTTTCGAAATCGCTATTCTAATAGTGCGGAAAGGGTTCTCTTTGGGTTCAATAAACACGATGTAAAATATTTTTTTGATTGGATAATATCTATTGCCCCAGCAACGCACTTGGATTTTGGAGATTTGGTTAAAAATTGGCAATTTTTACTCGGCGTAGGAAATATAATTATTTTTCAATATTGCTATTCTAATAGTACGGAAGAGGGGCCCACTGGGTTACATTGAAAAGGTTTAAAATATTTTTTTGATCGGATAGTATCTTTTGTTCCTGCATCGCAACTGAAATTTTGCTATTTTTGAAGAAAAGTTCAATTTTTACTGTATTTTCATGCTGCCTGTATCTGACAGGAAGTGAAAGGAGAGGAGGTTTGTTCACAATTCACATTCCTCCGCAGATTCTACGGTAGATTTAAATCTGGACAGTTACAAACCATCGACATTGAACCATTTAATCTCTCTTACTGATCTTAAGTACAAACAATTAACTCTGTTTGTATCTAAATAATCGCAAATGCGACTTAGCCTCCCTTAAACTGCTGTGGTTGCCGACAGGTTTGGAGTCTTGGACCGGGCTGTGGTTGCAATTGCTTTAAGTGTTCTTCACGATGTCCGTCTCATAACTAGCGACAACTCAAATTTTGGGGTTGACAAAAACAAAAGTTAAAGTTTGAAAGGATTTAAAATTTCAAGCTTTGGCATTACCGTTGAAGCTCAGGCATTACCGTTGAAGGGGCTGAATTTCGATGGTCGTAAAGATTCTACATTGATAGAAGAGAGAGTAGATATTAAAAGATACACGAGAAAAGCAAAAGAGGAACATTTATCGCTTATTGAAGAACCGGGTTCACGTTACATTACTCATTTGAGTGCATCATTTTGCACCGCAAATCTGAAAAACTGATTCTGACTGGACTAATATCAGTTATTTTGAAGGGATCACTAGAGATCTTTCACAGCTTCTGGCAATTGACTGTGACTGTACATCTGTTAATACCGGATGGAAATCCGGTGTAATTCGGTGTTTGGAATTGAAACTTGGTAAATTTCTGTATTGGGTAACTGTGTAACTGTGTCTACTACATTTTAATGAACTAACTCTGAGGCATATGTTTGAAATATTGGATGGTCCAACAAATGACCAAAAATCATATTTTGGTAATATTGGGAAGGCTCTCCTTTCATGTGAAACTTTGTCAGTGACAACTTTCGAAATTATTAACGGCGAGTTACCAACAACTGATAGACGTGACTTAAGCAAGGATCAAATATACTTACTAGAAATATCTCAAGTGGTATGATTGGGTAATTGTTCTGATGAACTGGATATACGCAGTCTTGGTCCATTATCATATTCACGCTGGCTAACAACAGAGAACAGAGTTCTAAGACATTTGTTATTTCTCCAGATCCTTCTTTGAAGTTGAAAAAAATCGCTGAGTTTGTTATGAAAGTTTACACTCCAAACTGGTTTAATATAAAGTCTAAATACTCGCTGAAAGATGGAACTAAGCATGTGTGAAATACTATTTTTAGATCCAGGTATTTATCTCAAGACCTCAAGGATGTCGTTATGGAGTAATTTGTCGAAATTCGTTCTTTGCTCATCCTAAGAATATCTTGCTGTGTATGTTGAAGGATGAAAGACCGCACATCATAAAACTTGCTGCACGACGTATAATTATGTCTAGAGAGGCATTTTACAATGCAAAGTCAGTACGTGTCCAACCAAAACTGAATTTTGAAGCTACTGACTGTACGAAATTGATTGACTGGTCATCAATTACTATTATTTCTTCCCCAATCCTACGTGATATATCCACTGCCGAATTTAGGTTCATTGTGCGTGTTTAGAAAAATCCAGAATAGGACTTTGTTCACTTTCCATGTCACACACAGGCAGTTGAACGGTGTGTCAAGTTAGTGACAGAAACATCCGCTTAGGTTTATGGGTTTCAAAGTAGAGACGGGTTCATTAGATCCACATTCTTTTCCCGATAAATTATACCTATGACCATATGGCTGATTTCAAGCCTCTTCCTATTTATTGAGTGTAAGTAAACTTTTGGTGTTGGTATGTCATAACATTCTATGGTTACAATATTCTTTACAAATATTGTATTAATATATTGCGACTCAGCTATTATTTAATAATTTTCAGGGAACATAACCAAATGTACAATACAATACAGCAATAAATAGTGTTTGTACCCATATATTTTTCATGTTTGATTTATTTCTATAACACAGAAAAAAAAGAGCATTTTTCTTCAAAAACTGCAATATTTCAATTACGATGCGGAAACAGAAGATATTGTTCGATCGTAAAAAACATTTTACACCTTTCTTATTTAACCCTGTGTGCACTTCTTCAGCACTATTAAAATAGCAATATTGAAAAATAATTGTAAATCCTACGCCGAGTAAAAATTACCAATTTTTACCCAAATTTCCAAAATCCAAGTACGATGCGGAAGCAGAAGATATTATCGAATCAAAAAACATTTTACACCGTGTTTATTGAACCCAGAGAGAACCCTTTCCGCACTATTAGAATAGCGATTTCGATAAAAAAAAAGTGTTTTTCGGCCCACCCTAACGCACAATATGCCTGTCATCACGTGAAGTGGTGCACTGAGGTGGATGCGATCGAACACGTCGGTCTCTCGTACCCTCCTGCGTGCAACGATCACATATCCGCATTACAGTTGTTTGGTTTCGTCCAACACGACTGCCGATTTCCCTGAAAGAGATAATCCACAATCTCGGTACCAACCACACCACAATGGATTACAGAACGGTTTGAGTATGGACTGGTTGTTCTTAAAAATCAATCCAGTTAGACCAGCGGTTAGGGCTTTCGTTTCAACCCCTTATCCTGTTTCATTATATCCTTCTTACATTGTTTCGGACTTAAACTTTATATTCCTGTCATGACTGAGATAAGTCCTGTAAGAATTTCTTCGGAGGATTTGTGTTTGTGGATTATAATGCGTGAAAGTATCTTTGAACTGGGAATACCTAAACCGATAGCCGAAAGCAGAAACCAAAGTTTTACGCCAGCCGCATCAACAGCGTGAATGGCAGAGAAATTGTATAAATTTTATAAGTGTTTTCCATGGGTTTCTTATGCTGTTACAATCTGAAATTTTGCAAACGCCTTTGCTATATGGACGTTGTTGTTCTACACAGGTTGAAACACAAAAGGGGAAGATAGAAATTCTTTAATGTGCTATTAAATGTTCCAAAATTACTCTACAATATTATCGTTCCATGTAAGTTTTAATTAAAGAGCCATATTATACATATATTAATTGTACTTTCTTCACTATTAACCATCAAAGTGGTTTTGAGGAGGCATCTCCTCCAAGATAAGTCCAATTTTGTTCATGATAATTACTTTGTCGATCAAGATCTGGTTTTTTTTGCCAATGGCGAGACGTTACTGCCATGTCATTTCAAGGGAAAACGCAAGTAGACAAAACAAATGGTTCATTGCCTACAACTAGTAACAATTTGGAAGAGGTCTTTACATGAGGGGATAGATACACAGTGAGATGTTCGATGCAAAGATAAACCACCAGATCACCAAATTCATCTCGACCTTGAAATTCCGAGATTGCAATTCCAAGGAACGTGAAATAGCAAGGGGATCTTGTGATAAGAATCAGTCTTTTGGAGGACGGGTTTGACATATTCAAAAGCAATTTATTCGACGTAGTTTTGCATCATTTACTTGAGTGAACAACACGCGTTGTCTGTGCCCCCGTTTGTTGAATATAAATTACGTTTTTAATTTCAGATATCCTGCGTTTGAGATCAATTTTGAGATGGCGCGAGCAGGGAGCGGAGACCCGCACTTAAATTTAAATATGCGTTTTGTATACAATAATGTATTTATATCTAGAAGAAATAAGTTCTGACTGAGGAAGAAAATAATGAACTAAACGCAGCGAATTCTTTATATCACATGCTCTCTTAAATATTATTCGTTCGGTAAGAAAGCGTTCCCCCGTGTGTATGTTTGAAATATTTAAAAAATAAATTAGAATAGCAGACAATTGTAGGAAAAGTTATTATTGCTTGAAGCACATAGCAGTTTGTAGCAGCCAATAAATCTATACGAGAAATGAATCTTTTGTGTACACAAAGACTATTTCTATCTTATTCTAACTCATTTATCTATTTTGTGTCATTTTAAAGCAATATTAATGGTACCCGGGTCCCATATGTCGGTATGTTTGAGCAAGTACCAGACACAAAAGGATTAATATGTTTTTATGAACCTTTATAAATGTATTCAATGCTTTTAAATTCGTAACGAATGAACTATTCAGCGTCAGGCTGTCTGAATCCATGTTTCGTGTCTGTCTCAAATAGAAAAAGACCGTGGAAGCTACAGTTCCTAATACACAGTAACTAATGGTTATTATAAAGGAGAAATATATAAAGAAGAAAGTCTGTCTGAAGCAGAACTCTCGAACGTTAAACTCTGAGATTAATGGCGTCACTATCTGGGATTAACATCTCAATCGATGCAATTATTTTCAGATCGTGACGTCTGTAGCAGTAAAATTAATAAAGAACAATCCGTAACATGAAATCAGTTTGTAATCAAACTTGAATGGACACGAAACGTCAGTGTCGCAATCCGAGCAATCGAAAGAGCAAAGACTACGACAAGTGGGTAAAGTTTAAAATATTGTTTGACTAAGCAACAAAACTGTTGAGGAAATAGAGGCACGACTTGGTTTATCTGAAGCAACTAAACATTTCCATACAAACGGGGTTGTGAGCTATTAAATGTCTAAAAGCTAAATTAATCTTGTTATCCAATTCTTCCAACCATTGATTGGGATTTTCTGTAAAGCTATTATAGAAGGTGTAAGTATCACTTAACCTCATTTGTCGACAACTCGACATGGGTACAATTTCATCATGTCACTTGCATTAAAAAATTGACAAATGTTATCAAAATGGTAATCAACCGGTTAAACCTATCAAACACAAAAAATTCACTCGTTGACACAGCAACTCAATATTTTGAACATTGAAAGGCAAAGTAGACCTATACAGGGTGGTCCCGAATTCATGGTACAAACTTTAATGGTAGGTACAGGACATTGTAACAATGATTTATTGTATAGGAATGTATAGTCGCAAGTGACGCGGTGAGGCGAAAACAGGGGAAATAACGGCCGAAAGGAAAAACAAAGATTTTATTGAAAGCGTTGTTGACAAGTGTCATGTTTACAGTAATTGTTCAAAATTGCGTCCACCAGTATCGATACATGCTTGACAGCGTCGGTGGAGCGATTGGCGTACACGTTCAAAGATGCCTGGTATTTCACGCACACCTGCAGCAGCTACAGATAAGTGAGCGACGAGATCCTCATCTGAGTCAACTGGAGTCTCATAAACAAGATGCTTTAGATGTCCCCATAAAAAGTAATCGAGGCTCGATAAATCGGGAGATCGGGGTGGCCAAGGGACTGGTCCACCACGCCCAATCCATCGAGTACCAAACGTGGCATTCAGGTAATTCCGTACATCAATGCTGAAGTGTGCTGGCGCCCCATCGTGCTGAAACCACAACCGATGCATCATGTTCAACAGCGGCTAGACATCTACTGCCCTCTACCGGCAATGATACCAACCGATCACTCCATTTCTCTTTCCTTTTATTTCCCCTGTTTACGCCTCACCGCGTCACTTGCGACTATACATTCCTATACAATAAATCATTGTTACAATGTCCTGTACCTACCATTAAAGTTTGTACCATGAATTCGGGACCACCCTGTATATCAGTTGTGAGGCATTCTAAATCTGAAACATTTTCTAGAAAGAATGAAATGCAGAGCTTTAGACATGATACCTGAATGAAACAAAGATCAAATTAACCCTTATCAAAATGGGCTTCGGCTGACATACCCGCCGAATGAAACAATCGCGAAAATAAATTGCAAAGATGGAATATATGCTACTCTGAAATAATATAAATTTTTGTAGAGTAATTTGTACTTGTATTCAGCTTATTTTCTTAATAATTCCTCTGATTTGCTTTTAAAATTCGTCGTATAGGACTTAATTTAATTTCTCATAAATTACTTAGAAGAACCGGGAAAGCGTGTTTAAAGAAGAAACTAGTGTAAAAATAGCTATCTGTTGTTTATAGAAATGTAATTGCTTTGGCTGATTCGAACACTAAAAATGGAAAGTGATTCCTTATGCTAATACCCTGAGGAAAATGGATGAATTTTAGCACCTATTTGAACGAGGTTTGTCGCCGACCAAACGGTATGGTGGTTAAGGTGTCAGCCTCTGGATTGGAAGGTTACTGGTTAGAATCAAGGCCAGGGCAGGGATGTTTGTTGTAAGCGAATGGTGTAGAGGCGGCTGACGAGCCTTAAATTTTTCGCTGCTAAAAGTTCTCTTGTTGCGTTGTTGCGGAATTTTGGAGAGTGGGGTGGCAGCTCAGGTGTTGCCTCGACACCTGACCTTGGTTCAAAATTACGTATCGATACACCGAATGGCTTAGGCTGGTACGGTGGTAACTAGTTGAAAAAAATGCAATGGTTTGTCGGATAGTCTATTTGACTGAAATGTGTGGATATATAATTAACATTTGCTCAGACGCCTTTATCTTTTATATTTTTATTTCATTTAATGTCTCGTATATAAGTTAGTTTTGGACTTATTTAAAATATCAATGATGTTCAGTCCCTTATGGTTGTAGTGTTTCAATATTTTTTATATGTTACTTTCTTTTATTCAGTTATGATCTTAGACAACCTTCCGGTAAAATGAAACAAAACATGATATTGTATAAATTTTCAACAACAGCTGAACAAACTGAGCATGTGGTGACCTTGTGGTGACATGCCAACTGATCGGATTTATAGAAAAAATGCTTTGCAGGGATAGAGATGGATGTACGACTACTATTACGACTAGACGATATGATGCTGACGACATATCGCGCAACATGTGTAAAGAATTAGCTTGTAGCAAATAAGCATACATGTTTGTAAATATACTCTATAACAAAAATATCGATGTACCAAGAAGGAGTTTTCCGATTGCGATAAAAATTAGTGGATGTGAAGAACATAAAAAAAAGCGATTAATATTTCAGAATGATTTATTTTAGAATTTGACGCTTAAGCTTCGGTTTCCTAAGAAAGCGTAGCCGTGATCTAGCGGCCGTGATGTATCGGTGAGTGACGTCACTAAAACGTTGTTTATACTAACACATGGTGTTGATTTCCTAGAGAGCTTTGTTTGTGAGCGTAACGCGAAAATGATCGGAGCCGCCATTTCCATGACTGTCGTCATAGCGGTCTCAAACAGTTGGGAAACGTTTTTTCTCTTGTAGCGGCCAGATTTCATTCCCTGCTCCAAACGATTCGAACGAAGAGGATCGAAATAAATAAACATTTTTGACTGCCATTGATTAATTCGTTTTTGTAAAATCGGGATCGTTAAAGACAGAATAAAAATTTCAACGGATTTGAAATCTGCGGAAAATTTGACACCAGATCGATCCCTTAAATGTGATTTTCTTTTAATACTAGGGGGCTCCGCCCCCTGCTCGCTTACGCTCGCCAACCCCCAGGGATTGCTACGCAATCCCATTAGGTTTGCTTCGCAAACCAATATTTGTTTGGAAGAATAAATATACTGGACAGCGAAAACTGTGTTAATAATTCGTATAACTATGATTTGACTTTACGGTACATGACGTCAGAGCGAGGGCTTTGTTTTGGGGAGGGTTAGTGGCTTGGCAAACCAACACACGAAATAAAGGCTTGCTTGATGTACAAGTTTAAATTATAAGGAATATGTCCCACCACAACCCAACATGACAGGGTTATGTTTCCTTATTATTTTCCTGAAAGAGAACATAAATTATTTTCGGAATAAGTCCCACCACCACCCGACATGTCACGGCCATGTCGCCTCATTCCTTTGCTAAAAGTGAAAACAGTTTATTATTTAGGTTATTAGTCCCACCACCACCCAACAAAACACAGGCAAGTAGCCTTATTATTTTTCTGAAAAAGAAAATAAATAATTTTAGGAAATAGTCCCACCACCACCCGATGTAACACAGCCTAATTTTTAGTGTTTTTGAGAAAAATATTTCAACAGGAACTGACGCTTGGTGGACATTGATGAAACAGGAAGTGATATTGAAATTATAAGTTATGAATTACATAAATGTAATGCAACAATACTTACAAATACACTATATTTTGCATATTTTTGACATATTTTTACAAATATCTTAATGCTTTAAGCAGACACATCTCGACAGAGCAACATAAATCTAATGCAATATTTCTTTATACACTATATTTTGTATCTTTTTTCCATCTTTTACAAAGATCTTAATGTTTTCAGCAGACACACATCGCGACAAAGCAACATATAGTTGCCCATGTGCAAATATGGGACGTTCAATGTAAATACCTACGTGTTCAAAAGTCTGCCCTTGTGACTTGTTTATTGTTAACGCAAACGCAAGGCGAACCGGAAATTGTCTTCGGTACAAAACAAAGGGCAGATGAGAATGTCCACTTGAAGTGTTGAGCTGAATTCTAGGTATGTCCACGATGTTTCCTTTTTTATCCCCAGTGATGATGTTTACAGTTAAAACTCTGCTGCCTATTCGTTGCACCAAGAGACGAGTTCCATTACAGAGGCCATCAGCTATGCAGAGATTTCTAATCAGCATGACAATGCAGCCAACTTTTAACTTTAACTTGTGTGGTGGCATTCCAGCAGGCGTTAATGAATGCAGATACTCGTCAGCGTACCTAAGAGTGGCTTCTTCTTCTCTTGCATCACTTTTGTCGATTCCAAATAAAGTTGCCTTGTCGATGCTGTAGCTGGCTACTTCCTTACCGGGTAACCTGGACAAAATCATTTCATTTATTCGGTTAACTTCGTCATTCTGGGGAGACAGTATTATTCTGGTGAGAAGGTCAATGGTAACATCTGTTACATTTTCAAAAAACCAATCGACCAAATCCGCACAAGCAAAATCTGAAGATTTTTCCACGCTGAGTTCATCGAGGTCTCCATTACCGAACTGCAACAGCCAGTCTGCAAAGTTTGCAGCTCCAGCAGTCGCTCTCATGTTTATCTTCAGGTGATGAATCTGAAAGAGTGTCCACAGATGAGATGACTTGATGCACTCGTCCACGATTTGATGTCGGCTAGCTTTTTTAACAACGGGAAGCACCTGTCTGAAATCTCCTCCCAGGATAAATGTCTTTCCGCCGAACGGAATGTTATTATCCATGACGTCACGAAGAGTGCGATCGATAATCTCAAGAGCTTTTCTTGGTATCATGCTTGCCTCATCCCAGATAACAACATCAGTTTCCTGAAGGCGACGCTTGTCACGAGGCTTTGTGAAGCAGATTTCACCCTCTTTAAGATCAATGGGCAGGTTAAAAAAACGATGAGACGTGGTTCCACACGGAAGAAGAATTGAAGCTATTCCGGTCCAAGCAACGCAAACAATTTTTTTTTCCATGACGAGGAGTCTGTGATACAAACCTGTGTACAGGAATGTCTTTCCGGTCCCACCCGGCCCATCAATAAAGAAACACTGAGTGCGGTCTTCAGATTTACCTGAAATGCAGTCAACGATCCTCTGGTACACAATGAGTTGGTCCGCATTGAACTTTTGTTGAATATAATTGCATTTTTGTAGATGATGTTCTAAGTCCACGCGTGGCTGTGGCACATTTGAAAAATTCGGTTTTGGAAGTCCGAAATCCTTGCACGCCCTATTTTCTGAGTTGAGCAGGTGTTCAATATCACAAAGTGCCTCGTTTTCCGTGCTGCCATAGTTAATCATATCGTCTCGAAACTTCTCCCACAGTTGTAATGCATCTGACGGTTCGTCCCCAACCAGGTAGTAAGCGAAGAATCTCCTAAAAGGACCTGGCATCATAGTGGACGCGGCTTCTTCCAGCACAGCATTAGCTTCTTCACTGCCTTCTGTTATTCCCATGGCAATCGCAGCTTCTCGGAATGTTGGATACACGACTCCCTCATGGGTTCGCAAATCTTGATAGCAGGTGGCACCAGTAATTCTGTGTTGAGAGTAAGCTTCAAGAAAAATCTTTCTGCATCCCTTGGTGAAATATTGGTAATGCGTCCCACCACATTAGCAGCTCTTTTGCGGGGCGTCCACTTTTTGCTTTTGGTATTCCAAGTGTAATTATCCGGCACGTTTCCGTATAGAATGCTCCTTGACACTGCATCTTGCTTGTTGAGGTCAAACCATCCACTTAACATTGTTTTGCAGTCTTGGTTGAGAACTCTTTCTTCATGTCCTTCTTGAAATGTAACATACTGCTGTCCGTCCAGGTGCACTGGGAGCCTGACTACAGTGTGACTTCTGTCGTGCAATTTAATTGCGTTTAGTCTCCACGCTGCTTCCATTGGGCTAACGTATCTGCTATCGATGTACTTCTCCACCTCATTGTTTTCATGCTGCTTCAATTCCATGCTCGCACGATCATGGCCTTTATGGATGTACTTGTGGATGTATTTCAAAGCCATCACGGAGGAACAGTACTCAACATTGATGTGGCAGTCATATTTCTTCAGTAGAAATGGATTGTGAGGCACCACCATTCCGTTATGCACATGCTGCACTTTTCCGTCTTTCTTAGCATGGTAGGCGTAAAGCTTGTCCCGGTTGTCACGGCGCTTGTACTTTGGAAATCCATCGGCAGTCATGTCCGTTTGATTGCAAAACTCCTTCGGAAACTTCTTTGAGCACACTTTCTTGTCCTTGTCCCAACAGAGTAATCCCTCATAGTGTGGTCCATGCATCATGTGTCGCAGTTGATAGTAGCGAAGAGACGAATCCGTGTCTGACAGCTCTGCGGTTATGAATCGATCCACATCTTTAGGCTCCAGGAGTTTGCAATCAGTTCTTAGCGCTGCTAGTATATGGGCATGTGGTAGTCCACGTTTCTGGAACTCAATGGTGTACACATAATTGACAATGGGACCCAACACCCGCTCCTCCACTAAGTCTTTAATGAGTTTGTTAACTTTTGTTGCGAACACGTCCGTGACTATTGTTGGAATGTCATTTGCAGTGGTACCTTTCACAAAGTACGTTTTTAAAGTGTCGGTGATCTCCGACCATCTGGGATTGCACGTCATTGTAATGAAAAAATCCGGTCTCCCTGACTTCCGACAAATCGCCATTGAATCTTGGTACAGCTGTTGCATGCACCGAGGAGACCCGATGTAGGTTGCTGGTAGAATAACTGCCGTGCCGAGGCGAACCTTGTCGGCTGTATTCAAACCGTTATTCTCAACATGGTCAACTATCCCCTGGTAGCATTCAGTGCGCAGAGATCGTTGATTGTGCCGAATAAAATCCAGTCGTTGGCGCTCAACCAACACGTAACAGTTTATAATGTACTGCTGCGTCAACCTTCCAGCATTTAGCAACGGATTGAAACCTTTGTTGGGGCGAAGAGCCAATCGGTGCCCATAGTACTGAAGAGGGGTTATCTTCTTTCCTTTTTCCGTCGACATGTTGTAGGTCCATCCAAGATCGCCATGCGGAAACAACAATGGAAAGGTCATGGGATCAGCATGCTGCGACGTTTGTGCCAAAATTGTTGTTTCACGGCCATCCTCCTGCTTGGGGTACACCTGCAGATCCACGGCTGGAACACACCCGTCTTTGGACACAATAATAAGAGCCACTTCTGAAGACGTTGGCTTGTTGTATCTTCGCTTGTCGTCAAATGAATACTTAGCAAAGTTCAAGACGTATTCTTCTCCAGAAATGTTGATATCACGCAGCATCTTGTACTTCTGAGCATACGGATTGATGTGACGTAGTAACTGCTCCAGAAGAATGTTTAAGTTGGGGTTTTCCAAATTTATTCGCATTTTTGAGGCCTCTTGCACATTGTCAAAAATATAAATCTGCCCATTCCTTGGCAAATTACTACCAACATTTGCCAAAGAGGTTGAGGCATGGTGATAAACGGCCCCTTGGATCTTGATTAAAGGCGGACCAAACCCTTTAATGTCTTCCACGTGGGCGCCAAAAGTGGCAAAGGCAAAAGACGAATTGTACGCCCTAATATTTGTCCTATAGTGCTGTGCCTCTTTGCTTTCAGATGTTAGCAGTTCCTTCAGCTGAGGTGGGTATTCGTTGAGTGGCGGAAGCGTGACTTTACCATTCTGGCAACAAGAATGCAGTGTTCTTCCTTTCTGATCGGCAAAACGCACCGCTCCGCAATGAACACATTTTACATCTAAGTTTCCCATATTGTATTTCTCGACATTGACATATTGACCAGTTGATATATCACCTGCCAATTCCAATTTCTTTGCTTTCCTGAGTTTTTTCTGCTTGGTTCTAGCAAAAACTGTGTTCTGTTTACGTTCTTTAATACAATATTCTTGAAACTCATCTTGCATTGGAACGCATTGTTCATTTTCCTTCTGCAATTGCTGATGAAGTAGGGATTTGTTCGCTTTTCTTGCAGCTAGACGGGCGACGGACTCTTCGGATGGTCCGGCTTCGAAACATGAAACATCCATTGCACATGAATAATCGGATGCAATTGCAGTTACAACTCCCATCTCTATTTGTCGTTCTCTCCGAAGCTGCTCGTTATGAAGACGGTTGGCGGCTAGAGCCTTTTCTCTTCTTGCAGCTAAACGAGCAATAGAATCTTCTGAAGGTTTGTCCACAGCATATAGCTTACTTGTTGTGTTAGCTGCTCGCTTCATTTGAACTGTTCTTTCAGCTAGACTGGCGATGGACTCTTCCGATGGTCCTGCTACGACAGATGACACATCCATTGGACAACAATCATGTAAATTACTTCGGTCAGCTGCACGTTTGTTCTGCAGTCTGTGTTTCGTCATACTAACTGTACGGTCACCTGCACGTTTGTTGTGCAGTCGCTGCTCCGTCATGCTTCGAGTATGGTCACCTGCACGTTTTTTCTGCAGTCGCTGCTCCGTCATGCTTCGAGTATGGTCACCTGCACGTTTTTTCTGCAGTCGCTGCTCCGTCATGCTTCGAGTATGGTCACCTGCACGTTTTTTCTGCAACCGCTGCTCCGTCATGCTTCGAGTATGGTCACCTGCACGTTTTTTCTGCAGCCGCTGCTCCGTCATGCTTCGAGTATGGTCACCTGCACGTTTTTTCTGCAGTTGCTGCTCCGTCATGCTTCCTGTACGATCAGCTTTTCTCTTTTTCTCCAACCGTTCCTGTGGCATATTTTCTGTACTGTTAGACATGCGTTTTTTTTCTTGTTCAGCTTTTTTTTTCTCATCCATCTGTTTTTTCCGAAATTGCACGTCTTTTGCATTTTTGCTACGTATTGATGGTTTCTTTCGACGTGGAGGCATTTTTATAAAATAAAAATGCAAGAAAATAAAACCCACACCAACACAATTTAACTTTACTTTCGTTTGGTAAAAAGTAAAACCCACAAAGAGAGGAATAATATTAAAAGAACAGTTAAAAAATTATAAACAAAAGAATTTAAATGAAAACGATAAAAGAAATGGGTTCAAACGATACTATGAAACAATTAATTTGCAGAAACGATCGCTATACTAAAACAGCAATTAACCAAACACAAAAAATTAAAAAAAAAAGAAATGGGTTCAAACGATACTATGAAACAATTAATTTGCAGAAACGATCGCTATACTAAAACAGCAATTAACAAAAAAGCAATAATAAAACAATCCACAGTTAAAAAAAAGCCTCACAAATTGTGACAAACGTAAATAAAAACCAAAAGGAAAGGATACGAAATGAAAAGCCTCACTGATTCCGACAAACGTAAATGAAAACCCAAATATTGTGACGAACGTAAATAAAAACCAAAAATCCACAGTTAAAAAAAAAGCATCACAAATTGTGACAAACGTAAATAAAAACCAAAAGGAAAGGATACGAAATGAAAAGCCTCACTGATTCCGACAAACGTAAATGAAAACCCAAATATTGTGACGAACGTAAATAAAAACCAAAAGGAAAGGATACGAAATGAAAAGCCTCACTGATTCCGACAAACGTAAATGAAAACCCAAATAATAAAAATTAACTATTCCAAATTAAACAGCAATAAACCTAAAAGCAATGATAAAAAATAACTATACGAAATTAAACAGTAAAAAAGTAAAGGTAAAAGAAAGCAACAAATATTAAAATTTGACAAACGATACAAAAAATAAGTAAACCCGAATTTTTTAAAATTAAAAGTTAGCCTCACTGATTGAATACCAAATGAAAAGTAAATCTCACATATTTGGACAAACGAAAATTAAAAACGATAAAAATTAAAAATTTTTCGCAATTGATTTCACTTTGTTTTGCTTTAACACTTAATGCACCCTAAACTAATAGCCGTATCAGTAAAAAATCTTCTGTATCTTGTTCCCTGTACAATTTTAAGTAAACAGTGTTAATATCAAAACTTTACGATTGTACTTTGTCGGTAAACTGTCTTGAGAACAGAGGGAAAAAAGCGAGCCTTTTTCCTCGCCAAATAAAAAGAAATCGTTTTTATGGCAATTGTTGCTACGATAAATTTGATATCTGGCAAACCCGATAGTAGAAAATGCAACCCACTGCTGTTTGCCGAACCAGCTATGCGAACTGAAAAATACGAAATTTGTGTCACCAACTTTTGATTGCATCGAATTTATTTATGAACCAATTTTAAAAATAATTGTACCGTAAGAAAGAGTACATTGTGAGGTATACTGCAATATTTTTAAAATTAAAAACTAACAGTAATACTATATAGATATGACCATTTTAGTTTTGTATCGGAAGTTACGATCTGAAAGTTCCGAAAATTGTATGACCTACTTTTAATTGCATCGATTTTGTTTATTAACCAATTTGAAAAATAATTGTACCATAAGAAAGAGTGTAATGTAGTGTATTCAGTGATGTTCTCAAATTTAAAAAATAATGGTTTTTGCCGTAGACATAACGGTTTTAACAAAACGTAGCGAAAATATCCGAAGATTCCGAATTTTGTATCACGAACTTTTGATCGCATCCAATTTAATTATTAACCGATTTCAAAAATAATAGTACCGTAAGAAAGAGTATATTCTGAGGTATACTACGATATTTTAAAAATTAAAAACTAATAGTAATTAGATATAGATACGGCAGTTTTAAAAAAAAGTAACAAAAATGTCCCGATTTTTCCCGAATTTCAAAAAAATATTATCAAGAACCACATTTAAATTTCAAAAAAAACTCGACGAGCTGCAAAAATTTACGTTGAGAGGTACTCTTAAAAAAAAACTCACGACTAAAGACTGAAATTTTGAATGTGTTTTGCTCACTCGCGGAAGAAATTTCACTTCTTCAACTTTAACACTTAATAAAACCTAAACTAATAGCCGCATCGGAAAAAAATCTTAATAATTATCCAGGGAATACTATGAAGAACAAAGCATGTTAATTTCATATTTTTCCGATCAGTACTTTCTCGGGAAACCGCCTTAGAATGGAGCTAAACAACAAAAATTTCAATTCTTCGGCGGCGGCGGCGGCGGCGGCGGTAACTTTTTTTAATATAGAGAGAAATAATTAATTATTTAATAAATAATTAAATAATCAAATGGTAAAAAATTGAATAATAAAACTGTTTTTGATATCGATCTGGCGTACAAATTTACGTTGATTTGAAATCTGTTGAAATTTTCACTCTACCTTCAACGATTCCGAAGTTCGAAACTTTGAACTAGAGAATAAAAAACCACTTTGTTTTGTTTCTCGAATAAAATAAACCACGCCAGCGGTCTGTGTTGCCCATTCTCCAACGTATTCTGTCCGTCTAAGTTGACACTTCTGGATTGTTGTTTAGATGGCCGTCTAGTTATGCCCGCGGCATCATGACGAATCACGGCTGTTAGATAACGGCTCCACTTTCTTAGGAAACCGAAGCTTTAGGGGAGGAAGTCAATAAAGCGTTGGTCCACCTCTGGCCTGGATGCGAGCTGTCCTCCGGTGAGGCCTAGACTGATAAATTTCCCGAATGGTATCTTGCGAAATTTATTGCCAATTTGCATCCTACTGTCTGGTTAACTGATCAATATTCCGGGATGGTTGCCTTCCCATAACGTCACAAATGTGCACTACGGAAGAGAGATCAGGTGACCTAACTGACCGATAAAGTGTTGAGAAAGGTTGAAGACCATTTATAGCAACATGCGGCGTGTTTGTCCGGGCATTACCTTGGTGTAAAGTAAGTCCGTGGTGTTGTAAAAGGAACTGTAACACAATCGGTCGTAGAATGTCGTCTACGAACCACTGTGCTGTAAGTGTGTCATCCTCCTGTCTCGTCATCCGCAAAACTCACCAGACGAAGATGGACGAGATATCTCGTCATCCGAGAAATTTTCCCGGTATTGATTTTCCGAACATAAAAAAAATCGTTAATGTATTGATAAGAAGATATTTCTACATTGCATCAAAATTAAAACACGAAACCAGTCTTTCTCAGAGCCGAAAGGCGTATCATGTGGATGGACTCTACAGGGAGGCTCTTCGGAAATCAACACTTCGTAACTCTACAAGTGGTTTCAAAGAGTTTTTCCGTCCATCAATATCTGACCAATTTTGCTAATGACGATATTCATTATTGTCAAGAGATCACATATTTTTTCATGATAACGTGAGATCGAAATTTTGTCAGAATTTTTCTTAAGACGAATTATCTCGTCAATGCAATTTGGAGAGTTAGACCGTCATATCCCCGACCAGAGCTAGATGGACGAGATATCTCATTCAAGATCCAAAAAAACATGACCCGATCCTTGATATCTTCATGATAAAAATAATCTATACTATCTTGATGGCGAGTTATCTCGTCATTGGTAAAATTGCTCAGATCTTGATGGACGAAATATCTCGTCTTAACCACTCGGAGGGTTAAAAAAAATGTTGGGTTATACCGAAGTGTCTCACTGTGTCCTCCTCAATCCCATGATAAGCTACCCGGGGTTGAGGAAGACTGGTTTGCGTTCGAATTTAACCACGAGAAAATCCGGACACCTCCTCGTTGATCAATCTCAAAAGATGTATGCGTTTTGTAAGAGGACCAATTATGTTGTTTTATTGGCCGTCCTACAGATGCCGTCCCTCTCACAGCTTACCTAATAAACTGGTCCGAGAACGGAGTAAGAAAAAAAATTCCGATTCGCCTTCCGTGTTAAATGGAGTGCTACAAAAGAAAAAGTAAGAGCAGACGAGCGAATGCATATCATTCAACCAAAAGGAACTGGCAACGGTCCAGAGCTAAAGGGATGAAAAGAAAAGGGAAAAAGAGTTATCGAGATTATCAGTCATCTTTTAAGGTACTTATTGCGCGATGCATTTTATTTTCTGACGCGATTTCTAGATTTTTTTCACCCTATCTCTTCTTTCACTTCTTTTTCGTTATTTAATGATTTTACTGTCGTTCTTGTCCGATCAATATGGAGTCATACTACATTTATCATTCGAGAGTGTACCTTTTTGTATCTTATCCAAGAATGTGATTTAGGGAGGTTTTTGAATAAAAGTTCAGATTTCTTTAGCCACATTTTTGTTAGATTCACACCATTTCAAATTTAACCCTTGAGCATGAGACATGATTTCTATATCGATTTATATGACCGTATTTAATTGCTGTGCTTACTACTGAAGCTTCGAAACTATTACTTTGAACCCCACGTTAACTCCCAAATATCCGTCTACATTACTATTTTTTGATTATCCGATACATTCTGGATTTTTGAACAGCACAGGAACTTTTAAACTTTGAGTTCAGAGACTCGTTTCTAGTTATGTAGCAAAGTGAATTGGAGTGAATGATTTGGAGGCATAGAAGCCGAGACAGTAGAGGGGGTTTTTTTTCATGATATTGAGCCACATTTAAATTCATATTAAAATTTTCTAGTGACTATTTTATGTTTAGCACAAATTAAGTCTAATAATTATGAAATGTTCTTTCTAATAAAGGGTCAATCATTTTGGTACCACAAGGAATGGAGCAATATAATCGTCCAATGGATCGTATTCTACGAAAAGGTGCAAGAGATTCTATTATATCAAAACGAGCAGCAGAATATTCCAAAGGATATTATTATTAGTATAAGACTAATAAAATAGTTCTAAAGGCTGACAGAATCGTTGGATTCTGCCATCCTTCAAGAATGTTATTTAGTCATTAATTGTGTTATGGGGTAAAACACGATAGATACTACATAGCTTGGTAATCTGATTGTCCTCAGAGGGTTAATCACAAACCTTAAAACTATAACAGCAAATTTTAGGTTGAGTACCAGGCCCTTTCATATGTATTCATAAGTATATAATTTAGATCGGCAGATGAATAAGCCTATACTCGCCCAAATTGTTAGTAAGAAAAGGCACGAGTTAAATTGACTCTACAAGTTTTCGTTCAGCTGTGATTATATACAGTGATTATACAATTGAATCAAGACTTCAAATACAAACATTAACTCATCAACAGAAAGACGCCCTCATGCTGTTTTCCAGCATGTAACTCTCTTACTTATGACTTCAATATTATGCTATATTTTATGGCTTAATTATTTGATCCACGCCTATGGTGAATTAAATTAATTTGGCTTATATGGACATAAAAATGGATAGATAATTTCATATCCTGGAAAAACAGTTTGGGTCATAGTTGCTCATATGGTATTTCATAATGGTATTGTGAAATCAGCTACGCTTGCGAGCGTTTATTTCCTAGCAATAACATTAAAATCAATTTGCGTTGTAGGGACTGATCCCGGACCGTCGTCAATAGCCCGTTGTGTTGCTCTAGTACGACGTTAACTAAAATTACCATTACCATTACCAATTTGCGTTGTCTTCATCTCTTCACATTGTGTCTTGTAAACGTTATATTCCACTCCCCAGCAACGAACACAGACAGTTAAAACTGTTTTGGCGACAGTCTGTCATCTGACTAAAAATTGTTTTTCTAAGCGTTTGGAATGGCTGAAACCTGACTTCTTACACTGAATGGAAACATAAGGTCAATGTGATACAAATTTTCATATTGTATAGATCCCTTACAGATCTACCTTGTATAATATGCCTATTAGGCAGATTATATAAGGTAGTGCCTAATTCCCTCTAACGCTCGATAAGAAAGTGGATTTAAATTGGGAAATCAATGTCTAGGGCAACTTCCCGTCTTTATAGCGTTAGGATCGGGATCACATGTCAAACAAATTATACAAAAGTTCGCGTACTTTCAAGGGTACTTATGGACTTCAGTGTAGTGGCTGACGCATATCGTCCTTTACAATCATTCTATTAATGTCTTTTTTCGAGAATACTTAAAAAAATGACTGTAGAGTACCAATCCGGTAATTACTGAAATATTGTCCGTGATGTGGTGATCTAGTGCGATGTAAATTCAACTACCTACTTACAAAAGTTCACACATGTTTATAAGAAACAAAATGTAAGATATACCTACCTATATATTCTACAGCCTGCTAACAAGTAAAATAAATCCACATCTGTACCGGGGGTTAGTATTCTATTTCAAGCTCATGAACCACGCCTTTTTTATTACATCATTAAATAGAAAATTTATACCGTTAATAGAAACATGAAACTTATGCGATTCAGAATTACGAGATGTTGTTCTCGGATCTTTCCATTAAAAATGATCCCTTATCGTCGTCAACAACCAGCTGTGTTGCTCCATTGCGAAGTAAATTCAACTACCTACTCACCAAAGTATACTTCAAATGGAGTTCACATTTGAAGTAAACAAAGAACAAAATTGAAGGTACACCAATCAAGATATTTGAACGTCTGATAACATAAATTTACGTCTGTACTGGGGTTACGATTCAATTATGAGCTTATGAACCACACCCTTTCATTTACATCCGTGAATAGAAAATTGATATCAGGGGAATGAGGTTATACATCCTATTCGATCACGGCATTCTAACCTAAAATTTATTTCCACGTCATTTCACGAATCATTGACACCGAGCCTTAAGCCATTTATTTGCATGTCTGTGGAGGACCGTTTTTGTCCGAGTTTCCCGAAAGGTCTTCTCTTCCGAATGAGATCAATGCAAAAGTGGAGGGAAATTATCTCTAGAACTAATTAACGTCCTTCTATTTTTAACTCTGCCATGTCCTCTTTGACTGTTTGACTTTCAATAAAGTCAATATTATCTCTCTCCATCGTCAGTTTTTAAAGCATTGTGTCTGTGAGATTCGAACAGAGAATCATTATCTACTCGCAGCGAAGGGTGGATGAGGGCATGTTTAAAGGAGAGAGTTTCAGGGGACGCATTTGACAGGATGGATGTGTATCAAGCTTAGAAAGACGCTCGACATTTCTGTAGCAATTTAAATGGTATTTTGTTTCTTCGTTTGTGTGTTTACTTTACGGGAAATGATGCACTGAAATCTTTCGATTGTATATTGGTAAATGCTACATGGTATAGTGTTCAACAGAAGTAGTCGTTGGTGGAAAGGAATATGCTTGATTACAAATGGTATTTACTAATAATCTGATAGGTTCATCTGTTATAAAAACCTTAATGCTTTATAATAAATTATTTACCTACTTGGTAAATTTAACACCTATTAGTATTCTTTTAACCAATATATGCTATATGGACAAAAGTATTTGGACACTGCATGTTTTTCAGAAAGTGTTTTATTATTCTATATAGTAACGGGAAGGCCTTTCTTTGGCTTGTATTACCGCTTCAACACCTCGATGCATACTTTTCACAAGGTTTCTGTATGTCTGGGCAAGAATAGTACGCCATGCCTCTTGCAAGACTGTGTAAAGACAGTATGGTGATGATATGCGTGCGTGGCAGTGTCGTAGTCGTCACTCCAGTTTCTCCCACAAGTGCTTGATCGGATTGAGATCGAGGCTCTGAACTAGGGATGCTACATCGATAACAAAACATCGATGTTCAATATTAAAACATCGATGTAAAAAATTCATCACATCAAAACCATCGATGTACTATCTCCATTTTTTAAAACTGGTTTAGTACCCGTTCAAAAATTAAACAGAGATGTAAAGCAAACATCGGCTCCAATAGAATAGTCGTACTCGTCACTCCAGTTTCTCCCACAAGTGCTTGATTGGATTGAGATCGAGGCTCTGAACTAGGGATGCTACATCGATAACAAAACATCGATGCTCAATATTAAAACATCGATGTAAAAAATTCATCACATCAAAACCATCGATGTACTATCTCCATTTTTTAAAACTGGTTTAGTACCCGTTCAAAAATTAAACAGAGATGTAAAGCAAACATCGGCTCCAATAGATCGATGTTTTTTTTATAAAACATCAACATCGATGTCGCATACCTATCATCTCGTTGCTAAAAGTATATTCAATTTACTGATTATAAAAATAATGTTTATTGGTTACTTTTTTAATTTTTATAATGTTACCTTTTCATTTAAAAATAAAACATCGACAGGTATAAACATCAACATTGATGTCGCGTCCCTACTCTGAATAGGCCAGTCAAGCAAATTCACCTCATTTTCAGGATATCAGTCCAGCAGATGTTTTGCAGTATGGCATGGTGCTCGATCCTGTTGTAAGACAAAACCATCGTTGCCGTAGTTTGACCTTAGTGTAGGCAAGGCCGAATAATCCAGAACGTCGATATTTACGTTAGCGTTCATAGTACCCGCTACATAAAGTAATGGGCCGAATCCTAACCAGGAAAACAACCAAACACTAAAATGGATCCTCCTTCGAACTTTTGCAGTGTCCAAAAACTTTTTTCCATATAGTGCATGATGATCTGACGGTGGTTATAAATTACGTGATGTTGTCCTCGGATCTTTTCCTTAGAGGATTGATCCCGGACCAACGTCAATAGCCCGTTGAGTTGCTCTAGTACGACGTTAATTAAAAATTACCAATTATCAATTACTATATAGCGTATGTAATTGTTGAGTCATGGGAAATGCGATTTTACACTACTAAAAAAGTGTGTTATTTTCGGGTTAAACAGAAGAACGGGCTTGTCAAAAATAGATACATTTAGTTACAATAGGTATATACACACTGCTGATCATCAAAAAGGCAACACTGTAAAGGAAGCATCCAATAGCCTTGACTTAGTACGAAGCTGAGTTTGCAAATAATTGGCACTGAAACGAATATGCACCAAATTCAGTAAATTAACAGCACATTTTAGTGTGACGGGAAGTTAGTTTCGAAATGTATGAAAAATGATTCGCATGGGCGGCAATTTTGAATAAATACAATATTTGAGAAGGATTTTATAAATTTCTCATTTTTAAAAATTTATAATCAAAATTATAAATTAACATTATGTTTAAAATGTATTTGTAGTATCATTAATGGTATTTCTAATTGATCATAAATTTGTAAGTTTATGACTTTTTGTTGGGCCACACACATTCAAGTCCTCCTGGGCCGCGGGTTGGACAAGCCTGGGTTAGATCTTTTGGGAGGAGATATCACGTCGAAAATGATTGGAGGTTTAACAGGGATTAAAAGTGAATCTGGTAGTCACACGAATGTTTACACATATGTTTGATTTTTATATTCGTTAACCCAAAGTTACATATAACCCAACTGAAAATATCATCCAAAGTTCCAAAGTAGTGTTGTCTTTAGGCGAGGCCTCCACCTGCGATTTCTTGTCGCTGCGACCAAAAATCGCTGCCGCAGAAAATCTGCAACTTGCACACACTGCGATAGATAAATCGTTGAATTAGAACAGTTTTCCAATGGATGTCATTGAAACTACTTGTGCAATCGCTCTTTCCCTTCGGGAGAGAATTAAATAGAGGACACATCGTTATATAATATTAGGTACATCCAATAACAAGTCAAAGGTATTTGAAAGGGCAGTTTTACAAGTCATTTGAAAAATTTTGTGAGCAGGGTTTCCAGTGTTACCGATTGACAAAATGAAGCCTTGACGAATTGTTAGAAATAATTGGTCCATAAATAACAATCCTCAATTTATTTAAATTTATTTTAATATGTAATACAATATCAATCACTATTAATATTCGTACATCATCACCTACGATAGATTCGTTGTCAGACATTTCAGACAAATATTTGCAGTGTTTTAAACAGAGACCAGAACAAGACTGCTTCAGAACTGCGACTGAACTATAGCAAGTGGTTGCATGTCCACCCCAGTCAGTGTAATTCATTGGGTAGAGCGACAGTCACGTCGCAGCGAAAATAGGACCGGTTGCAACATTTCAATCGCTGCGATTGTTGAGTCGTAAGTTTGTGCACTTGAATTTGAAACAATGAGTATTATTTTTGCGACTGAAAAATCGCAAGTGGAAGCATAGCCTAACGACGAAAAATCAGGCCTTCCGCGAATTCCAGACCTCATCTGCAGACCCAGAGATAGCCCTTCGTGATTAATCAGATGCATGCTTTTGAAATTCCCCACCAATCAAGGCCGCGCAATTTAAAACCACTCACCGTGGCTTGAAAGAAAGTCGATAAGCAGAGCTATCATTCCCCGCTTATCGACTCCAGCCGCCATCCCGCGCCGACACGGAGAAAATATAAAGCGACCAGTAGGCAGCGATTGTAAATGAAAGTTGCCTAACTGATTATCGAAGTCTAATAAAGTTGTGGTAATTAATGGCAAAACAGGTCAGATAGTTGTTTGAGCTTCATTATCCTCACTGCATGTACTATACGCGACACATTCTAGTCGATAATATTCTGTAGTTTTCTTAGCTAATTGTGTGTTTTGGAAACGCCGATTTTCGGGTTGTAAGTATTACTTAGGGCACTCAGTTTAAAGCGGTTTGGGTTCAAGGTTCAGTTTATCAAACTTTAAACCTAGGATGATTTTTAGAAAGAACCTGGTGATCGATTGATTTTTATTATTTTAAATAATTGTTATATATATATACGAGGTGGAGAAAAAAGAATGAGAATGAATTTTTATAGCAGAAACTGCTGACACTACATCCACTTGATGTAATAAATCCGCCAGCCTGATTCGTTAAGATAGTAAGTTCCAAGTTTGAACACGTTGTGACTTGTCAGTCCGCTTCCAGAGCCGGAAGAGTGGAGTCGTGTTTGCTGTGTCTGGACATGCATCGCAACATGGATTTCGAACTACGCGTATACATTAAGTTTTGCTATAAGTGGCAAAAAGAGCTAAAAAGCACATGAAATGTTAAAATCCGTGTATGGCGATAATGTGGTGACACTGAATGCTGTTTATAAGTGATGTGAGCGATTTAAAAGTGAAAATGAGTCGGTGGAAGACGAGCAACAGTCGGGACGACCTTCGACCTCATCAACAGACGAAAACGTGGATAAAAACGTGCAAATATGTGATTGATTATTCAAGAGCGTTTTGAAGAACTGAACATCTAGTACGGGTCCGTGCAAATAATTTAATCGATAATTTTCAAACGAAACGAGTGCGAAATGTGTTCGCAAACTTTTGACTGATTAACAAAAGGATAATCTTGTGTCCTTTTGCTCGGAATTGAAGGGTCGTCTTGATGCAGATCCGGACTTCATGACAAAATTTATAACTGGAGATGAAAGTTGGGTACATGGTTATGACTAGAGCTCGGATTTTGCATATTTTACATATCTTCGTTTTAGTCTATGATGTTGATAGAAATCCGTATTGAGTGTTTTTTAGCAATTTGCAACGAAAAAAGGCCCGAATTTATTTTGCATACTTAGGACCATTTTGCATATTTTAGTTTTTTTACATGTTTTGTGCATATTTGGACGATTTTGCTCTAATTGTGAACATTTCTATAAGCAAATTTTTTTCCCTCAAAGAACTTTGCTTAGCGCGTTTGAAAGGAAGGTTTTCAGAAGCAATCCGATTCAAATCAACTACGACTCATAAACAAAAAGTGGAAAAGGCGCAAAAAGATGAGAATATTCAACAGCCTTTCATCGCGTCAAAGTTTGAGTCAGTGTCCTAATCTTAGGAGAAGAACTAGATGTTCCAAGATCAAGGCAATGTTGGGAATACAATATTGCTCTTTATAAGTTGGTGAATGAACATTTTAGAGCCTTCTTGAAGAAGTACACAGGTATTCCTCATGAAGTACACAGATATTCCTCATGAAGTACACAGGTATTCCTCATGAAGTACACAGATATTCCTCATGAAGTACACAGGTATTCCTCATGAAGTACACAGTTATTCCTCATGAAGTACACAGGTATTCCTCGTGAATAGACACTCGAAAGAACTACATTACGTTAGTGTAAGAGAAGGTGAGACAAGGAATACAAAACAAGATAGGCGATTCCCCCATCTGGATGACGATGAAACGGCTGACACCTGCTGGCGATACATGATCTATGTAAGGAGTTGTAAAAAACAAATCACTCCACAATCGCCAAGACGGTGATTGAAGCGATTAATAAATAAAATTGTGCATTAATTGAATGAAAGTGTGGCTCATTTACACTTTTTCCTCCTCATTATCGTTTTTGTAAGAATGAAAATTTTGTTTTTGCAATTTCGCATATTTTGGGGTTTTACTGCATATTTTGGGATTTTGTAATGCATATTTCAGGTCACATTTTTGCATATCGATCCGATCTCTAGTTATGACATTGAGATCAAAATATAGAGTTTCCAATGGAAAACGAGTGGCTCTCTCCGCCTTAAAAAGGTACATCAGTCGAATTCGAACGTTAGGGTCATGACCATTATTTTTATATAGTGAGGGCATAGTTCGATCAGAGTTCGTTCGAAGGGGAACAAATGTGTACTCAATATTGCAAGGACATACTGCAACTTTTGTGAAACGATGTACGAAGAAAAAGACCAGACATATTGGTCAATGGCTTCCTCCTTCATCACGACAACGCGACATGACACACCACGCTTCCGATCTGTGAATTTTTGGCCGAAATAAAGCTTCCTATCTGTTCACATCCGCCTTAATCTCCAGATTTAACACCATGCGACTTCTGGTTCTTCCCAAACATAAACACCGTGCCAAAAGGAAAACGCCATTCCCGACATTGAGAGGGCCACGACAGAGCAACTGAAGACCCTTCCAAAAAGAAAAGCCTTCCGGAAATGCTTCGAATCGTGGAATCAACGTTGAAATAAGTGCATCGGTAGACAAGGAGAGTTATTTGAAGTAGATTAATTCACATTTTATGTAAGCTAATTACTCTGTTCGTAATAAAATTATTCATCGCATTTTTTATCACAACTCGTATAATCAAACAGTACGTTCAAATTAAATATGTTTTGCTTACACACACCAAAGCAAAAAAGCATTGTATAAATAGTTCCAAAAGGGAAACTGTGGTGCAAATCGGGTTAAAAAGAGAGGTTCGTGGAATTAAAAGAAGGTTTGAGATCAAATTCCTACATAGGTTGTCTGGATATAATAAATTGGCCGCACATAATTAACCTGAAAAAACTCGTGAACTACTAAAGCAAAATAGGTTAAATGTCTGCCGTTTAGAAAGAAGAATTTATAAAGGTGGACTCACCAGATAATATTTTTCGTCACCTCGAAGTTGACGTAGTGGGATGTCCTGTAGATTGTGGATTCAACTACGAAGGAAATTTGAGAAATCGACATTGGAGAGTCAACATATTCTTTATTGTTCTTCTAAGAGACCACTGGTCACTGTGGTCGTGTTCGATACTGGAGTTGTGGAAGAGACGCCCTTAGTTCGGTCAGAGAGTGTCCATGGCTCCTCATCAGGGGATCGGGTCGGTTACGAGAACCCGAGAACGACTTTGAAGAATTGGTCGATTTAGTTAAGTGGTCGATAAGTATTCCATGTAATCTAACAGGGGAAGATGTGAAGATTTCCGTGGCTCGAAGAATAGAAAGTTGGACCAGCGAAAAACGCGATCCAAAGTGCATCGTCAATTATCGACACCATTAAAGTGTGAAGTCAGATTGAAGGTCGTAATACTTTTGCACACTCATCTCGATTATGGATGAAGACGCGTTCATTTAATATTGAACGATTAAGAAATCGTAGATGTCAGAGCAGCGAAGCGAAGCTGTATTATCTCTCTGATTAAAACGGGGCGAGAATATCATGATTGTTGGGGTGCAAAACACCGCCGCAAATCCAAAGAGTAGGATCACTCTATCTCAAAAACGAAGACCAGAAGATCATGATTTATGGGGTGAAAAAATTGCCGCAAACCCAAGGAGTCGCGTCTTTGTAACTGCTAAAAAAGGGGGGTTCCTTAGGAGAGAAAACCAGTCCCTTTGTCCTCTTTCCGGGATTGCCAAAAACGAAGGTCGCCCCATTACGAGGGGAAAATTAACGCCAATAAATTACGTATAGCACGCGGGAGAAAGGCAATCCTTTATCCCAACAGAATGTTCAAAAACATCAGGAAGAAGAGAGCCAAATCACGCCAACATCTTCCGGTAAGTAAGATGTGTCACGATGAAGGTTATAGTGGGGTGGATTCGACCTTGGAAGGTCACCAATTGTCCAATCAGTGTTGGCAAAGTAGAGATGAGACCGTGTGAATTATGAGGGGTCTCTCTCTCTCTCGCTGTCCTATAATCAAGAAAGCACTCAAACCAGAATTCCAAGAAGGGAAAACGCCTGAGAAAACCAATCTTTACTTTCAAGATTTTCGTAGTTAGGAAACCGGGAATGGGATAAAAAAAAACAGCTATACAGGGAATCTAATTCTTGCTCTCATTCCTTTTCCAAAAAATCCGGGGTGGAATGGAAAATAGTTATAGCATGTGGGGAAGGATAAGCCAGAAACAAGTTTAAAAATTTCTACCACCGTGTTGACTCAAGATTTTGAAATTACTTTTATACCTCAACTCTTTTGCCTCGGATTGTAAATACTGTTTTACTGTGTGAGAAAGATGGAGATGCTAGCAATTTTTAACTTCCATCTCTACTAATCTATCGGTTAATGTTAAAATAATTCAATAAATGTATCCGGAATTTAAAACTTTCATATCGAATACGAATCATACTTGAAGGGGGTTATGGGAAATTTTATGACTACTGAAATTTTACGTCCTCTGCTCGCCTACAATAGCCAATCGTCGGGGATTGCTACATATACCTACCATTGAAGAGAACGTGAATTACGATTTTATTTAAGAATAATATTTATTAAAATCTCAAAATTTCCTTCAAATCGAAGCTTTAAAAACAGGTTTACAATTATTTTGTCCGAGTTTTCCGTATAATACTCTTACGAAATTGGGTGCAAATCTCATAAAAACAATTACGTTTCAAGTTACAAAAAATCAAAAATGAATAATATATAATAAGAATCCAATTTATCCCAAAATGTAAATTTCATGACGTTAAAATTAGTATTATTTCAAAAATTCAGTCAATGAGATAGAATCAACAATGTTCGTTGAGGTTTCACGACT